>JANUWF010001161.1:1830000-3030000 GCA_026120185.1 Voacanga thouarsii
AAGAGACATTTTATTAGATGGACACAAAGGTTATTTCGCACGAGTAATGAAGATAAAAGGGGTCCTATTTCTGCCTGATTCAATTGATAAGAAGCTGCAAGAGAATTCTTATATGAGAGAGAGCAAAGGCCGATTGTTATTGTTGCATTGAAAAAGTTGCATTCAATTCTTCAACTGCCCAACAAGAAAGGAAGTTGAAGTTATTAATTCTAACTTGAGAAGATGCAGAAAATGTCAAAAGTGCTCTCGCAAGAAAACGTCTGGAGCTATTAATGCAAGCATTAATGGTTATGGCGCATTCCAGAGGATGTTGGTCTGTGCATATCCTAATTCAAAGTTAGTAGGAGGAATCCTCCTTTTTGTTTTTGTTTTTGTTTTTTTTTTGAGGGAGGACTACTGCCTCCGTTTTCTAATATGTATCATTTTTAAGAAATGATAAACATTAAAAAAAGAACTCTAGCATTTTTAAAGTTGTAAGAGGAAAAAAAATTAAATTACTCTTATTAAAAATTATATGATAAATTTAAAAGTTGAAAACTAATTAAATATCATAATTTAGAAGAAGAAGAAGAAGAAGAAGAAGAAGAAGAAGAAGAAGAAGAAGAAGAATAATAATAATAATAATAATAATAATAATAATAATAATAATAATAATAATAATAATAATAATAATAATAATAATAATAATAATAATAATAATAATAATAATAATAATAATAATAATAATAATAATAATAATAATAATAATAATAATAATAATAATAATAATAATAATAATAATAAAGATACAATTAAACAAAAAGTAATAGACATATTTTTAATTTTACAAAATGACAAATTATAATAGATTAAAAAAATTTCAAAAGTAACAGATAAAAGAGAATGGACAAATACTTCCATAGATCTAATGCTACTGAATCCATTCACTGAAAACTTATATTACCACATGCATTTGGAGAAAGACAAAATTTTTCAATACACTTGAATTATAAGGATCAGATTTATATAAATATTTCCCTTTCTATTTTAGATCGAGGGATTTGGAGTTTTCAAAAGGTAAAATGCTTCTGCATTTTCTCTGTAATATTTTGTCATAATGATTATTCGGTGCAGTAGTTGTTTACATCCATAAGAGAAATGCCTCATTTCATGTAAAAAACTAGGGGCGGCAATATTGAACACGACACGCCAACACGATACGAAAACGACACGGTTATAGCGGGTTAGGGTTGGGGTTTCGCGGGTTCGGGTCGAAACAGGTCGACCCGTTTAACTTTAAATGTGTACAGGTCATAAACGGGTTCAACCCGTTTTAACCCGTTTCAACCCGCGAACCCGTTTAACTTTTTTTAATATTTATATTTAATACTTTTTGTAATACCCTACAAATTTCACTATAAAAAAATTAGATAATTTAATTTTTACATGAATTAATTGAATTAAATTTTATTATATGAATTAATTGTATTGTTTGTGTGTCTATTTTATTTAATTATATGAGACCTCTTAAGAAAAATAAATGATGTTAATGCAGCTATTTACTTTATATATAGTAAATGAATCATTCTTAATTAATTATTATTTAGTGTTTATAATAATAATATTATTACAATGACTTTTAGTTAGAGAAAATAATTTTTTGAACAATCCAATTTTATTTGAAAATTACATTTGTTCAGATTTTTAAGATTAAATCTTATGAATTTATTAAGATCTCTAAATATTGAGTGGGATAGTTTGTTATTTTATTGGGTTTTTATGACTTTATGGGTTGTTTTATTAGTTTTTTTAATTTTATATGATTTGATTTAATTTTGTAAAATTTTTTGTGTAATGGTGCACAGATTGGTGGGTTTAATAAGTATTCTGATTGACGGATTTAATAATTATCTATTTAATTTTTGTGTCTAATCGTGTCAACCCGTTTTATACACGAACACGACACGAGAATAAACGGGTTGACACGACACGACACGTTTATTAAACGGGTCGTGTTCGGGTTGATCTGTCGAGTGTAATTATCTCAAGTTGACACGACCCGCCAACCCGAACACGACACGATTGCCACCCTTATAAAAAACCACCAGCAAGTGCTCACCCTTTATCCAGTCCTTTTACAAAGATCAGATTAAATTTGCTTTGTTTTACCTGTATAAAAGTGTAAAAATAAAAATCTAAAACCAGGATATATACAGATTCCCTTGCATCCACCTGGCATTTTGTTACTTAATAGTTTGATTTTGTCCAATCTTTAAATATAATTTAAGTAATTTTATTGTCTAATAAAATTTATAAATAAAGATTAATTATATCAAAAGTAATTAACAGTTTAAAAAATGTAGTTCTTATCGTGCTGAGATTTGTTCTTAATAAATCATTTGACACACACACGCACACGCACAATATATATATATATATATATATATATATATATATATATATAAATATATATATATTGAGCAATTTCCCTCCTACAAGGGCAATCTTTCTTGAAATTTATCAACTAAAATATTTTTTCCTATAATTCCCACTTTCTCATTATTTTATTTTTATTTGTCTCCTTTCTCTTCTCTCTCTACTTTTTTACCAAGATCTTGCATCTTTTTTCTCTCCAATTTCTCTCTCCTCTCTTCCACCATGCTCTCTTTCCCTCTCTCACTTACCTTTTTCTCTTCTTTTCGCAATGAGCTCTTTTCCCCTCTCTCACCTACCTTCCTTGTACTTTTCTCTCCACACACCTGAAGTAGTACTTGAGTAAGTGAGAGCAGCAAAATCCATCTCATCATCATTCTTTATCGCTTCATCTTTAGTTCTTTGTTCGTTATCAAGTCTGTCTTTTTGTTTAATTCTTTTCAAGTCTACTTTCTTCTTCTTTGTCTATTTCATCTCCACCAAACCTATTTCATTTTTTTTTGGTGGTTTGTTTAGATATGATGGCACAAATCTAGTATTTGTTCTTAATACTAGTTTTTAATTTAGTAAGTTTGTTGAAGGGTGGGTTTTTGTTGTTTTGCTGACAGGTATTCAACATTTTGTTTTGGGTCAATATTGATGCCATTATTAGGGTAGTTTCAACACTAGAGCACCCGTTCTGTGCAAATTTTATATAAAGGTTGAATACTACTGCAATTTTTGGTTCCAAGCCAAGAGACTTGAAATTCATTCCAAAAAGAAGGAATGATTAAAATAATAAAAAAAGATGATAGTGCTTTCAATTTTGAATTAGGGTGGTTTGTGGGAGAAAGCATATTAAGAGAGGGAGAAGGGAATTGAGTGGGAGATAAGAGAAAAGAGAGAGGAGTAAGAATGTGAAGAGAGAAATCCTCGCTGAGAGAGAAGATTAAGAAAGAGAGGGGAGGATTTTTTGTGAAAGGAAAAGGAGAGGAGATTTTCAAATGAGAGAAGAGAGAGGAGAGAATGTGTGTGTGTGGAGATAGTTGCAACAAAGAAAAAGAAAGGAAACATCAAAGAGATAAAAATGAGATCATGGAAGAGAAGTATTTTGGGAGTATATTTGAGTTAACCAATAAGGGTAAATAAATCAGTTCAAGAAAGGTTGCTCTGGCATTAGGAAAATTGCTCTAGCAATATCATCATCCTATATATACATACAAACAAACACACACACAGACAGACAAACAGTAGATAAAATAAAAGTTATTTTTTCAATCCCTATATATTTAATATCATTTTTACTAGTATAAAACTTCCCTTTTGGTAGCAAAATTACTAATATGCATCAGTGTTATGAAATCAATAAGACAAAATAGTTGTTCATTTTTTGAAGCTATCCATTTATCTTTAATATATATGTGATTAATCAATTTTTGAGATTATTTATTTATCCAATAGATTATAAATGTTATTGTTTATTTTTCTAAGCTTATTAATGATATGATAAGATAAGATCGTATTTATTAGATTGTTTTAATCCTTTAAGATGATATATTTGCCGTGTGCTATTTTTGTCATTATTTTCTATGTCATATGTGGTACATTTGTGAAGAAATTGTAATTATATGATTACTCACTCCTACCTTTTCACTTTGTTTTGTGTAGGATTGTTAGATGGGAAGATAATAGTGAAGGTGAAAAAGGTTAGGAAAAAAAAAAAAAAGCTGAAAAGCCAAGTGGCGTCTCCTAGTTCATAGCAGGCGCAACCGTTTAAAGATGCCAGAAACTAGTAGAAAATATTGAGATTTGGCAGGACTGCTAAAGTCCAATGAGGCGGTGCTGCCTGATATGGCCATTCCAACAGTGCAAAAATTCTAAGAGTTGGCAGTGCTGCTCCCTTCATTCCCAGTAGTGCCACTTGCCATTATGATCTTAGGAAGTCAAAAACCAAGTGGCACTACTTGGTTCATACCTAGTAGAGCCATTTGGTCCACAAAATTACACCCTGTATTTAATTTAATAGGGATTTTTCAGGGATTAAAAGGACATAAAAGGAAAAGGATAGGAACCCTAGAGAGATGTGTATAGAAGGACTGAGAAATCTTACCCAACACAAGAAAACACCGAGTAGCTAGGCACAAGAAGATTTCTCGAAAAAGAAAGGAGCATTGTTTAAGAGGAATTGCAGAAGTTAAAGAGGGCCAACTTTGGTGAGTTGTTGAAATGTATACCCTCTAAACTATGTATTTGATGTAAATTCGATGAAGAAAATAAAAATATTATTCTTAATAATGTTTGTGTTTTGTTACTTTAATTATAACATATGATTTAAGTTGGTAAGGACCATTGTATTTAAGTAAGTGATCTGTGTGAATGGATGTTGTTTACAGTAAGGTATGGATCATGGATTACTTAACACATAAACACAAGTTCTTAGCCAGTTGATGAGAATGGGAATCTCATCAGGATAAGGTTATTATATTGTAAATTTTAAATCGAGAATAGCTTACCTTTAGTTAGTGAGTAGTCTTCTCACTTCATGATATAAGTGTATTTAGAATATGTAGAACTAAATTTGTAGTAGTAGTTTCTTAAAGTATTAAAGTAAGAGAAACCTAGATTATTACTACTATAGCGTGGATTCATATCCTATAACTTGAGTATGGGTTGGTATTCTGGTGAAGTTGGAAGTATGTACTTCGATGTACTGTAGGTGAGGTTCTACTATAGGACCAATATACATGTATGTATGTTGGATAAATATGACCAGTTAGTTGAGACAGATTTATACAAAAAAATTTCTATACTTCTATTGGAGATATCGTCCCTTGTAACTGTCCGAATAGTTTATAGATTTAGGGCCCTGGAAATATGACTTGGGTGTTTCCTTAAGGGTAACTCCTCGGTAAAGTGGACATATTTCAAGAAGTCGTGGGCTATTAGACTAAAAGTCTAAGGATGGTAGATATCATTTAGAGAGGTGTTAGTACACTATTTTCTCTCTAAATGAACAATGTTACATAAAGTGGTATTTTAGAAATAACACCTATAGGTTAGAGGCACTGCTACACCTAGTATTGTATTTGGGGTCAATATTTCCTTATGGTAATAATATGAAATATTTAAAATGTAAAATATAACTATTTATATAGTAAGGGTATTTTGGTAATTTTAGTAGCTAAGGACGATAAGTCTTTTGGTCCTCAGAATAACCCAGAAGTCCTGATTAATTTTGGGTTGAGAAAATAGTCTCTAATAAAGATGGTTTTTATTTTATTTAGGCACTTTAATTTATTATTGGGCTAGAATATGATAAAAAATGTCCAAAGAGTGAATAAATTAATTATCTGATTTAGCTGGTTAATTCTTGAGCTTAGATTGAATAATTAGAATTAGCTTGAGCCTAAGCTAGAAATAGGCTGAAGAAATTATTTTGATCCATTTGAGTTAATTAATTATTTATGGGCTTTTATTGGTCTAAGACTAAATAAACATATTAAGTCTAACTCAATAGTTTGGACCAAGGATTTAAGAGCCAGGCCTAAGCCTAGTTTGGCTAGGGCTAACTGTTTTGACTGCAGGAGACTCACATTAGATTTAGGAAATCTAGAGATATACTTCTAGTGTATCTTGGGGGGTTTTCTTGATAATGTAGTGATTTGAGTTCGGTTGAAGTGCGTTATCCAAAAAAGCCAAGAAACTCTTCTATTCTGTTTGGGAAAAGGATTCTTGTTTTTTCTTCTTTGAAAAATAGAAACCTGCTTGATTTTTTGCTCTCTAGCAATTAGTCAAGAGATTGAGACCAGTGTTTGTTCCCTATAGCTTTCACCAACTTTGTTAAGGCGGTGGATATATTCCGAAAGTCTGAGAAATATTGCATTAACGCGAAGGAGTAGAAGTCTTACAAGATTTTCTCCAGAATCCTCAAGGCAGTCACCGGTGGTTGAAACAACTACTCCAGCACAGTAAACACAAATATAGTGTAAAGCCCTCCTAAGCGTATAGGTAAAAAAATTTTAGACTTCCACTACATCCTTTATGTTGTTTTTGCATGTTTGTTTTTCCACGATCCACTTTCGTATGGTATCATAGTAATGTTTTTATGACAAACGTAGGAGTATGCTTAGACTAATTAAAATGAGCCAAACTTGATCTGTTTATTTGCTTGAGATCTCTTGAGTTGTTTTTGGTATGGGTAGAAGCTTTGTAAGCCTCACAAGTGGAGGCATAGGTTTCTATAAATTTTTTGCAAGTTTTATGGCTTTTTCAGAAATCACATGTAAAGCCTATTAATAAGGTTTAGGTGGTTGTGTTTTGTTGTAAGATTCAATTTTATTGATAAGTAGCTAATCAACGTAAAAAACTAGAAAGAAAGACGGATGAAAGAAAATTGCAGAAATCTATTCATTGGACTAGACGAAGAAAATGAAGAAAACAACAACAACAGGAGAGAAATGGCCAAGGAGGGTACCCTAGGCAGCCTAGGGAAGATTTAGGCCACCTAAGAGTGGACCTAGGTGGCCTTAGGAATTCCTAGGATGCCTAGGGTGCCCAGGGAACCTCCTAGGTGTCCTAGGGAAGCCCTAGATAGCCCAGGGAGGCCCTAGGTTGCCTAGGGTAGGTGCAAGGCTGTATTGTTGTTGATCTTTGATCAAGTCTGGTCGTGGAGTCTTCTAAAGAGCTGTAAAATTTTCTTATGTAATTTTTTCGTTTTCTTTTTGGTCCCATACCACACTTGGTTACTTTTATGCAATACCTATATTATGCAAATGTTTTGCATTTAAAAAGTAGTAAAGGAACTAGGATTAAATAAGACCATTAATTAAATTGAATTTATGTGTTTAATCAATTATTTGATCATTTAAGGACAGAAAGAGCATGAAAAAAATTTACCATTTTTTTTGAGCATGTTTTTTCCTTTTTCAGCAAACCTAAGTGCACATTTATCAAGACCAAAAATCTTGAGAAAATTGACAAAGCAAAAACATTTTTTTAATTAAAAGATTTATTAACTTGGAACAAAATTAATTAATTAATCCATAATTATTCTCTTAAATATTATTATCCTTGACATAGAGAATATTTAGATTTAGACATTTTGTGTAAGTTAATGGAAAACCAATTTAATAAAGTTTTCTCAAAAACATTTTTGTCATAAAACTAGAGACCAAAGTCTCAAGAAAGTTTTTGTGAAAATTTTTTGAAATTATTAAGTTTTTTGACTTAAATAAAATTTATCCATGGTAAATCTCTCTAAGGATATCAATCTTGATATAGAGATTTTATGGGTTTAGATATTTTATGAGAGTTAAGGAAATACTTAATGAAGTTTTTCAAAAAGGGTATTTTTATAGAAAAAACTCTTGTTTTAAAAGACTATGTGGGACAGGTTTTCGAATTGTCCCATGACTTCCATCATGATCCATGTTAGAGAGTGTGGGTCTCCTCGCGTCACCCTGAGAGTGAACCCGTATAGGATAGAGATTCTACAAGGATCTAGAACTAACAGATGAATATAACTTATGCCCGGGATACGTATTGTGATCGTCCAGTCCATATTGGAGGTCATAGTGCAAAGCTTATCTATAAAGAATAAGAAGAAATGGCTATCCCAATGATAGAATTATCTTCTAAACTATTACCTAGAAGGGTAATGAATTAGTGGTAGCTAACACACTTAGCTTAGAAAACTGTTAATCTTCCTAACAAACTATGTCAATTTTTCTAAGACCTAAATCGATCATGCTATAGATAATAGTGATAGAATTAACTATTATTTGGATATAACATGAGGTTAAAGTGCATAAATTATTTGTTTTATTTCACAAACTGAGAACTTTTATTTTTTCGAATTTTAGAAATGGTCGGTGGTAGTTCTTTTAATTGTTTAGCTGTTATTCTCTAAGAGAATTAGCTAACGGGTCCAAATTACGTGGACTGAAAAAGGAATCTGAACATAATACTCATTGTAGAAGAGTATAGGTATGTCCTATACGATCCTTATCCTGTGATTCGGAAAGTTCCACTGATGAGGAGAGTGAAGGCATGAAAGAAGGCTGATAAGATGGCTTATTATTACATGTTAGTCCTATGTCATATGTGTTCTAATCTATATCGAGCACATGGACACTTATGATATTAGTACGTCATTAACCACTATGTTTGCTGAAAAAGCCGGCTCACAAGGCAAGAAGCTCTTAAGGTAATTATGAACACCAAGATGACTGAGAGAGCATCAGTCAGGAAACACATGCTCAAGATAATTGCGTCTTTCGAAGAAGCAAAAGTCTTGGGGGCCATTATTGACTCAGAGAGCTAGGTAGACATGGTCCTCAAGACTTTGCCAGACTCCTTCTCATATTTCAAGTTAAATTACAACATGAACAAGTTAAAAGATGACTCTAATAGAACTGATGGAAGAGCTCCAGGTGGTAGAGAAATTCAAGATGCCACAGTCCAAGGTCTTGGTCACTAAGTCATCTTCTTCAAAGACTAGTCCCAAACCTAAAAAGTTCAAGAAGAAGAAAAGAAAACCAGCAGCCCAACCCAAGTCCCATCCTATAGATAAGCCCAAAGAGAAGTGTTTTGTTAGCCTTAAGGGCATTCTCATGTGTTTTGACTTGTGACAAATATTGATGAGGACTAACTTGTATGATTTACATGTGATAAGATATGTTTGACCCCAATTCTTTCAAGGCATGCAAATAAGGTTGGTAACCAGTTCTTAAGGAAATGGAATCTAAAGTGGTGATTGATCAAGTAGAACTTCAACCTAAGAGCTCGCAAGATCATGAAGTTCTTGTGAAAGAATTATAGACTAGGAATTGTTTGTTGAGGTATATTGTGTAAATTCCTATGTCTTCTTTACCTTATGATTCAATTTATTTCTACCTTAAAGCATACAAGTAAAAAGATTTCAAAGTATTAAGTCTTCAGAATTTTGGATTGAGTAGTTTGGATGACTCTACATGCAAAAGGTTCATCTAAAACTCTGTGAATAGTGTTAAATCATTTCTACCTAGAAAAGTACCATTTTGGACTCACTTTTTAGATGCACCCTCGTTTGATCCTTGAGTCCAAAACAATGGAAAGTTTGACAGCGAGAAACTAGCCGTTTTTAACTATTGGAGCTCTATTTTTTTGTTTCTATAAAAGCTTTCAAAACTCGATTTTAAACAAAAATTTTGTGCTATCTTTCTCAGAAATACTCTTACACTTTAGATCCCTTTTCATTGTGCTTCAAAGTGAAATCAAATTATTTCAAAAAAGTAAAAAGTGTTGGTGCTCATCTGTTTTTATATCTGCTCAATTTGTGAGCTATTTCTACAATTTTTTCTTTGTGACTTGTTTTGTATCAAGGTTGTGCTGCAAAACCAAGTTGGGGTGAGATTTGTTTGGTGAATATATCAAGGTTGTGGTGTAAAACCCAGTTGGGGTGATCTTTGATTGTGTGTTTGTAGAGGTTTGGTGTAAAACCGTGTAGTGATCCTCTTGTGTAAGATTGGTATTGCCTACCACCATTCATTTGGGAAAAAGGCTTTAGTGATTATATTGAAATCCTTAAGTTGAACCACTATAAATTTTGGGTCTTTTCTTTTGCATTTTATTCGCATTTCACTACCGCATTTTTACTAGTTATTAGATCAAAGAACCTTATATCAATCTCTGTATTTGTTGATTAGTTTTAAAGACCTTTATATTCTACAGAAAGTTTGTATTCAATGCCTCAACTTCCCATCTTTAAAACAACCATCTTCTTGCCATTTAGTGGTGCTTTAAAAGATTTTCATTTGCACTCCATCAACTGCGAAGTAATCTGTCTTTGTGAACATAAGCATTACACTCTTCCTTGCATTCATTGTTTTAATTAAAGACTTTATGCAGCTTGGTGAATCTGTTATTGTTATTGAAGTTATCCACATTAAAAATAGTTCTTCTTCCATCTTTTGGTAGAGATTTGAAAGTTCTTTGACAGTACATTCAAAGCTACATGGACAATATTTATTTGGCTCACTTGCCTTGTTGGTTCTTGCTTTAAGATTTTTTGAAAATCTTTAAAGTTTGAAATTGTTTCCCATAAACCTTATTCACCCTCCCCTTTAAGGTTTATTAATTGGTATCAAAGCCTTGGTCTACTTATTTTTAGCTTAACAACCATGTAGCAAAGATCTATATGGCAAACACTACTACTCTACCTTACATTGGAGGATTCTCAACAAATAGACCACTTTTGCTCAGTGGAATAAATTATACATTTTAGAAAAATAGAATGAAGATTTATGTTTGCTCTATCAACTTTGAGCTGTGGAAATTGATTGAAAAGGGACTCTTTGTCCCGTTGAAATTTGTTGATTGTAGGAAAGTGCCAAAATAGAGTGACGAATATGATGCTGAAGATAATGCCAAAATGGCATTAAATTTTCAAGCTATGAACATTCTATGTTGTACTCTTGATGCAAATAAATACAATTGTGTTAGTGGTTGTGATTCAGCGTATGATATATGGAGATTACTTGAAGTCACCCATGAGGGGACTAATTAAGTTAAGGAACAAAGTTGGGACTTTTGGTCTGAGATTATGAGTTGTTCACAATGAAATTGTGTGAGAACATAATTGATATGTTCACCAGATTTATAAACATCATGAATGGACTTAAGGCTTATGGGAAAAGCTATTCCTTGATGAATAAAATAGAAAAATTCTTGATGCCTTGCCAAAGAGCTGGTAGCCTAAAGTTCTGGTTGTGGAGGAATTAAAGGATTTGAAAATTTTACTCGCTAAACAGTTAATTAGCTCTCTTTTGACACATAAAATGAAACTCAAAAGGTTTCAAGAATTTGATAACAGTGATAGAGGTAAAAGGGGAGCTGTTTTAAAAGCTGTAAATAATAAAGATATTAATGAACAGTCTGAAAGTGATTGTGGCACTAATCCAGATAATGAAGAATGGGCCATGGTTGCTAGAAAATTTAAGAAGATGGTTAGAAAGGCAACTTCAGTAAAAGTAAGAAATTTGTCGCAAGGAAAGGATAAACTTCGTCCTTTAAACCTCAGTGCTACGAATGTAAGAGTACGGAGCATTTTATTACTGATTGCCCAATATCTAAAGAAAGAGAAGCCAAGCACAACAAGAAGAAAAGAAAAGGACTGATTGGGACTTGAGACCAAGAAGAATCTGAGACTGAAGAGAGTGATGGATCCGATAAGGAGAAAGCAAACATTTGTTTCATGGCAACAAAAAATGAGGTAAATTCCAATACCACAAATTCCATATCTGATTTACATAGTTCTGATTAGCAAAAGGCCGATGATCCTAGTGAACTACTTTTTGAAATGTTCCATGAATTCAAAAAGCTATCTAGAAGAAACAAAGAAATGAAAGCAAAAACTGATTCCTTGCTAGACGAAAATGACAAGCTGATGAGGGAGAACAAAGCCTTACTTGATTCCATATGTTGTCTAAATGTTGAAAAGGAAGTCATTTCTACATCTTTAAATTGTTTAACACTTGAAAATAAATGTTTATGTGATAAAGTCTTTTCACTTGAGATTATACTTAATGATTTTGATAATGTGAAAAGGAAAGTCGATTATCTTACCATTTGTATTGAGAAGTTCACTAATGGACATGACACTCTAAATAGATTGCTTGGAATACAACATATAGCTGAAAATAGAAGTGGTCTAGGTTATAGACATGTTCATAAGACAGAAAATCACAAACCTCATTTTGTGAAAGCTAAAAACTCAAATGCTGATCATATATATTGTTCTTATTGTGGTAAACATGGACAAAATGCATTTAGGTGTCACATTAGGAAACAGGCTGAATGTAGTATGAAAACTGTTTGGAGAGTTAAAAGAATTATCACTAACCCCCAATAACCTAATAAAATATCGGTACTAAAAGCTATTCCTCCATCTCATGAATAGGTACATCAACTACAAAAATTGAGCTCCACAAAATGATTCTTGGATAGTGGATGCACAAGACACATGATGGGAAATGCAACACTAATGGATGTCTTTCAAGATGCAAATGATGGATTTGTTACATTTGGAGATAAGAAAAAGGGATAAATACACGGAATAGGTAATTTTGGTAAGGGATTTTTCATCATTATCAAGCAAGTATTATTGATTGATGAATTGAAGTACAACTTGCTTAATATTAGTCTTTTGTGTGAAAATTGTTGCAAGGTTAATTTTGAAAAATGTTCATGCTCTATCATTGATTATTCTAGTGATGAAATCATTTTTGTTGTCAACGACATTGGTAATGATTATGTATTATATCTTGATGATTCTATTGCTCATGATGTAAAATGTTTCTCCATAAATGATAATGATGGCTACCTTTGGCATAAAATGTTAGGCAATGCTTCTATTGATTTATTAAACAGATTGCCCTCGAATCAAATGATATTTGACAAAAACTATTTGTGTGATGCTTGTCAATTTGAAAAATAAACCAAATTTTCTTTTAAACCCAAGAAAATGATTACATCATCAAAACCTTTGAACTCATTCATATGGATTTGTTTGGACCAATGAAGACCATTAGTTTTGGTGGTAAGATGTATACTTATGTATTAGTAGATGATTTTTGATTTACTTGGACCTTATCTCTTGCACGAAAAGATGATGATGATGTAGGTAGCTCAAAGAAAAATAGCATTGAACATCCTAAAGTTCCATCACTTGATAACAATGCCAAAGAAAGAGAACTAGAGGAACAACAAGCTAAAGATAGCAAGCAAAAAAGGTGTCGAGCACACTGATCAGAATCTGCCAAAAGATTAGAAGTACAAAACTATCCATCCAAAAGAGCAATAATTGGCGATCTCAGTTGTGAAGTCAAAACAAGACAATATATTCATCAAACCACTGGCTAAAGAATTATTCGATCATCTGAGAAGAGGTTTTGAAATTACCAAATTATGTAACTAACGATTTTGCTAGAGATTGGATGTTTATTCTTGTAGAATTCCTAAAGATCTTCTGATTTTGGATGTAGTATTTGGACTATATTTTAAGCCCACAGTATCTTTTGACCATGTGTGACACTTTTTGGACACGGAAAGTGGATGGACAATCTGTGTCCAAATATTCAAATTTTTTAAGCTATAATCGTTCCCGCTTTTTTTTTTTTTTTTACCACAACACATTCTCTCTTCTCATCAAGAATATCATTACTTATTTTCAAAAATCACCTTTCTCAAATGTACTAAAATATACTTATGCTTTTCAAAGTAAACCCCAAAAAGAATTTAAATCTATTTGAATCTTTTTCTCCTTTTAAAAATTCAAAAGCTGTCATTTTTTTCTTAGCACATTTCTCTTTCCTCGGGCCTTCATTCTTTCACCAAAACCAGAAAAATCAAACCCTTCAATCTTGTTCACCATGGGTAAAACCCCAAATCCCAACTAAGAGGCTGAGCCAATAACAAAGAAGATCAAGAAATGCAAGACAATGAAAAAGAAATCAGTCGCTGTCAGACTGATATCTGCGAAGAAGAAGGAAAAATGAGTTGCATTGATGAACTAACTCATCAAAGTGCATTATCAAAACAACCTCTAGAAGAGAAAAGCATAGATGCTCAGATACCTCAATTTTTCAACTCAAAAAGTAAATTTGAGTATAATGATTGGGTGTTTAGAAATAGAACTATTTTTACAGACTATCGGGTTGATTCTAAGGTTTTTCATTGCTGAAGCATTTCTGAGCTTTTCTGTCATTCTGAATTTGTTGAGAATACTGGATAAAGGGCTTTGTTGTCAAATTGATGAGAATCTGTATACCCCACTAGTTTGAAAATTCTATGCAAATCTGAGAAAGGGACGACATGAGAAAATAGTAAATGGGTTTAGTGAGTAGTGGAATATCTAGGGTTGGAGAAGTGAACTTCGAGTTTAACCATTATATGTTAATTTTTTTTTTTTAGACAGTGGAGTTCAATTTTTCGAAATGAACAAACTGCTTGAAAAATTCTAAAATTTTGTTTGAACTGAGTCGATTTTAGATGAAATTTATTGGTGCCAAGAGCATTAGAAATTCAAGTGATTAAAATGCCAAATGATTAAATGGAATGGGAAGATTGCTACATCACATTTGAAAGCACGGAAAGCGGGAAAACACAGGGCACGCAGCGGAAGCGAACATAAAAAATATTGGAAAAACAAGAACAGGGATTCCAAGGCAGGGCTGGCGCCGGCTTTGGCAGCCCTAGCCGGCGCCGGTTGCACCCTGTCCCAATCTTGAGGTTTTAAAAATTTTACCTCTCCTTCTGGTTCTCAAAGGTGGCTAGACTGGAACGTGCGCAACTGGAGTAAGTGTGCTGGTGGAAGCCTCTAGTGCGATTCTTGCAAGCCTCCTACTCCGCCTTTACATGTATGTGAACGTCTAACTCTCAATTTTCCAGTATATGGCCTGCCTAACTACCGTTTGGTGAACAAATAACAGGCTAGGGAATTTCTCTGGAGAGAGAGAAAGAGAGAGAAAGACGCCTAGCTATTCCACAGAGAAGAAGCCGTCTCTCTTGTGTGTCGATTTACAATAACGTTGTTTCCAATCCTCCTGTTTAATCTAAATAAAGAACCTTAGGTTAAATTGGACTGGGCCATTGGACTCTTGGTTTAACTTATTAGGCTTAATTAATATTCTAGTTAGAATCAACTCAATGACCCAACAAATAATTAATTTTTCAGTCCAAATAAACCAATCCAATTAAATAAGCCTAAATTAGTTTAGTCCTAAGTTAATCCCTAATTATTCAAACTAGGCTAAAGTCCTGAGTAATTAATTAACCCACCAAACTAATTTAATTAATTCTCTCTCCATGGGCCTTTATTTTAATCTAGCCCAATAATTAAATCAGCCTATTTAAATAAAATAAATTTTATTTAATTTAAGATCAATTCCTTAGCCCGTATTTAATTAGGACTCACGGTCTATATTGGGGACCAAAAGACACACCGCTTTGGCTACTAAAATGACCAAAATACCCTTACCATATAAATAGCTATATTTTACATTTTAAATATTTCTTAATATCACCATAAGGAAATATTGACCGCAAGGATATTTCTGTTTTAGCAAAGTCTCCGACCTACAAGTGTAATGACTAAAATACCCCTCTATACATCGCCGTATATTTAGAGAGGAAAAAGTGTACTAACACCTCTCTAAATGACATCTAACATCCTTAGGCCTCTAGTCTAATGATCCACGACTTCCTGGATTGTTTCAGCTTTCTAAAGGAGCTACCCTAAAGCAAACATCCAAGTCATGTTTCCCAGGGCCCTGGATATTAAATCATTCAGACAACTATAACGGGCGATATAGTATAGAAACTACTTGTACAAGTTTGTCTTAATTAACTAGTCACACATACCCAACATGTAAGTATATTGGCCATACGATAGAGCCTCAACTATAGCATATCAAAGCATATGCTTCCAGCTTTGTTAGACCACCAACTCATACTCAAGTCATAGAGTACTAGTCCACGCTGTAGCGGTAGTAGTCTAGATTTCTACCAGATAGTACTTTAAAAACAACTACTACAGGTCCTGTTCTACGTATTCGAAATACGCTTATGTCATGAGGTGAGTGGACTATTCACTGGCTAAAGGTAAGCCATTCCCCATTTAGAATTCACAACATAATAACCTAAATATGATGAGATTCCTATTCTCATCAATCGGTTAAGAACAAATGTTTATGTGTTAAGTAACTCGTGATCCATACCTTACTGTGAAAGACCTCCATTCACATGGACCACTTACTTAAACACAATGGGTCTTTTCCAAATGTAATTGTGCAAACATAAAATTGTAAATTCACAAACAATTTTTGAAAATAAATTATTTTATTAAAACATTCGATTTTTACATTAGAAACTTAGTCTAAGAGGGCATACATCCCAACAACATAGTCTCAACTGTAATGATACCGAGTTTTGGCAACAAGATATATGTAAGTTTTCTGCAAATAGTATTGATGCCAGCTCTGTCAAAATGAAAATAATTTAGCTTTGGATTTCTGGTTGTGCAATTACTAATTCAATCTCAGAACACATCAAACAAAGCATTATTCTTTGGAAACCTTCTTACCAAGTTATTCAAGTACTTCAATATTGATTTGAGTATGGTTACCCCTGAGCACTGTAAGGTGATCATCTACAGTAGAAATTAATTTGAGAAAATGGAAGCCATTTGAGCGGATAATCTTTGGAAACCTTCTCACCAAGTTATTCAAGTACTTCAATATTGATTTGAGTATGGTTACCCCTGAGCACTACAAGGTGATCATCTACAGTAGAAATTAATTTGAGAAAATGGAAGCCATTTGAGCGGATAATCAATGGATATTACTTAGAGAAGAGATGGAAAAATTGGTGAAGGCTAAAGAAAATTTGCTACATCAGAACGAACAAAAAGAAAGTTGAGACTGAAATTTAAAGGGAAACATCAAGTAAAGGGAAGTAGAAAACTCAGAAAAATGAAAAATGCAGAGTATTTTAGATGCTCTAAATCTGCTATCTACCAAGCTAAAACAGTTTGAGTGCAGAAGTCAAAGGTGAACTGAAAATTTTAGGAAGTAGACTGACAAATGTGAAAAGAAAGTAATATAAAGCTGAAGGCCATTCGACTAAACAAGTTCATCCACTTGTGCCTGCGCCTAAACCTATTATTTCTTCAACACAGGAAGAAACTAATGTTCAGCTAGAGAAGGAGAGTGAGAAAGAGAATAAGAAAAAAGGGTGCCCACTATTGAAACCACAACTGCTGCACCCACTGTTGACAAGGAAGTTCTTAAGTAAGATAAACCAGCTGCGCTTGGTAGCTTATCTGGCTGAAAGTGGAAGCATGTTAAGGTACAATAGAAGTCTAGCAGAATTGTTGGACAACCTTCAAAGAAGGGAGCCAATGCTAAACCTGTGACTATCCTCATCCCATGAGATGTGGCACATGACGACAACTGAATGATGCCCTTTTCTGCCAACTTTTATTCTGATGACACACTTTTATGCTCTCTACACTATATTTTTTCTTGAACACCTTTATTTTGGTCTTTAACTGATATTACTGCTAGTTTCCTACTACTTATTATTTTTGCTAATATTGCTTACTACTTATTGTTGTCCCTATTTTGGGCATTCTCCTAATAGTACTTTCAATTTACTACTGATTTCTTTACTACTGCTTATTATCATTATTTTTTTTAATTTATAATAGAGGGGGAGAAAATACATTGTTGGGGATCGCGAATTTGATAATTTAATGTGGTTATGGAGATTGTGATGTGGACAAAGAGGAGATTGTGATGTGGAGATTGAAAATTCCTTAAGAAGCTTGTGATTCTGTGAAATACATTTTTGGGATTTGAGTTGATCAAACACTATGTTGTGTAAATTTTTCTTCATGATATCTCTTTCACTGGTTTTTTGTCCTTATAAATATGGATTGTGAATTATGAATATATTCTGGTTGTATGTTGGTTTATGAGGGTTTGATTTGAAATTTATGAATTATGATTGTGACTGCTTATGAGGATAATAAATCCATATTGTTTAAGATGAATTATGACTGTTTATGGTTATGGTTTGAAAATCAGACTGTAAAGAATTGGATGATTTGATGGAGACTGTGTTGAGATGTTATTATTGTTATGGACTAAGGAGATTGAAGTGCGTGTATCGATTTATTGTGCATTCTAACTGATTGAGATTTGATCGAAAGATTTGTTTTGAATATGGGTGTGATGTGCCTTTTGCAAAAATTTGTTTGGATAATGAGGAAATGTATATAAATTTTTATAAAATCTATCATGCTTCTTTTTGGTTGCTAAGTAAATTTCTCATGTTGAATTTCCTTGAGAAAAATGAGTATGGTCAATCCCAAGAAAATCATTGATCTATAATCTTGGGATTTTTTTTTTTTTTTTACTTTGCACATACACAGGGGGAGTTTTGGACTTGCATTTTTTCAATCCAAAAGACCAGTCCAAAAATGAGTTTTTAAAAGGCTAGCTTCTGCCTAATTTTACCCCATTTTGAATACATATTTTGGAAGTCCAAAACCTTAAGTCCAAAAATTACCTTTTAAAATATTACCTTCAGTCTTATTCTACCCCATTTTGGACGCATGTTTTAGAAGTCCAAAACTTTGGAATCTAGTGTTAATTTTAAATCGCACCTCATGGCTCTATATCTTATGTTCATATATGCACACACTAAGGGGAGAATTACATCTTATGATTTATCTTCTATACCTCCTTGTGTACATATTTATACATTTTTTTATGACTACTATTTGTGGCTATTCTCTTGTGGAATAGTCCTTTGATGGAAGGAATGAGAATAAGGAGGTAGGTTAGGCTATAGGCTCATTGAGCTATGTTTACGAGTATATGCTTTAATTTTCTATCTTAATCTCATAAGCACTCTTTGAGTCCTATAATGAGAGATTTCATTTCAATGAAAAATACTCTTATTTCTCTCAGTCTAATATGTCCGTACTATACATATTATTATTTTTATATCACAATCCTATCAAATTTGTCATCACTCAAAAAGGGGGAGATTGTTAGCCCTAAGGGCATTCTCCTGTATTTTGATTTGTGACAAATATTGATGAGGAATAACTCGTGTGATTTACATGTGATAGGACATGTTTAACCTCAATTCTTTCAAGGCATGCAAATAAGGTTTCTAAGCAGCTCTTAAGAAAATAGAATCCAAATTGGTGATTGATCAAGTACAACTTCAATCTAAGAGTTCGCAAGATTATAAAGTCCTTGTGAAAGAATCATAGACTAGGAATCGTTTGTTAAGGTATATTGTGTAAACTCCTATGTCTTCTTTACCTTATGATTCAATTTATTTCTACCTTGAAGCACACAAGCAAAAAGATTTCAAAGTATTAAATATTTAGAATTTTGGATTGAGTAGTTTGGATGACTTTACATCCAAAAGCTTCATCCAAAACTTTGTAAACAGTGTCAAATCATTTCTGCCTTGAAAAGTGCCATTTTGGACTTACCTTTTGGACGCACCATCATCTGATACTTGAGTCCAAAACTATGAAAAGTTTGACAGTGAGAAACTAGCAGTTTTTAACTATTGGAACTCTACTTTTTGCTTCTATAAAAGCTTTTAAAACTCGATTTTAAACAAAATTTTTGTGCTATCTTCCTCAGAAACACTCTTACACTTTAAAAAACAAAAATCTCCCTTTTTATTGTGCTTCAAAGTGAAATCAAATTGCTTCAAAAAGGTAAAAAGTGTTGGTGCTCATCTATTTCTATATTTGCTCAATCTATGAGCTATTTCTACAATTTTTTCTCTGTGACTTATTTTGTATCAAGGTTGTGGTGTAAAACCCGGTTGGGGTGATTCTTGATTGTGTGTTTGTAGAGGTTGGGTGTAAAACCGTGTGGTGATCCTCTTGTGTAAGATTAGTATTGCCTACCACCATTCATTTGGAAAAATTGCTTTAGTGAGTACTTAAAGTAGTGAATGTACAGTTGAGGATCGGACTATTATAAATCCTTGGGTCTTTTATTTTGCATTTCATCCATTTTTCACTGTTGTATTTTTACTGGTTATTCGACTAAAGAACCTTATCTCAATCTTTGTATTTGTTGATCTATTTTAAAGACCTTTATATTCTAAAGAAAGTCTATATTTAATGCCTAAACTTCTCGTTTTTAAAACAACTAGCTTCTTGCCATTCAGTGGTGCTTTAAAAGATTCTTGTCTGCACCCCATCAGCTGCAAAGCAATCTATCTTTGTGAAAACAAGCATTACACTCCTTCTTACATTCATTGTTTTAGTCAAAAACTTTATGCAGCTTGGTGAATCTATTATTGTTGTTGAAGTTATCCACATTAATTATTGATCTTCTTTCCATCTTTTGGCAGAGATTTAGAAGTTCTTTGGAAGCACATTTAAAGCTGTACAGATAATATTTATTTAGCTCACTTACCTTGTTGGTTCTTATTTTAAAATTTTCTGAAAATCTTTAAATTTTGAAATTGTTTTCCATAAACCTTATTCACCTCCCCTCTAAGGTTTATTATGTTTCAAATGTAGCAAGAAGGGACACAGAAAAAGAAGTGTCTAGTTCTTTTGGTCAAGAAGAATCCCTTAGGTAATGCTTACTATTTAGAATCTATAATAATGGTTGGATCTTTCTCTAGTTAGATTGTTGATTATGGAGTCACTAACCATATCTGTAACTTATTGTAGGGTTTAGAAAGATAAGGCTGTTGGAATGTATTCCCTTTAGACTAGGTTTTTGATGTAATTATAGAATTTATTAATAAAAGAATTTATTCTCAAAAATTATTTGTGAATTTACATTTGAAAAAACCCATTGTGTTTAAGTAAATGATTCATGTAATGATGATCTTTCACAGTAAGGTATGGATCATGGGTTACTTAACACATAAACGTTTGTTTCTAATCGATTGATGAGAATGAGAATCTCATCATATTTAGGTTATTGTGTTATGAATTTCAAATGGGGAATGGCTTACTTTTAGCCAGTGAGTAATCTACTCACTTTATAGCATAAGCGTATTTCGAATACGTAGAACATGACATGTAATAGTGGTTTCTAAAAGTACTATTTAGAAGAAACCCAGACTATTACTGCTATAGCGTGGACTAATACTCTGCCGCTTGAGTATGAGTTGGTGGTTTGACGAAGCTAGAAGCATGTAGTTTGATATACTGTAGTTGAGGTTCTATCGTAGAGCTAATATACTTGTATGTTGGGTATATGTGACTAGTTAGTTAAGATAGACTTGTACAAGATAGTTTCTGCGCTATATCGCCTTGTGACTATTCGAATGATCTAAATATCCAGGGCCCTAGGAAACATGTCTTGGATGTTTGCTTTAGGGTAGCTTTCTTGGAAGGTGGAAACATTCTAGGAATCGTGGATCATTGGACTAGAGGTCTAAGGATAGTAGATGTCTTTTAGAGAGGTGTTAGTATACTATTCCTCTCTAAATGTACGACGATGTATAAATGGGTAATTTATTCATTACACCTGTAGGTCAAAGACTTTGCTAATGCAACATTGTCTTTGGGGTCAATATTTCTTGATGGTAATATTATAAAATATTTAAGATGAAAAATATAGCTATTTCTATAGTAGGGGTATTTTGGTCATTTTAGTAGATAAGGCAATGTGTTTTTTGGTCCTCAGAATAGCCCATAAGTCTTGATGGTTTTGGGTTGAGGAATTGGTCTTATATAAAATGGATTTTATATTATTCGAGTAGTCTAATTTATATATTGGGCTAGAAAAAAAAATAAAAGGTTAAAAAAAAAGAGAGAATTATATATTGGCCCCATTTGGGTTATTTAATTAATTTAATTATTGGGCTTGATTAGTCCAGGAATAATTAAATTGAATTAAAGGCTTAATCTAATGAACTGGGCCAAGGCTTGAGGTTTATATTGGTCCATTTGGGTTATTTAATTAATTTAATTATTAGGCTTGTATTAGTCCAGGAATAATTAAATTGAATTAAAGGCTTAATCCAATGAACTGGGCTATAGGCCCATAGGCCTGGTTAATGGCTTAACATGACATGGGCCTTAAGGCTTCTCTAATTCTACTGCCTCTATTTGATGTTTGAATACCCAGATAATAGCCTATTATTAAGGTAGTTGGGATTCAAGAGAACAGTTGGAGTTTTTTTTTCACAGAACGTCGTTGTTTCTTCTAGCCTTTCTTCTTCTTCTTCTTCTTCTTCTTCTTCTTCTTCTTCTTCTTCTTCTTCTCTCTATAGATAGTGACCTCTGTGCTATTCAATAGCAAGAACAGAGACACAGAAGATCATCCTTTTCATCCTTAGCCTTCACCAAGCTTTTCAAGCACGGGTTATATTCCGAAAGACTGAAGCATCACGTTGATGCCCAGATGGAGCCAACATTTTGCTGGACAATAGCCTGAAGAAAGGATCTCAGAACCAAAAGTGGTTTAGACCGAGTCACCGGCACCTATTAGACCAGTGAAAACGCGTAGAGGTCAAAGAAAAAAATTTCTTTTGCTGCTTTTCTACGTGTGCTCTATTTCTAGCATGCTATAATGTGTTTCTATTTTTGCCATGTTTAACCTTCAAGTGGTATCAGAACCACTTGTGGGACAATAGCCTGAAGAAAGGATCGTAGAACCAGAAGTGGTTCAGACTGAGTCACCGACACCTATTAGACCAGTGAAAACGCATAGAGGTAAAAGAAAAAAATTTCTTTTGCTGCTTTTCTACGTGTGCTCTGTTTCTAGCATGCTACTATGTGTTTCTATTTTTGCCATGTTTAACCTTCAAGTGGTATCAATGCATGGCTTATATGGCAATATAGGATGCAAAAATGATCAGATGCTTGTTTGATAATAATCTGTGATCCTTCGTGTTTTCTGGTATGGGTAGTGATGCACTGTACGTCTCGCTGTTGTGATATAGGAAGTTTGTGATTATTTTTTTGTGGCTTTTATAGTATTCCTGTAAGCTTATTGATGTGTTTTTTTTGTGGCTTTTATAGTATTCCTGTAAGCTTATTGATGTGTTCAAATTTGGGTATAAAAATCATACAAAAACTAAGCACATTCCCAATAAAGTTTAAATTAAAACGTTCAACTTAAATCACACATATGAGCAAGCGTACTCATCATTAACCGAGCATAGGGTTCAAACGAGTGTCGATCCTCCAGGAACAAGTAGACATTAATCACCTTTCTTTTATTGTTTAACCGACTCGATAAAGTAAAACAAAATAAAAAGGAAAATAAAAATATATACATGTCAAGGATGGAGAAGTATGTAACTCAAATCATTGTTTAGACAAACATGACCTTAAAGAACTCAACCATTATCATAACTAATCATTCCCTTGGGATCATGAAGGATTAAGATAGACCCACTTCTTTTTCAATCCATGAAATCACTATCTTCTAGATAAATTAGAATCACTTGGTCTCGTCTCAACTAATTCACCTAAAAGATGCATTAAACACAATCCTTGATTAAATTCCCTTGGTCTCGGCTAATTTTTAACATGAAATTAACCAATGAATCATTGGTCTCGGCCAACATAAATTAACCTTTAATTACCCAATCCTCATCAACTAACCCCCTTGGTCTTAACGAGTTACTTGACAACAAATATGAAATCAATCAATCGAAACTACCATCAACCCCCTTGGTCTCGACAAGTTAATAGGAAGTACCAACCAACTAACATCGTAATAAGCACAAGTAATTAAATACTAAGAAAAATAATCAATCAATCAAAAGATCAAATACTCTAAATATCATGAATATCTACAACAATGTTGAATTACAATAAAACAATTAACATATCATTGTTTAAGAAA
Source organism: Voacanga thouarsii (assembly GCA_026120185.1). NCBI lineage: Eukaryota > Viridiplantae > Streptophyta > Magnoliopsida > Gentianales > Apocynaceae > Voacanga > Voacanga thouarsii. Next base: position 1,853,790 of record JANUWF010001161.1, read on the forward strand.
AAGAAAACAAAATAAAAGAAAGCACTCATAGATGAGCTTCCTTCTTCTTCCTTTAAAGACCTTATTGCACAACCCTCCTTGAGCTTGAAGAATTCCTCATTTGACTGAGTAATTTTCTATGATGATCAATGAATTCTCCCATTTTTCCTTATGTTTATCATTTATTTATAGGCTTAAGAAGTGCCTAAACTCGTAGGTACAAAGTTCTTAGCCGAGTAGAAGTTGGAAGATACTAAAACTCCTCAACTCACCAAAAATCGCGTAGAAAAAATCAAGCACCGTCTTAACATCAAGGCACAACCGGCGTCGCCTAGGCTCTCGGAGCTGGTGCCGATTGTGTTCTATTCCTCCACTCGTTCGCCAATTTTTCTTCGAATTTTTCACAATGTGTTCAGAATGCAGCCGGTGCCGCATTGGTTCTGTTCTACTTTGTTTCCACAATTTTTCCGTCACATTGAAGTTCGTTTCAACAATGCCTGGTCGGCGCCGATTTTAGGGTCCTAGCTGGCGTCGCCTCTCCTCTGTTTTGCGACGTTTTTATTTCGTTTTACCCTAAAAATTTGAAACAAAGAACAAAATACCTTTTCAAGGGTAAAATTTCAAATATGAAGGAATATGACTAGTTATTGAACAAAATATATTACAAAAGAACCTCCAATAACTAGGAAAAATATGACTAATTTAGCCTCTATCACTTATAATTAAAGATATAGGCATTTGTGAATTGTTTTGGATGATTTCTGGTGAAATCTGTGCAAAAAATGAAGCAGAGGAGTGTCTGAAACGCATTAGAGGAAAATCGAAGAAGATGACATTGTAGCAGCTGAGCTGTTTAAGCCGAGTTGCATTGCAGCAATGAGGGGAGCTGAGGCTGCCCGAGCCAGCCGCAGCCAGGCTCGAGATGGCCTCGGCTCAGCCTCGTGTGTGAGGAAGCTTCCTCGCAGAAGCTTGATTTCCGTATCTTCATCGCGGAAGCTACTGCGCGGGCACCACTTGGGATCGTGGTCCATGGGTTTTTCCCATGGGCCATGATCTAGTGTGGCAGGTGTATTGGACCAGAGGGAATATATATATATATATATATATATATATATTTGTTTTTGGTTCCATACAATACGAAGTTATTTTTATTGCAATAGTTAATATTCTTTGAATATTTTGCATGAAAATAATAATAAAGGAAATTTAGGATTAAATAAGACCATTAATTAATTAATATATTTACTTCTATTATTTGGACAATTAGGTTAAAAGAATAGAAAAATATGAAAACGTTTACAATTTTCTAGCATGCTTAATTCTTTTTTGTATCCTATATGCGTGTTTTCTCAAAGATCAAAGTCTTTGGAATATTTATGACAAGGAAAATATTTTTCAAATTAAAAAATGGTTATTTTTAACTTGGACAAAAAGTAATCCTTGGATATTTTCTCAAAGGATTTAATCATTGACATAGAAAATATTTTGGATTTAGATATTTTTTAAAGTTAAAATACAAAGCCATTTTGCTTTAATTTTGCACTAGAAAATTATTTTTGTCAAATTAAACTTGAGACCAAAGTCTCTAGAAAGTTTAAAAGGAAATTTTTGGAAATCATTAAGTTCTTAACTGTGTAAAATAAATTCATAGAAAATCTCTTAAAGGATTTTACCTTGACATAGAGATTTATGAATTTAGATATTTTATAAAGAGTTACGGGTTACTTAATGGGATATTTTTAAAAAGATATTTTATTTAAAAACTATTGTTTTAAAAGACTAAGTGGGAGAGGGGTTCCAACAACTCCACGGCTTCCATCATGATCCTTATTAGAGATCGTGGATCCCATCGCGTCACCTTGGGAGTGAACCCGTATAAAAGGGATACCACAAGGATCCAGAACTAATAGATGGATGTAATTAATAATTCGGGACACATGCTATGATCGGCCAACCCACGTTGGTGGTTATAGTGCGAGGAATGTCCATAGAAAATAAGAAGAAATGGCCAACCCATCGATGGAGTTATCTTCTAGATCATTACCTAGAAGGAAAATTAATTTGTGGTGGTTAATACACTTAGCTTAGAAAATTGTTAATCTTTCCAAGAAATTATGTTAGTTTTCCTAAGAGCTAAATTAATCATATTAAAGTTAATAGTGATAGAGTTAACTATTATCGGATCTAATATGAGGATAAAGTAACAAATTATTTTTATTTTTTCACAAATTGAGATTTCTTTTATTTTTGATTTTTGAAAAATGGTTGGTGGAGGTTCTTTTAGTCATTTGGCCGTTATTCTCTGAGAGAATAAGTTAACGGGTCCAAATTATGGGGACTGAAAAAGGAATTGGGACATAATACTCACTGTTGAGGAGTATAAGTATGTCATCTATGAAACTTGCCCTGTTATCGAGAAAGGTTCCATCGATGTTGAGCGCGAGGCTGAGAAGATATGGAAAAAGGCCGACAAGATGGCTCGTTGTTACATGTTGGCCTCCATGTCTAATGTACTCTAATCCAAACATGAGCACATGGTCACTGTGTACGACATTAGGCAGTCACTAGCCACGATGTTTGCCGATAAGAACCGGCTTGCAAGGCAGGACGCTCTTAGGACGATCATAAACACTAAGATGGTTAAGGGAGCATAAGCCAGGAAGTATATGCTTAAAATGATTGTTGCTTTCGAGAAAACAGAAGTCTTAGGGGCTGTTATTGACCCCGAGAGCTAAGTGGACATGGTTCTCAAATCTCTGCCTGGTTCTTTTACTCAGTTCAAATTGAACTACAACATGAACAAGTTAAACATGAGTTTAACTGAGTTAATGAAAGAGCTCCAGGTGGCGGAGAAGGTCATGAAGCCAAAGTCCAAGGCTATGATTGCTAGGGCTTTTTCTTCTAGAATTGGGCCTAAGCCCAAAAAGTTCAAGAAAAAGAAAGAAAATGCAATAGCGCAGCCTAAGAACCAGCCCAACAAGCCAAATGGCAAGTGCTTCAAGTGCGGGCAGAAGGGACACTAGAAAAAGGAGTGTCCAGTTTCAATGTTAGATCAACTTCTACTTGGATTGTTAATTTTGGAGCCACTGATCATATCTGTAACTACTTCCAGGGGTTTAGGAAGATAAGAAGATTCCAGAAGGGCGAGCATAGACTACGAGTAGGAAATGGAGCGCAAGTATGGGCTCTTGCAGTGGGAGAGTTGGATCTTATTTTTAATTGTAATAGAGTTAGGAATATGCCCTAGAGTCAATTTGTACTTATACTATTGTCGTTATGTTTTATATAATAATATGAGGTTTTTCTTTCCATGAATAGTGCATTTTGTTTTGTGGTCATCAAGTACGTGACTTGATAGTAAAACCCTACAATGAATACAATGACTATTCTAAAACCGTCCCTGATCGATTATTATTATTGGAACAATAATAAATTAAGATTAGTATGTTTGTGACTTAATGACTATGTTTTACTGGTTATGGATATTTGTGATATCAAGTCAAAACATAAATAAATATTAGAGAACATTGTATTGGACATGACCTACTATGAGAGTACTTCATGGAACATATCATAAGTACTTTCTAGCCATAATAATATTAAATGTCCTTCGACCTAAATTCATCATAGTTTCCTACTTGATAAATTATATATTTTGACGTTGTCTAAAGTTGTCTTTAACCAGATAATTAATTAGACTACTGTTGGATATAGAATAAATCAATGAGAGGAATATGATTGATAGTGAAGGAATTTGTCCCTCTCAATTATGGAAGAGATATCCATGGGCCCCTTGATAAGTTAGACTATTAAAATGTATGGCCGTGCTCAAATATATCAATCTAAGATATTGATATCATTTGTTTGAATAGTCTACTATAAAATCAAGAAATAATTGATTAAACTTAATAAGGATGACATGCTCCACGCCTTATGCTTAATCTGGATATTGTGTGACAAAAGGACTAAATATAAAATTATGATTTGGTTCAAAGAGATCACCGATCTTCATTTAACCTGGATAGTTATAATGTTTTGCTAGAAACCACTTATAACTTGTGGGCCATTTAAATATAATTTGGGCACACTGTCAGTTTTAAATGAACTTATAGGGTCACACAATAAGTGAACTTGTTAGGTTAGTTTTCTGGTAACCAGATTCGATGAATTTGGAAATATGTTTAAGTTAATCGAACTTAGAAAATTTATCAGATACAATGAATCTGAAAATATGTCCACATTCGATGTATCTGAATGATGTCCAGATTATAAGAATCTGACTCGGTAAATTAATTAGTTAAATTATCGAGATAATGGCAGAATCTTATCATATCAGTTTTAATTTAATTTGAATTTAAATTAAAATACGATAAGATATTATTAGGGTTGGACTCTAAGAGGTTCGGGGGTTTTTAAGAAAACCCTAGCCGTCTTTTCAAGAGTCTAATTCGGTTGAGAATATTCGTACCTCCATTCACCAGAAGAAAAAAACCTCTCAAACCCTAGGCGCTAGCACTCTCCGGGTAACGAGTTAGTTCGCAGTGTGTATCTGATAGAGGACGTTCGCACCCTGCAGCGTCTGGTGATTGCTCAGGTTGCACGTACAGCAGCACAATCGGAATTGAAAGATATCGATTGCACCAAACAGAGGTAATTCTGCAAACCTACGATCTTCTTAATCGTTTACTTGGATCCTCGGAAGGGATTCGTGGATGTTTTTCGCGTTTAGGAGTCCACGAATCCTAACAATAGAGTAGTTATTTTGAAGGATATTTTATATGTACTTGGATTTAGACATAATTTGGTTTCAGTTACAAAACTTACAAATCAAGGATATTCTATTTCTTTCCATTTTGGTATTACTATCAGTAGAAATGGAGAAGTTCTTTATTCTGGGCACATGTATGGAAACTTATTATTCTTGAATTCTACAAATAATCAAATAAATAACATTCAATCTGAACCTTTAAGTAGGAAGAGAAAAACCAATGTCAATGACTCATATCTTTGGCATCTAAGGGTGAGTTTGGTTCGCGAAGGGAAGGGAAAGGGGAAGGGGAAAGGGGAGGAGGAGTGGAACATTTTACTTCCATTAAAGAAAGTAAATATAATTACTTTCATCCTGTTTGGTTGGAGTGGAAGGGAAGTAAATATGATTTATCTCTCATTGTTTGGTTGTAAGGTATATAGGAAGGAAATAATTATTGAATTACTATTATACCCCTAATGCTAATTCATAAAAAATTGCAAAGTATGGTAGAATTGCAATAAAATAAATACCCTAGGACAAGAGGGTCTTTTAACCCTCATTTACTTCCCAAACCCTCCAAAATGGAAAGGAAGAAAAATCTGAGGTGGAAGGATCCAATTCCCTTCCACATATACTTCCCCCCTCCAATCACTCTAACCAAACTAAGTAAATCACACATTTACTTCCTATTTTACTTCCCTTCCTCTTTTCCTTCCCACTTTTACTCCAACCAAACTCATACTAAGGTTGGGTCATATTAACTCAACCAGGATTCAGAGATTAATCCATGATGGGCCTTTGGGCTCATTAAATTAGAAAGTTTGCCTCAGTGTGAATCCTGCCTTATGGGAAAAATGACCAAAAGGTCGTTCACCCAAAAGGCTGATAGAGCTAAGGAGATATTGTGCCTTATTCACACTGATATGTGTGGTCCTTTATCTACACCAGCTAGAGGGAGTTTTGAGTACTTCATCACTTTCATGGATAATTGTACAAGGTTTGATTATATTTACCTGATGAGGTGCAAGTCTGACTCCTTTAACAAGTTCAAAGATTTTAAAGTTGAGTGGAGCATCAGACAGGTAAACTGATCAAAACCTTACAATTGGATCATGGTAGAGAGTATCTCCTCGGTGAATTCAAGAACTACATGGTACATCATGGGATAGTATTCCAGATCTCTGCACTGGGGACACCCCAGCAGAATTGAGTAGTTGAGAGAAAGAACAGGACATCAATAAAAATAGTCCAAAGCATGATGTCTCATGCTACTCTTCCAGTCTCTTTTTGGGAATATGCCTTGAAAACAACGGTATATATTCTGAACTTGGTGCCTTCCAAGTCAGTACCTTGAACACCCTATGAGATATGGACTGGGTGTAAGCCAAGTTTGAATTATCTCAGGATATGGGGCTGTTCAGCTTATGTACTGATCAAAGGAGACAAGTTAGAATCAAGATCGGAATTATGTTATTTTGTTGGGTATCTAAAAGGGACAAAAGGAGGTTACTTTTATCATCCCTAAGAACAAAAAGTACTGGTAAGTAATAATGCTAGATACTTAGAGGATTATCAAAGTACTTCTACTAAAGGTTTAACTAGGTTAGAACTCGAGGAGAAGTTATCTTTGGAATCAACTTCTTCAGATCCGGTTGTGGAACAAGAAGAGGCATAGTCTCAAGAACCTATACAAACATAGCCTCGTCGTAGTGGGATGGTATCTAGGGTTCCAGAAAGATGGACTGGAGAGGCTTTTGAGCTGGTCTCTGACTATCAGGAACAAGATTCCACTAGATACGAGAAGGCTATTGCTAAAGCTGATGCAAATCTATGGCATGAAGCAATAAAAGTCGAGATTGAGTATGTAATTCAATCAGGTTTGGAATCTTGTAGCTTTACTTGAAGGGATAAAACCCATTGGGTGTAAGTGGGTATACAAGAGGAAGAGGGGAGCGAATGGGAAGGTGGAAACCTTCAAAGCTAGGCTTGTTGTGAAAGGGTATACTAAAAAACAAGGGATTGACTATGAGGAAACCTTTTTTCCATAGCTATGCTTAAATCCATCCGTATTCTCCTTGCCATCTATGTCATTATGACTATAAGATATGGCAAATGGATGTCAAGATGACATTTCTTAATGGTCATCTTAGTGAAGACATCTATATATCCTAACCGGAAGGTTTTATTTCTAAAGGCCAAGAATATATGGTTTGTAAGCTTAAGAGTCCATTTATAGACTTAAGCAGGCATCTAGAGCATGGAACATTCAATTTAATGAGACTGTAAAATCTTACGATTTTATTCAAAACGAGGATGAGCCATGCGTGTACAGGAAATTAGAAGGTATAAATGTAGTTTTTCTTGTCCTATATGTGGATGACATTCTACTCATTGGGAATGATGTAGGGATATTATCATCTACTAAGGTTTGGCTGTCTAGTTAATTCAGTATAAAGGACTTAGGAGAAGTCAGTTATATTCTTGGGATTAAGTTTCTTAAGAATAGGAAGCAAAGAATGTTAGGATTATCCCAAGTGACATATATTGACACGATATTAGCCAAGTTTAGCATGGACTCATGTAAGGGAGCTCTAATTCCTTGCAGACATGGGTTGTCTTTTTGTTCAAAAGACTGTCCTAAGTCCCAAGAAGAAAAAGATAGAATGAGTAGGATTCTCTACGTTGCAACTGTGGGATGTCTTATGTACGCTATGCTATGCACTAGGCTAGATATCTATTTTGCCATAAGCATAGTTAGCAGATATTAGTCAAACCCTAGGGAGGTTCATTGGCAAGCTGTAAAGCATATTCTTAAGTACCTTAAAGGTACGAGAGATTATATGCTGGTTTACAGGGCTGATGACTTGGTTCCTACAGGATACATAGACTTAGATTTCCAAGCAGATAAGGATGAGAGAAAATCCACTAGTTGATATGTCTTCATCATTTGGAGGAGCTATTTTATGGAGGAGTATCAAGCAATCTTGCATTACTGACTCAACTATAGAAGCTGAGTATGTGGCAGCTTCGGAGACATCCAAGGAAGCAGTCTGGCTCCAAAAGTTCCTTTCAGAACTTGGAGTCGTGCCACACATGGATAGACTGATTGTGATGTATTATGACAACACTGGAGTAACTCGCAATCCAAAGAACCTAAGAACCACAAGAAGGAGAAGCACATCGAGAGGAAGTACTATTTGATCCGGGATTTCATCCAGAGACAGGAAATCGTTGTGGAACATATAACCTCAGAGAACAACCTAGTAGATCCCTTCACCAAGCCTTTAGCTGAGAGAGTCTTTAAGAAACACTTAGATGCCTATGGGTTGGCACCTACAAAATTTCTTAGTCTTAGAGTACAAGTGGGAGATTGTTGGAATGTATGCCCCCTAGACTAGGTTTCTGATATAATTATCTAATTTATTAATAAAAGAATTTATTTTCAAATTTTTTTTGTGAATTTATATTTTATTTGTGCATAATTTACATTTGGAAAAGGCCCATTATGTTTAAGTAAGTAATCCATGTGAATAGTGGTCTTTTAGAGTAAGGTATGGATCACGGGTTACTTAATATATAAACGCTTGTTTTTAACCAATTGGTTGAAAATGGGAATCTCATCATGTTTAGGTTATTGTGTTATGAATTTCAAATGGGGAATGGCTTACCTTTAGCCAGTGAGTAGTCCACTCACTTCATAGTATAAGCATATTTCGAATACGTAGAATAGGACCTGTAATAGTGATTTCTAAAAGTACTATTTAGAAGAAACTTAGACTCTTACTGCTACAGTGTGGACTAATACTCTGCCACTTGAGTATGAGTTGGTGGTTTGACCAAGTTGGAATCATGTACTTTGATATATTGTAGTTGAGGTTCTATCGTAGAGCCAATATACTTGTATGTTGGCTATATATGGCTAGTTAGCTAAGACAGACTTGTACAAGGTAGCTTCTGCGCTATATCACCCCTTGTGACTGTTCGAATGATCTAATTATCTAGGGCCCTGGGGAACATGACTTGGATGTTTGCTCTATGGTAGCTCCCTTGAAAAATGGAAACATTTTAGTGTTGGGAATATGCCCTAGAGTCAATTTGTACTTATACTATTGTCATTATGTTTTATATAATAATATGAGGCTTTCCTTTCCATGAATAGTGAGTTTTGTTTTGTTGGTCATCAAGTACATGACTTGATAGTAAAACCCTACAATGAATACAATGACTATTCTAAAACTGTCCTTGAGCGATTATTATTATTGGAATAATAATAAATTAAGATTAGTATGTTTGTGACTTGATGGCTATGTTTTACTGGCCATGGATATTTGTGATATCGAGTCAAGACATAAATAAATGTTAGAGAACATTGTATTGGACATGACCTACTGTGAGAGTACTTCATGGAATATGTCATAAGTACTTTCTAGCCATAATGATATTGAAAGTCCTTCGACCTAAATTCATCATAGTTTCCTACTTGATAAATTCTATATTTTGACATTGTCTAAAGTTGTCTTTAACCAGATAATAAATTAGACTACTATTGGATATAAAATAAATCAAGGAGAGGAATATGATTGACTGTGAAGGAATTTGTCCCTCTCAGTTATGGGAGAGATATCCATGGGCCCCTTGATAAGTTAGACTGTTAAAAATGCATGGCCGTGCTCAAATATATCAATCTAAGATATTGGTATCATTTGTTTGAACAGTCTACTATGAAATCAAGAAATAATTGATTAAGCTTAATAAGGATGACATGCTCTGTGCCTTATGCTTAATCTAGATATCGTGTGACAAAAGGACTAAATATAAAATTATGGTTTGGTTCAAAGAGATCACCGATATTCATTTAACCTGGATAGTTATAATGTTTTGCTAGAAACCGTTTATAACTTGTGGGCCATTTAAATATGATTTAGGCACACTGCCAGTGTTAAATGAACCTATAGGGTCACACAAGAAGCGAACTTGTTAGGTTATTTTTCTGGTGACCAGGTTCGATGAATTTGGAAATATGTCTAAGTTAATCGTACTTAGAAAATTTACCAGATACAATGAATCTGGAAATATGTCCACATTTGATGTATCTGGATGATGTCCAGATTATAAGAATCTGACTCGGTAAATTAATTAGTTAAATTACCGAAATAATAGCAGAATCTTATCATATCAGTTTTAATTTAATTTGAATTTAAATTAGAATATGATAAGATATTATTAGGGTTGGACTCTAAGAGGTTCGGGGGTTTTTAAGAAAACCCTAGCCGTCTTTTCAATAGTCCAATTTTTCGGTTGAGAACATTCGTGCCATTCTCTACCAGAAAAGAAAAAAAAACCTCTCAAACCCTAGGCGCTAGCACTCCCTGGGTATCGAGTGAGTTCGCGGTGTGCATCTGATAGAGGACGTTCGCATACTGCAGCGTCTAGTGATTGTTCGGGTTGAACGTACAACAGCGCAACCAGAATCGAAGGATTTCGATTACAGCAACCAGAGGTAATTCTTAAACCTTAGATCTTCTTAATCATTTACTTGGGTCCTCGGGAGGGATTCGTGGATGTTTTTCGCGTTTAGGAGTCCACGAATTCTAACATTTAGTAATCGTGGATCATTGGACTAGAGGTCTAAGGATGGTAGATGTCTTTTAGAGAGGTGTTAGTACATTCTTCCTCTCTAAATGTACGGCTATGCGTAGAGGGGTATTTTAGTCATTACACCTGTAGGTCAGAGACTTTGCTAACGCAACATTGTCTTTGGGGTTAATATTTTTTTATGGTGATATTAGAAAATATTTAAAATGCAAAATACAGCTATTTCTATAACAGGGGTATTTTGGTCATTTTAGTAGCCAAGATGATGTGTGTTTTGGTCTTTGGAATTGCTCATAAGTCCTGATGGTTTTGGGTTGAGGGATTGGTCTTGTATAAAATGGATTTTATTTTATTCGAGTAGCCTAATTTATTTATTAGGTTAGAGTAAAATAAAAGGTTAAAAAAAAAAGGGAGAATTATATATTGGTCCATTTGGATTATTTAATTATTTTAATTATTAGGCTTGTATTAGTCTAGGAATAATTAAATTGAATTAAAGGCTTAACCCAATGAATTGAGCTAAGGATTGAGGTTTATATTGGTCCATTTGGGTTATTTAATTAATTTAATTATTGGGTTTGTATTGGTCCAGGAATAATTAAATTGAATTAAAGGCTTAACCTAATGAATTGAGCCATAGGCCTTGTTATTGGCTTAACATGACATGAGCCTTGGGGCTTATTTGGTTCTACTACCTCTATTTGAATTTTGAATACCCATATAATAGTCTAATATTAAGGTAGTTGGGATTCAAGAGAACAGTAGGAGTTTTTTTTTTTTTTTTTTCACATAACATCATTGTTTCCTCTAACCTTTCTTCTTCTTCCCTCTATAGACAGTGACCTTTGTGCTATTCAATAGCAAGAATAGAGACATAGAAGATTATCCTCTTCATCCTTAGCCTTCATAGGCTTTTTAGGCACGGGTTATATTTCGAAAGAGTGAAGCATCGCGTTGATGCCTAGACGAAGCCGACGGCTTGCGGAACAACAGCCTAAAGAAAGGATCTCAGAACCAGAAGTGGTTCAGACTGAGTCACCGGCACCTCCTAGACCAGTGAAAATGCGTAGAGGTAAAAGAAAAAAATTTCTTCTGTTGCTTTTCTTCGTGTGCTCTGTTTCTAGCATGCTACTATGTGTTTCTATTTTTGCTGTGTTTAACCTTCAAAGGCAACTTGGAAAAGGCGAGCATGGTCTCAATGTAAGAAATGGAGCACGAGTATGGGCACGAGCAGTAGGAGATCTAGAACTAGTTTTGATTGTAATAGAATTCTTTTATTGAGGGATATTTTATTTGTATCTGGATTCCAACAGAATTTAGTTTCAGTTATAAAGTTTATTAATCATAGATATTCTGTTTCATTCCATTTTGGTATTTCTATTAGTAGAGATGAAAATGTTTTATGTATTGGGCACATTTATGGAAATTTATTCTTTATAAATCATATTAACAATCAAGTAAATAACGTTCAAAGTGAACCTGTAAATAAGAAAAGGAAGGACAATATCAATGACTCATATTTATGGTATCTAAGGTTAGGTTGCATTAACTTAACTAGGATTCAGAGGTTAATCCATGATGGGTCTTTAAGCTTATTGAGATTGGAAAGTTAGCCTAGTGTGAATCATGCCTTATGGGCAAGATGGCCAAATGGTCTTTTACCTAAAAGATAGATAGAGCCAAAATATTGAGTTTAATTTACATTAGTGTGTGTGGTCTTTTATCCACACTAACAAGAGAATGTTTTGAATACTTCATCATGTTCACACATGATTGTATAATGCATAGTTATTTTTACCTAATGAAACATAAGTCTGACTCTTTTGATAAGTTTAAAGAGTATAAAGCAGAAGTAGAGCATCGAATAGGTAAATTGATCAAAACCCTTTAATCAAATCATAATAGAGAGTACCTCCTAAGTGAGTTTAGGGACTATATAGTACATTATAGAATATTATCTCAGCTTAGTGCTCCTCAGACCCACTAGCAAAATGGAGTAGTTGGAGAAGAAATAGGACTTTGATGGAAATGGTCTGAAGCATGATGTCTTATGCGACTCTTCTAATTTCCTTTTGGGGATAAGCTCTAGAAATAGTGGTGTATATTTTGAACTTGATACCTTCCAAGTCAATACCTATGACATCCTATGAGATATGGAATGGGTGAAAGCTAAGCTAAAATCATCTCAAGTATGAGAATGTCTGACTTATGTACTGATTAAAAGGGATAAATTATAGCCAAAATTTGAACTGTGCTACTTCATTGGGTATCCAAAGGGAATGAAAGGTGGACACTTTTATCATTCAAAGGAGCAGAAAGTAATAGTAAGTACTAATGTTAGATACTTAGAAGATGAACAAAGTACATACACTAAAAGTTCAACTAGAATAAAGCTAATGAAAAAGTTATCTTATGAGTCAACTAGCGACCCAATATGTGGACCTACGTGCTACAAATGGAGTAAAGGTTGATGCACTTGTTGTGGGGTCTTATAATCTACACTTACTTTCTAAACTAATTCTAAAACTTACAAATTTTTATTATGTTCCAGTTTTGTTAAAGAACATTATCTCAATTGTTTGTTTAGACTTAGTTGGATTTTATTTAATTTTTTAGAATAAAAGTTGTTCTTTTTCATTGAATGATTTCCATGATGGTTCTGTAACTTTGATGAATAGTTTGTATGTTCTAGACATTAAAAATCAAGTTTTCAATATAAAAAATAAGAAACAATGAAAAGATAATATGAATCTATCTTACTTATGGCATTATCGCTTAGGCCGTGTAAACGAGAATGTGTATCTAAGTTACACAAGCTTGGTGATTTAGGATCATTTGATTATGAATCATACGATACATATGCATAATGTTTGATTGGTAAAATGACTAAGACCTCTTTTTCTAAGAAAAGGGAAAGGGCTAAGTAATTTTTAAAACTAATACATAGTAATTTGTATGGACTAATGACACTGCAAGTAAAAGGAGGTTATCAATACTTCATAGTCGTTATCAATGATTATTCTCGATTTGGGTATTTATATTTAATAAACTATAAATTTGAAGCGTTTTAGGAGTTCAAAGAATTCAAGAATGAAGTAGAGAAATAACTTGGTAAAAGTATTAAAACTCTAAGATCCGATCGAGAAGGTGAATACTTGAGCTAAGAATTTCAAAGTTATTTTAGAGATAATAGAATATTATCTCAATGGACTCCACCACATACACCTTAGCATAATAGCGTATCTGAAAAAAGGAATCAAACTCTATTAGATATGATTCGAACTAAGATGACTTTTGCGGAATTACCCAAATTGTTTTGGGGATATGCATTGGAGAATGTTGTTTATACTTTAAATAGAGTTTCATAAAAAATGGTTGATACTACCCCTATATGAGTTAGTTGTTGGTAAGAGACCAAAATTAGCTCACTTGAGATTTTAAAGATGTCCTACTTATGTGAAGAGGACAAAATCAGATAAATTAGAAAATAAGTTTGATAAGTGTTTATTTGTTAGATATCTAAAAGAATCTCATGGATATTATTTCTATCTCCCTTCTAAAAATAAAGCATTAGTTTCAAAGTATGTAGTTTTCTTAGAGAAGGAATTTATGCATAGAGAGATAGTAGGAGTAAAATTGAAACTTAGTGATGTTAAAAAAGAACAAACAAACAATGGTCAACCAGTTGATCTCGAATCTATTAAGAAAATAGACGAAGCTTCAAATACACAAGAAGTCATAGGTTAAGTGGGATACATGTGGCATCCAAGATATATAGTTTTCTCATTAGTGGCCATAATAATGTATTGTTCATAGAAGAAGATGACCCTACCACTTACAAGAAAGTTATGAAAAGTTCAAAATCTGACAAATGGCTTAAAGCCATAAAGTCAGAAATAGATTCTATGTATGAAAACTAAGATTGGACTTGAGTTGATCCACTTGAAAAGATAAACCCCATAGGGTGCAAATAGGTTTGCAAGAAGAAAACCAACATGAATGGTAAAGTTATTACCTGTGAAATCCCAATTAAAACCAACCTTCGAGTAAGGGGGGTCAGGATGCATATCATATTTTTTTGTATGCATGAATATATTTTTGTATTATTTTATGTGCTTAGGATTTGTGATTTGTAGACTAGAAGGCTTAATTGTGCTTATTGAGTATGAAGGACAAAATGGTAATTTTGCTTGAGGTGGAAATAGGGAGATAACTTGAGGGTTAAATAGGAAAAATATTTGGTAGAGAAAAATAAGAATAAAAGTTGTTGTGGTTTAGTGGTTAGAGCTTTGGAATAAATTTTTGAGGTTTTGAGTTCAAATTCCATCATTTGAGTTTTAGCATGATGAAATTTTATTTTTGATAGGTAGGTTAATTTCGGCCCTTGCATGCCTTAGGGAGGAGTAGGAGTGTTATCCTAGGGGAGACATGAAAGGAATGTCCTAATCCTACTCTTGTGTTCTACAAAAATTTCTAAGGGATTCATACCCTTTTTGTTCTCTAGCTTACCTTAATTCTTAATCAATTAAGTTGCTCAATTATCTAAGCCATTTTTATTTTCAGAAAATTCCAGCAAGGTTCTATGATTGTGAAGCTTCAAAAATGCCTCTTGGAGGATGGGATTTTATCTGAAAATGGGGAAGAGTTATAGAAGGTTCCCAAGGAAATTAAACTGCATGGTTGAACCTTCAAACTCTAACCTATAGGTATTCATCTTCTTCATGTAGTAATCTGGAAATTTTTCTAGCTTCTTGATCAGTCCAATTGTCTAAATCTTTAGCCATCTTTTCCTCTCAAATACTGCCAGAAAAATAACCAATTCACTCAGCTTGAAGACTAAAAACTTTAGCCAAAACTGGACTGCACAAAAGCTGTGCAAACCAGAAAAATTCCTGGATAGTTTTTGCAGCATAGCAGTTCGAAAAACCAATCTGTTCCTCCAGCTTTCAAACCAGCAATTTAACCCTGTCTTCCCTCCATAAAGAAGGCTGGAAACCAGCCTTAAAGGACCCTCCAATACCCCTTCAAACCTTCTGCAAGTTGGCTGAAGCATTGCAAAAAAATCTGCACAGAAATTCCAGCAAGCCATGCGAAAAACCAACCAGAAATTCCAGCTTTGTTTCTTCTTCACCCTTGTCCGAAACTTACTCCATTTTTTCTGTAAGACCAACCTTAGTCAACCATGAACTGAGTTTTATCATCTTCTCCATTGGTCTGCTCGAATGAAGCTCCATGGCTGCTCCTAAAATCCCTCCATCAATCACTACAATCAAGCCATCAATTGGAGTCCAAAATTCCAATAAATTATTCCAGCAAACTTCCATGGATTAAGCCTCAACTATCCAGAAAATTCCTTCACCATTGCACTCCATTCGGCCACCCTATAGCTCTTTCAAGCATCATTCATCTCAGCAACATTCCAGCCAAACTAGTCGGCCATTAAATCTCACAAAAGACGTCCTTCAACCAAGAAATTCTTACCATACTTGCTACCATAATTTACTCCCTAAATTATTCTTTTTGAATTTCAAACAATCAGCTTTCTTTTTCTCCTAAATTTGAGAATTCAATCACCAGAATTTTCCAATCCATTCAGCCACCCTTTCCAAGCAAAATTTCAGCCAGCCTTCCTCCATTCTCTCCATTCTCTTTAAACCTCCAAGAACACCAAGAACACACACCACCATTCTCCACGCCTAAGACCACTCTAAAACCCTTCAATCTTCTCCAAAAACTCCAGATCACATCTACTCATTCTCTTGAATTCATTTCTACAATTTATTACATCAAACGCTGAAATCAAAGTTCCACATTGGGATAAAAAACCAGAATTTTCTTGAAGGCTCAAGAACACTTTCAAGGTAAGCATGAATGATTATCTCCATCTCCTTTCATCTTCAACCTTTAATGAAATAAGCTAATAAACTCTCTCATTCTCTCTCTCTCTCTCTCACTCTCGGCCGATATGGTCACTCCAACCATGGCCATTTTTCTTCTTCTTCCTTGGACGGATAAGCCTTCCAAGCATGAGGATTCTCTTGAAATGTCTTCAAGGTTGTCATCATTCAAGTAAGCCTTTTCAATCTTCTCTTTAAATTCTAGATTCATGTCTTTAGGATGTTATTGGAAAAGGATGGATCATGATTAGAGTTTGAGCATGCGTTTATGTGATGGAGTTGGGATTGAAGTATGAGGATGAATGTGTTTATATGATGGAGTTGGAATTGATGCATGAGGATGATTTGTCTTGGTTGAATTTTATAATGTTTTAGGGTTTGTAGCATGTCTTCATGTCGTGAATAGTGTGAATGATTAAGCATGATAGATATTATGTCACCTTTGGTAAATAGGGTTTTATGTTCGTGTATCCTTCATTGAAGCCATGAATATGAATATGATTATGTTTAGTGGAGTTTAGATCATGTGTTGGTAGTTATGGACCTATGCTTTTATTCATGTTTTGGATGGTTTGTTGATTGGTGTAGAGTGTATGTTCATGATTATGGTTAGCAATAGGAATTATGATCATGACCTTGTTGTTCCTAATCTATTTAAGTTAGCTAATTTTATTTCATTAATAAAAATTAATACTATATTTTCTTCTAGAGATTTCGAAAACCCTAGGAAAATGTGGATTTGGATTGTTATATGAAATAATGATATTTTAACCAAATAAATGATATCTTCCATTAAAATTAAAATATAAAATTATTATATATAATAATAGCATTAAATAAAACCTTTTATATAAATAATCATGATAGGTAAAATATTAATCTTGTAAGTCATATATATTCATAAATACTAATAAAATTTATTTATTATCTTCAATCAAAACATATTAAAATTTACTTATTATTATATTTAATTACCAATTATTTTCTAACCATTAATTATTAATAGATTGTTATTTTAAATAATATAATCTAGGACCTAGGACCCTTCATCAAATAAACCCTAGTTTATTTATAGCAAGATTTAAACCTACAATTTATTAGTAACTATTTCACAAACTCTAGTTATTTTATTATCAAGCTAGATTTATTTTATAAAATCTTTTTGATTATCTAGCCTTAAAGTCTAGAACACTAGGGTCATGATTGTAGTAAGTGGAGTTAGGATTATTTATGAAAGAAAATTTTGGCTTGAGTTTAATTATGGCTTATGTTTACCCCAGGCGGGGTTTGGTAAGCTTTTAGAGATCTCTAATTTATCTCGAGCAAAGGATCAGGTAAGCTTCTGCATAAAACTTGTTTGTTATAAAGGTTACCAAGGCAAGCTAAACACGAAGTAACACTACTTTTGTAAAGGCAATTAAGGACTGTTTCCTTCAAACCAATTATTTGAAAATCAACAAGCAGTTTTACTCAAACACCAAACTGTTTCTAAAGCTAATTTTGACAAAGACTTTAGAAACCCTTGATTGCCATTTTCAAGTGAAGCTATGTTTTACTAGTTTTCTCCCAAGTGGGACAATCATCGTTGAGTACTCAATAAGGGTAGACTAGTAAAACTAGTTTTGAAGAGCAAGAGGGAGTCTTCTGGTAGGAGGCCACCTCCAGAAGATGAACTCAACTTAGAGAAACATCAGTATTACTTAGTCATGCCGGTCTGAGCTAGCAAGTTTTAGTCATATGAACTGTGTGTTGCCGGAATGGACAATCGATTTTGTTTGGGTGTAAAGAAGGAGGAGTATCTTACTCGGTAGGTCGATCACCTACCTTTTTGTCAGTCTGCACAAAGTGTGGCCTTCTGACCGTTGTATGGTTATGGGGCCCAATGTGTGGTAACTCATGGCTGCCCTTCTGACTGGTTGATTTTATTGTACATGTATGGTTGGAAAGCCAAAATGCCACTCTTGATTTTAACATTGTTTATTGCTTGCCAGTACTTTTTCTTATGAAGTTCTTATATCTTGCATACATGAACTGTTTTCACTGAACACTCCAAGCACACATGGACTTACTGAGATTTTTATCTTATCACCCATTTACCATGATTTCAGGTCAATCCTGTTGTGGGGATGAGTAGCTAGTTGTTGCTTGCTTGGAAGATATTCTGCTATTTATTTTATGTAATGCTTTGGGAGTTGAGAGTGAACAAATTTTATTTCGAATTTGTTCTTGAATTTTTGGGTTGTAATAAGTTTTAATTTCAAAGTATTGTTTAAATTTTTGTTGTGTTTCCTAGTTATAAAGACCCCTTGTTCTTTGGACGGAGCGACATCCCCGGTCCTGTTGGGCCTAGGTAGCGGGGTGTTACATTACCTATAAGGCA
This sequence comes from Voacanga thouarsii, assembly GCA_026120185.1. Lineage (NCBI taxonomy): Eukaryota > Viridiplantae > Streptophyta > Magnoliopsida > Gentianales > Apocynaceae > Voacanga > Voacanga thouarsii. Next base: position 1,872,391 of record JANUWF010001161.1, read on the forward strand.
TGATTGGTTGCAAAAGGTTATCGTCAACAACAAGGTATTGACTATGATGAAACTTTTTCACCTGTAGCAATGCTAAAATCCATAAGAACACTCCTAGAACTTGTCGCTCAATATGATTATAAGATTTGGCAAATAGATGTGAAAACAACTTTCCTTAATGGAAATTTGACGATGAAGTGTACATGACATAACCTGAGGATTTTACCAAAATTTGTAAGCTACAAAGGTCTATTTATGGACTGAAACAAGCTTTTAGGAGTTGCAACATCCATTTTAATAAATAATTAAAGAATTTGATTTTATTCAAAACATGGACGAACTTTGCGCATATAAGAAGGTTAGTGTGAGTGCAATTGCTTTCCTATTGCTCTATATAGATAATATATAACTAATAGGAAATGATATTTCTACTCTTCAATTAATCAAGATGTGATTATCAAAGAAATTCTCCATGAAAGACATTAAAGAATCAACCAATATTCTAGGAATAAGGATCTATAGAGATGATCAAAGATATTGCTTGGTCTTTCGTAGGTTACAAATATAGAGAAAGTGCTAAAAGGGTTTAGCATAGATGAATTGATGTATAAATTTGGGGTGTATAAAAATTATCAAATTTAAATATATTCTTTAGTCAAGTTTTAATTAAAACATTAATCCCAAAATACACATTTGAGCAAGTACTCATTGCAAGCATAGTATAGGAAATTAATGAGTATCTATTCTCAAAGAAACAAGTACACACTAATTACTTTTTATTTATTGTTTAACCGACCCAAATAAAGTGATAAAATAATAAAAAGAAAAGCAAAAAACTATGTAAAACTCAAGGATATAGGAATATGCAATTTTGACAACTATCCTGGAAAACATGATAGTGAATCATCTAGAAATTATCTCATGTAATCATCATCCTGGTAACATGAAGGAATATAAAGTAAAATCCAAACGTTTCCCAAGTCATGAATTCACTTAAATAGACTTCACTTCTTTTCCAATCTATGGAATCACTATCTTTTGATTAAATTAGTAAATTTTTCAATCAAACCAACATAACCAAAACATGCATTAAATACAATTCTTCATAATCATGAAATTATCTAATAACCCTATGCTCTAGGTGAAATCAACTAATTTTTGATCACTTTAATCCTTTAATCTTAATTTCATTTTCCAAGTTCATTAAGATTTAACAAATATAAAATCAATGCAATAAGCTCCTAACATTGTTTCCAAATCAATTCGAAGAACCTACATCAATAACCAATGATAACAAGTAATCAAACACCAAGGATGATAGAAAATTGATCAAATAACTAAATTAGTACAAAACCATGAATCCCACAATAATGTCAAATTACAATGAAAATATTGAATACATCATTTTTTAAGAACAAGAAAATAAAGATAAAAGAAAGCACTTATAGACAAGCCTCCTTCTTTTCCTTTGAAGATTCTCTTGAACAACCCTTCTTGAATAGTGAATCCCTCATTCTTTGAGTGATTGAATTTTTGCTCTTGGATTCACTTCTTTTCTCTTGTGTTTTCTCTTAGTTTTATTGACTTTCTTGATGCCATATTCATTGCTTGAGAAGTCTTGGCCGAATAGGATTCGGAAAATACCAAAATCTTTAGAAAAGTATTAAATTCGTGCACAGGATTTTCATCTCTCTAGAGTGGACCTGGCGCCGAGTCCAGTTGATCCACCTGGCACCAGGTGTGTTCTATTTTCACATTGAAGTTTTGCTCTGTTTTCTCTGCTCGGCCAAAATGGACTTGGCACTGAGGGCACTGGTTGGGCCTGGCGCCACTTTTTGCTTGAAATTCACTTAAATCTGCACAAGTTTGTCAAAAATACTTTCTACATACAAAATGTCAAATAGGAAGGAATATGTCTAGTTATTACATCAAAAGTATCTCAATTTAACCTCAAATAACTAGAAAAATAGTAATAATTTTAGCCCCTATCACATACCCCTCACACTTTTGCTTGTCCTCAAGCAAAACAGTTAATGCTAAGAAAATCATCAAGGAAACACAAAAGCTTTTCCTCATTCCAACAATTTGAAACATAGCAAGGATTATAACTTCCGTTCAAACTTTAGATAAAACACCTGCCATTCATCAAACCCTTTGAAAACAATTCAAACTTTGAAACATTTGACAAGATATCACAAAACTCTTGAAGTCAAATTAATCAAGTTTATACCTTAGTCCAAGAAGATTATTTCACCTTTTAAGTAAAAATATAGATAGCATAAATCATACAAGTCAAGCTATCTAGCAACTCAAGCGTTATAAATCCAAAAATTGCACAGCTCAAGTCAAGATGTAAGGAAAGCATTCTATTTTTTTTCTCTCTCAAATTTTTTCAATGACTTAGGGAATTAGTAGCCTTAAGTGAATGTATTTCTTTTCACACACCATATTGGCCCCCTTGTAGTCATCACTCATCATTTTTTTTCAACATCTTTCCTCTTTTTTGCTCTTGGGAATTTATAGCCTCAAGAAAGTGGATTTTTCTTTACTATCCGTATTGGCCCCCATAATCAAACAAAACCAAGACTTTCTTATCTTTAAAGGGGAAGCAACAATCAACTTATTTTGCTTCATTTTTTTAACTAGAAAATTTTTTTCATAAATTTTCCACTCAAAGATCTTTTATCTCCTCACATTCCTTATTACAACTCAAAGCTAAGCAAAGTTTAAACTCATAAAACAAGAGTTAGCCAACAAACGTTTCCCATATTCATCATATCCTCCATATTCAAACTAGAGGAGTTAAATAATATTCAAACACCTATGCATAAACAAGATTAATCTAAATTCTCAAGTCTTGAAAAATATCCTATCTAACAACTAATTCCATAAAAATCCATCAAATAAATGACAAAAATCATATCCAAGCCATCTTTAAAGAGGAAACAACAATCAATTTATTTTGCTTCAACTTTTTAACTAGCAAAAATTGTCTGCAATTTTTCCACTCAATGATCTTTTATCTCATCACATTCCTTATCACAACTCAAAGCTAAGCAAAGTTTAAATCCATAATACAATAGTTAGCCAACAAATGCTTCCCATATTCATCATATCCTCCATATTCAAACTAGAGGAGTCAAATAATATTCAAACACCAATACACAAGCAAGATTAATCCAAATTCTTAAGTCTTGAAAAATATCTAATCCAACAACCAATTCCATAAAAATCCACCAAATGAATGACAAAAATCATATCCAAATAAGAAAAAAAATTACATCCTTGCGAAACAATGAAAGCCGCAAAAACATTTTGAAAAATTTTAAAAAATGATTACAAAAAATGATATGAAAAATATTTTCAATACTTATATTCTCCCCCCCACACTTAAATGGGACATTGTCCTCAATGGCAAAAATATAACAACGAAAGCAAAGGCAAGAAGACCAAAATAAATAAAAAGGAAGAATGAAGAGAAGAAAATAATTCCATTACATATTAGGTCCAACATGTTTGAATCCACCACAAGGAGTAGTTATTAGAGAAGTCACAAGGGTACCTAACTCAAAAGAAACAACAACAGAAAAACATAAATCTAGAAAAAGAAAAAGAACATCAAAATAAAGAAAAGATAACTAAACACTAGTAAAGGTCATTAAAATTTAAAACAAAAGAAATAAAATAAAAATGACAGAAAATAAAATAAAATAAAAGTACAAAAAGAAAGTCAAGAGCTCTCATCATCGTCTTCCTCATGAAGATTGTCGGCTACACGACTCGTAGATGCCCCAATGGATTGTTAGATCAAAGTCATCAACTTTTGCTCTTGGACATCATAGTGTCAATGGAGGTTAGCAATGGAGTCTCAAAGTTGTAGATAAGGGACGGGAAAACAGAGGGTAGCATGCAGTTACGGGAAAAATCAGAGAAAAAAAAAACCGCAAGCCTTAAAGACCACACAGAAGCGTGAAGATCATACATTTGCACTCCTTAAGCCTTCTAAGTTGAGTATAAGTGGATTGAACAACGGGAATCGCTTCGCCTTGCCCACTTGAAGAAGCTTCTGGTTGAAAACTCGCTAGCCTCCTACTTCGCCTTGTTTGCATGAACGCCAAGCCTTTCAACTCTCGGAATATTCCTCTGCCCAACCTCTAGTCGGTGAACACAACAACGAAGAAAAATGGTCTCAAATCTCCTTGGTTCTCTTGCTATTGGTTAGCAAAGCTCCAAGGAGAAAAACAGAGAAGAGGGTGGCATGAGAGACAGAGAGAGAGACGTGAGTCTCTGTTAGTTAGGGGAGATTAGGGTTTTTCTTTTCCAGAGACTTGTTTATTGGTCAGCCAAAATTAGGTCTCTCAATCTCTGATAAACATATCCCCGGAATATCATATTTCAAAACACCCGGATGTTATCCTGAGAATCAGTTTGGCTTAACTCTAAACTCTTCTTAACCATATCTAGAAAAAACCCTACGGTCCAAGCTATTAGACCAAAATAATATTTATTATTTCTCTTAGACCCAAAAAGCCCAAAATAATAAACATTAATTATTTATTTCTTGGGCTTATATAAATAACCTAATAAATAATTAAACATTAATTATTTCTCCTAGTTTAAGCCCAGGTTAATTTCATAATTATTCATACTGGACCTAGGCCCTGAATAATTAATTAACCAATTAAATCAGATAATTAATTTCTCTCATCTCCTAATTTTATTTATTTATTTATTTTATTCCAGTCTAATAATAAATTAGACATCCTGAATAAAATAAAATAAAATAAAATCCTCTTGAACTGAGACCAATTCCTCAACCCAAAATTAGTTAGGACTTACGGGCTATTCCGAGGACCAAAAAGACATATCGCATTAGCTACTAAAATGACCAAAAAACCCCTACTATATAAATAGCTGTATTTTACATTTTAAATATTTCCTAATATCACCATAAGGAAATATTGACTCCAAGGACAATGTTGCATTAGCAAAGTCTCCGACCTACAGGTGAAATAACTAAAATACCCCTCTACACATCGCCGTACATTTAGAGAGGAAGAAGTGTACTAACACCCCTCTAAATGACATCTACCATCCTTAGGTTTCTAGTCCAATGATCCATGACTTCCTGGAGTGTTTCCGCTTTCCAAGGGAGCTACCCTAAAGCAAACATCCAAGTCATGTTTCCTAGGCCCTGGACATTTTAGACCATTCGGACAACCACAAGGGGCGATATAGTGCAGAAACTATCTTGTACAAGTCTGTCTTAACTAACTAGTTACATATACCCAATACACAAGTATATTGGTTCTACTATGGAACCTCAACTATAGCATATCAAAGCATATGCTTCCAGCTTCGTTAGACCACTAACTCATACTCAAGTCGTAGAGTACTAGTCCATGCTGTAGCGGTAGTAGTCTAGGTTTCTGTCATATAGTACTTTTAGAAACCACTACTACAGGTCCTGTCTTACGTATTCGAAATACGCTTATGTCATGAAGTGAGTGGACTACTCACTGGCTAAATGTAAGTCATTCCCTATTTGGAATTCATAATATAATAACCTAAGCATGATAAGGTTCCCAGTCTCATCAATAGGTTAAGAACAATTGTTTATGTGTTAAATAACCCGTGATCCATACCTTACTGTGAAAGACCACCATTCACATGGATCACTTATTTAAACACAATGGGTCTGTTCCAAACGAAAATTGTGCACAAACAAAAAGTAAATTCACAAATAATTTTTGAAAATAAATTCTTTTATTAAAATATTCGATTTTACATCAAAAACGTAGTCTAAGAGGGCATACAATCCAACAGTAGAAGGATAGTCATTTGGCTCTCCAGTTGAGCCTCCACTCATGTCTCAAAATTAGTACACGAATGAGAATCAGTGGCACGGTTGTGAGGTCTAGTAGGCTGCTTTTTTGCCTTCTCTTCAATAGGGGAAACTCTTCCATCCTGGGTACTGTACCTCAAAAGGCTTTTTCTATCGCCTCTTCCTTTCATAATAGAGATATTCATATTAAACTAAAGTATGCTCAGTCACTAAGTCTCAGTCAGTAGTGGGCTCACTAAGTTCTCCATCTAATCTCACGCTAAAGTCTTTTAGGACGCACATAATAACCAAGGAGAATTTAAGGGCTTTGGCTGATATGCTAGAGTAAACAACCTCTCGCATGGACTGAATAATAATAAGGGTAAGGGGAATAGGCTTACTCCTCCTCATCTTATCAAGAATGTAAAGATCAAAGACCCTAGACTCATTGAAGCCACTAGCCTTAGGATAAATATTAAAAGTGAAAATGTAGACTATGGCATGAAATTAAGCCTCAAGGTCATCATTGGAGTAGTAACAATTTTGACCTATTTTCCGTTTTCTCCGTATGTTCAAACTTGCCCTTACAGCACTCATATCCCAGGTAGGTAAAAAAATAATGTTTTGGTTATTATGATCTACAACTATCCATGGCTCCTTATCAGATACTCCCAAAATCCAAGATAATCTAACCCTCTCAAGTTCAATGGGTACCCCTTTTACTATAGTAGAAATAACCTGGAGGTAGTTTTTCTTCTTGTCCCTCATATTGGCATAAAACTCTCTTACTCTCACTGGACAATGAGCACTTTTCAATCTAATAATAGGCTCCTACCCCAGTTGCCTAAATATAATGGAAACTCCAAGGAATTATCTAAGGAGGGTCTATACCTCTTTTCTACTATGATTTTGTTATGTTAGTGATTTTGATACCAAATTTTAATCAGTGGGGTCATAGAATTGGGTAGGTGTAGACTAAGATGTATCTCTAGCCTTCTTAGCTCTAGGTGCCAACCCCTTAGGTCTCCTAGACATGGTATAGATGTGATGATAAACAAAGGTAATAGAATAGAAAATGACTATTTACACTACAATTAAACACAACTCCCAACTATTTCACTATTATAACACTATTCAACACTACCACCACCTGAACACCAAACACCACAAGATAGTCAACAAAACACAACACAACCTCCTCTAACAAACCTGCAAGAAATATAGCCATTGTCTAATCTCAAACATAATATCAACATTCTTGATCAAATCCACAATGCTCAATAGTTATCAATGAATTAAAGTAATATTGGGATGTATGCCTTCTTAGACTAGGTTTCTGATATAATTTTAACTTGTATTAATAAATTTTTTTTTCTCAAAAATTGTTTGTGAAATATTCTTTATATTTATGCACAATTTTCGTTAGAAAAGACCCATTGTGTTTAACTAAATTGTTCATGTGAATGGAAGTCTTTCACAATAAGGTATGGACCATGGGATACTTAACGCATAAACTATTATTCTTAACTGAATGATGAGAATGGAGATCTCATCATAGTAAGGTTATTGTGTTGTGAGCTCTAAATAGGGAATGGCTTACCCCTAGCCAATAAGTAGTTTTTGCATTTCATAACACAAGCGTATTTCGAATACGTAGAACGGGACTTGTAGTAGTGGTTTCTAAAAGTACTACGTAATAGAAACCTAGGCTATTACTGCTATAGTGTGGACTTGTACTCTACAGCTTGAGTATAAGTTGGTGGTTTGATGAAATTGGAAGCATATGCTTTGATGTACTATAGTTAAGGTTCTTTAGAAAGACCAATATACTTGTATATTAGGTATATGTAACTAGTCAGTCAAGACAGACTTGCACAAGATAATATCTACACTATATCGCCCCTTATAGTTATTCGAATGATCTAATTATCTAGGGCCCTGGGAAACATGACTTGGATATTGGTTTTAGGGTAGCTCCCTTGGAATGTGAAAATATTCCAAGAAGTCATGGATCATTGGACAAGAAGCCTAAGGATAATGGATGTCTTTTAGAGATGTGTCAGTATACTCTTTCCTCTCTAAATGCATGACAGTATGTAGAGGGGTATTTTAGTCATTTCACCTGTAGGTCAAAGATATAGCTAACACAACATTGTTCTTGGAGTCAATATTTTTTAATGGTAATATTAGGAAATATTTAAGATGCAAAATACATCTATTTATATAGCAAGGGTATTTTGGTCATTTTAGTAGCCAAGGCGATGTGTCTTTTTGGTCCTATGAATAACTTGTAAGTCCTAATTACTTTTAGGTCGAGGAAATGGTCTTAATAAAAGGAATTTTGTTTTATTCAGAAAGTCTAATTTATTTTTGGACTGGAATAAAATAAAGGAATGAGAGAAATTAAATTTATTATCCGGTTTAATTGGTTAATTAATTTATTTAGGGCCTAAGCTCAAATTGAATAATTAAAAAATTAACTCGGGCCTAAACTAGTCAATAAAAAGCTTAAATAATTATTTTAGTTTATTTAAGCTCATTCATTATTTATTAGGTTGTTTTAATAGGCAGAGGAAATAACTAATTAATGGTTATTATTTTGGGCTCATTGGATCAAGAAAAATAATAAATTAATTTTGGTCCAATAGCCTGAACTGAAGGGTTATTTTAATTCATGGAATAGAAGAGTTAAGGCTTAGCCAAACCTCTTCTGTTGATAGCCTCCAGGAGTTTTTAAATATAAAAAATCCAGTGTTTTGGTTATTTGAAAAATTGAATTGTAGTGGGTCTCTATGGAGTTTGAAACGCACAGAACACATGAAGGAAAAAAGCCTTCTTCTCCTCTCTTTCTCGTGCATATCCCTTTCTCTCTATTTGTCTTCTTGATTTTGCTAATTAGTAGCAAAGGATCAAGAAGAGTCTTTTCTCACCTAAGTTGTTTTACAAACTTAAATTGGGCAGTGGAATATTCTGAGAAGCAAAGGCTTTGCGTTCATGACCCGGAGTAGGCAGATTGCTGGTTTTCAACTGGAATTGTCATCAAGTCAAGAAGCCGTTCCAGTGGTTTGCTCTTTTTCTCAGCCAAACAAACCAAAGACACGCAGAGGTATTGTTTTTTACCTTCACTGCACCGTGTCTCAATTTTTTCCTGGTTTTATTTCGTGCATGCATGGCATCTGTTTGTTTTCAAAGCATCAAGTGGTATCGGAGCAATTTGTTTTGAAAGACTTATGATTGATGCATGCTAGTTAATAAAATTGGCAAGATAATTTTTAAATGAATGCCATAAGATCCTTCGCTATTTTGATATGGGTAGTTTATCTGTAAATCTCACGGTTGAGGGATAGGAAACACTGTAATAAAATTTTAATGCTTTGATTAGCTATTGTGTAAACCTAATTTGAAAGGGTATAGGCGGATATGGTGCTTGTTTTTGTTGAAAAAATGTAACAAGAGGCGGCCTAGATTGATCGCGAAGGAAGTTGCAAACTTTTGGAAAGAATTTGCAAATGAAACGGCAAAAAAAAAAAAAAAAAGGAGGAAGATGGACCGAGCCACAAAGCTGCCAGCTTAAGCCAAGCCGAGCTGAGCCGAGAGAGGAGCTGAGGAGCGGTTTAGTTAAGTTGCAGCTTAACAGCCGCAACAAGTGCTGAGCTAATCCTCGGCTCAGCAAAGTAGCTTGCATCCTGGGCATGATGCAATTGCATCATGCCTAGGATGGTGATCGGATCATGGTCACGGGCGGGCGTGGGTCGCGGGCACGCGAACCATGGCCTATGGGTCTTCCCATGGGGCTATGATCTTGTGCGGCGGGTGCAAAAGACCAAGATTTTTTTTTTTTTTTAGTGTTTGGTCCCATACCAGTCGAACTTATTGTTTTTGCAATAGTTAATATTCTTTGAATATTTTGCATGAAAAATAATAGTAAAAGATTTTTTTAGGATTAAACATGCTCATTAATTAATTTAATTAATGTGTTTAATTCTATTATTTGGATACTTAGAAAAAATATTTTTCTTTAACTAAATGGTTATTCTAACTTAAACAAAAATTAATCCTTGGTTATTTTCTTAAAGGTTTATTATCCTTGACATAGAAAATATTTTGGATTTAGAAATTTTTGTAAGTTAAAATAGAAAGCCATTTTAATTCTTTTTAGCAAAGGAAAAATTATTTTTGCCAAATAAAACTTTGAGGTCAAAGTCTCTGGGAAATTTTAAATGGAAAATTTTGAAATTATTAAGTCTTTAACTTAAATAAAATTAGTCCATAAGGAAAAATTTCTCAAAGGATATAAACCTTAACATAGAAATTTTTATAGATTTAGATATTTTATTTTAAGTTAAAAAAGAACTTGATTGAAAATTTTTCAAATGATATTTTTTCAAGAAAGCCCTTATTTAAAAAACTAAGTGGGGGGAGGGGTTCCAATAGCCCTACGGCTTCTATCACGATCCTCATTAGATTCGTGGGTCTCCTCGTGTCACCCTATGAGTGAACCCGTATGGGATGGAAATACCACAGGGATTTAGAACTAATGGAAGGATGTAATTAATAACCCGAGACACGTACTACAATTGGCCAGTCCACGTTGGAGGTTATAGTGCGAGGTATGTCCATAGAAAATAAGAAGAAATGACCATCCCTTTGATGGAGTTATCTTCTAGATCATTACTTTGAAGGGAAATTAATTTGTAGTGGTTAACATACTTAGCTTAGGAAATTGTTAATATTCCCAAGAAGCTAAGTTTTTTTTTCTAAGAGCCAAATTATTAAAGATAATAGTAATGAGCTATTGTCAGTTTAATATGAGGATAACGTGAACAAAATGATTTTATTTTCACAATACTAAGAATTTATTTTATTTTTTAAAATTTCAAAAATGGTTGGTAGAGGTTCTTTCAGTTCCTTAGCTGTTATTCTCAATGAGAATAAGCTAACAGGTCCAAATTATATGGACTGGAAGAGGAAGCTAGATATAATACTCATAGCCAAGGGATATAAGTATATCCTTTACGAGACCTGCCCAGTGATCGGGAAAGGTTCCACCACTGAGGAGCGTGAGGCTAAAAAAGAATGAAAAAAGGCTGACGAGATGGCCCAATGCTATATGCTAGCCTCTATGTCGAATGTGCTTCAATCTAAATATGAGCACATGGCAACTGCATATAACATAAGTACATCATTAGCCACAATATTCATGGATAAAAGTTGGCCCGCAAGGCAGGAGGCTCTTCGAATAATAATAATAAACACCAAGATGGCTAAGGGAGCATTAGTCAGAGAGCATATACTCAAGATGATTGCTGCTTTTGAGGAAGTAGAAGTCTTATGGGCTGTCATTGATCCTGTGAGCCAAGTGGATATGGTTCTCGAATCTCTACTAGGCTCCTTTACTTAGTTTAAGTTAAATTACAACATGAACAAGTTAAATATGAGTTTAACAGAGTTGATGAAGGAGCTCTAGGTGGCAGAGAAGGTCATGAAGCCACAGGCTAGGGCTATGATGGCTTCTTCTTTAAGAATTGGGCCCAAGCCCAGAAAATTTTAGAAGAAGAAGGGTAATGTAGTGCACCAGCTTAAGTCCCATCTCAAAGATAAACCCAAGGACAAATGCTTCAAATGTGGGAAGAAGGGATACTGGAAAAATGAGTGTCCAGATTTTCAGGCGAAGAAAAACCCCACAGGTAATGTTTTTTAACTAGAGTCTATATCAATAGTTGGATCAATTTCTACTTTATTATTGATTTAAGAGCCACTGATCATATCTGTAATTCCTTACAGGAGTTTAGAAAGATTAGAAGACTCAAGAAGGGCAAACATGGACTACGCGTAGAAAATGGAGTACAAGTTTGGGCCTTTGTCGTGGGAGAACTGGAACTCATTTTTTTATTGTAATAGAATAGTAATTTTAAAGGATGCTTTATTTGTTCTTAGTTTTAGATAGAATTTGATTTCAGTTACAAAACTAATAAATCAAGGATATTCTGTTTCTTTCTATTTTGGTATAACTATCAGTAAAAATGGAGAAGTAATATGTATTGGGCACATGTATGTAAATCTATTCTTCATTAATCCTATTAACAATCAATTGAATAATGCTCAATCTGAACCTTTAAATAGAAAGAGAAAGACCAATGTCAATGACTCATATCTTTAGCGTCTAAGGTTAGGTTACATTAACTCAACCAAAATTCAGAGGTTAATCTATGATGGGCCTTTAGGCTCATTGACATTGGAAAGTTAGCCTTAGTGTAATCCTGTCTTATGAAAAAAATGACCAAAAGGTCCTTTAGAGTCAAGGAAGCACTGAGTCTTGTTCACACTGATATGTGTGGTCATTTGTCTACATTAGCTAGAGAGGGGCTTAAGTACATCATTTTCATAGATGATTGTACAAGGTTTGGTTATGTTTATTTGATGAGATACAAGTCTAACTCTTTTGATAAGTTCAAAGAGTTTAAGGCTGAAGTGGAGCGTTGGACAGGTAAAGTGATCAAAACCTTATGATCGATCATGGTGGAAAATACCTCTTTGGTGAACTCAAGGATTACGTGGTACATATGGAATAGTATTCCAACTCTCTGTGCCGGGTACACTCCAGCAGAATGGAGTAGCTGAGAGAAAGAACATGACATTAATGAAAATGGTCTGAAGCATAATGTCGTATGCTACTCTTCTAGTGTCTTTTTGGGGATATGCTCTCGAAACAGTGGCATATATTTTGAACTTAGTACCTTCCAAGTCAGTACCTAGGACACTCTCTGAGATGTAGACTGGGTGTAAGCCAAGTCTAAATCATCTCAAGATATGGGGTTGTGCAGTTTATGTACTGATTAAGGGAGATAAGTTAGAACCAATAATGGAATTATGCAATTTTGTTAGGTATCCAAAAGGTATAAAGGGTGGTTACTTTTATCATCCCAAGAAGTAAAAGGTACTTTTGAGTACTAATGCTAGATACTTAGAGGATGAACAAAGTACATCCACTAAAGGATCGACAAAGATGGAACTCGAAGAGAAGTTATCTGCTGCATCAACTTCTTCTGACTCAATTATAGAACAAGAAGAGGCACAGCTTCAGGAACTTGTACAAAAGGAGCCTTGACGTAGTGGGAGAATAGTTAGGGTTCCAGAAAGATGGATTGGAGAGACTTTTGACCTAGTCTCCGACCATCAGGAATAAGATCCCACTAGATACGATGAGGCTATCGATGATGTCGATGCAAACTTATAGGGTAAAGTAATGAAAGCCAAGATTGAGTCTATGTACTTCAATCAGGTTTAGGATCTTGTAGCTTCACCTAAAGGGATAAAACTCATTAGGTGTAAGTATGTGTACAAGAGGAAGAGGGGAGCGGATGGGAAGGTGAAAACCTTCAAAGCTAAGCTTGTGGCAAAAGGGTATACTTAGAAAGAAGGAATCGATTATGAGGAAACCTTTTCCCCGATAGCCATGCTTAAGTCCATTCGTATCCTTTTTGCTATCGTATGTCAGTATGACTATGAGATATGGAAAATGGATGTCAAGACGGTATTTTTAAATGTTCATCTTAGTGAAAACATCTATATGTCCCAACCAAAAGGCTTTATTATTGAAGGCCAAGAGTATATGGTTTGTAAGCTTAAGAAATCCATTTATAGACTTAAGCAGGCTTCCAGAGCATGAAACATTTTTTTCGATGAGATTGTAAAATCTTATGGTTTCATTTAAAATAAGGATGGACCATATGTGTAACACCCCACGACTACGTACCCTAAAAGGGCGGGGATGTTGCCCCGTCCCGTAGGACAAGGGGTCTTTAGAACGAGGTATAAAATATAAAGGCAATCTCCAAAAGGATCAACTTAGATAAATAAAGAAATATTCTTATTACATCAGGCTCAACTTGAAGCAAAACGGAATAAAATAAAATATTATTTAGAAGCATAAGCAATAAATGTCTCCTAGAACGGATAGAGAAAATAGCAAAAGCTTCAACTATTACATGCCCCGCTGACTCAGCACAGTCTATCTCATGAAAACATGATGTAAAACGGTGTCAGAATAAATCTCAGTAAGTCCTGTGTGTGCACATGGTGTTTTGAATAGTACGTGTATGTAAAGTGTAAAACATTTGTAAAAATAATTTGGCAAGTCATAAACAATCTCTTTTCACAAGGAGTGGGTTTTTCTCAATGTCACACTTTGTACAAAATAAATCCTCCACTCGGATAAAAGTCATGTCACCACACGTTGGGCTCCATGAGAACAAGTTGGCTAAGGCACCACACTTTGTGCACCTTGTCCGGACCAGATTACCACACGTTGGGCGTTCTGATCAAGGTGAGTGTACAGCCCACCGGGTGAGATACTCCTCCATCTCTACACCCAACAAAACCATCCGGGTGTCTATGCCGGGAATATAAATAATACCTTTCAGGCATAATGCTAGCTCGGACTGGCCTGACCAACCAACACTGTCGCCTTTTCAAGCAGAGTTCATCTTCTGGAGGTGGCCTCCCGCGTAAGACTTACGCTAGCCCTCCAAGACTAGTATTGTTAGCCTACCCTTATTGAGTACTCAACGAACATATCCGTCAATTCCTGATTCAAAATATTTTCAAACCTTGGCTTTGTAAAACGTGGTTTTCATTAAAAGAGATTTCTAAAACTTAAGGTAAAGAATAGTTTTCTTGCTAAAAACGTTAGTTTGACAAAACCGTTTAAAGAATAAATATCCATGTTTACAACCCAAGCAAACACAGTTTAACAATAGCTTTACAAAGCTTCACAACATGGACTTGCCATCACATCATTTAACAAAACAGTTTATAAAAGGACTTACCATCACAACATTTAATAAAAGAGTTTATGCAAGGACTTACTTGATATCCCTCAGATAACGAGATAAAAATCACAGCTGGCTTTCCTCAACTATCCTCCTGATCTAAGCCATATAATATCATGATCAGGGTCTCAATTAATTCAAACATGCTCTAATCCTAATTATTTTCATAACAATTCGCAATCTCCTATTTAATTCAAAGTAAACTATTCAATCCCCAAAGATCATCTACTATGACCACATGTTCATCTTGCTAATAAACACCATTAAACTTTACTTTTGACATCTAGGGAGGGTATTCCCTTACCTTGCAACTACCGGGTAATGAGGTCTCGATGCTTCTATGGTGATCGTCCCAAGTTCGCTTGAGAAGAAGAGAGAAGCTACCTCATTTGCTTCACTTGACCGAAAATTAAGGAAGAAGAGGAAATCAACCTATATAGGGCGTGATTTAAGGGTAGAAGAAAGAGAAAAGAATCATTAGAGAAAACGGCATCAAGAGGTTGAAAGGATTTGCGCTTACCTTAAGGGGTGTTCAATTTTTGCTTGGAATAACTCTTGTGGTTTCGAAAATTTGCAGAGAGATGTTGCTGAAATTTTCGTGTAGAATGGAGAGGGTAAATGGTTGTTATGATTTAAAGTTGGAGAAGATTGGTTTAGGGTTAGATGGTGATGTTTAGATAGACTCCTAATGGCTTTAGGTTTCTTGGACAGCAAAGGCGGAATTTCCAGCTTGTGTGCGCCTCCTTGCTGCCGATTTTAGGGGAGTTTTATGGAGGAAAAGATTCTGCAATTTGCTCCTCTAAGATGGCCGAAACACTGCTCAAAGGAAGGGTTGTATGTGTTCAGAATTTTGGGCCAAACAAGGAAGAGTTTGAGTGGATGTTGATGACTGAAAAATCCTGTGCAAGCTGTGCGAAATCGCTGAACAAAAGGAGAAGAAATTCTGGATTGTTCAGGCTGTAATTCTGCCGAAATTTCCAGGGAAAAGGTGAGGGTTTTGGGCGCTGAAATTGGCTTAATCAACAAGGAGTTTTGGTAGGTTTTGGAGTGCAAAATTTCGTGTGTTTTGGAGTGCACAACTGGGCAAAAATTTTGTGCAAGCTGACCGAATTTTTCTAGTTTCCAAGCTGCCGAAAATCAGTAATTTTTGGTGATAGAAATTCTGGGTTTGTGCAGCTAAGGTAGTTGAATTATTAAGGAGTGTTCTAGATGTTTTGAGCTAGGATTTTCAGAGTTGGATTATAGTTAAAGATGGCTGGAATTTCGGACAGCTTATGTAGATACAAAGCTGCCGAAATTCAGCTAGGAAAAGGAAGAAATCCTAGTTGAATTTGGATTGAAATAAAATCTGATTTTATCAAGGATTTGGATAGGATTTCATCTAGTCCTAGAAGAGTTTGGATTGAGCTAAAGGTGCTCCAAGGTGGCGGTCAAAATCTGGAAAAATTTCCAGAATATTTCCAGCTTATGGTTTCCGAAAATTCAAGGGAATAAAAGCTGAAAATAAAACAAATTTCATCCTTAGCTAAAATCCTTGAACTTAGGAGTTAAATATAGAGTCTTACTCCTATGGAAGTGGCGTTTAATCCCAAAGAAAATATCTAAGACTTTAGTTAAAATATTTCTCTAAAACAATTAAATAAAAGGATTATGGCTAGAATTCTTGAAGAGGTAAAATAAGATTTTTCCCTAATATATTCCCTAACTCTAATATTCATCAAGAAGAGTTTTATACCACTTGAAATTCTTCAAAGTGGCTCCTAGTTAGGGGTTCTTTTCGAAAATCCTAAGGAACACAAGCTGAAAATTAAAGGTGAATTTTATTCACATCAAAGTCCTTGAATTTAGGAAATAAATATAGAGACTTATTTCCTTGGAGTAAAAATACTAAAAGTTCTCTAGGATAGCTAGATTCTTTTTCGGCCAAGATAAGAAATGGTCTAAAGAAAAGAATTTCAAGAAGAGAAACTTACTTCACAAAAGGTAGGATTCGAACTCGGGTCACCAAAGGAAATCGCCAACCTCCCCGCTATTTCAAAACAACTCCAATGCTAATTTTTCTACAAGAAGTTCTTACCACCCCAATACTCATCCTTCCAAGTCTTCGACCAAACCTCCCTTAAACAAGTCTTTAACCACACAACTATTTCACATCAATTAATTCAAATGCAAGAGTAACGGAAAAATTCACATGCATCCATGCAAATAAAATTATTCTAGCTACCACATAAAATGCAAGATGCTATGCAATGCATGACTTTTTCCCATAGGCAAAGGTGGTTTTGAGCGGGGTATTACAATATGTGTATAGGAAACTAGAAGGTATAAACATTAATTTTCTTGTACTGTATGTAGATGACATTCTACATATTGAAAATGATGTTGGGACACTGTCATCTACTAAGGTTTGGCTATGTAGCTAATTTAGTATGAAAGACTTGGGTGAAATCAGTTATATTCTCATAATGAAGCTTCTCAGAAATAGAAAGTAGAGAATGTTAAGTTTATCCCAAACTACATACATTGATAAGATATTGGCCAAGTTCAACATGAACTCATGTTGATCCCTTGCAGACATGAGTTATTTTTTTTCCTCAAAGGACTATCCAAAACCTTAAGAGAAAAAAGATAGAATGAGTAGGATTCCCTATGCTTCAATTGTGAGAAGTCTCATGTATGCCATGGTATGTACTATGCCAGATATCTGCTATACCATAGACTTAGTTAGCAGTTATTAGTTAAACCTTGAAGAGGTTCATTGGCAGACTGTAAAGCATATTTTCAAGTATTTTAAAGGTACGTGAGATTATATGCTAGTTTATAGGGCTGATGACTTGGTTCCTATATACGGACTCAGACTTTTAGGCGAATAAGGATAAGAGAAAATCCACTAGTAGATATGTCTTCACCTTATTTGGAAGAGCCATTTCATGGAGGAGTGTTAAGCAATATTGCATTGCTGACTCAACTATGAAAGCTGAATATGTGGCAGCTTCGGAGGCATCTAAGGAAGCAGTTTGGCTTCGAAAGTTCCTTTTAGAACTTGAGTCGTGTCACAAATGGACAAACCGGTTGTGATGTATTGCGACAACATTGGTGTAGTCTCACAATCCAAAGAACTCAAGAACCACAAAAAGAGGAAGCACATAGAGAGGAAGTACCATTTAATTCAGAATTTCACCCTGAGACGGGAAGTCATGGTGGAACAAATTGTCTCGGAGAATAATCTAGCAGATTTTTTCACCATGTCTTTAGCGGAAAGAGTATTTAGAAGACATTTAGACGCCATAAGGGTGGGCACCTATGGACTTACTTAATCTTAGAGTGCAAGTGGGAGATTGTTGGGATGTAAGCCCTCTTAGGCTCGGTTTCTTACGTAATTTTAACTTGTATTAATAAAAGTATTTTTCCTCTAAAATTATTGTGAAATCTTCTTTATATTTGTGCACAATTTTCATTGAAAAAGACATATTGTGTTTAAGTAAATGGTTCATGTGAGTGGAGATATTTCACAATAAGGTATGGACCATGAGATACTTAATGGATAAACTTTTGTTCTTAATCGAATGATGAGAATGGGATCTCATCATAGTAAGGTTATTGTGTTGTGAGTTCTAAATAGGGAATGGCTTACCTTTAGCCAATGAGTAGTTTTCTCATTTCATAACACAAGCGTACTTTGAATACGTAGAACGAGACTTGTAGTAGTGATTTTTAAAAGTACTATGCAATAGAAACTTAGACTATTACTGCTACTATGTGGACTTGTGCTCTACAGTTTGAGTATAAGTTGGTGGCCTGACGAAGCTGGAAGCATATGCTTTGATGTGCTATAGTAGAGGTTCTTTAGAAGGACCAATATACTTGTACGTTGGGTATATGTAACTAGTTAGTCAAGACAGACTTATACAAGATAGTGTCTACATTATATCACCCTTTGTGGTTATCCGAATGATCTAATTATCCAGGGTCCTAGGGAACATGACTTGGATATTGGCTTTAGGGTAGCTCTCTTGGAAAGCGAAAATATTTCAAGAAGTCGTGGATTACTGGATTAGAAGCCTAAGGATAGTAGATATCTTTTAGAGAGGTGTTAGTACACTCTTTCCTCTTTAAATGCACGGTAGTGTGTAGAGGGGTATTTTGGTCATTTTATCTGTAGGTCAAAGACATAGCTAACGTAGCGTTGTCCTTGGAGTTAATATTTTCTTATAGTAATATTAGAAAATATTTAAAATATAAAATATAACTATTTATATAGCAAGGGTATTTTGATCATTTTAGTAGCCAATGCGATGTGTCTTTTTGGTCCTCAGAATAGCCCGTAAGTCCTAATTATTTTTAGGTCGAGAAAATAGTCTTAATAAAAGGAATTTTATTTTATTTAAGAAGTCTAATTTATTTTTGAATTGGAATAAAATAAAGGAATTAGAGAAATTAAATTTATTATCTAGTTTAATTGGTTAACTAATTATTTAGGGCCTAAGCCCGAATTGAAAAATTAGAAAATTAACTTGGGCCTAAACTAGTCAATAAAAGGCTTAAATAACTATTTTAGTTCATTTTGACTTATTAATTATTTATTGAGTTAATTTAATAGGCCCAAGAAATAAATGATTAATAGTTATTATTTTGGGCTTATGGGGTCCAAGGAAAATAATAAATTAATTTTGGCCTAATAGCCTGGACTAAAGAGTTATTTTGATTCACAGAGCTTAGCCAAACTTCTTTTGTTAATAGCCTATGGGAGTTTTGAAATATAGAACCCCTGGTGTTTTGGTTATCTGGAAAAGTGAATAGTAGTGGGTCTTTGTGGAGTTTGAAACGCATAGAACACACAAAGGAAAAAAGCCTTCTTCTTGTCTCTCTCTCTCGTGCATCTCCCTTCCTCTTTGTTTGTCTTCTTGATTTTGCTAATTAATAGAAAAGGATCAAGAAGAGTCTTTCCTCACGTAAGTTGTTTCACCAACTTAAATTGGATAGTGGAATATTCTGAGAAGAAAAAGCTTCACATTCATGCCCTGGAGGAGTAGGCGGATTGCTTGTTTTCAACTGGAATTTTTGTCAAGTCAAGAAGTCGTTCCATTTGTTCGCTCTTCTTCTCAACCAAATAAATCGAAGACACGCAGAGGTCTTGTTTTTTTGTCTTCATTACGCCGTGTCGCGGTTTTTTTCTGGATTTATTTCATGCATGCATGGCCTCTGTTTATTTTTGAAGCATCATGTAAAGCTCATAATCATAAGGCTAAGTTAAACATTAACAACTATTCCATATCTCAAAATTACTCATAAAGAAGGCATGCTCAATAGCTTCCAAAAAGATGTAAGATAGGAATTGCATCTCTCAAAGATTATTATCAATTATATTTCCATGCCAACTAAGTCTTAAAAACAACAAAATTTGCAGTCAATCCATCCATCCAAAAATAAACAAGACGGGCAAAAATTCATAGAAAAATACCCAATAATCAATATGAAAAATTGAACCGTGAAAAGTGTAGAAAAATCATACCACAATGATCTCTAATAAATGGGCAATGATCCTATGCAAAAAGATTGAAGAAATTGTGCATCAAATGCAAGGATTGAAAAATGGGTTTGGGGAGCAAAGGTTGGATTTTTCCTAGTTTTAATCCAAAACTTCAAGAACAAAGTAAGAATTTTGTGTTTGGAAGGTGTTTTGGAGGTTTGGAAAGTGACCCGGCAGTGTTTCGGAGTTGTACCCAACGATGGGTTGAGGGAAAAAATGAGAAAGATGAGAGTGTCTGGAAAAAAATAGCCAAGAATGGCCGTTTTTGGCTTGTAGCCCATCGGGCCTAAGGATTGGGCCTGGCGTTGGGTCCATTCTATTCGGCATCAATTAGGCTGTGCTGGCCCGATGCTTGGGCCAAAGTTCGGGCTTGGCAACAGGTCAGCTTTGGCCATCCAAAAGTATTTTTTTAATTAATTAAATGAATACAAAAATAATTAAAACACTAAATTATGAAGAGAATTCATTCTAAAAATTAAAAAGACAAGAAATTGAATGAAAACACATAAAAATTAAAGAGATGTCCTAAAGCTCAAAGCAATAAAAATCATCGTTTTTCACGGTCTTGGTCACGTGGATTAGTCTCAGTATTTCTTGGAGGGGATCCCGCTTGACGATCTCTAAAGAGTTTGACCAGTTGTCCAATTTGATTCTCAAGGTTACGCATGGATGCCTTTAAATTTCTCGTGGTTGTATCTACTCCTTCAAACCATGTCCCTGTACCACTTACCAATTGGTTAACTAACTTCTCCAATAATGGCTTAGCTGGTGGGACAACATAAGGCAAGGGTGGTTGAGTCATTTGAGTCCCAAAATTAGAAGAAGCTTGCCTAGGTTGGCTTTAGTTATTCCACGCAAAGTTAGGATGATTCCTCCAACCTGGGTTGTAAGTGGTGTTATAGAGATTATTACCTTGCCATCCATTGCCCATAAACGCAACTTGTACAAATTTTTCTTGTGATGATCCCATGTTTTGGCACTTATGATTTGGATGTCTCTCCCTACAAAAGTCACAACTTATACTCATTACCTATTCGTAGGAAGGAGATATCACTATTTGCTCCATCTTTTGTGTTAGTGCCTTCACTTTAGCCTCCAAGGCCGCCATTGCATCCACCTTGTGTACACTATGAACATGAGCTCTTGACTGTGAACTCCCCCCAGCATAGTTGTTTGTTGCCAAATTTTCAATCAAATAAAATACCTCCTCTGGGGTTTAGGAATTAATAAAGCCTCTCGTAGATGCATCAACCAATGGCCTAGTAGCAAAACTTAAACCACTATGAAAGATTTGCATGCCTAGCTTGAACCCATGATAAAGGCACTTTCTAAGCATCTCCTTAAACCTCTCCTAGCACTCATAAAGATTTTCATATTCTAACTGTTGGAAGGGAAAAATATCTGTCTTAAACTTGGATGTTCTAGCTGGGAGAAAGTATTTTGCCACAACTTTTTCAGCTAAAACGTTCCAACTAGTAATGGATCCGGTTGATAAAGATTTTAATCAAGATTTCACTCTATCTCTCGAGAAAAAGGAAAAAAGCCTCAGTTTGTTGGCATCCTCAAAAACACCATTCATTTTAAAAGTGTCACAAATTTCTAAAAAGCTCACAAGGTGGGCATTAGGATTTTCCTTAGATAGCCCATCAAATTGTACCATATTTTGGATCATATGGATCATGTTGGGATTTATTTTAAAGTTGTTAGCCACTATCCTAGGTCTCAAAATACTCGAGCCCGTACTTGAGATTGTGGGTTTCATAAAATTATCCATAGTCCGCTTGTTAATTTCATTTTTACCACTATTGATGAGTTGATTCACCTCTATGTCTTTTCTTACCCTTTCGCTTACAAGCTTTCGGACCTTTGTGAGGGTTTTCTTGATCTCAAGATCAAGATCTACTATGTCGGCTTTAGATCTTCGGGGCATACACAAAGGGCAAGGTCTATAGAAAATAGAAGATGGTAAGATTATTGAATTTACAAGTTAGACAGTTAGTACATATTCATAAATTAAGTTAGAAAAATTAAACATGTAGGGATATTAAATTACAAGTACAAGAAAATAAATTAGGGCACCTATTCATACAAGGAACATTACATATTCACATGTTTACATATAGACATATATGTTGGGTATCTCACGCATATCATATATGGCGCAGCGGAAAAATAAGAACGAGATACCAACCTAGGATCGCATATGTGTGGAAAACAAGACATAAAGAGAACAAAAGGTAACAGATTTACCTTTCTTAGAGCGTCTGAAAAATAAAATTTTTCCTTCTTCAAGTCAAGGCGCGATCCAGCAATCCTCTTGATCAAACACCACGAGAGTTGAATATCCAACCACTATAATCACAGTATGTGATTATCTCTAACAGAAATCCACACGGAGGATCACACTCAAGCACAAAGTTTTTTGTGCTAGCAGAAAAACTAAGTGGCGGCTAGGGTTCCTCTTATTTTTCAAATAAACCGAGAGAGAGAGAAAAGGAAAGATTTTTTTCGGCTGTTGGTTTTCATGAATCACCCTTGATAATTAGTGTTTCATGCATGTCCCTTATATATTACTAAAATCACTGAAAACTGAGAATTCCAAAACAATTAGAATTCCCTAATTGTAATTGGAAACATTAAGTTCTCACAATTACAATTTGGCCTATAAATTATAAATAATTATAATTTGGCCATAACAACTTCTCTTTCTCGCAATTAATCCCACTATGTTATCAAATAACATCTTGAGTATATAATTCTCTATTGTGTGTGACCGATTAGGTTTTCCAGTAAATTGGTAACGAACATGAATTAATTCAAACGTCTTTGAGATTAATAATCCATAATTAATTAGAATTAATCATATTATTTTAATCAGAGTTGGTTTATTAATTCATCAATTAATAAACCCATATTCCCAGATCATGAGCGGTATCTAGCAACACATCATGACCACCCAAGAGTCCAGGAAGTCAAATGGCGTGACATGAACCCTTCAATAGCAAACTACATTGCAATTAACTCATTTCACCATACAATATCTCATTCAATTTGGAGTAAGAAATTAGTGCCAACTCCCTCCAGAATATATTAATTCTGGTCCGAATATAATAGTATTTGTACCAGGAACCCACTACTCTAGACTGTTTCCAATACACAGTCGCCTTTGCCAAGGATTTCTTGAGTAGTAATTCCTACAAGTGACCGTGAGATATTCACCCCTTTTATTAGGAGTGGTGAATCCTTTATTGACCCTCTCAACTATTTTTGTTTGCCTCACAATGTATCCAATATCCATCTCATAGGCGGCCCTTGATCTGGCTCTAGAGATTGGAATCAAAGCTCACTGTTTAGCAAACAAAGTACCTTGGAGATCTCAAGTCTGCAGATACTTGCACATTTGCTATAATTGAGGGATGGAAAAATAGAGGAAGCATGCACCAACGAAAAAAACAGAGGAAAAAAACGCAAGCCTTAAAGGCCATATGGAAGCGTAAAGATCATACCTTTGCGCGCTCTAAGCCTACTAGGTTGAGTAGGAGTGGCTTGAACGACAGGAATCGCTTCGCCTTGCCCACTTGAAGAAGCTTCCGGTTGAAAACCCGCTAGCCTCTTACTTCGCCTTGTTTGCATGAACGCCAAGCCTTTCAGCTCTCAGAATATACTACAACCCAACCTTTAGTCGGTGAACACAATGGAGAAGAAGAATGGTCTCAATTCCCCTTGGTTCTCTTGCTATTGGTTAGCAAAGCTCCAAGAAGAAATAACAGAGAAGAGGGAGGCGTGAGCAAGAGAGAGAGGGACGTGAGTCTCAGTTGTGTTAGGGAGATTAGGGTTTTTCTTCTATCAGAGACATGTTTATTGGTCAGCCAAAACTAGGTCTCTCATTATCTGATAAACATATCCCCCGAGATATCATATTTCAAACACCCGGATGTTATCCTGAGAATAAGTTTGGCTTAACCCTAAACTCTTCTTAACCGTATCTGGAAAAAACCCTAGCCGAAATAATATTTATTATTTCTTTTGGGCCCAAAAGGCCCAAAATAATAAATATTAATTATTTATTTTCTGGTCTTATATAAATAACCCAATAAATAATTAATGAGCCCAAATGAACCTAAATAATTAATCTTTAATTATTTATTTCTTGGGCTTATATAAATAACCCAATAAATAATTAATCATTAATTATTTCCCCTAGTTTAAGCCCAGGTTGATTTCCTAATTATTCATATTGGACCTAGGTCCTGAATAATTAATTAACCAATTAAACTAGATAATTAAATTCTCTCAACTCCTATTTTTATTTTATTTATTTATTTATTTATTTTATTCCAACCTAATAATAAATTAGACATTTTGAATAAAACAAAATAAAATAAAATCCTCTTGAACTAAGACCAATTCCTCAACCCAAAATTAGTTAGGACTTATGGGCTATTCCGAGGACCAAAAAGACACATCGCCTTGGCTGCTAAAATGTCCAAAATACCCCTACTATATAAATAGCTGTATTTTGCATTTTAAATATTTTCTAATATCACCATAAGGAAATTTTGACCCCGAGGACAATGCTGCATTAGCAAAGTCTCTGACCTACAGGTGAAATGACTAAAATACCCCTCTACACATCGCCGTACATTTAGAGAGGAAGAAGTGTACTAACATCCCTCTAAATGACATCTACCATCCTTAGGCTTCTAGTCCAATGATCCACGACTTTCTGGAGTGTTTTCGCTTTCCAAGAGAGCTACCCTAAAGTAAACATCCGAGTCATGTTTCCCAGGGCCCTGGACATTTTAGACCATTCGGATAACCACAAGGGGCGATATAGTGCAGAAACTATCTTGTACAAGTCTGTCTTAACTAACTAGTTACATATACCCAATACACAAGTATATTGGTTCTACTATAGAACCTCAACTATAACATATCAAAGCATATGCTTCCAGTTTCGTCAGACCACCAACTCATACGCAAGTCGTAGAGTACTAGTCCACGCTGTAGCGGTAGTAGTCTAGGTTTCTATCATATAGTACTTTTAGAAACCACTACTACAAGTCCTGTTTTATGTATTCGAAATACGCTTATGTTATGAAGTGAGTGGACTACTCACTGGCTAAAGGTAAACCATTCCCCATTTGGAATTCATAACATAATAACCTAAACATGATGAGATTCCCAGTCTCATCAATAGGTTAAGAACAAATGTTTATGTGTTAAATAACCCGTGATCCATACCTTACTGTGAAAGACCACCATTCACACGGATCACTTATTTAAACACAATGGGTCTGTTCCAAACAAAAATTGTGCACAAACAAAAAGTAAATTCACAACTAATTTCTTAAAATAAATTCTTTTATTATAATATTCAATTTTATATCAGAAACCTAGTCTAAGAGGGCATACAATCCAACAATCTCCCACTTGCACTCTAAGACTTGGGAAGTCCATAGGTGCCCCCCTATGGCGTCTAAGTGTCTCTTGAAGACTCTTTCAGCCAAAAGCTTGGTAAATGGATCTGCTATATTGTTTTCTGAGGCAATATGTTCCACTACGACTTCCCGTCTATGGATGAAATCCCGAATCTGGTGGTACTTCCTTTCGATGTGTTTCCCCTTCTTGTGGTTTCGAGGTTCCTTAGATTGCGATACTGCTCCAGTGTTGTCGCAATACATCACAATCGGCCTGTTCATATGTGGTACGACTCCAAGTTCTGAAAGAAACTTTCGGAGCCAAACTGCTTCCTTGGACACCTCCGAAGCTGCCATATACTCAGCTTCCATGGTTGAGTCAGCAATACAAGACTGCTTGATACTCCTCCATGAAATTGCTCCTCCAGACAAGGTGAAGACATATCCACTAGTGGATTTTCTCTCATCCTTATCCGCCAGAAAGTCTAAGTCTGTGTATCCTGTAGGAACCAGATCATCAGCCATGTAAACCAGCATATAATCTCTCGTTCCCTTGAGGTATTTGAGAATATGCTTTACAGCTTGCCAATGAACCTCCCCTGGGTTTGACTGATATCTTCTAACTAAGCCTACGGCAAAGTAGATATCTGGCCTAGTACACAACATGGAGTACATGAGACTTCTCACAGCTGAAGCGTAGGGAATCCTACTCATTATGTCCTTTTCTTCTTGAGACTTATGACAGTCCTTTGAAGAAAATGACAACCCATATCTGCAAGGGATTAGAGCTCCCTTGCATGAGTCCATACTGTACTTGGCCAGCATCTTATCAATGTATGTTGCTTGGGATAACCCTAACATTCTCTGCTTCCTATTTCTAATAAGCTTAATCCTGAGAATATAGCTGGCTGCTACCAAGTCCTTCATACTGAATTGACTAAACAGCCAAACCTTTGTAGATGATAATGTCCCTACATCATTTCTAATGAGTAGAATGTCATCCACATACAGGACAAGAAAAATCACATTAATGCCTTCAAGTTTCCTGTACACGCATGGTTCATCTTCGTTTTGAATAAAATCATAAGACTTTACAGTCTCATCAAAACGAATGTTCCATGCTCTCGATGCCTGCTTAAGTCCATAAATGGACTTCTTAAGCTTGCAAACCATATGTTCCTGGCCTTCAGCAATGAAGCCTTCCGGTTGGGACATATAGATGTCTTCGCTAAGATAGCCATTTAAGAATGCCGTCTTGACATTCATTTGCCATATCTCGTAGTCATAGTGATATTCGATGGCAAGGAGGATGCGGATGGATTTAAGCATGGCTACTAGGGAAAAGGTTTCCTCATAGTCGATTCCCTCTTTCTGAGTATACCATTTCGCCACAAGCTTAGCTTTGAAGGTTTCTACCTTCCCATCCTCTCCCCTATTTCTCTTGTACACCTACTTGCACCCAATGGGTTTTATCCCTTCAGGTGCAGCTACAAGATCCCAAACCTGATTGAGGTACATAGACTCAATCTCGGCTTTCATTGCTTCATGCCATAGATTTTTATCGGCATCAGCAATAGCCTCCTCGTATCTAGTGGGGTCTTGTTCCTGATGGTCGGAGACCAGCTCAAAGGCTTTTCCAGTCCATCTATCCGGAACCCTAGACACTCTCCCACTACGACGAGGCTCCATTTGCACAGGCTCTTGAGGCTGTGCCTCTTCTAGCTCCACAATTAGGTCAGAAGAAGTTGATTCCGTAGATAACTTCTCCTCAAGTTCCAACCTTGTTGAACCTTTAGTGGAAGTACTTTGATCATCTTCCAAGTATCTAGCATTAGTACTGACTAGTACATTATGCTCCTTAGGATGATAAAAGTAACCTCCATTTGTCCCTTTTGGATAGCCAACAAAATAGCATAATTCTGATCTCGGTTCCAACTTGTCTCACTTGATCAGTACATAAGCTGGACAACCCCAAATCCTGAAATGATTTAGACTCGGCTTATGCCCAGTCCACATCTCATAGGGAGTCTTAGGTACTGACTTGGAAGGCACCAAGTTCAGAATATATGCCGCTGTCTCCAGGGCATATCCCCAAAACGACACTGGAAGAGTAGCATGAGACATCATGCTTCGAACCATTTCCATCAACGTCCTGTTCCTTCTCTCAGCTACTCCGTTCTGCTGGGGTGGTCCCGGCGCAGAGAACTGGGATACTATCCCATGATGTACCATGTAGTCCTTGAATTCATCTAGGAGGTACTCTCCACCACGATCCGATCGTAAGGTTTTGATTAATTTACCTGTCCGATGCTCCATTTCAGCCTTAAACTCCTTGAACTTGTCAAAAGAGTCAGACTTGCGTCTCATCAGATAAATGTAACCATACCTCGTACAATCATCTGTAAAAGTGATGAAGTACTCAAAACCTTCTCTAGCTGGTGTAGACAATGGACCACACACATCAGTGCGAACAAGACTCAACACCTCCTTGGCTCTATCCGCCTTTGGTGTAAATTACCTCTTGGTCATCTTTCCCATCAGGCAGGATTCACACT
The DNA here is from genome assembly GCA_026120185.1 of Voacanga thouarsii. Lineage (NCBI taxonomy): Eukaryota > Viridiplantae > Streptophyta > Magnoliopsida > Gentianales > Apocynaceae > Voacanga > Voacanga thouarsii. Next base: position 1,900,530 of record JANUWF010001161.1, read on the forward strand.
GAGGCTAACTTTCCAATCTCAATGAGCCCAAAGGCCCATCATGGATTAGCCTCTGAATCCTAGTTGAGTTAATATGACCCAACCTTAGATGCCAAAGGTATGAATCATTGATATTGGTCTTTCTCTTCTTAGTTAAAGGTTCAGACTGAGTGTTATTTGATTGGTTGTTAATAGGGTTTAAAAAGAACAGATTTCTATACATGTGCCTAGTACATAAAATTTCTCCATCTCTACTGATAGAAATACCAGAATGGAAAGATACAGAATATCCTTGATTTATAAGTTTTGCAACTAAAATCAAATTCTGACGAAATCCAGGTACATATAAAATATCTTTTAAAACGACTATTTTATTACAATAAAAAATAAGATCCAGCTCTCCCACTGCAAGGGCCCAGACTTGTGCTCCATTACGCACTCGTAGCCCATGTTCACCCTTCTTGAGTCTTTTAATCTTTCTAAACCCCTACAAGGAGTTACAGATATGATCAGTGGCTCCTGAATCAACAATCCAAGTGGAAGTTGATCCTACCATTGATATAGACTCTAGATAGAAAACATTACCGTGGGGTTTTTCTTGGCTTGAAGATCTGGACACTTTTTTTTTCCAGTGTCCCTTCTTCCCACATTTGAAGCACTTGCCCATTGGTTTGTCCTTGGGCTGGGTCTTGGGCTGGGCTGCTGCATTCCCCTTCTTCCTCTTGAACTTTCTGGGTTTAGGCCCAGTTCTTGAGGAAGAAGTCTTAGCAATCATGGCCTTTGACTGCGGCTTCATGATCTTTTCTGCCATCTAGAGCTCCTTCATCAGTTCAGTTAAACTCATGTTCAATTTGTTCATGTTATAGTTCAACTTGAACTGAGTGAATGAGCCCGGTAGAGATTCGAGAACCATGTCCACTTGGCTCTCGGAGTCAATGACAGCCCATAAGTTTTTTGCCTCCTCGAAAGCAGCAATCATCTTGAGCATATGCTCTCGTACTGATGCTTCCTCAGCTATCTTAGTGTTTATAATAGTTCGAAGAGCCTCCTCCCTTGTAAGCCGGTTCTTGTCTGCAAACATAGTAGCCAATGATTAACTGATATCATATGCAAAAGCCATGTGCTCATGTTTTGACTGGAGCACATTAGACATGGAGGCTAACATATAGCAATGTGTCATTTCGTCAGCCTTCTTCCACGCCTTCTCAGCTTCTCGCTCTTCAGCGGTGGAACCTTCCCCGATAACAGGGCAGGTCTCGTAAAGGACATATTTATACTCTTCGGCTGTGAGTATTATGTCCAGGTTCCTTTTCCAGTCCACATAGTTTGGACCCGTTAACTTATTCTCCCTGAGAATAACGGCCAATGGACTAAAAGAACCTCCCACCATTTTTGAAAATAAAAAAATAAAAAAAAGAATTTAGTTTGTGAAAACAAAATAAAATTTGTGCACTGAAAATAATTTGGCTCATAGGAAAACTGACATAGCTTCTTAGGAAGATTAACAGTTCCCTAAGCTAAGTGTATTAACCACCACAAATTAATTTCCCTTCTAGGTAACGAGCTAGAGGATAACTCCATCATGGGATGGCCATTTCCTCTCATTTCCTATGGACATACCTCGCATTATAACCTCCAACGTGGGCTGGCCGATTATAGTACGTGCCCCGGGTTATTAATTACATCCTTCCATTATATCTAGATCCTTGTGGTATCCCCATCCTATACGGGTTCACTCACAGGGTGACGTGAGGGGACTCACGATCTCTAATGAGGACCGTGATGGAAGCCATGGGGCCGTTGGAACCCCTCTCCCACTTAATCTTTTAAAATAAAGGTTTTCTGGAAAAATATCCTTTTGAAATTTCCATTAAGTTTTTCCTTAACTCAAAAATAAAATATCTAAATCCACTAAAATCTCTATGTCAAGATTTATATTTTTTGATAGATTTTTCCATGGACTAATTTTATTTAAGTTAAAACTTAATTATTTCAAAAAAATTTCAGTTAAAACTTTCTAGAGACTTTAGTCTCAAATTTATTTGACAAAACAATTTTTCCTAGTGCAAAATAAAACAAAATAGCTCTCCATTTTAATTTACAAAAATATCTAAATCCAATATATTTTCTATGTCAAGGATTAAATCATTTGAGAAAATATTCAAGGATTAATTTTTGTACAAATTAAAATAACATTTAATTTTTTTGAAGAAAAATGTTTTTCTTGTCAAAAAAATGTTCCCAAAGACTTTGGTCTTTGAGAAAAGGCGCACATAGGTATACAAAAAAAATAGCATGCTAGAAAGTAGTAAACGTTTTTATGCTTTTCTATTTTTAAACCTAAGTGTCCAAATAATAGAATTAAACATATTAATCAATTAATTAATGATCTTGTTTAATCCTAAAATCCCTTACTAGTATTTTTCATGCAAATATATTCCAAGAATATAAAATATTGCAAAAATATTAACTTCGCCTGGTATAGGACCCAAAACGGGAAAAAAAAAACAAAGAAAATTGCAAAAAACAAATCTGTCGGTCCATGTACACCCGCCGCACCGGATCAGAGCCTTTTGATCTGTGGTCCACCGCAGCCGCGGTGCACCACCCGCACCGGATCATCAGCTGCCTCAACCCGCCAAGCCGCCCGCCCGCACGAGAACCTGTGCACGAGCCGCCCACTGACTCGCGCCCGGTCGCCCGCTCATGCGCCTGGTGCGTGTGCAAGCTGGATCCGCGCGAGGACCTGCGGATCACGCCCGTGCCCAGATGCTCTCTTACGTCGACCCGCGTGTTTATCCGAATGGCGGCTCCGACCCAGCTGCATGACCCGCACGGATGAATTGCAATTCAATTGCAATTCTTCAATTTGAAACGGCTCAAATCACCTTAAAATCAGCTAGGCTCCAAGGCATGAACAATGCGGCTTCACTCACAATTTCGGCAGCGGCTCGGCGGAGACTCGGCTCGGCTCAAACGGCTTAGGAACAGTTCTCTTCTTCGTTTTTCTTTCTCTTTCGCGTGAAAGTTGCAGAGACCTTTGCTTTTCGATTTTTGCTTACTTCTTTGGCTTCTTTGGACATTTTTACTTACAAAAACCCATCTAAAACAAAAACACAACTGCCTATACCCATTTAAATTGGGTTTACACGATCAAACATCAAAGCCAAAATTTATTACAGAGAGTCCTATGCTTCAATGGTGAAGCTCACAGTCATCCTATCCCATACCAAAACAGCGAAAGATCACAGGTATAATCATCTTCTCAATTTTTATTAACTACCATACTCCCTATATTAATCAAAGAACCCTTGGCTCTGGTACCACATTGAAGAACGGAAAAACAGAGGAAGCATGCACCAACGAAAAAAACAGAGGAAGAAAACGCAAGCCTTAAAGGCCACACGGAAGCATAAAGATCATACCTTTGCGCGCTCTAAGCCTACTAGGTTGAGTAGGAGTGGCTTGAACGACAGGAATCGCTTCGTCTTGCCCACTTGAAGAAGCTTCGGATTGAAAACCTGCTAACTTCCTACTTCGCCTTGTTTGCATGAACGCCAAGCCTTTCAGCTCTCAGAATATACCACAGTCCAACCTTTAGTCGGTGAACACAACAGAGAAGAAGAACGGTCTCAATTCCCCTTAGTTCTCTTGCTATTGGTTAACAAAGCTCCAAGGAGAAATAACAGAGAAGAGGGAGGCGTGAGCAAGAGAGAGAGGGACGTGAGTCTCAGTTGTGTTAGGGAGATTAGGGTTTTTCTTCTATCAGAGACTTGTTTATTGGTCAGCCAAAACTAGGTATCTCATTATCTGATAAACATATCCCCCGGGATATCATATTTCAAACACTCGGATGTTATCCTGAGAATAAGTTTGGCTTAACCCTAAATTCTTCTAAACTGTATCTGGAAAAAATCTTATGGTCCAAGCTATTGGGCCGAAATAATATTTATTATTTCTCTTGGACCCAAAAGGCCCAAAATAATAAACATTAATTATTTATTTCCTGGGCTTATATAAATAACCCAATAAATAATTAATGAGCCCAAATGAACTAAAATAATTAATCTTTAATTATTTATTTCTTGAGTTTATATAAATAACCCAATAAATAATTAAGCATTAATTATTTCTCCTAGTTTAAGCCCAGGTTAATATCCTAATTATTCATATTGGACCTAGGTCCTGAATAATTAATTAACTAATTAAACCAGAAAATTGAATTCTCTCAACTCCTATTTATTTATTTATTTATTTTATTCCAGCCTAATAATAAATTAGACATCCTGAATAAAACAAAATAAAATAAAATCCTCTTGAACTGAGACCAATTCTTCAACCCAAAATTAGTTAGGACTTACGGGCTATTTCGAGGACCTAAAAGACATATCGCATTGGCTACTAAAATGACCAAAATACCCCTGCTATATAAATAGCTGTATTTTGCATTTTAAATATTTCCTAATACTACCATAAGGAAATGTTGACCCCGAGGGGAATGCTGCATTAGCAAAGTCTCCGACCTACAGGTGAAATGACTAAAATACCCCTCTACGCATCGCCGTACATTTAGAGAGGAAGAAGTGTACTTACACCCCTCTAAATGACATCAACCATCCTTAGGCTTTTAGTCCAATGATCCATGACTTTCTGGAGTGTTTTCGCTTTCCAAGGGAGCTACCCTAAAGCAAACATCCGAGTCATGTTTTCCAGGGCCCTGGACATTTTAGACCATTCGGATAACCACAAGGGGCGATATAGTGCAGAAACTATCTTGTATAAGTCTGTCTTAACTAACTAGTTACATATACTCAATACACAAGTATATTGGTTTTACTATAGAACCTGAACTATAACATATCAAAGCATATGCTTCCAGTTTCGTCAGACCACCAACTCATACTCAAGTGGTAGAGTACTAGTCCACGTTGTAGCGGTAGTAGTCTAGGTTTCTATCATATAGTACTTTTAGAAACCACTACTACAGGTCCTGTTCTACGTATTCGAAATACGCTTATGTCATGAAGTGAGTGGACTACTCACTGGCTAAAGGTAAGCCATTCTCCATTTAGAATTCATAACATAATAACCTAAACATGATGAGATTCTCAATCTCATCAATAGGTTAAGAACAAATGTTTATGTGTTAAATAACCTGTGATCCATACCTTACTGTGAAAGACCACCGTTCACATGGATCACTTATTTAAACACAATGGGTTTGCTCCAAACGAAAATTGTGCACAAACAAAAAGTAAATTCACAAACAATTTCTGAAAATAAATCATTTTATTAAAATATTCGATTTTACATCAGAAACCTAGTCTAAGAGGGCATACAATCCAATAATAATGAAATTATATCACTGGCACTAAATAGTTATTTATGTGATTATCTCATAACTAGGTCATCTAATGAACTTGTTCCATTAACAAGCATCCACGTGTTAACTTTGAGTATCTCGATACTTACGGATATGAGAACCACCGCCTGATCAAATCAGGAAGTCTAACACATGCTAGTCTTAACGCATTAATGACATCCAGTCTCATTAATACTACGACTAGGGACTATTTAAGTACTAATACTATACAGTGTAGTAGGAATCTCATATCATGATCTCTATGATGATTTCCTTAACACAGTGTTGTACTAGGGACTTTTTTTCTAACAGTTATATTACACAAAAGTAAACAAAAGAAACTGTAAGATAAATGATGCATTTTATTAAAATAAATTATGTCATATACAATGTACAAGTGATTGCCTCTAGGGCATAACACTAACAAACTCCCGCTTATTCTAGAGCCAATCATTCAAGTATCTAATACTGAATAATTCAACATGACTTTCATGTTTCTTTTAGGATAGTGCTTTTGTAAGCGGGTCAGCTATGTTCTCATTCGTAGGAACTCTCTCTATTTTTACATCGTTCCTAGCTATGGTCTCCTGGATCAGATGATAACGCCGGAGTACATGCAATAGTCTCTTGTTTGGAATTTTTTCAACTTATTGCCCCTCCGCGCAATATAAACACGTAGTCGGATTGTCATTTGAAATCATCTTTGTCAGATTGAAATCTGGCATCAGTATACCCGTTTATTTTGAAATCACCTTCTTCATATACTAAGAACACATCCTTAGCCCTTCATAAATACTTAAGAATGTTCATTATAGCTGCCCAATGACCCTCACTAGGGTCGGATTGGTATTTTCTTGTTAAACTAAGAGCACAAGATACATCGGGCCTTGTACATATTATAGCGTACTTGATAGATCTAACTGTCGAAGTATATGGAATCTTACTCATGTGATCATTTTCAACTTGTGTCTTGAGAGACATCGACTTTGAAAGGCTTACACCATGTGACATGGGTAAGAATCTCCTTTTGGATTGATCCATACTAAACCTCTTTAGCACTTTATTTATGTATGTAGACTGTGAAAGACCTAGCAACCTTTTAGATCTATCTCTATAGATCATTATTCTAAGAATATAGATTGCTTCACCAAAGTCTTTCATGGAGAATTGTTTGAACAACCAAACTTTAACCGTTTGTAAGACAGGTATATCATTTCCTATTAGCAATATGTCATCTATAGAAAGCAACAAGAAAATGATTGCGTTCCTACTGACCCTCTTGTGTACATAAGGTTCATCCATGTTTTGAATGAAACCAGACTCTTTGATTGTTTCATCAAAACGGATGTTCCAACTCCTAGATGCTTGCTTAAGTCCATAAATGGACCTTTGCAGCTTACACACCTTTGTGCTATCATTGGATGTGAAACCCTTAGGTTGTGTCATATAGACTTCCTCAGTCAGATTTCCATTTAGGAAAGCTGTTTTCACATCCATTTGCCAAATCTCATAATTATAATGAGCAGCAATGGCTAGGAGTATCCTGATGGTTTTTAACATGGCTATTGGCGAGAAGGTTTCATCATAGTCAATACAATATTGTTGACGATAACCCTTCGCCACTAGTCATACTTTATAGGTAACTATGTTACCATCCATGTCCGTTTTCTTCTTGAAAACCCATTTGCATCCAATAGATTTAATTTCTTTGGGTGGATCAACCAAAGTCCATACTTAGTTGTCGTAAATGGAATCCATCTCTGACCTCATGGCCTCAAGCCATTTGTCAGATTCTGAACAGTTCAGAACATCCTTGTAGGTAGTAGGCTCATCTTCATCTTTGAGCAAAACGTCATTGTGGTCACTAATGAGAAATCTATATCTCTTAGGTGCCATATGTATCCTACTAGACCTACGAGGTTCTTGTGTAGTAGAAGGTTCATCTATTCTCTCAATAGATGTGGGATCAGACGGTTGATCCTTGTTTGTTTGATCTTTTTGAACTTCAATAAGTTTAATGTTACTCCCACTGTCCCCCTTGAGCATGTGCTCCTTCTCTAAGAAGATAGCATGCTTCGAAACAAACACTTTGTTTTCGGAAGGGAGGTAAAAGTAATATCTGAAGGATTCTTTCGAATATCCCACAAACAAACACTTGTTAGACTTACTATCAAATTTGTCTGACTGAGGCCTTTTGACAAAGGTAAGACAACCCCATACTCGCAAGTGAGATAACTTTGGTTTCTTACCAAAGAACATCTCAAATGGGATAGAATCAATCGATTTTGTCAGAACTCTGTTTAGTATATAAACAGAAGTCTCTAGTGCATACCCCCAAAACGATTTTGGTAGGTCTACAGAAGCCATCATGGTCTGTACCATGTCTAGAAGGGTTCGATTCCTTTTCTCAGATACACTGTTATGTTGAGGTGTATGTTGTGGAGTTCATTGAGATAATAGCCCATTATCTCTAAGATAACTCATAAACTCTTGGCTTAAGTATTCTCGTCCTTGATAATATCTTAGAGTCTTAATATTTTTTCCAAGTTATTTCTCTATTTCATTCTTGAAGTCTTTGAATTTATCAAATGCCTCAGATTTGTATTTTATTAAATACAAATACCCGTATCGTGAGAAATCATCGATAAAGGTTATGAAATAGTTATAACCTCCTCTTACTTGTATTGACATTGCGCCACATACATCAGAATGTATGGATTCTAATAACTCCTTGGCCCGTTCTCTTTTTCCTGAAAAAGGAGTTTTAGCCATTTTACCTAGTAAACAAGACTCGCATGTGGCATATGATTCATAATCAAATGACCCTAAGTCACCAAGCTTGAGTAACTTAGAAACACGATTTTCGTTTACATGGCCTAAACGACAATGCCATAACTAAGAGGTGTTAGAGTTATCTATTTTAGGTTTCTTATTGTTTATATTGAGAATTGGATTATCCAAGTCTAGAACATATAAACCATTAACCAGAGTTGTTGAACTATAATGAATATCATTCAATAAAAAAGAACAACATTTATTCTTAAATATCAAATGAAATCCATTTAAGTCTAAACACGCAACTAAGATAATATTTTTCATTAAAACTGGTACATAATAATAGTTTTGTAGTTCTAGAACTAATCTCGAAGGTAGGTTCAGCTCGTATGTCCCCTCTGCAAGTGCAGCAACCTTTGCCCCATTTGCAGTACGTAGGTCCACGTCGCCTTTTTCTAGCCTTCTACTGCTCTTTAGTCTCTGCTAGTTATTGCACAAATGAGATCCACATCCAGTATCTAATACCCATATCTCATTTCTAAAGACAGTATTTATCTCAATCATAAATATACCCGGAGTAGAAATAGAAGTGCATGTAAGCTTCTCCTTCCGCTTCTTGTCCTTAACGGTCTTCAAGTAGGTCTTGCAGTTATGCCTCCAATGGACCATCTTTCTACAATGATGGCATGGGCCCTTGGTAGCTGTGTCCTTCTTGTTCACTCCACCTTTGGGCTTCATGGAAGCCTTCTTCTTCTTCTTTTGAACTTTCTTCTTAGAAGAAGATGATTTTACCATTAAAACTATATTGGAATCCTTCTTTATGGAGGACTCCACAGTTTTGAGAAGATTGATCCACTCAGAAATGGTGGACTCAATCTTATTCATCTAATAGTTAATCACAAATTGTGAGAAACTATTAGGCAAAGACTAAAGAATTAAGTCAACACTTAAGTCATGATCCATCGCGAACCCGAGAGACCCAAACTTCTCTATTAAGCCTAGCATCTTCAGTCCATGAGTGGCCACAGAAGAACCCTCTACCATTTTGCAATAGAATAGTTGCTTCAAGATCTCGTATCTTTCAGTTCTAGCTTGGGCGTCAAATAGCTCTCGAAGATGTAGTATAATCAATTGAGCATCCATATACTTGTGTTGTTTTTGCAGCTCGGGAGTCATGGATACCAACATAATACATAATGCTGTATCACTATCCTCCATGTACCTTTTATGGATAGCATGCTTATCAGTATGAGCATCTTGAACTGGCAGTGGCAGAATAGGAGTATCTAGCACGTAGAGCAACTTTTTCAATTTGAAAACGATTCTCAAATTTCTATATCAGTCGAGGTAGTTTGATTCATTTAACTTGTTGGTTTCCAAGATGCTATGTAGGTTTAGGTTTGTTGACATGATGCAAATGTCCTAGATGTAAATATAGAGAGGATTAGCTACTATACATGCACATGAAATGCAAATACTTAGGACTTTAATTAAACGCATTTTTACTCCACTATTTTACTCAAACTAATAGCCCCCACTACTGATTCGGGAAAGCCTGTTAGAAGCTTTCCTAGTGGAACAATATCCAAATTTCTCAAGAATAACCTTGGGTTTGCCCAACATGCCACCCTTGAGTTCATTGGTAGGTATCCAATACCAATTACATCGTATGTAACTACCGGATCATTGGGTGATTAACAGCTTTTTATCTTAAAGCCTTTTGGGCTACCCCAACTTTTCTCTAAATTTCTGTATGCTTGAGTTTGCCCAACCAAGATAAAGAATTTAGTTAAACCAGACCCATTATTCAGGAATTTAATTCCATAGCTTGAACATGCCCGATGTCGAGTAGCCATGGGTTTGCCCAACAACCTGGTCTCGAAAAAGGACTCTCGTTCTTACTATATTAACGGAAGGAATTAGGTTTAATATTAATTGAGGGATTTGTTCCTTTTAGTGATTTCAATAAATGACATGCATAAAAATAAATAAATCACATAATTGATAATTATGGTAATAAAGTGATTACGTGGTATGGTTATGGACTTTACCCTAAATTAATTTTTTTGAGCTATAAAAGAAATTAATATAGTTAACCCTATGTATTCATGCATGATTTAAGTAGAAGGTCTTACCTTCTCACTTTGTTTTGGTTGCCATCTCCAAAATATAATAATTCTACTCCTATATAACCTTTGTAAACTAATTACATAATTTCCTAAAGCGAAAAAACCTCGAGTTACATTTGAGGGGAGTTGGATGAGAAGAGAATTACATAAGAATTCCAGAAAAGGTAGGACACACATGCCCTATTTTCTAAAAAACCAAAACTGTAAAGTGCATGGATAGATATAATTGGTTTTAGTCTATAACCATTCATCATGCCATTAATTATGCTTAAACAAAATAAACATATAATTTTTTATTATTCGAAAATCACTATTTTGGAAATATAAAACAAATTCTAAAAGAAATATTTTAGAAAAATACATCAATTTTAAATTTTCAAAATCACTATTTTGAAAAAATAAAATTGTTTGTCTCAAAACTAATTTTTGAGAAAATGCTTTTGGGTCCCGTCTCTGGTAGCGAAAACAGCAGTCCCGTTACCCGGCGCCGGTTGCGGTCTGGTTTTTTAGAAAATTTTTCTCCAGAAACGATTTCTGGGCATCATGAAACAGCGCACAACCGGCGCCAGTTAGGGGGCCGGCGCCGGTGCCAGTTGTAGTCGGGAAGAGGCGGCGGGTTTTAAAATTTTTCAGAAACAATTTCTGGAGCCTTCATCTTCTGCAATTGTTTGGTGAGAACAATTCTCAGCAGAATTTTTCCATTTTAAAGCTCAAAACAACAACCAATTTGTTAGTTTAAACAAAAACAAAGTAGAAAATTAGGATATAACGGAAGGCAACAACCATGTTCAAGAAAACATTTTTCGAAATAAGCTGCAACTTTTACACAATCATATTATGCTACGGACTTAACCCACAATGCTCGAAACGATTTTAACTCAAGTGAAAACAGTTTTCACAGTGAACAAAGACATACACGATTACATGAAACAGCTTTCACGCAAGAAACAATGTCTGCAAACCACACATAGCAAGTCTCTGATACCACTGTTGGGTATCTCACGCATATCATATATGGCGCAGCGGAAAAATAAGAACGAGATACCAACCCAGGATCTGCATATGTGTGGAAAACAAGACATAAAGAGAACAAAGGTAACAGCTTTACCTTTCTTAGAGCATCTGAAAAACAAAAATTTTCCTTTTTTAAGTTGAGGTGTGATCCAGTAATCCTTTTGATCAAACACCACGAGAGTTGAATATCCAACCACTATAATCACAGTGTGTGATTATCTATAACAGAAATCCACACGGAGGATCATATTTAAGCACGAAGTTTTATGTGCTAGTAGAAAAACTAAGTGGCGGCTAGGGTTCTTCTTGTTTCTCAGCAAAAACCGAGAGAGAGAGAGAAAAGGTAAGGCTTTTTCCGGCTGTTAGTTTTCGTGAATAACCCTTGATAATTAGGGTTTCGTGCATATCCCTTATATGTCACTAAAATCCCTAAAAACTGAGAATTCTACAACAATTAAAATTCTCTAATTGTAATTGGAAGCATCAAGTTCTCACAATTATAATTTGGCCCATAAATTATAACTAATTATAATTTGGCCATAACAACTTCTCTTTCTCACAATTAACCCCACTATGTTATCAAATAACATCTTGAGTATATAATCCTCTATTGTGTGTGACCTATTTGGTTTTCCAATCAATTGGTAGCGAACATCAATTAATTCAAACGTCTTTGAAATTAATAATCCATAATTAATTAGAATTAATCATATTATTCTAATTAGGGTTGGTTTATTAATTCATCAATTAATAAACCCATATTCCCAGATCATGAGCGGTATCTAGCAACACATCATGACCACCTAAGAGTCCAGGAAGTCAAGTGGTGTGACATGAACCCTTCAATAACAAACTACAGTGCAATTAACTCTTTTCACCATACAATATCTCATTTGGTTTGGAGTACGAAATTAGTGCCAACTCCCTCTGGAATATATTAATTCTAGCCCGAATATAATAGTACTTGTACCAGGAACCCACTACTCTAGATGTGTATCAAATGGAACTGTTTCCAATACACAGTCGTCTTTGCCAAGGACTTCTCGAGTAGTAATTCCTACAAGTGGCCGTGAGAAATTCGCCTCTACTATTAGGAGTGGTGAATCCTTTATTGACCCTCTCAACTATTTTCGTTTACCTCACAATGTATCCAATATCCATCCCATAGGCGGCCCTTGATTTGGCTCCAGAGATTAGAATCAAAGCACACTGCTCAGCAAACAAAGTACTTTGGAGATCTCAAGTCTACGGATACTTGCACATTTATTATAATGAGATTATATCACTGGCACTAAATTGTTATCCATGTTATTATCTCATAACTAGGTCATCTAATGAACTTGTTCCATTAATAAGCACCCATGTATTAACTTTGAGTATCTCAATGCTCATGGATATGAGAACCACCGCCTGATCAAATCAGGAAGTCTAACACATGCTAGTTTTAATGCATTAATGATGTCCAATCTCATTAATACTACGACTAGGGATTATTTAAGTACTAACACTATACAGTGTAGTAGGCATCTCATATCATGATCTCTATCATGATTTTGTTAATACAGTGTTGTACTAGAGACTTTTTCTAACAGTTATATTACACAAAAATAAACAAAAGAAACTATAAGATAAATGATGCCTTTTAGTAAAATAAAATGTGTCATGTACAATGTACAAGTGATTGCCTCTAGGGCATAACACTAACAATATAAACATATAAATATGGTTAAATTAACAAAAATGCAAGCTTTTATGATATTGTTCCCCTGCAACGGGGACAAAAACTTGATGCATAAATTTTGGATATATAAAATTCATTAAATTTAAATCCATCCCTTAGTTAAGTTTTAATTAATACATTAATCCCAAAATACACATATGATCAAGTATACTCATCACAAGTATAGTATAGGGAATTAACGAGTATCGATCCTCAAAGGAATAAGTACACACTAAGCACTTTGTATTCATAATGTAACTGACCCAAATTAAGTGATAAAATAATAAAAAGAAAACCAAAGAAATATGTTTAACTCAGGGATATAGGAATATGAAATTTAGACAACTATCGTAGAAAACATGATAATGAATCATCTTAGCATCATGAAGGATTATAAAGTAAAATTCAATCATTTCCAAAGTCATGAATTCACTTAAATAAACTCCATTTCTTTTCCAATTCATATAATCACTATCTTTTGATTAAATTAGCAAATATCCCAATCAAACTAACATAACCAAAATATGCATTAAACACAATTCCTCATAAACATGAAATTAGCTAATAACCTTATGATCTAGAAGAAATCAACTAATATTTGATCACTTTAGTCTTTTAATCTTAACTTCGTTTCCTAAGTTCATTAAGATTTGACAAATATAAAATAAATGCAATGAACTCCTGATATCGTTTCCCAAGTTAATTAGAATAACTGACATCAATAACCAATGATAACAAGTAATCAAACACCAAGAATGATAGAAAATTAATCAAATAACTAAATTAATACAAAACGATGAATCCCACAATAATCTCAAATTACAATGAAAATATTAAATACATAATTGTTTAAGAATGAGAAAACAAAGGTAAAAGAAAGTACTTATATACAAGCTTGCTTCTTTTCCTTTGAAGAATCTTTTGAACAACCCTCATTGAATGGTAAATTCCTCTTTCTTTAAGTGATTGAATTTTTGCTCTTGCATTCACTCATTTTCTCTTAGTTTTATAGGCTTCTTTGATGCCAAATTCATTACTCGAGGAGTTTTGGCCAAGTAGGATTCAAAAATACCAAAATCTTTAGAAAATTAATAAATTCGTGCACATAATTTTTGCCTCTCCAGAGCAGACCTAGCGCCGGGTCTAATTAACCCACTTGGCATAAGGTGTGTTCTGTTTTTGCACTGAAGTTTTGCTTTGTTTTCTCTACTTGGCTAGAATGAACCTAGTGCCGAGTCCACTACCTGGGCCTGATGCTAGGTGTGTTTTGGAATTTGTCCACTTGTTGCTCGAAATTCACTTAAGTCTGCACAAATTTGTCAAAAATACTTTCTATAAGCAAAATATCAAACAGGAAGGATTATGCCTAATTATTGCATCAAAAGTATTTCAATTTAATCTCAAATAACTAGGAAAATAGTGATGATTTTAGCCCCTATCCTGAATCCAAAAGAGGATTCTTATTTATGACCCATAAGACAAGCCTTTCAAAATCTATGTATCATTGAACACAAGATGAAAGGGATCACATGAGTAGAATATTATATATTTCAGCAGTTAGATCTATCATATATGTTATGATATGTACTATGTCTGATGTATCATGTGCTCTTAGCTTGATAAGTAGGTACTAGTCTAACCTTAGAGAAGGTTATTGGATGACTATCAAGAATTTTCTTAAGTACTTAAGAAGAACTAAAGATGTATTCTTGGTATATATAGAAGGTGACTTAAAAGTCTAAGGGTATGCTGAAGTCGGTTTCCAATTTGATAAGGATGATTACAAATCCCAATTTGGCTATATGTTCACTTTTGGCAGTGGGACAGTTAGTTGGAAAAGTTTCAAACAAGACACAATTGCCAACTCAACTACTGAAGCAGAGTACATGGTGGCTTTTGAAGCAACTAAGGGGGTGGTCTAGATCAAGAAGTTCATAACAAAACTAGGAGTGGTACCTAGAAGTATTGATCCAATACGTTTGTATTGTGATAACAATGGAGCTATTGTACAAGTAAAGGAATCACGATCTCGTCAATGATCCAATCATGTATTTAGGTGTTATCACTTGATTCTTGAAATCATTGATAGAAAAGATGTAAAAATAGAAAGAGTTCCATTGTTTAGAATATAGCTGATCCACTTACTAAAATATTACTCCAAAAGAAATATGATAGTCATGTTCAGCCATTTAATATTCGATACATGAATGATTGGGTCTAGTGCAACGCGGAGATTGTTACAGTTATACCCTAGAACTAATCTATTTGTATGATATATTTTGCATATTTATTTATTAATGGCATTCTTTATCTTTTAGTTTCTTTGTTTCATATGTGTATGTGTATAAAACTGATAGATAAAATCCAAAGCACAATGTTGAGTGTTAAGGAAATCATAATAGAGATCATGATGTGAGATTCTTAGTATACTATGTTGTGCTTGTTGATGGGTGGTTTTGCACGGATAGGAAAAGTATAAACAAGCCACAAAAATCATGTTCTAAATTAAAATCTAAGCACAAAAACCACACATATGGACAAGTATACCCATTGCATACTATAGAAAATATCAAGTATAAAATCTATAGGAATTTAGCAATTACCACTACTTTGCTCTCTTCTAATTATTTAGACAAAATGAGTATAGCAATAAGGTAAATAAAATTAACTAACCTGAACTATTACAAAAGAGAGTACATCGAGCCCACGCTAGAAAAGTTCCAAGGATCATCAATGAATAAGAATACGAGAAAGCCTATATACTACATTCATCAAATAAGAACTTTTTAATAGAGAGTACATCGACCCCACCCTCCTCTTCTTCCTTGAAGAGCTTATTGAACAATGCTCCTTTGAGTGATGAATCTCTTCTCAAATGATTGATTTTTACTTTTTCTCCTTGGACTCATATGTTTCTCTTGTGTTTTCCTTGCTTAAATAGGCTCCCAAGATGCCAAAAGGCATTCCCTAAGATTTCTAGGCCGAGATAAGTTGTAAAATTCCAAAACTCTCAGGAAATTCCCAAATCTGCGCATGAACATGAAAATTTGCTGCCTCAAGATAGCATAGAGCTGGCTCTAGCCTAGCCCCCCACAACTGCTGCCGGCCTTGCTCTGGTCACACCCCGACGTGCTCTATTTTTTGGCCATTTTCCCTTGTTTTCCAGACTAAGGTCGGCACCGGCCGTGCACTGCAGAAGTGATGGTTTTTTGCCTTTTTTTTCTCAATTCTACACAAAAACTCTAAAATACTTTTCCAAAGGTAAAATATTACATATGAAGGAATATGACTAGCTATTACATCAAATGTATCACAAAACATCCTCAAATAACTGGGAAACTATAGGTGAATTTAGGCCCTATCATATTCTCCCACTATTGAATCTTTGCTTATCCTCAATCAAAATACTTAAGACATGGAAAAAAAAAAGATGGTGCAAATTGAACATTAAAAAATTTTGACTATAACAAAGCCACAATTCTCCTTCAAACTTTAGACATGATCTTGTCATTCTTTTAACCCTTTGAAAACATTTGCAAATTGAAGTGTTAGATTCAACATACTAAGGCCTTTGAAGTCAAGTTACGCAAGTTTATTCTCTAGTCTAAGAAACTTATTTCACCTCTCAAGCAAAAATGTAGACAATATGAATTATACAAGTCAAGCTATCTAACCAATTCAAATATTATAAACTCAAAAATTGCACAACTCATGTAATGATTTAAGAAAAACACTCCACTCTTTTTTTTTCTCAATAACTTAGGGAATTAATAGCCTCAAGTGAATAGATTTCTCTTCACGCACCGTATTGGCCCCCTTATAGTCATTATACATTTTTTAAAGACTTTTTTCAACACTTCTCTTTCTTTATTTTTCTTGCCTGTTTACTTTCAGGATAGTTTCAAGAGAGTGCACCGAACTGTACTTGTTACTTCTCTCCATATTAACTCCTTTTTAGCAAAAAGTTCGTCAATCAAATTTATAAATAAGAGCACTTTTTCTACTCACATTACAATGAATTTTTCCACTTATTATTTTTTCCTAACCTTCTCACATTCCCTATTCATCACTTAAAGCCAAGCAAATTTTAAATCCATAATATAAGAATTAGTCAACAACTTTTCCTATATTCATCACATCATCCACATTCAAACTAGAGGAGTAAAATAACATTCAAACACCAATGCATAAATAATATTAACTTAAATTCTCAAGACTTAACATATCCAATCCAATAGACCAATTCATTGTTAATAGAAATCCAACCAATTGAATCACAAAAATCATATCTCAAGTAAGAAAGATAATCACCACCTCATCATAAATCAAAACTATTAAAACTGAAAGAAAATTTGAAATCTTTTTTAGCTAATTTAGCCCAAAACTAGAATATATAGAATATATTTCCAATGCTAAATTATCCACACACTTAAATTGGACATTCTCCTCAATAGCCAAAAATAGAACAAATAAAGCAAAGCCAATGGACCAAAATAAATAGAGGGGAAGAAGATAAGAAAAGAAAATACTTCCATAGCTTAATAGCGGCCTCACGATAGGTTAGTTCATCACAAGGAGAATTGTGGAATACCTAAAAAAATAACATAAAGGAAACAAAAAAATAAAACTAGAAAAGGAAAATAAACTAAAATAAACTAAGAAGTAACCTAAGAAAAGTCATGCATCACACAAAAAAACATCAACATGATCTAAATTGCCAAGAGCCTCACTAAAGTAATGCTTCACTAGATTCCCATTCACTCTAAAAGTGCCCTTAATTAGATGAGTAACTTCAAGAGTACCAAAGGGAAAGATCTTACTTATCACATACGGTCCAGACTACCGTGATTTCAACTTACCTGGAAAGAGTCGTAATCGGGAATACCACTGTTAGGATTCGTGGACTCCTAAACGCGAATAACATCCATAAATCCCTTTCGAGGATCTAAGTAAACAATTAAGAAGACCTTAGGTTTACAGAATTACCTCTCTTTAGCGTAATCGAGATCTTTCGATTCTGATTGTGCTGTCGTACGTGCAACCTGAATGATCACCAGATGCTGTAGTGTGCGAACGTCCTCTATAGGTACACATGGCGAATTGACTCGTAGCCCCGAGAGTGCTAGCACCTAGGGTTTGAGAGGGTTTTTTTTCTGGTGAATAGAGGCACGAAATTTTTAACAGAACCGAACTGTTGAGAAGACGACTAGGGTTTTCTTAAAACCTTCTGAATCCCTTAGAGTCCAAATCTAATAATATCTTATCATATTTTAATTTAAATTCAAATTAAATTTAAAAATTGATATGATAAGATTCTGCCATTATCTCAGTAATTTAACTAATTAATTTATCGAGTCAGATTCTTATAATCTGGATATCATCTAGATACATCGAATGTGGACATATTTCCAGATTCATTATATCTGGTAAATTTTCTAGGTTCAATTAATTTAGACATATTTCTAGATTTATCGAATCTAGCTACCAGAAAAATAACCTAACAAGTTCGCTTATTGTGTGACCCTATAGGTTCATTTAACACTGGCAGTGTGCCTAAATCGTATTTAAATGCCCCACAAGTTATAAGCGGTTTCTAGCAAAACATTATAACTATCCAGGTTAAATGATTATCAGTGATCTCTTTGAACCAAACTACAATTTTATATTTAGTCCTTTTGTCACAGATATCCAAATTAAGCATAAGGCATGAAACATGTCTTCCTTATTAAGCTTAATCAATTATTTCTTGATTTCATGGTAGACTGTTCATACAAATGATATCAATATCTTAGATTGATATATTTGAGCACGGCCATGCATTTTAACAGTCTAACTTATCAAGGGGCCCATGGATATCTCTCCCATAATTGAGAGGGACAAATTCCTTCACTATCAATCATTTTCCTCTCCTTGATTTATTTTATATCCAATAATAGTCTGATTTATTATCTGGTTAAAGACAACTTTAAACAATATCAAAATATAGAATTTATCAAGTAGGAAACTTATGATGAATTTATGTCAAAGGACTTTTAATATCATTATGGCAATAAAGTACTTATGACATGTTCCATGAAGTACTCTCACAGTGGGTCATGTCTAATACAATGTTCTCTAACATTTATTTATGTTTTAACTTGTTAGCACAAATATCCATGACCAGTAAAACATAGCCATCTAGTCACAAGCAGATTAATCTTAATTTATTATTGTTCCAATAATAATCGATTAGGGACTATTTTAGAATAGTTATTGTATTTATTGTTGGGTTTTACTATTAAGTCACGTACTTGATGACCACAAAATAAAATGCACTATTCACAGAAAGGTAAACCTCATATTATTATATAAAATATAACGACAATAGTATAAGTACAAATTGACTCTAGGGCATATCCCTAACATAAACAACAACACTTGATCACCTTACGTGAATTCCCAGTGTTGGACAATGCACTTGTTATGCCATTATTTTACCCTTTCCTTGTATAGCTTGGAATTATCATATGCATTCGTACGCAATTCCTCCAATGCATTCAAGTGAAGTAACCTTGATTTTCCAGCAAGCTCAAGATCAAAGTTAACTAGTTTGATAGCCTAATAATCTTTATATTTGATTTCCACAAGTAAATGATAAAATTTCCCATAAACCAATCCGAAGGAGTTTGTACCCATAAGAGTTTTAAAAGCAGTTCTAGAAGCCCAAAGAGTGTTGTCCAATTTTAAACTCCAACCTTTTCTTGTATGATTAACCACTTTTTTTAAAATTCTTTTGAGCTCTCTATTCACTGCCTTAACTTTACCATGAGCATGGGGGTGATACAAGGTAGCAAACTTATAAGTAACAATGAAGTGTTTGAGAACTTTTTCCAATTGTGTATTGCAAAAGTGTGTTTCCCAATCACTAATGAGGACTTTAGGTACACTAAACTGGGTGAAAAGTTTTTTGAGAAAATTAACTACAACCCGTGCATCGTTAGTGGGCAAAGCTTGCACCTCAACTCACCTAGGCATATAATCAACTGCAACTAAGATGTGTTTGTTGCCCAAAAATTAGGAAAAAGGCCCATAAAAATCTATCCTCTATTGAAAAAATTTGCAATGACATCTCACTAGATTTTGGCATATCACATGTACATTGACACCTATCAAAATTTGAACATACCTATGAGTGTCTTTAAAAGTATTGGCCAATAGAGTCCGGACTCAAGCATCTTTCTTGTAGTGTTGTTGGCTTAGTAGTGGCCTCCCACGGGTCCTTCATGATAATGTTTTAAAATCTTTGCCCTTTTCTCGAGATCAATACACCTTCAAATAATTTGATCCACACAACACTTGAAAAAGTAAGGATCTTCCAAAAGTAATACTTTACTTTGGAGAGGAATTTCTTCTTTTGTTGCGATATGAAATCCTTAGGAATAATTCCTGCAACCAAGTAATTAGAAAAATCGGCAAACCAAGGGGTTTGAGAAATCTAACCATTAACAAGTAGAAGTTGTTCATCCAGGAAGGTGTCATTAATGTCTTCTTTTGCCAAAGGTTCCAAGTTAGGATTTCTCAACCTAGATAAGTGATCTGCAGCTAAATTTTTTACTCCCTTTTTATCCTTAATTTCCAAGTCAAATTCACTATTGCAAGTAATTCTTTTTTTGTTGTGATGTAGTTCTCTTGTGTTGCTGTAAGAATTATACATACATAATAGATTGGTTGAAAATGCTTATTCCTCATTTGTCCAAGCATTGCGCCTACTGTAAAGTCACTTGCATCACATATTAGTTCAAAATGAGGGGACTAATCGGTGTAATTAAAATAGGAGAGTTGATCAATTTCATTTTAAGCACATTAAAAGCATTGAGACATTTATCATCAAAATTGGAAAATAACATTTTTTCAAGTAAATACATAAGAGGTTTAAAAATTTTTGAGAAATTCAAAAAAAAAAAAAAAAACTTCCTACAAAAACCTACATGACAAAGAAAGTTTCGGATAGCCTTCACCGAAGTAGGAAGAGGAAGTTTCTCAATTACTTCAATTTTTGCTCTATCAACCTCAATGCCTTTTCTCAAAATCTTATATCCCAACACAATACCTTCTTACACCATAAAGTGACATTTTTCCAAATTAAGCATGAGACTAGTCTATTCACACCTTTGGAGCACCTTTTCTAGATTGGCCAAATACAAATCAAAAGAATCACCAAAAACAGAAAAGTCATCCATAAATACCTCTATGATATTTCCTACAAGTCCTTCGAAGATAGCCATCATGCATCTTTGGAAAGTTTCTAGACCATTACAATGACCAAAAGATATACACTGATATGCAAAAAATACCAAATGGGCATGTAAAAACAGTTTTCTCTTGATCCTCCAGTGCTATGGGAATTTAAATGTAACTGAAAAAACTATCTAAGAAATAGTAAAGCTCATGTCCGGTTAGTCTTTCTAGCACTTGATCAATGAAAGAGAGAGAAAAAT
Source organism: Voacanga thouarsii (assembly GCA_026120185.1). Classification (NCBI taxonomy): domain Eukaryota; kingdom Viridiplantae; phylum Streptophyta; class Magnoliopsida; order Gentianales; family Apocynaceae; genus Voacanga; species Voacanga thouarsii. The sequence continues at coordinate 1,921,986 of JANUWF010001161.1, forward strand.
GGTCCTTCCCAGTTGTCTCATTTAACTTCCTATAATCGATGCAAACCCTCCAACCGGTTACTAATCTTATTGGGATCAACTCATTTTTTTCATTTGTGCTTAGCATCATTCCTCTCTTCTTTGGTACCACTTATGTTGGATTTACCCAAACACTATCAGAAATAGGGTAAACAATGTCTTAATCTAAGAGTTTAATTACCTCACCTTTTATTACATCACTTATATGTGGGTTCAACCTATGTTGGGGTTGCACTAAAGGCTTTGCTTTTTTTTTTTCTAGTAATATTTTGTAAGTGTAAAAAGAAGGGCTAATTCCCAAAAATATCTCTGATTTTTTATGCTATAACTCCCTTATATTTTCCTAATAAGCTTACCATTTGGTCTTTTGCACCAATATAAGTCTTTTGCTATGATAACTGGCAATTCTTTCTGTTAGCTAAAAATGCATATTCCAAGTACTTGGATAGGTCTTTTAGATCCAATTTCAATGGTTTCTCAATGGATGACTTCATCCTTCCCAAACTACTTTTTTCGATTTCTTCGAACTCTCCCTACTCAAGGGTGTTAATTGAGTCCTCTAATTATGCACTTGAGCTCTCCATTAATTTTATACAGATATTAGCCAATGATTTATACACAAAATCAAGGATAGACTCATCAAGAATATCAACCCTCAAATAAGGATCATCAGAAGATGTAGGATGTTGCATGCCTTTGTGGATTTGAATAATGACTTCTTCATCCTAAACCCTAACTGCTAACTTTCCCCCATGAACGTCAATTAAAGCTTTGACAGCAGCTAGAAAGGGTCGTCCTATAATTAAAGGGACTTTAGAATCTTTATCTATATCAAGAATAAAAAAATCCACAGAAAATATGAATCTATCCATTTTAACAATTACATCTTTTGCTATTTCCATAGGGTATTTAATAGACCCATCTACAAGTTGAATGCTCATCCTAGTGGATTTAGGCTCACCTAGGCCTAACTTCTTGAAAGTTTTGTATGGAAAAAGATTAATTCTTGCACCTAAGTTAGCTAATGCATTGCAAAATGTAAGAGTACCAACAAGACAAGGAATAGAAAAACTCCACGGATCATTTTCTTTGCGTGGAAAATTCCGTTGATCTTGAAAGATGGCAGAGCACTCTTAATTCAAGACCACAGTGGACAATTCTTCCAATCTCTTCATATTGACAAGTATATTGTTGAAGAACTTTGCATACTTGGGCATGTGTATCAAAGCTTTACTGAGTGCGATATTTATATGCAATTGTTTGAAAATTTCTAGAAACTTATCAAATTGTGCATCTTTTCTTACTTTTTGCATTCAAGTGGGGTAAGGAACTGTTGGTTGAAAACTTGAATTTTTTACTTATTTTTTGAGTGGTGCACAAAGGGGTGCCGACACCGGCCTAGCTTCTTGAGCTAAAGCCAATTCGTGTCTTGCTATATTAGGCAACTCTATGCTGCTCCTCATTGTAATGGTGGCTAAATCCTTTTAAGTTCCCAATTCCAATGATGACTGTTCTTGTGATCTTAACACTAAGTCCATTAAAAACCAAATTTGCCTCTCCGTGTTTAGAAACATTTCCTTTAATTTTGCAAGCGTGTCATCTATTTCATGGAATCGCTTAATCACATAGGTTGTAAATTTTCCCAATACTACTTCTTGAGCAGTTGAGTCTGCTGGCCGAGGTGATGTCTTAAGAATTGAAAGGGTATTGCCCTATGTTCCAATTGGCCCTGTTCTTGCATATGGTATCTTGTTAGTGTCATCAATACATAGTACAATATTAAGCCAAGTTAGTGAGTAAAATATAACATAAACTCAGTTTATCAATTAAGATATAATTATGCAACAAGACAGGACACTTATTCACACGAAGAACATATATACATATTTACATATAGACATATATACATGTAAACATGGTTAAATCAATGAAATCTACGCTTTCATGATATTGTTTCCCAGCAACGGCGCCAAGAACTTGGTGCGTAGAATTTAGGTGCATAAAAATCATACAAATTTAAATCTATCTCTAGCTAAGTTGTAATTAAATATTAATCCCTAAATTACACATACGAGCAAGTATACTCATCGCAAGTATAGTATAAGGAATTAACGAGTATCGATCCTCAAGGAACAACTACCATTAGTTACCTTTCATTCATTGTTTAACCGACCCAATAAAGTGATAAGAGAATAAAAAGAAAAATAAAGAAAAATATACACAACTCAAAAAAGAAAGAATATGTAACTTAGGCAAATATTCTTGAAGACATGATCATGAATTACCTAGCAAGTATTACAATCAATTATTTTCTTGGCATCATGAAGGAATTAAAATAGACTCACTTCATTTGTAATTCATGGAATTACTATCTTCTAGTTAAATTAGTGAACATATTCTGTCTCAACCAATTTATCCAAAAGATGTATTAAAATCAATCCTTATATAAATCCTTATATTCTAGGTGATTTAAAGCATAAAACTAGCCAATGAGTCTATATTTTAGCAATTATCAACTAATATTTGATTACCCAAGTTCTCGACAATTAACCCCCTTTTTTCAAGTAAGTTAAGAGATAAAAAAAATATGACATCAATTAAATTGAAACCACTATCAACCTCTTTTGCAAGCAAGTTAACAAGAATAATCAATTAATCAATTCTTTAAATAACACAAGTAATCAAATAACAAGCATAATAATTAATTGGTCAAAAGACTAAATTAACTCAAAATCATGAATCCCAAAATAATGTCAAATTACAATAAAAAATTGGTCACATTATTTTTCTAGAAAAAGAAAATAAAGGTAAAAGAAAGAACTCATAGACAAACCATATTCGTCTTCCTTGAAGACCTTATTGAACAATGTCCCATTGAGTGATGAATCTCTTCTCCAATGATTGATTTTTGCTTTTACTCATTGGATTCATATATTTCTCTTGTGTTTTTCTTGCTTAAATAGGCTCCCAAGTTGGCAAAAATAGTTTCCTAAGAGTTCTAGGCCGAGTATAAGTTGGAAAATACCAAAACTTATAGGAAATTCCCAAATCTGTGCATGAAAAGTAAATTTTGCCACCTCAAGACAGAATAGAGCTGGTGCTGTCCTAGCCCCTCACAGACGACATTGGTGGTGCTTTGGTTGTGCCCCAACTTACTCTATTTTTTGGCCATTTTCCCCTATTCTTCCAGACTAGGGCCGGCTCCAATTTTGCGGGACACGGCCGATGCCGATCGTACACTGCAATGGCCATGGTTTTTTGCCTTTTCCCCCTCAATTCTACACAAAAAACTCCAAAATACCTTTCTAAAGACAAAATATCAAATATGAAGGAATGTTACTAGTTATTACATCAAATGTATTATAGAACATCCTCAAATAACTAGGAAATTATAGGTGAATTTAGGCCCTATCATACTGATATGAGTTTTCAAGAATAAATCTCACTCTCTCTTGAGTTATAAGATTCCTTTCTAAAGGCTCAATTAATTGGTATCTTTACCTAATCAAAGTAACCCAAGGAAGCATTACACTCACCCATCACCTAAAAGGTACTCGGAAGCCCTAATATCCTTATCTCTAGGCAATATTGAAAACTTATTGACTACCATGTTCTACTCATTCAATCTCTCTCTTGAGTTAATCAAACGAAAACAAACATTGGACTAATTAATTTGGTGTTAACTCCTAACCCCATCCCTCGAAATCAATACGAGTGAGCCAATTAATTAAATAAATCAATTAATTGGCATCTATACCTAATCAACGTAACCCAAGGAAGCATTACACTCACCCATCACCTAAAAGGTACCCGGAAGCCCTAATATATTTATCTCTAGGTAATATTGAAAACTCATTGACTACTATGTTCTAATCGTTCAATCTCTCTCTCGAGTTAATCAAAGGAAAACAAACATTGGACTAATTAGTTTGGTGTTAACTCCTAACCCCATTCCTCGAAATCAATATGAGCGAGCCAATTATTTGAATAAATCAACCAAGCCTAAATAATCAATCTAACACAATAATGCCCAAGTAGTTAAATACCATAATATGAATTTAATAAATCATAATAACAACTTAATACAAGAACATAGATCAGGATTCATCCATCAAATAAAATTAAAATCACATCAACATTAATATTATTAAAGTGTAATACAAAGAAGATGAAAACACTTCACTCATAGACAAGATCTTAAGCTCTTTCTTCTTTAGATTTCTTTCAGCAACCTCATCTTCAGCTCCTTTCTTCTCCATGATCTTCCCTTCCTTCGTGAATCTTTTGAGCTCTCTAAGGGATTTCTTAGTTGCTAGCCAACCAAGGATGTGTTTCTATATATATATATATATATATATATATATATATATATATATATGAAAAATGAAGAAAACTTAGAAAAATGTAAAAATGCGCAAATCTGCACAAGTGTTCCTTGGGCCGCCATGTTTTTATAGAACTAAGGCGGCCCAAGGAACTAATCCCTAGCCCGCCAAGCTTCTGGAAAAACTTGGCGTATTATGTTGAAGACCAGGCATCCTAGGGACGTCTAATTTCCCTAGGCCACCACCTAAACTACTTAGTTACATACACAAAAACAAATAAGCAGCCTAGGGATGTCCATGCTCTCTAGGCCGCCGCCTACACTATACACATATATATATACAAATGAAGTAGGTAGGCTAATGAACTTGAGATTCCCCTAGCTGCCACCTTTCTGGGCATATACATCACAAATACAAGCTAGGTGGCCTAGGGAAATTAAGGTTCCCTTAGCCGTAGTGTTTCTTGCTCTAGCCAGCCTAGGGAAGTAGTACTTCCTGTAAGCTGCCTATTGCTTGTTTGCTTCTTCAATGTTTTTCCAATTTTGCTCCATTTTCCTTCCTTTTCATCTTTATCATCTTAAATTGGTATTGTCTTTATTTCCTACCAAAAAAAAAAAAAGAAGATGAAAAGCATGTGGTGAGGGATGATTTTTAAAAAAATTATTACAATTAAAGTATAAGAACACTCAAAATTTTGTATTTGATGAGCCCTCATCACATACTCCCACATTTAAATCTTTGCTTGTCCTCAAGCAAACCACACTTATTCACAAATAAAGAATTGACTAATATAAAAATCTAGCACCTTTTATTTATTCACAACTTAACTGTTGTATAAACTAAGAAAAATACATTATTTCATAAAGATAGAGAATATATAATTTACAAATACAATGTAAAATTCTACATAGCATTCTAGGTAAGTCATCAAGAACAACTTAGCATATATACAATAAGGTCAAAATAGTAAAGAGATTATTTCATTCTCCACCTTAGAATTTATCTCAACACTAATCTGTCCAAGTTAATACCATGTATACCCTTATATTAAGCTAGACACAACCAAGAACCTCAAAGTGAAATTAAACAAGTTTATGCCAAATAAATGTGATCCACTCAATATCTCCAATCAAGAATTTAAAAAAAAATGATTCAAAAAAGATAGAACCAATGACTTACTCAGGTCTCGTAGCTTACCTTAAGTACTTGTATTACATATATTACATTAATATAGAACAAAACTCTACACTTCGTTATGATGGAAAACGCAGAAACAGGGGAGCATGCACCATACGAAAAAAAATTGGAGAAAAATAAAACGCGAATCATAAAGGCCATGCGGAAGCGTGAAGATCATACCTTTGCGTTCCTTAACCCTCCTAGGTTGCGTAGGAACAGATTGAACGGCTGGAATCGTCTCGCTTTGCACACTTGAAGGAGTTTCCGGTTGAACACCCGCTAGCCTTCGACTTCGCCTTGTTTGCATTAACGCTTAGCTCTCCAGCTCTCGGGATATTCCTCAGCCTAACCTCTAGTTGGTGAACACAATGGGAAAGAGAAACGGTCTCAATTCTCCTTGGTTCGCTCGCTATTGGTTAGCAAAGAACAAGGGAAAAACAAGAAGAATGAGAGAGACCTTGAGAGAGAGAGAGAGAGAGACTCACGTGAGTGACGTGAGTCTTGTGGCTTGGAAAAGAAAATTAGGGTTTTTCCTTTTCAAAGAGTTGTTTATATTTTGCCTAAACTAGGTCTCTCAAATTCTGATAAACATCTCATCGGGATTTCAAAATACCCGGATGTTATCCTGAGAAATAGTTTGGCCTAACCTTAAACTCCTCGTAACCGTATCTGGAAAAAACCCTAAGGTCCAAGCTATTGGGCCAGATAAATATTTATTATTTTTCTTGGACCCAAAAAGGCCCAAAATAATAAATATTAATTATTTATTTCCTGGCTTACATAAGTAACCCAATAAATAATTAATGAGCCCAAATGAACCATAATAATTAATCTTTAATTATTTATTTCTTGGGCCTATATAAATAACCCAATAAATAATTAAACATTAATTATTTCCCCTAGTTTAAGTCCAGGTTAATTTCTTAATTATTCATACTGGACCTAGGCCCTGAATAATTAATTAACCAAATAAACTAGATAATTAATTTCTCTCAACTTCTATTTTATTTATTTATTTATTTATTTATTTTATTCCAATCCAATAATAAATTAGACTTCCTGAATAAAATAAAATAAAACAAAATAAAATAAAATCCTCTTCAACTGAGACCAATTCCTCAACCCAAAAATAGTTAGGACTTACGGGCTATCCCGAGGACCAAAAAGACACATCGCCTTGGCTGCTAAAATGACCAAAATACCCCTGCCATATAAATAGCTGTATTTTACATTTTAAATATTTCCTAATATCACCATAAGGAAATATTGACCCCAAGGACAATGCTGCATTCGCAAAGTCTCCGACCTACAGGTGAAATGACTAAAATACCCCTCTACACATCGCCGTACATTTAGAGAGGAAGAAGTGTACTAACACCCCCCTAAATGACATCTACCATCCTTAGGCTTCTAGTCCAATGATCCACGACTTCCTGGAGTGTTTCCGCTTTCCAAGGGAGCTACCCTAAAGCAAACATCCAAGTCATGTTTCCCAGGGCCCTGGATAATTTAGACCATTCGGACAACCACAAGGGGCGATATAGTGCAGAAACAATCTTGTATAAGTCTGTCTTAACTAACTAGTCACACATACCCAACATGCAAGTATTTGGCCCTATGATAGAACCTCAACTACAGCAAATCAAAGTATATGCTTCCAGCTTCGCTAGACCACGAACTCATACTCAAGTCGTAGAGTACTAGTCCACGCTGTAGCGGTAGTAGTCTAGGTTTCTACCATATAGTACTTTGAGAAACCACTACTACAGGTCCTGTTCTACGTATTCGAAATACGCTTATGTCATGAAGTGAGTGGAATACCCACTGGCTAAAGGTAAGCCATTCCCCATTTGGAATTCATAACATAATAACCTAAACATGATGAGGTTCCCAGTCTCATCAATAGGTTAAGAACAAATGTTTATGTGTTAAATAACCCGTGATCCATACCTTACTGTGAACTACCACCATTCACATGGATCACTTATTTAAACACAATGGGTCTGTTCCAAACGAAAATCGTGCACAAACAAAAAGTAAATTCACAAACAATTTCTGAAAATAAATTCTTTTATTAAATAATTCGATTTTACATCAGAAACCTAGTCTAAGAATGCATACAATCTAACACGTTACAATACTACAACAATATAATTCAACTTGAATTGGCAAAATAGAAGCCTCTCATTTTTCATTCTTTTTACAAGGGAATGCATTTATAGTGATTTTACTTGAATGCACTTTTTGCAGCCCTTGTATTTTCTGATTTGTTATTTTCTTTCTTTTTCTTTTTCTTACTTTTTCTTCTCTTTTTCATCACACGTTGTTTTCGTCATAAGAAATGCATTTTTTATTCCCAAAGCCTTCTTTCTCCTCACTTCAACAGGTGCATTGACCAGCCTACCTTTTGCTCTTATTTACCCTTTTATTGAAAAATACAATAAAAAATTGAAAATTTCTGTAATACAACATACAACATAAATGAATGAATGAATGGAAATTGCCATAAAACAAGAAGTAAGCCTACGACCCACACTCTATATTTCATCACTAAGTTTTTACCCCTTCTCAAAGAATTAAGTTTCACAATATTTTCAAAAGCATAAACAAGAATAACACACTTATCCAAACTTAGCCTATGTCATGCCCAATATCAAAATGTACATAAAAATAACTTTCCTAGAAAACTCTCAAGTAGAATCCCTAAGCAAAAAGATAAATAATAACTCCACCAAACTAACACATGTCAGCATACATAGCAACAAATCTTGAAAACTAACCTAGAGCTAAAATGGAAAAACAAGAAATTTAGCCCAAAAATAAGAAAATTCCAAAAATAAATAATACACAATTATAAAAAAAAAGTATTATTCAATCTCTCCCTCACACTTAAATTGGATAATATCCTCATTGTCCACTAATTAAACAAAACAAGCATCTTAAATAGGACTTGTAAAAAATAAAAGGGAGAATAGGATAAACAACTACTCCCCTAGCATCTTGAAGCACAATGTATTGTAGAAGGGAAAGGAAATGGGGGAAATTGTTCCGAAGAATAAAAAATCCAATCCTGCAAAAATAAAGAAGAATACAATAGTATATTATGGCTAAAGAGATAATAATAAAAATAATACAAAAATAATAGACAAATAAAATAATTCAAAAGAAAATATAAATAAAAAGGATACAAAAAGTTGTACAAATTTTTTTTAGCATTAATATTAATAAAAAATAAATCATCATATAACAACAACAACAACAACAATAATAATAATAGTAATGATAATGATGATAATAATAATAATATATACATATATTATTAACAAGCCATAAAATCAACTAATAGAACTAAAACCAAAATAGACATTAGTACCAAGAATTATACTACTACCAATACAACCAAGTCACAAAACTAATGAATAACCTAATTTTTTTATTTTTTTTAAAAGTTATACTAAATCAATATATACAAGCTAATACCTCAAAATAAAAAACTATCATATAATACAACAAAACACTAATATGTAACACACAAGAACTAGTGTATAACACACACTATAAATTCAATGAAATCCAAATAAAAGTAAAAAGGTCAATGATTTAGTGGTCTTATTGAAAATAAATTCAAAAGTTTGTCACCAGTACAACCACTAGTCAATTAGTATTATAAAATCCCAATAATAAAAGGTCTCCTAAACAATAATCAAAAGTCCGCAAAAATATAACACCAACTCGACAAACCAATCAACTCCACAATTTGTTCACCACTACTACAAATGAATTTCTAACCTCCATAATATATTGTATAACAACAAAAAAAAACCTACCAACACAACGCTTTCATCCTCAATACTCAAACTCTCAAAACTCCAACGCCTATACAAAAACAATGAAATCAATCTTATTGTACAACAATCAATCACAAATAGCTATTATACAACAAGATTTCCTCAACAAAACAATAATATCCAGTTACAACAACATTTTCATCCTTTAAATACAACATAACAACAATTACAATATTCCTCAACAACAACAAGAATAGTATACAACAAGGTCATACACAAAAGTAAAAATTAAATCCCAAGAATTTACTATGCATACAATTTCCCAATATGGTACATATAACAATATATAATTAATAATAATACTAATAATGCAATATTCTGGAACATAATACAATCTATTTATCTAAAAGATTAAAATTTAAAAAAAATTGAAACAACATATAAAAAGGAAAAGAAGGCTACATACAAGTAATGGTTAGTACTATGCATAAATAGAAAAATAAATATTTACATAGTATTTACAAATATATACATAGTTAAATCAATAAGAATCAAAGGTTTCATGATATTGCCAATTCCTGGTAACGACACTAAAAACTTGATTGGTGGATTTGCGTGGATAGGAAATAGTATAAACAATCCACAAAATTCAAGTTTTTAAATGCTAAGCGCTAAAACTACACATACAGGTAAGTATACCTATCGCATAATATAGGAAATAACAAGTATCCAATTCACAGGAACTTAGCAATTACCACTACTTTGCTCTCATCTCATTGTCTAACCAAAATATAGAGATAAGGTAAATTAAAATGAACTAATCTAAACTATTACCATAGAGAGTACATCGGAACCATGGTAGAAAAATCCCAAGGATCATCAAGGAGTAAGAATACGAAAAGCTTATATACAAGAAGAAATCCCCCAAAACATGTCAAGTAAAGAGTAGATCATTACATTCATCAAATCCCAACTCTAGCACCGGTATGAGTTTTTAGGAATAAATCCCATTCTATCTTGAGTTATGAGATTCCTTTCCAAAAACTTAATTAATTAGTATCTCTACTTAATCAACCTAGTCCAAGGAAGCATTATACTTACCCATCACGCAAAATGTACCCGAAAGTCCCAATATTCCTATCTCTAGGCAATATTGAAAACCCATTGACTACCATGTTCTAATCCTTCAACCTCACCCTTGAGTTAATCAAAGCAAAACAAACATTGAACTAATTAATTTGGTGTTCAATGAAGGACTGTAGGAAAATTAAATACGCAACGAGTGATAGAAAATTAAAATTTTTCCTGAGCAAAGTCTAGGAATACTTACTTCTAGGGTGTTTTACTTGAATAATCGGAGTTGGATTCGAGTTTAACTGTGCTACTTCAACTGGAACGTTTACTTGGTCCTCGGGTATACCAGCTAACCATCGGCTCATTTGTATCAAACAGTTACCACGTTTGTTAGTTCTTGACCTTCTAGAGTATTCTCAAACCTTTGTGGACCTCTGTCAATGAAAGTAGAACTAGGGTGAAGAAGATTGTAAGAAACATAGAAGAGCTAAATGGTAACAGAAAAACGAAGGAAAAATTACCAAAAGGAAGCGATGGCCTCGTTTTGTTTTCACAGGATAAGACAAAAGCTGTTTCTTCTGTGAGAAATTCAGTCAACCTCTTTACTAGGCACACGCAATGCCTTTTTAAAGAAAAACCGGCCACTTCTTATTTTCTTTTTCTTTTCCTTATTTCCTTTTTTCTTGTGCAGTGGTGGCACCCTACGATTCCTAAAAATCCTTAAGCCGTCACAACACCTTGGTGGGCTAGGGCTTTTCTTAATTAGTCTAAGACTACTTAATTAGATCTTTTATTTATTAATTAATTCATTTAAGCCCAATATAAAATTATTCAAGATAATTAATTAGTAAACTAATTAATTAAATTAGCTATTTTATTAATTAATTAATCCATTTAGGCCTAATATAAAATTGTCCAAGATAATTAATTAATAAAACAACTAATTAAATTGGCTAATCAATTATTCTAGTCTTAAACTCTTAGAATAATTCTTCCAATAATAAATTTAGCCAATAAGCCTATATAGTAGATAAATTTACTAAGGTCATTTGTGCTACTCTAGGGACCAAAAGACATATTATTCTTGGTTACTAAAATTATCAAAATACCCTTGCTAACAAATAGTAGTATATTTATCATTTTAAATATTCTATTTATCACCATATGGAATACTGACCCAGAGAATAATATTGCAAGTACAGTGTCTTTGACTTATAAGTGTAATGATGAAATACCCCTCTATGTAAGAGATAGGAAAAAAATGTACTAATACATTTCTTAATAATATCCACCATCCTTTGATAGCAAGTCTGATATTCCATGACTTCCAGTGTGTATCCACTTATCACAGAGAGCTACCTAAAAGTATACATACTTAGTCACATTTTCAGGGGCCCTAGATTATTTAGATTATCCCGGACAATCATAATGGGTGATTTCTTCACGTAATGAAATATAAAAATTCTATTGTATAAGTTCATCTTAATTAACTAGAGTCATACACCCAAAGGTGGTAGTAAAGGAAGGAAGGCTAGCTATACTTTCAATAGGAGAAATGAAACTTTGAATAGAATTGGCCTCGGAATAAGACCTCACCTGACATACATCAAAGTGTACAAGTCTGGCTTCACCAGACTACTAACTTATACTCAAGTTTTAGGGTACTTGTCCACGCAGTAGCTGCGATAAATCAATATTTATTTATTTTAGTACTTTTATAAAAATTATTATCGCATGGTCCAGTTCAATGTATTCCAAATACGCTTACACTATTGGTGTGAGTGGACTACTTACTGGTTAAAGGTAAACTACTCCCTATTTAGAAACCATAGTTTAATAATATAAACCATGATGAAGTGCTTGACTTTATCAATCCATCAAGAATAATTTTTTCATTTATGTGTTAGAAACTCATAATCTACACTTTACTATGAAAGTACGACCCAATCACATAGATTACTTGTTGACACATTGAGACCTTAATGTGCAATATATATTAACAAAAAAACTATTAATGAATGAAAATTTTATTAATTTTCAAATTAAAGAAATATATAGGCTATTTTGGGCATATATTTCAACAATCTCTTACTTGCACTAAATGGACTATGATAGTCTATATGTGCCTACCCCTATGACATCTAAGTGTCTTTGAAATACCTTTTCTATCAAAGGCTTGGTAAATAAGTCCACCAGATTATTTGTAGAGGAAATCTGGTCAAATACTATCTCCTATTTCTAGATGAAGTCCCGCATCAAGTGATACTCCCTCTTAATGTGCTTGCTCTTCGAGTGGTTTTCTTGGCTCCTTATATTGTGAAGCTACTCCAGAATTTTCACAATATATAGTCATGGGCCTATCTATTTATGGCACAACTGCAAGTTCTGTAACAAGCATTCAGAGCTAAACTGCTTCTTTAAAAGCTATTGAAGTTACCACATACTTAGTTTCCATAGTAGAATTAGTAATACAAGATTACTTGATACTCCTTCTTATAATAGCCCATCTAGATAAAGTGCAAACATATCCACTAGTGGATTTTCTTTCATCTTTATTCGCCTGAAAATCTGAGTCTGTGTAACTAGTAGGAATTAAGTTATCGGTCCTATAAACAAGTATATAATCCCTCGTTACCTTTAGGTACTTGAGAATATACTTTACAGCTTGCCAATATTCTTCTCTTAGGTTTAACTGATACTTGCTAACCATACCTACTGTAAAGAAGATATATAGCATCGTACAAAGCATTGCATACATGAGACTTCCCACTGGTAAGGCATAGGCAATCCTACTCATCATTTCATTTTCATCTTGTGTCTTTGGATACTGTTTGGAAGATAAAGTCAATCAGTGCCTAAAGTGTATGATTGCTCTATGCACTAATCCGTGTTAAATTTAGCCAATACATTGTTAATATAAGTAGATTGGGATAGGCCAACATTCTTTGTTTCCTGTCTCTAAGAAGTTTTATTCCAAGAATGTAATTAGCTTTTCCTATATCTTTCAGGCTAAATTAACTTGATAGCCAAACCTTTATGGATGACAATGTCCTTACATCATTTCCAATGAGTAAAATGTCATCCACATAAAGTACCATAAGAGACTCACTGTTGCCATATGTCTTCCTATGCACGCATGGCTCATCTACATTTTATATGAAACCAGAAGACTACATAGTCTTAACAAAACGTATGTTCCATACCCATGATACTTGCTTAAGTTCATAAATGGACTTCTTAGGCTTACAAACCATATGCCATTGGACTTTACCAATAAAGCCCTTAGGTTGGGACATATAGATGTCTTTGCTAAGATAGCCATTAAGAAAGACTGTCTTGATATTCATTTGCCATGTCTCATAGCCATAATGATATACGATGGCCAAGAGAATGCATATGGACTTAAGCATAGTAACATGCGAAAATGTATCCTCATAATCGATCCCTTTCTTTTTAAGTATAACATTTTGCAACCAAGTTTTCATCTTTCTATCTGCACCTCTCTTTCCTTTATATACCCACTTACACCCTATGGGTTTAATCCTTTCAAGTGCAATGATAAGATCCCAAACTTGATTGAGATACATAGGCTCGATCTCGGCATCTATTGCTACTTGCCATTTGTCTTGAGCAACATCAGTAATAGCTCCATCGTATTTAGTGGGATCTTGTTCATGATGGTAGGAGACTATCTTAAAGGCTTCTCTAGTCCATCTTTCTGGAACCCTAGATATTCTCTTACTACGATGTGATTTATTTTATATAAGAACATCTGGTTGTGTCTCATTAGGCTCCTCAATTGAGGAGCAAAAAGTAGAAGTGTCAATCAACTTCTCTTCCAATTCCACCTTACTCAAAACCTTAGTGGATACACTTTGTTCATCCTCCAAATACCTAGTACAAGTACTAATAAGTAACTTTTGCTCTTGGGAAGGATAAAAGTATCCACTATTTCTTCTTTTTTGATATTGTATAAGGTAGCACAATTCTGATCTTAGGTAATGATAAAGGACTGATACCAGACATTTCTGATCTTGGTTAGGTCCAGTTAACTTATTCTCTTTAAGGATAATGATAAAGGATTGATACCAGACATTTCTATTGATTAGAAAAAAATTCATTCAGAAAAATATTTATTTTGGAAAAACATATAAAAATGCACATTTAAAACATCATATTATTTTCATGATATGGTTAATCTATTAAAACTATTATCACAAATATGAAAATTTTGGCTGTTAAAAAAATTGAAAAAGCATTGTGGGAAGGTTAATTGTAATATATTTTAACCATCGATTGGCTACTACTTGTAATATGATGAGAATTTGTATCAATGGTTAGAACAAAAGATAATCAGTATAATGAAGTGAATATTTTGGTATAATAAGATTTTATCAGGACCTGGCTGTAACTATTAGATTTGTTCTTCCCGTACTCTATGTAACACCCCACTACCTACGTACCCCAAAGAGGGCGGGGATATCGCTCTATCCTAGGGACAAAGGGTCTTTATAACTAGATAATAGAAAATATAGAAGGAAATAACTTAATAATAAACTTATTACAATCTCAGAACAATACTTATACAAGTCTTAAAACAAATAGATGGTAACTAAATCCTCTAATAAATAAATACATCAAAATAAATCTTCCAAGCTTATGGCAACAAAAGTAAATCAACATTCGAAGTAGGATCGACCTGAAGACATGATATAAAAAGGTGGTGAGAAGCATTTCTCAGTAAGTCCTGTGTGTACTCATGACAATTTAAGAAAACATTTCATGTATGCAAGTTTTGAACAAGTTACAACAAAAAGTCTGCAAGTCCAAAAATTTATCTTTGAACACTGAGGGTGTTTTATCAATATTTGTAAAGTAAAAGTGCTCAACTTGTAAAGAAATAACTACTTAAATAAAGTTGACTATGAAACCATACATCATGAATGGACATGCACCACACATTGTGCATCATGACAAGAGAATGGTCAGGATGCCACACTTTATGCATTATGACAAGAGAATGATCAGGATGCCACACTTTGTGCATGCTAATATAAGGTGGGTGTACGACCTACCGGGTGAGATACTCCTCCATCTCTGCACCCAAATTTACCGGTTGTCCACTCCAGAAATAAACAATCCACTTGAACTGTGATTGCTAGCTCAGATCGGCCTGACCAACAAGAACTATAGTCTTGTCTAGGCAGAGCTCGCCCCTTAGAAGTGGCCTCCTACTGAGAGACTTATCCAACCCTTCAAAGACTAGTCCTAGTAGTCTATCCTTATTGAGTACTCAACATTATGTTTATTCCACCTGGGAAATGTAAAATCAATGAAGAGCTTTCTTTGAAGTAGCAATTATGGTTTTCAAACAACCTTAGATAAAAATTTGTTTAAGGAAAATTTATTGTTTTGCTTAGAAAATTGTTTGCTTGACTAAAATTATTTTATTTTAGCAAAAGGAATTGTTCATAATTGCATCCCAAAGTATATCTTCCACGGCAATCCGTACATTTAACTTGCAATAGTGCTTTTGTTCACAAATATCTTTATGCAAGGATTTATTTTGAACTCTTGATTTCACTTGGCATAATAATCCTCCAAGTCTTACTCAAGGTAACCTAACCTTGTCTGGGGTAAACACAGAGTATATGTCACCATTGGTTCATAACCAAGCAACAATTGTTCAAATAAATAACTCCCAACCTAACATGCTTAAGCTCAACTAGTTACAACAACATCCAGTTATAACAATAATATCCTAGGAGTTCTAAAATTAATTGATAAGGTATTTTGGGATTTGTTATTAATTTATAGAATAAGAATAATTTGGTATACTAATATAAAAAGGTGTCATAATTAATAAATAATAAATAATAATTATTTATTCACAAATAATATTAATAATAATTAATATTAAATATAAATAATACATAAGTATAGATATAGTATTAGTAAGAGCAATTAATTTTAATATTAATATTAATTAATCCCAATACATTATATATATATATATATATATATCCCTCCATTTTAATAGTTCTTAATAAAAAATTTACTATTTGTTTATCTAATTAAAGAATAATATTATAAGTAATTATTAATTTTGAAAATATTTATTTTGACCGAAATTAATAAATTAAATTAAATAATGATACTAATAATATCGATAATAATAATGATAATAATAATAGTAGTAGTAAAACATAGCTCTAATAATAATTTTTTAATGACCATAGTGATACTACTAGTATTAAAAATTTAAAAAGCTAATGAACACACACACACACACACACACATATATATATATATATATATATATATATATATTCATACACACACATATATTCAATAAATAAAATGTTGATTTGTGCAAAAATAGGCTTGGAATGGTATTTATCATAACAAGGGTGATACAATACTGATAATAATTTTAGGAAGGTATTTGGTGTAAAAAATAATATCATAAGGAGCATAAGCAAAACAATAGTGGTAAAATTTTCATCACTCATCAAAACATCCATCAAATGACAATGTACTAATGAGCATAATCTAACAATAATTCATAAGTCTCAATACCCATTTCAATCTTCATATCTTAAAACTATTCTCTTCACCCACATACATATCTCCAACCCAACAATACTAAATCAACATATTAATTCCATCATCTAATAGTCTTGAGTTCGAAAATAAAAAGGTTATAGTAGAAATACTTTTTTGATGATCATTAGATTCGAAGATGTTATCTTGTCAAATGAAAACCCTTGAGCCTTGATGAGTCCTCTATTGATTGAGGATGTTCGAGGATGGCCACCTGTGGATAGGCCAAGTGAGAGAGAGAGAGAGAGAGAGAGAGAGAGAGAGAGAGAGAGAGAGAGATTAAGGTTGTGAAGAGAGGAAGATGAAGAGGAGAATAAAAATACAATGATTGAACCTACTTTACCTTTTTGGTGTTCTTGTATTGAGCAAAAAAATGCGTGTTTGATCCGAAAGAAAGATTAACTTTGGTTGATTTTGTGTTATGAAGTATACTAAGGGTGAGTATAGGTTGAATCCTGGTTAATTTGAGAGATTTGGAGTGATTTGTGATGAGTAGAAGTGACTAAAGGTTGAAGAAGTGTAGTGTATGTTCTTGGTGTTCTAGAGAACACAAGAGAAAGGTGAGAAGAAGATGAGTGCTTTGGTGAATGATGGTTGAATGGCCTTGTTAGAGAGGAAAGTTTTTGGTTATCCAAGGGAAAGAGAGAGACTAGAGCTAGTTTGAATTTCAAAATGAGAGAAAAGTGGAGGTTGTTAAGGTAGAAGATTTGCTAATGGTGATTTCTTCTTGAAGGTCCCTAGTCCTTCAATGGTGGGTTGCTAGCTTAGCTATGTATCAATTGTGAAATGGAGGTTTATTTCAGTCTTAGGGCTGGCCGAAAATGGCTGTACAAGAGGGACAAAATTCTGGTTGTGCTAGCTTAGTTGGGTGAGAGTTTAAGGGAGTAAAAGGTGGGATTTAATTTTCAAGTTTGAAAAGTTTTGAATGGAGTGAAGTTAGGAGAGGTTTGAGGTGGTTTAATGGAGTTCCAATGGCCAAGGTTGATGAAGAAGACAATATGTTTAGCCATGGCATCAAGGTGGCCGAAATAATGAAGGGGAGTGAAGAAGAAATTGGTTCTTACCTTTTCTATGCAAGCTGGAAAAAAATTCTGGAATTTAGCTGCAAGAATTCTTAGAATATATGATAATTTATTAGCAAAAATTTTGAATTCTTTTGAATGGATTTGCAGCTGGAAAATAGGAGTGTTTGAAGGTCCATTAATGGTGGTTTTTCAGCCACCATCTAAGGAGGAGAGCCTTAGATGATCTTATGCATGGGTTGATTGCTCAATTTCCATGGCTAAAACACTCGGTAGCTTGCTGGAAAATTTTCTGGTTTGGTGCAGCCATAATAGCTGCAAATTCCAAGGAATTTCTAGCTCATTACTACATGAAATGGTTGTTTGCTAGCAAGAAGAGAATAGGTAGATGTGCTGCAATTTTTCGGAAATCTAGCCAAGAGGAAGTGCTAGAAAAAAAAAAATCAGTTTTGTACCAAAACAAGAACAACTAAAATTATAGTTCTTTGATGAAGAAACTATGATGATTTAATTAGAACCATCTAGCTATTTTTCCTCCTACATTTCGGTCATCTCTCCTCCCAAGAGTTGGAATTTTCTTTCAAAATTCAAGACCAGGATTTATCCAAGACATTTTATAGAAAATTAGAAGAACTAAAGAAATAGGAATATTTTCAAATTCAAATAGGCTAGGACATGGATTGCAAAAATGATGGATATTAGAATTTCTCGAGATTTTCTTTTAGGACAAGATCACATGTTTAGAACATTACCATTGTGTCTTTTTCAAGACAACATTCCTAGCTTCATAGAATGCAAAAAAAGAATTTCAAACATTAGTTAGGATAAAAAAAAAAAAAAAAACTTAGTTGAAGGGATTTGAACTCAAGACCTTAGGAATAAATCACAAAGCTCTAACCACTTAACCACATTAATTCTTGTTCTTATTTTCCCAACTTAATTCTTTTCCCTCCTACTTCCTAATTCTTTCCTTCTCTCTCATCGGAGCAAAATTTCCTAATTACCCTCAATACTCAACAAGCACAAATAAACCATATAAACCACATATAACATATCTACAACACACAAACTCATCTAATAAATATATTTTTATGCAATATGTCATGAAAAGAAACCCTTCCATCTATTTCTAGAGTAGTCTTAGGTGGAGTTTTACACCCTAAATCTTCAGAAGGCTACTACTATTAATAAAATAAGAATTTGAGGGTACAGTGAGAACAGAGATCGATCAGTGCGATGAAACGCTCGTTTTGGTGTGAATTAAGTTATTCGGGTTACTGGGGGCATTTTCATTATTTTGACCGTGAATTTGACCAAACTGATAAATAATTGAAGAGTTTAAGTATTATCAATGGATTTAGTGAAATTTTTGGAGTTGAATGGTTAAATAAAATATTTTCCCATTTCGAACCCGAATTTTGATTGTTATGGAGAAAAAGTTAAATTTGTGAGAGGTTGCATGAAGAATTCATGCAAGACACATGGAATTAAGGAATTACAAAATAAATAAAGAAATGATGTGTATTTTTATTATTGGAACACATTATTTGTGGAGCCATTTAATTAATGTATTGAACAATTTGATTGGCTAATATTTTGAGCATGAAGAGGTGGTGGAAATGGCTGAAAAATAGCTAGAAATCTGGCAGCCACAAGAGAGAAAAAAAGAGAAAAATTTAAGGAAGAAAATCAAGGAAAATAGAACACATCTACATGAAAACCACCACTAAATTAATTGGCCAAAATTTTTTGATGAAGTGTGGCGGTGGGAAGGCTATACAGCCAGAATTTTGGTAGTCCAAGGGAGAAAAAAATAAGAGAAAAAGAAATCAAAAGAAAGTAGCAAGAGAAAGAGAAAAAAAAAAAGAGAACAGTGTGTGTGTGTGTGTGTGTGTTCTTGAGAAATTCTTGGAGCAAATCGCACCAAAGAGCTCTATATACAACGTAAAACCTCACCTTGCTAGAATTAAAGTTGTTGTTAGGTGAATGGTGATTATTTTGATATGAATTTTAACATGAAAACATAATTTTCATGTCATGATTTTGGATCAAAAGCTAGGGTTTATAAACTTTGTATATGAACTTGGTGTGTGATCATGTGTGTTGGCTACCTAGGGAATTTATGGATAATGTTTTGTGTGATGAAGGAATGAATTTTCATGATAGTTTGAAGGGTCAGTCTAGGTTGATGAAATGATGATCAAAGTGGAATGAAAATGGAAGTTAATTAGTTAGAAGGATTAATTATGCTAGTTTTTTATTGAAGAAAGTGAATTTGTGTTGAATAAACATGACTTTCATGGGTTGTTGGAATCTGAAAATTGAAGGATCAAAGATGATTTGAAGGAAAAATTGAACGAATTCAATGTTCTCAAGGTGTTAAATATTAAATGAAATCAAAGGGTAACATGAATAGTTGAGTTAGGGCAAAACTACTGGGACTGTTTTGCCTTTGTATTGTATCATAGAAATCTAAACTCAGAAAAGGGCTTACACAAAATTAAATTTAAAAGTCTTACAATCGTTTTGATATATCATAGAGCCCAATCAGAGTTGTGAATTAAAAGTTATGCACGAAACAAAATTATGTGGCAAGCCGCAAAATTCCAGAATTTAGTTAGGAAATGAATGAAATTAAGAAAGTTTAATTGTGTGATTTTGGGATGAAATGAATGGGAAACATGAAGATAATTCCTTGTTCATGAAGAGAGGAAGGATATGGAAAAACAAGAATGGAAGAATTCAACGTACGATGAAAAAACGACATGAATGATTGTTGAGCGTTTTCATTAACCGTCAGCTACTTTTCGACCAAACATGACTAAATATAAAAATGATATTTAATATAGGTTTATTCGTAAATGGCCAATGACACGTTGAAAACGATAAAACGGTAGCCAAATGACACGTGAATGATAAGAGCTTATTTAGGACACAAGGTGAGTCTCTTTTGACTTCTAAAACCTTTTGAAAGCTAGTGTACTTTATTTTGTCATGAAATACTATATTTTACACCGTTTTGGAAATCCCTGAATATACTTTAGGTTATCTGAGCAAAATTTATTTTATGCCATTTTGGGCTAGAATGAACATCATAATTGGCTTGGAGACCTTAACAGATGATTAAAGCACGAATTTATGAATTTAGTCCTTTTGGATTAAATACTTGAAATTTTTGAAAAATGGTAAATTTTGGAATCGAGTATTTACAAATTGACTAGAATGCCCTTATTGGAACATTTTATGAAAATATGATTGGAAAGTTTGAATTTAATTTTGTTTTAGGATCAAGATTCTGGATTTTTTGAAATAAGTTCCTTTTGAAATTGGGTATTTGAAAAATGATCCAAATATCCTTATTAGAATGTTTTATGGAAACTTTCGAAATCCGGTATTCAGTAAATGACGAAAATATCCTTATTGGAACTTTTGTAAACACTTTTCAAATCTAGTAAGGGTAAAACGACCTGAATACCCTTGGAGATGACTTTTGAGATTAGGTATGGGCAAAATGACCCGAATACCCTTGGAAACTTGTTTTAATATGTGAAAAGAACTTTTCACCCTGTTTTGACACGGTTTTGGAAAATAATCTCTCGGTATAAGATTGACTTTTGGAAAATAATATTTTGATCCCAGAAACTACTTTATTGGCTTGGTGTGCCTATGAAATGAATTGATTGGCCCTGCATAGCCTATGAGAATAATTATCTGACTTATGAGTCAGTGGGATCAATTTCTGAAAAATGATATTTTGGCCCCACAAAAGTTTGATTTGGAAATTCTACAGGATTAAATAACCCCCTGGCCTAATCAGTCAGTAGGGATTGGTATTGGTAATATTAAGTACTGATTAAGGACTTTGATCTTTGTACTAGCCTACGTTAGAATTAGACGACCCTAGTAACCTAGCCTAGTTGTAGGGATTGTCTTACTCCGAACGGGGTGACAAGACATTGAGATTAGTTATCCTGGCTAGCCGTTTAGCACTTGGCATTTTCTACTTTTGAGTCATTTGCTGAATACCGAGTAGGGTAGCGTTTACCTTCTTATCGCCTCGATGGTGAATGACGTCAGGATTGAGACCCCTTAGCTTATGGTGGCAAGTAAAATATTCAGTGTGTTGTGATACACTTATTAATTCTCGCGAGTATACTGCAGTGTACTTACCCTCTGGCGATGCACAGTTGAGTATTGTAGGCTGCGGTCTTAACACAATAATACATGGCGTCAAAGGCGAAGCCTTATGAGCTTTGCACGTAGGCCGAACTTTGTTGGAGAAGTGCATGTAATTTGAAAATTGGGGCAATGATTTGAAATTGAAACACAATTTTACAAATATAATTGAGTTCTGAATAAATTCTTCTTTCGAGAGTTATAAAAATTAATTTCAATGGAAGCCCTTTGGGACAAAAAATACAACATTACTTTACTTTATCAGTTTTTATAAAACACTGGCATACACGGGACTCATGGGTAATTTTTCACTCACACGTGTCTTTTATCTTACTGTTTTGTAGGATTTGGAGTTGTGCAGACCTACGGATAGGGAGACGATACTGTAGTAACAACAGACTTGGTTCAGATGCTTTCTCTTTTGATTATGTATCTTATTACTGATGTAGTTACATGTATAAGACTCGCTGTTATATATGTATATGACTACGTCTATGTGAGTTTGTTATGCCAACTTGGGCCTTGGTTACTACTTTTAGTTTTTTGTTACAAAGAACCCTTGTCTAGGTAACTAGACGAGGCGACACCCAATTTTGGTATGCTTCTACTGTTACTTTTAGTAGGGGTGTTGCAATTGGTATCAGAGTATAGTTACCATAGAATTGTGGTATTATTATAAGAATTGATAGAGCCCTTTTATCTTGTAGGTATGCCAGATAGGAATGATAAGGGCAAACGCCCAATGGATGATCATAGTGATGATAGGAAGAAAGAGACGGGTGAGAGTTCGGGCATGAAGAAACCTTAGAAGTTCAGGACGGTCTATTGGAGGGGTATGCTGGGACATTTTACTTTGACAGGGCCCGGTCTTGGCAGTCGTCATGCATCCTGTCTCGCCGAGAGCAGGTTTGACCCGATAGTGCCTGATGTTCCATCATTTGCACGAGACCTTATTCTAGAGAGGGCACCTACTCCTACTCCCGAGAGGACACCGTCACCACTTAGCCAGGTAGGGGAGGTAGGTGGTGATTTTGACAATGCTAATGACGATGTATTTGGTGGGGATGTTCTGAGAGTATTAGAGGAAGTAATGGTAGGGTTGGAGGTTGCTAACGCATGAGAGGATCAGAAGGTACCCGAGATGGAGATTCCTGTGGTCGAGGAGCTGGAGATAGACCCGAAGCTAGTGGCTTGGTTACACCTTGATGTGGATGGAGATGAGGGACTTGATGCACTCAAGTCCTACACAGTTTCTACAGACACAGGACCTCTCGTTTCAGATAGTGATAGTGATGAGTAGGAGAATGAGATGTAGATATATATAGTAGGACATGTATAGTTCAGCTAGTGTATGCTAGATATGACAGTGTGCTCGACACACAAGTTTTGTACTAACTTTGTGTTTGACGAGGATGAATATATGTTATGTTTCTTGCTATATGCACTATATCCATTTTTGTGCTTGTTTTGAGCTATGTTACATTGTTTTACCAGCAAAACCTTATGAACTGTAAGGATGCCTCCTAAAAGAAGTCCCGAATGACCACCATGAACTACTCGAAATCACCCAGAGCCCACGGTGGAGGAACCGCATGTGGGAAGTTCCCACCTTGAAACTTTGGGCCATCTTATGTTTCAAACCTTCCAGAAAATGACTGATACTATTCAACAGTTGACTGAGCTACCACTAGAGCAAATGGGAATGCTAAAATGAAAGAGAATAGGAGCAAGGGGAGTCAAGGAAGTGAAATCAAACCGGATTAAGCTCCTGAATGCTTTTTAAAATTTCACCCTCAGCAATTTCAGGGGTGACCTGATTTGGAATAGGTGGCTGAAAATTGGATTGAACAAATAGAGAAGAATTTTGTAGCTCTGAATTACTCAAAGTAGAGAAAAGTACAACTTGTTACCTTTCAGTTGAAAGAACCTGCCCAAGACTGGTGGACAAGAGAAAAGGATCAATAGGAGTGGGAGTGGACGGATTTCAAAGCCAATTTCAAGAAGGAGTTTATTCCTAGTTAGGTAGTGGAAAAGAAGGAGGATGAATTTCAAGTCTTTCGACAGGGAGTCGTACTGTGGGTCAGTACGCCACTATGGAGGGTAATGCTTGGGAAACCTATATTGGAATTTGTAGGCAAGGCTAGAAGGAAAAGTAATACTTTTATATCGGGAATCAAGGCCTAGAAGATGTTTAGGAAAGGGTATACTGGATACTTGGCTTATGTGATTAATAAGCTAGGAGAGGTTAAGAAACCCGAAGACGTCCCTATAATAAACGAATATTTGGATGTTTTTCCAGTAGAATTGAAGGAATTACCACCGGAGAGAGAAATAGAGTTTTCTATTGATTTAGTGCCATCGGCAGAACCAGTTTCAAGAATTTCTTACAAAATGGCACTTACAGAACTACAAGAGCTTAAGAAACAATTACAAAAATTAATGGAGCAAGGATTTATTCAACCTAGTACTTCACCTTAGGGAGTGTTGGGATTCGTGGACTCCTAAACGCGGAAAACATCTACGAATCCCTCCCGAGGACCCAAGTAAACGATTAAGAAGATCTAAGCTTTAAGAGTTACCTCTGGTTGCTATAATCGAAATCCTTCGATTCTGGTTGCGCTGTTGTACGTTCGACCCGAACAATCACCAGACGCTGCAGTATGCGAACGTCCTCTACGGATACACACCGCGAACTCACTCGATACCCGGGGAGTGCTAGCGCCTAGGGTTTGAGAGGTTTTTTTTTTTCCTGGTAGAGAATGGCACGAATGTTCTCAACCGAAAAATTGGACTATCGAAAGACGGCTAGGGTTTTCTTAAACAACCCTCGAACCTCTTAGAGTCCAACCCTAATCATATCTTATCATATTCTAATTTAAATTCAAATTAAATTAAAACTGATATGATAAGATTCTGCCATTATCTCGGTAATTTAACTAATTATTTTACCGAGTCAGATTCTTATAATCTGGATATCATCCAGATTCATCGAACCTGGTCACCAGAAAAATAACCTAACAAGTTCGCTTATTGTGTGACCCTATAGGTTCATTTAACACTGACAGCGTGCCTAAATCGTATTTAAATGGCCCACAAGTTATAAACGGTTTCTAGCAAAACATTATAACTATCCAGGTTAAATGAAGATCGGTGATCTCTTTGAACCAAACCATAATTTTATATTTAGTCCCTTTGTCACACGATATCCAGATTAAGCATAAGGCACGGAGTATGTCATCCTTATTAAGCTTAATCAATTATTTCTTGATTTCATAGTAGACTGTTCAAACAAATGATATCAATATCTTAGATTGATATATTTGAGCACGGCCATGCATTTTTTAACGATCTAACTTATCAAGGGGCCCATGGATATCTCTCCCATAATTGAGAGGGACAAATTCCTTCACAATCAATCATATTCCTCTCCTTGATTTATTTTATATCCAACGAGTAGTCTAATTTATTATCCGGTTAAAGACAACTTTAGACAATGTCAAAATATAGAATTTATCAAGTAAGAAACTATGATGAATTTAGGTCGAAGGACTTTCAATATTATTATGGCTAGAAAGTACTTATGACATATTCCATGAAGTACTCTCACAGTGGGTCATGTCCAATACAATGTTCTCTAACATTTATTTATGTCTTGACTCGATATCACAAATATCTATGGCCAGTAAAACATAGCCATCAAGTCACAAACATACTAATCTTAATTTATTATTATTCCAATAATAATAATCGATCAGGGACAGACTTTAGAATAGTCATTGTATTCATTGTAGGGTTTTACTATCAAGTCACGTACTTGATGACCAACAAAACAAAACTCATTATTCATGGAAAGGAAAGCCTCATATTATTATATAAAACATAATGACAATTGTATAAGTACAAATTGACTCTAGGGCATATCCCCAACAGGGAGCGCCTGTATTATTTGTTAAGAAGAAAGATGGGTCACTATGGATGTGTATAGATTATCGAGGGTTAAATTCAGTGATGGTGAAGAATAAATATCCATTGCCTATGGTTGATGAATTGTTTGACCAGCGATAAGGAGCAAGTTATTTTTTGAAGCTAGACTTGAGGCAGGGATATTACTAAGTTCAGATTTGGGAGGAGGATATATTTAAAACTACATTTAACACACGATATGGACATTTTGAGTTTGTAGTGATGACCTTTGGTGTTACCAATGTACCCGCTATTTTCATGGACCTGATGCACCGAATGTTTGGGCCTTACTTAGATAGTTTTGTTGTTATATTCATAGATGATATCCTGGTGTATTCTAAGGATCTTTAAGAACATGAATAATACCTTCAGAAAGTATTAGGGAAGTTGCGAGAGGCCAAATAATATGCAAAATTCAGTAAGTGTGAATTTTAGTTGGAAGAAGTAGCATTCTTGAGACATGTGATATCCAAAAATGGGATAAGGATAGATCCTGCAAAAGTCGAGATGGTAACTAATTGGAAACCTCCCGAGACTCCTACTGAAATACGAAGTTTTCTGGGATTAGAAGGATATTATTGGAGGTTTATTAAGGTATTTTTTAAGATAGCTTCACCTTTGACCTGAATTACTCAAAAGAAAGTTCATTATGTTTGGACCGAGAAGTGTGAGAGAAGTTTCCAAGAACTAAAGAAAAGGTTAAATTCTACTACTGTTTTGGTATTGCCAATGATGGACAAACCTTATGAGGTGTACATATATGCGTCAAAAGAAGGATTGTGAGGAGTATTGATGCAGGAAAGAAAGATGATAGCTTATATCTCCAGGAAATTAAAACCCCATGAAGAAAAATACCCCACATATGACTTGGAGTTAGTAGCTATTGTGTTTGTTCTTAAGAAATGGAGACATTATTTGTATGGAGCTGAATTTGAAGTCTTCACTGACCTTAAGAGTTTGAAATATATTTTTACTCAAAAAGATTTGAATATAAGGCAACGTAGGTGGATAGAATTTTTGGAAGAATTCCAATGTCCAATTAGATATTATCCTGGAAAAGTAAATACAATAGCAAATGCCCTTAGTAGGAAGGCGAATTTATCAGCTATTCGGTTGCTATGAATTCTAGAATTGGATGCATTTGCAATAAATGAAGAAATAAGAATAAGTAATATCTCCATTTAACCTACCTTTCTACAACAGTTAAAAGGAGAGCAAAATAAAGATGAAGAGTTACAAAAGTTGGTGCAAAAGGAGGCAAGTAAGGAAGAAGGTGAATTCCAAAAGAACAATAATGACATTAATTGTTACGAAGATCGATATTGTATTCCAAAACAATATGAGACAAGATATTTTAACAGAGGTACATCGAAGTAAGTATATCATCCATCTATGAGCCGTAAAGATATATTAGGACTTGAAATGACATTATTTATGGATTGGTATAATGAAGGACATTTCAAACTTTGTGACTCACTGTTTAATTTTTCAGCAGGTGAAATCTGATTAGCAATGACTCGAAGGGTTATTTCAGCCATTACCTACTCTACTGTGGAAATGAGATGAAATTACTATAGATTTCATTACAGGATTTTCCGCAGTAGTAGGACAATGAGTGAATAGGAATGGCCCCATTTGAAGCCTTATATGGAAGGAAATGTCAGTCCCTATTGTATTGGAAAAGTTTAGGATGGAGAATGAGTGAACAGGATGCTTTTGATCTTGAAAATGTCCTAGTAGACAGAAAAGCTACGCGGATCGACATATGAGAGATTTGGAGTTTGTAGAAGGAGATCATGTATTCTTAAAGTTGACTCCACAACGGCAATTGAGAATCAGAGGACAAGGGAAGAAGTTGGCACCTAGGTATGTTGGACCATTCCATATTGTCGAGAGTATTGAGAAAGTGACTTATCGATTGGAGTTACCAGCAGAGCTTCAAGGTATTCACAACGTATTTTATGTCTCACAAGTTTAGAAGTATATAGCTGATCCTGCACACGTTTTGAATAATGAGCCTATTAAGATGACTCTAAGCTTAAAGTATGAGGAAAAGCCTATTAAAATCTCCGAGTATGCTGAAAAAGAATTGCGAAATAAGAAAATTCCACTTGTAAAAGTGTTATGAAGTTATCATCCAGTGCAAGATGCGACCTGGGAAACGAAAGCGAAGATGTTGTAAAAGTATCAAGAATTATTCCAGATATAAGCCAATTCCTTATGAAGAGATGAAGGATATGGAAAAAGGAAAATGGAAGAATTGAACAAATGATGAAAAAATGACATGAATGATTGTTAAGCATTTTCCTTAACCGTCGACTAACGTTGGGCACGTAGGCTGGACGTTGGCTAACCGTTGACTACTTTTTGACCAAACACGACTAAACATAAAAACAATGTTTGATGTAGGTCCATTGGTAAACAACCAGTGACATGTTAGGAATGGTGAAAATGGTAGTCAAACGACACGTGAATGATAAGAGCTTATTTAGGACACGAGGTGAGTCCCTTTTGACTTCTAAAACCTTTTGAAAGTTAGTATGCTTTATTTTTTTTCATAAAATGCTGTGTTTTACATTGTTTTGAAAATCCCTGAATATATTTACGGTTATTTGAGCAAAATTTATATGCCATCTTGGGCTAGAATGAACATCATAAATGGCTTGGAGACTTAACGGATGATTAAAATACGAATTTGTGAATTTAGTCTTCTTAGATTAAATACTTCGGATATTCGAAAAATGGTAAATTTTAAAATGGGGTATTCACAAATTGACTAGAATGCCCTTATTGGAACATTTTATGGAAACATGATTGGAAACTTTGAACTTAATCATCTTTTAGGATTAGGATACTAGATTTCTTGAAATAAGTTCCTTTTGAAATCTGGAATATGAAAAATGATCCAAATGTCCTTATTGGAATATTTTATAGAAACTTTAAAAATTAGGCATTTGGTAAATGATTGAAATATCCTTATTGAAACTTTTATGAACGCTTTTCAAATTGGGTAAGGGTAAAATGACCCGAATACCCTTGGAAACTTATTTTAATGTGGAAAAAGAACTTTTCACCCTGTTTCGACACAGTTTTCAAAAATAATCTTAGGGTATGAGATTAACTTTTGAAAAATGATATTTTGATCCTGGAAAGTATTTTATTGGCCTGGTGTGCCTATGAAATGAATTGATTGGTCCTGCGGAACCTATAGGAGTAATTATCTGATTTGCGAGGTTGTGGGATCAATTTTTTGAAAATGATATTTTGGTCCCAAAAATGTTTGATTTGGAAATCCTGCGCGATCAAATAATGCTCTGGCCTGATCAGTCAGTAGGGATTGGTATCGGTAATGTTGAGTACTCAACAAGGATTTTAATCTTTGAACTAGTCTACTTTAGAGTTAGATGACCCCAGTAACCTGGCCTAGTTCTAGGGATTGTCTTACTCTAAACAAGGTGACACATTGAGATATGTCGTCATAGCTAGGCATTTAGCACTTGGCATTTGCTGCGCTTGTGAGTGCACCTTATTTTTTAGTCGTTCACTGAACGCCAGGCGGGGACACTCGGTAGCATTTGACTCCTTGCCGCCTCATGGTGAATGACGTAAGGATTGGGACCCTTTGGCTTATGAAGGCAAGTAAAATATTCAGTGTGCCGCGGTACACTTATTCATTCTTGGTCGTATGATGCGGTGTACTTACCCTCCACCGACACACAGTTTAGTGCTATAGGCTGTAGTCTTAGCACAATAAGACATGGCACCGAAGGCAAAGCCTTATGAGCTTTGCATGCTGGCCGACCTTCTATTGGAGAAGTGCCAGTAATTTGGAAATTGGGACAATAATTTGAAATTAAAATATAATTTTTCAAAAATGATTGAGTTCTGAATAAACTCTTCTTTAGAGAGTTTTAGAAATTAATTTCAAAGGAAGCCCTTTAGGACAAAAATGCAACATTGCTTTACTTCATCTGGTTTTTAGAAAGCAATGGCACACACGGGACTCACTGTGTGAAACCCCAGTCAAAGCCGACCTTAGAGTAAGAGGGTTGGGATGCATATCATGCTTTACTTCATGATTGAATACATTTTCATATGATTTATATGTGCTTTGGATTTGAGTTTTATTGTTTTGAAGTCTTGTTGGTGAGTATTGTGTGAGAGGGGCAAAATGGTAATTTTTGCCCGACGTGAAAATAGGAAGATAGATTGTGGATTGAGTAGAAAATAATTTTTCTAGTGGAAATAGCAGCAAGAGTTGTAGTGGTGTAGTGGTTAGAGCTTTAGAATTAATTATTGAAGTCTAGAGTTCAAATTCCATCATAAAAGCTTTAGCTAGATTAAATTTTATTTTTGCTTGGGGGGAGTTGGTTTCGGCCATAAGGGCCTAGATCAATGTGGTGATGATGTCTTAGGAGAGACATGTTAGGAGTATTCTCATTCCACTCCTTTGTTCTTCTCGAAATTCCTAAAGAGAATTCATTCTCCCTTGATCTTTAGTTTTTCTTAGTTTTCAACTCCTTAGTTTGATCAATGTGGTCTATCCTTTTCCTTTCCAGAAAATTCAGCAGAGTGCTAAGGTCTTTTAAGATCAAAATGTCC
Organism: Voacanga thouarsii; assembly: GCA_026120185.1. Classification (NCBI taxonomy): domain Eukaryota; kingdom Viridiplantae; phylum Streptophyta; class Magnoliopsida; order Gentianales; family Apocynaceae; genus Voacanga; species Voacanga thouarsii. Next base: position 1,952,736 of record JANUWF010001161.1, read on the forward strand.
TAGTAAAAGGCTTCTCATGGTCTGGAAAATGTGAATGAATTGTGGGAAATTTCAAGAGGAAAATCCCTCTAGAAAGCTTGCTGAAATTTCACTCTATAGCTAGTTCACCTTCCTTCTTGGAATGAGCTGAAATTTTCCAGCTTGTGTACCTTCAAAATGTCGAAATTCTTAGCTAACATTCCCTTCCAAATGCTGCCAGAAAAATGGCCTTAGGTTCAGTTTGAAATATGAATTATTTCTGCCATTTTCGGACTGCACAAAAGCTGTGCAAAACCAGTGAAAATTCTGGGCAAAATCGCAGCCTTGGAGGCTTAAAACCAAGCTGTTTTCTTCCAGATTTTGTGCAGCACCTTAGCCATGTTTTTCCTCCATGAAGAAGGCTGGAAACCAGCCTTGAATACCCCTGAAACCCCCCTCCTAGCTCGCTGCAAATAGGCTGGAAGTGGCAGACGAAATTCTGCCAGAAAAATTCCTGTGCAGCGAAAATGGTTGTGCAGGAATTTTCCAGCTTACTTTCCATTTCTCCTCCAGTCGAAAACGCCAACCTACTTCTGTCAAAACCTCCCTTAAACCACCATTATCAGAGCTCCATTGTTTCCTTTGAGCTTCTGCATGAAATTCCATCAATGGCTGTCCGAAAATCTCTCCAACAAATCCCTGCAATTTAGCTTGATTACCTTCCAAAATTCCAGCCATCTTATTTAGCAACCTTCTATGATATCTTGCTCAATTGACCAGACTTCTTCTTCATCTTTGTACCCCTTAGTTTCGGCCTTCATAAGCCTTGTAGAACCAGCTTTAATTATCAGAAAATCCACACATTCAGTCGGCCATAGGAGACTTCAAAGCTGGCCAGAAAAATCAAGATATCCTATAATATTTACTTTCCAAATTCTCTTCCTAAAAATATTCTTCAAGGATTGTAACAACTAACCTTTCCTTTCCCTTCCAAATCAGAGAAATCACTCCCTAAACCCTACAGAATTTCGGCAGCCCCAATTCCACAGAAATTCGGTAGCTTCCTCTTCTCTCTCTCTCGATTTTCTCTAGCTACCAAGAACACACACACTACACCAAGAACATCTACTACCTTCTTACACCTAATACACCTCCAAACCACTTCAAACCCTCACGAAAATCTCCAGATTTGATCTACTCCTTGCTGTGAATCCATCAACACCCTTATTAACATCAAACTCTACAAATCATCTTGCTACTTTGGATAAAAAACCAGAAAATTTTGTGAAGGACAAGAACATCTTCAAGGTAAACTTATTCTAACAACTTCATCTTCTCCAAACTTGATCTCTAATGAAAACCTATATGAATAAACATACTAATGATCTCTTCTTCTTCTTCTTCTTCTTCTTCTTCTTCTTCTTCTTCTTCTTCTTCTTCTTCTTCTTCTCTCTCTCTCTCTCTCTCTCTCTCTCTCTCTCTCTCACATGGCCGAAATTCCCTCCCTTGGCCGAATGGTCTCTTTTTCCATGACCATGCTTTCGCCACCTCTCTTGGACAAGATTTGCCATCTAGGAGTTGAGATCTATTCCAAACTCCTTCAAAACATTCATCAATCAAGTAAGTACCTCCAATCTTCTTTTTAAACTCTAGAATCATGTCTCTAGGATGATGTTGTTAGTAGGTGGATGGTGATAGGATTTGAGTATATATATTTATTGTTGAGATTGAAGCATGAGCAATTGTATGATTGTGAAGGGGATGGGATTTATGCATGAAAGGTTCATCTTGGGTGATTGTATGTTGATTTGAGGGTTGATGCATGTCATAGGTTGTATTTGTGTCAAAGCATGCTAGAGCTTATGTCACCTTTGGTGAATAGGAGGTATATGCATGATTAGATTATTGAAGCCATGATCATGTTTATGCTAGTAAAGGTTAAATCATGCCTTAATGAATTTGGATCTATGCCTAGATGCAAGATTTGGATGATTTGATGAATCGAAGGATTGTGTATATTATTGATTGTGGTTGGCCATAGAATCTTGATCATGATCTAGTTGTTCTTAAACTAATTTTAGTTCATGAATAAAATATTCAATAATAATTTTGCTAGTAAATTTCGAAAAACCCTAGGAAGGGTAGATTTGGAATTATTATATATATAAATGATATTTTAGCCAAATAAATAATGATTTTTGCTATAAAGTTAAATAAATAAATATTATTAAAAATAAAGAAATCAATTTAAGCCTTTATGGAAAAGATTTATGCTTAGTAAAATATTTACTAAATCAAAACCCCTAAGGATTTACTTATTATTTTCCAAGAAAGGCTTATTCAATTTAATCTCAACTAGTTTTAACTATCAATTATTTTCTAACAACTAAACTATCATTAAATCACTATTTTACCTAGTACCACCTATGACTCTTGATCAAATAAACTCTAAATTTTCCTTAACAAGATTTAAACTTTCAACTTATTAGAATTTATTTCCCAAACCATTAATTATTTTAAATAACAAATTAAACTTAGCTTATAAACCTACTTATTTATTATTTTGCCTTAAAACTTGGGACACTAGGATCATGGTAGTAGTGAAATGAGTTGATTTAAAATTGAGGAAGTGGATTGTAGCTTGAATTTGATTAAGATTTGTATTTACCCATGTGGGGTTAGGTCAGCTATTTGAGACCTTGTTGTTGTGAGCAAGAATCAGGTAAGCTCCTGCATAAAATCTATCGATGTGAAATGTTTTCCTTATGGCAAGCTAAATATGGAGTGTATGGACACTCGTTTATTTGAAGGCAATTGAGGGTTGAATTTGTTCTTATTTCCAACACTTAAATTATTTAAAAGTTACTGAGCAGATTTTTCAAACTTAAAACTCTTTCTAAAACTGATTGTTCCCAAAACTTTGGAAACCCTCAAATTACTATTTTCGTGAAGAGCAATGCTTTGTTCATTTTATCCCAAGTAGGAAACGTCGTTGAGTACTCAATAAGGGTGGACTACTAGGACTAGTCTTTGAAGGATTAGGGTAAGTCTCTCAACAGGTGGCCACCTCTGAGGGGTGGGCTCTTCCCGGATACGATGTCAGTCCAGTGAGTCGTGCCGGTTCGAGCTAGCAGTTTGTTTTCAGTCAAGTGACTGTGTTTTGCCGGAATGGACACCCGGTTGTTGTTTGGGTATAGAAAATGAGGAGTATCTTGCCCAGTAGGCCGATCACCTACTTTTGTCAGTCTGCACAAAGTGTCGGCATTCTGACCGGTTATGGGGCCCAACGTGTGGTAACCCATATCCCTTTCTTTCGAGTGGTTGATTTCATTACTTGTGTACGGCTAGATAAGCCAAAACGACACTCTTACTTTTGACTAATGCTTGATGCTTGCCAATGTTTCTCTTATAAAAGTTTCACACTTTGCATCCACGAACTGATTTCACTAAACACCCAAAGCACGCACGGACTTACTGAGATTTCTGTCTCATCACCTTTCTATCATGATTTCAGGATGATCCTGCCGTGGAGTTGAGTGGCTAGTAATATCTGCTTTGGAAGAGAATGTGTCTTTTGATTTTATGTATTGCTTTGGGGAGGCGAGAGTGGATAATTTTATTTATGGTTTTTGTTTTGGAATTCATGGATTTATTCTTGAAGTTTTCTTTGGATTGTAATACCTTTTAAGTTAAATATTATTCTTTGGAGGTTGGTTTCTTTTTATCCTGTATGTTAGCATAAATCTCTCTTACCCTCACAGGATAATAAGCTCCCTTAAGTCTGATGATAGGCTCCCAATCCAATCGCCTAAACGTAGTAGAAAGCTGTAAGGAATTATCAAAGGACAACTTATACATCTTCTTTAGTATGATTTTGTTATGTTGGTGACTTTGGTACCAGATTTGACATGTAGGATTACAAATTAGTGCAGACCCAATAGATGCTCAAAAGATGGTGTAGATGAAGATGAAGCTCTAGTTCTTTTGGCCCCAAGTGTCATTCCCTTAGTTCTCCTAGACATAATGAAGATGTGATGACAGACAAAGAAAGGAAGATAGAACACTCTTAAGATCACTCCTTACTACATAATCAAACACAACCCTTAACATTTTCACAAAGACAACACCCACTCAACAAAACCACCATCTCAATATACAACGAAAGACGACACAAACTTCCCCAACAGTACCTGCAAAAAGATAGCTATTGTCCAATCCCAAACACAATATCAATAACCATGTTCAATTTAGAAATGCCATTCATGTCATAATGCAAAGCTCAAAATCACAATGTCAAGTTAAACATTAACAAGTATCTCTTAATATTTGAAGAACATGTCTTGGTAGGCTCAAAATTACACACATTATAGGCATGCTCGATATCGACCAAAAAGATGTAAGACATGCATTGCATCAATCAAATATTATTGTCAATCATATACCCATGTTAACTAAGCCTCAAAGAACGTAAAATTTTCATTTAATCCATCAGACCCCCCCCCCCAAAAAAAGAGAAAATTTTTGGACCATAATTTACACGAAAATATGCAATAATCAATATGAAAAATTAAACTGGAGAAAATGTAGAAAAATTATACCACAATGATCTCTAATATATGGGCAATGACCTTATGCAAAAAGATTGTAGAAATTATGCCCCAAGTGGATGGATTGAAAAATGGGTTTTATGAAGAAAGAATGGATTTTTCTTGTTTTTAATCCAAACCTTCAAGAACAAAGTGATGATTTTGTATTTGGAAGGTGTTTTGGAGGGATAGCAAGTGACCCAGTGGTGTTTTGAAGTTGGACTCGGTGAAGGGTTGATAGAAAAAACCATGGGAGATAAGAGTTGTTTGAAAAAAAAAAAATGGCCAATCTTGGCCATGAGAAGTCTTATGGCCAAAGGGACCTGGCGCCAGGTCCAATTACTGGGCCTGACGCCAGGTCTAAGCTATCTCAGTGCTTTGTTTTAGCCGTGGGCCCGGCCGCCTAGGCCAAAGTTCGGGCCCAGCGCCAGATTAGCTCTAGCTAACCAAAAACACATTTTTTTAAATTTAATTAATTAATGGAACAACCACAATTAAAACCACAAAATGATGAAGAAAATTCATTCTAAAAATTAAAAAAACAAAAAAACATAAATGAAAGCACGCAAAAATTAAATAGATGTCCCAAAAACCAAAGCAATAAAAACCATATTTTGCGATGGTCTTGGTCATGTGGATTGGTCTTAGTATTTCCCGAAAGGGCTCTCACTTGACGATCTCCAATGAGTTTGGCTAATTGTCCAATTTGATTCTCGAGGTTGTGCATGAATGCCTTTAAATTTCTCGTGGTCATATCCACTCCTTGAAACCGTGTTATTGTACCACTTACCATGTAATACCCCACTCTGGTCACACGTAATTTATGAGAATTAACATGCATTAAACATGAACATATGTATCTGAACATGATATATGCTTGTTTCATGAATCTCCAAGCTTGTGTTTTGGCAATGTGTATATTTATATGTGATGCATTAAATTTTTAATAGTGATTTAGGAATAGTGGAAGGCATCGTCTAATTATTGTGCCATAAAATATTTTATGCGGAAATTATTATTATTATTATTATTATTATTATTATTATTATTATTATTATTATTATTATTATTATTATTATTATCTCTCAAAACTCTCATATCTTCTATTTTTGGTCCGTCACCCCTAAATTATTTATAATTGTAGTAATAATTATAATTATACTAAATATAATTATATTGGTATTACTTATTATTTAAAGTATTGTTATTAAAAATTTTATTATCTAGTGTTATAATTATTTCCACTTGATAATTTATAACAACAATACATGTAATGTTATAATGTCTTAATAATATTATAACATTAAAATGACTTCCTTTTATTTTATATTAATATATTATGTGTGTCTATATATATATATATATATTTATTTATTTATTTATTTGTGTAATAAATATATATTAAGTATTCATGTCGTCGTTGATGCTGTCCAGCCGTCACTTTAGGGGTAAGAAATGTCATCCTTTAGTTTTTTTTTTATTATTTTTTATTATTTTAAAAAAGATATTTATCCAAGCCGTTATTTTTTTTTTTAACTTTTAAATTAGAAACAGAGCTTTATCTTGATCAAATCCTATAGAAATGCTCAAGTCTTGAATAATTTCTTCTTATGCAACCACCAAATTTGACCATTTCAACACTATCGGTTGTATGTTGAATTACAAAAGACAAAATCATTTTTTTTTTTCAAATTTAAATGGATACTAGCAATCCTAATTCTCCAAAACTTTGGAAATTCTTTTCATCTCTTACTCCAAACTCACGCCACCCCACTTTTCTCTTAAAACAAAATTCAGTTTTATTTCATGCTTGAAACTAGCTGTTGCCAATTTGAGGTATCTAAGCCTCAAGAAGAACATCTGAAATTTAAAGAAATTCTATCTAGGCCTTTTTGAATGTTTGAACCACCTATAATGATTCCAAAATTCGGTCAAGCCAACACAGACTGATTAATCCATTCTCTATCAAAAAATTGTTTCACAATGACCAAACCGATTTCCATTTCTTTTACTTCGCTCAGAGCACGTAGTATCCTCTCTCTTCCTTGAAGAATTTACCCATCATTTGGCAAGGTACAAAGCTGCCTGATTTCATTTAGGCCTAACCGTGCATCATTCTCAGAAGAGGTACCAAAATTCTTCTTTCTTTCTTTCTTTATTTTTTCCTTTTCTTCTTTTTCCTTCAAGTAGTCGAGCCATTTAGTTTTTGGTGTGATTTTGATAAGTGTAGCATGGATAAATGGCTTTGATTGTCGTATGGTTTAGGGGTGGGTTCGGCCAGATTGTGGGCGTAACTAAAGTCATTTGTATTACTGTCTGATTTTGCTTTGCTGGGTGTGCTCCCATGTTTTGCTTTGAAGACGTGGGTGTAATATGAGAGCTGGGTTCAATTGGCAGGTGGGTAGTAGGATGATATATTACTTGAGGAGGTGTATTAAATGGTGTTTTGGATACATGTTTTGATGATAGCATGCAAGCTGAGTTCTATTGGCCATATGATTTTCAATTGATATAGTGATCAGATTACTTTTGCTATTAAATGGGTTAAGTTTGAAATTTGGTGTGGTGCGTTATATGTTGCTGGGATATATAGAATTTTTTTTATGGATGATTATTATAATTTATTAGTGATTAAAATTGTTGTTTGAAATTTTTTTGCATTTATTACTTATTATTATTAGTAGCTTTATTATTATATAATTATATTTATACACTCGCTTGTATTCATCTTGTCTAAAATATTGTATTAATGTAATTAGATGCTTGTTCAATCACACTTATTTTATTTATACTATTATATCATATTAAAAAATTTTATTTATTTACTCCCTTGTATTAATTTTATTTAGGTAATATTATTATTGTGATATATTTACGCTAATAGTTAATAGTTTTATTATTGATGCGTAGTTTATTACTATTATGCCTAATTAATATAATATGATTATATTTCTTCTCAAAATATATTATTTTAATATATGATGTTAATATTGTTAGCATACACCTAATATATAATAGTCATTATTAAAATTTTTATAATGTAATTTGGTATTAAGGTATAATTTAATCTTATTATTATTAGTTGTGATTTTTTATTAGTAAAGTAATTATTTTCTATTAAGGTTATCATTGGCTGAGTAGACAGAATTTTTGCTATTATTGAATGGGTGATTTTGCATGTAAATTTGTGGTCCTTTGAATATGATTGTATATATCGCCGAAGGGTATTTTATGGAGTATGCAATCTGATAGGGATAGTCAATCACTTGTAGTCCAAGTTCTTGTTGTTTTCAATTACTAAATTGTCGCAAAGATTTATAATAATATTATTTATTATAATTATTAATAATTATTACCTATTATAATTTATTATAATATTTATTATTAGTAGTTATTGCTATTATTACTTGTTGTTATTATTTATTATCATTCATTATTATTATGTATTATTATTTCCTTCTTGTCTATTTAGTGATATACAGGTTGTGTGAGTCTAAGATTTGTATGACTTATGTTGTAGGAATCGAGTTGTAGGTTAACCTTATCCAGATCGACTTTATGCACACATGTGAATTTTACCATAGTAAACTTAACTTTATGTGCTTAGATAGAGTGGGGAATCTGAATGTAAGTACTTTGTTGTAAGGCTAGTTAGAGCAGTAATTAATTAAGTATTTTGATTTCATGTGATAGAAAGGAAAGATTTCCAAGATCAAAGGACAATGCAATAATCTTGGAATAAATTACTTAAGTTGAGAAGGTAAGTTCCCTTACATTCATGAAATCGATTTTATTTTTATTATGTTGGTTTGAAAGAAAGGTTGGTGAGTATCTGTTGCAAACAAAAAATAATTGCACAAGAGCTAATTTTTGAAAACTCCTATATATGGAAACTTCTTACATTGGAAACTTTCTACATTTGGAAACCTTCTAATTTTAGAAACTTTAAATTTAGAAGTTTTTTTTAAAGTATGTCAAGCATGACTTAAGAGCCAAGTATCAAACATTTTGATTTGTTTTGAATATGTAAGAGATGAATTCATGATCATGCATATACTTTTCGAAAATCATAGCATGTCTTATTTGAACATGTCTCCTTCAACTATGAGCACTTGGAATAAAATATTGACTCAAAACCATGCCTTAAAGTCCTTGTGTGAGTTGGAAAATGTTATTGGAATTATATTGAACTAATTTTGTAGGATCCGCTTGGGAGCCTTATGAATTGTGAAGATTGAATAACGTTGAGTACTCAATAGGGGCTAGACCTCTATATTAGCCTTTGGTTGGTCTGGGGATATCTCTCAATAGGTGGCCACCTCCGAGAGGTTGACTCTTTTTTATCAGGGCATTAGTATAAAAGGTTGAGCCGTCCTCAGCTAGCGACGGGGTTCTAGTAGAATCGACGGCCGGAAGTGGGACAGTCAGATTGGATTGAGAGAGAGAGGGAGGAAAATCTCACTCGATAGAATGTACACCTATCAGGTGTTGGGGGTCAAGTGCTTCACAGAAGTGAGAGCCACCTCTGTGCCCTTTCACCACCTAATGGGGGTCATGTGCTTCACTTAGTGTGAGAGCCATCTCTATGCCCTGTTGCACTGACTTGGTTGCTTTTCATTGTTGAACTATTTCCGTGGAACTATTCTAAGGGGATCTTTGAATTTTATTCCAGGATTAATACTCTTCAACCATTCATATCTTTCCAATTAAAATATTTTAAGAGCATTTTGTTTCGTGATTTCTCACTAGTATCTTTCAAGAAGTGAGAATTAAATTTGTAAAGAAGGCATGATAAGCTTTTGATATGCCGTTAATGCATGCATCATGGAACTTGTTTTACTTTCTTAGCCCAACTCACACACGAGGCTTACTGAGATAACCAATCTCACACTATTTTAAACTCATGTTTTCAGGGAGCCTCAAGTTTTGATCAGGTTGGAAGATCAGTAGCTTGAAGTTTTTGTTATGGAATTTCTATGTCCATTTGTTGGATATTTATTTTGAATATTATTTTTATTTGGGAACTTTTGTATAAGTATTGAGGTTCTTTTTTTTTTATTAATTTTCGTTTAGATTTTCTTTAAAATTTGAATTTCTTTTACTCTTCGTTATAAAGACCCCTGGTCCAATGGACGGGACGACATCCCTGATCCATTTTGGGTTACGTAAGTAGGTGGGGTGTTACATACCAATTGGTTAACCAACTCTTCCAGTGATAGATTAGGTGATGGTGCATTGTAAGGCAAGGGGGTTTAAATCCTTTGATTCCCAAAATTAGAAGAATTATGCCTAGGTTTTTTTGTTATTCCATGAAAAGTTACGATGATTCCTCCAACCAGGGTTATAAGTGATGCCCAAAGGATTGTTAAGTTGTCGTCCATTGTCCACAAATGTAGCTTGTTCTAAGGACTCTTATGATGACCCTATACTTTGGCTCTCATGATTTGGATGCCCTTTCTCATAAAAATCACAACTTACATTCATTACCTATCCTTGGGAAGGAGACATCACCATTTGCTCCTTCTTTTATGTCAGTGCCTCCATCTTCGCCTCCAAAGCTGCCATGGCTTCCACCTTGTACACTCTATCAACACGAGCTTTTAATCCTACACTACCCCATGTATAGTAGTTTATCTCAAGATTTTCAATCAAATTAAACACATTCTCTGAGGTCTTAAAGTTAATAGAACCTCCTGCAAATGCATCAATCAATTCCCTTGTAGCAAAGTTCAAACTACTGAAAGATTTGCATTTGCATACCTAGCTCGAACCCATGATGAGGACATTTTCTAAGCATCTCCTTGAACCTCTCCTAACACTCATAGAGATTTTCAAATTCTAATTGTTGGAAGGCGAAAATATCAGTCCTAAGTTTTGTTGAGGGAAAATATTTTGCTAGGAATTTTTTAGCCAAAACATTCCAAGTGGTAATGGATCTGGTTGGCAAAGACTTTAACTAAGATTTCGCTCTATCTCTCAAAGAAAAGAGAAAAAGCCTTAGTTTGATACCATCCTCAGAAACCACTTTCATCTTAAATGTATCACAAATTTCTAAAAAACTCATAATCTGGGCATTAGGATCTTCCTCAGATAACTCATCAAATTATACCATGTTCTGAATCATTTGGATGATATTGGGCTTTATTTCGAAGTTATTACCTTTTATCCTAGGTTTCGTAATGCTCGAGCCTGTACTTGAGATTGTGAGTTTCACAAAATCAACCATAGTCCTCCTATAATTACCATTATTAGTACTATTGTTTGGTTGGTTAACCTCCATGTAGTCTCTCACCCTTTGTCTAACCACCCGTTGAATCTTTGTTAATGTCCTCTCAATCTCAGAATCAAGATCTACTATGTCGTCCTTAGATCATTGCACCATACATTAAAAGCAAGATCCATAGAAAAGAGAAGATAGTGAGATTATAGAATTTACAAATCAAACAATTATTACACACTCCTAAATTGGGTTAGTCAAATTACAACATATAGTGAAATTAGAGAATTACAATTATACAATTAACAAAATATGACACCTAGTCATACAAGGAACATATATACATATTCACATATTTACATATAGATATATAAACATGGTTAAATCAATAAAATCCAAGCTTTCATGATATTGTTCCCCGGCAACGACACTAAAAATTTAATGCGTAAATTTTAGGTGTTTAAAAAATATTTAAATTTAAATACATCCCTTAGTCAAGTTTTAATTAAAACATTAATCCCAAAATACATATAGAGTAAGTATACTCATCGCAAGCATAGTATAGGAAATTAACGAATATCAATCCTCAAAGGAACAAGTATAGACTAATCACTTTTCATTTATTATTTAACCAACCAAATAAAGTGATAAGGTAATAAAAAAAAGAGAAATATGTACAATTTAAGGATGTAGGAATATGTAATGTACACAACTATCCTAGAATACATAATAATGAATCATTTAGCAACTATTTCAATTAATCATCATCTTGGTATCATGAAGGAATTTAAGTAAAATTCAATTGTTTCTTAAGTCATGAATCCATTTACATAGACTTTACTTCTTTCCCAATCCATAAAATCACTATCTATTGACTAAATTAGTAGATTTCCCAATAAAACCAACATAACCAAAAGATGCATTAAACTCAATTCCTCATAAATTATTCCTATACTTTAGGTGATAATAAACATGAAATTAGTCAATAACCCTATACTCTAGGTAAAATTAATTAATCTCTGATTACTTTAGTTCCTTATCTTAACTTTGTTTTCCAAGTCTATTAAGAAATAACAAATATAAAATCAATAAAACTAAACTAACTCCTATCTTCTTTTCCCAAGTTAATTAGAAACAAATCTAACTTTATCAATTTTTCCATAATTATAAATAATCAATCACCAAAAAATGATAGAAAATTGGTCAAATAACTAAATTAATACAAAAACCATGAATCCTAAAATAATGTCAAATTACCTTTGACCCACCTGGCTCTAGGTGCATTCTTTTTTTTCTCCTGAACTTTTGCTCTATTCGTGCTCTATTTTCTAGATTGGACCTGGCGCCAAGTACATGTTAGAATTTTCCACCTTTTGCTCGAAATCCACTTAATTCTACACAAATGTATTAAAAACACTTTCCACAAGCAAAATATCAAATAGGAAAGAATATGCCTAGTTATTACATCAAAAGTATCTCAAATTAGCCTTAAATAACTAGGGAAATAGTGATGAATTTAGCCCATATCGGTACTCTATTTATTAAGTGTTGTATTTTGATTCTAGTTTTTAGAGTCTCATTGGGACTGCCTATGGGACAAATAATAGGTAAAACATAAAGTAAACAAAAGTAGTTAAGAGTGTCAATAAAGAATTCATCAATCCTAATAGTATGGGTGATAGGGGCTAAATTAGTCATACTTTTCCTAGTTATTTGAGGTTCTTTTGTGATACATTTTATTCAATAACTAGTCATATTCCTTCATATTTGATATTTTACCCTTGGAAAGGTATTTTGTTCATTATTACAAAATTTTGGGGTAAAACGAAGCAAAAACATCCAGAACAGAATAGTGGTGGCGCCGGCCAAGATAGAGGAACCAACGCCGGCCATACACTGTTGACACGAACTTTGAGGCAATAAAAAATTGGTGAAACAGAGCGAAACAGAGTGGAACTAGCGTTGGCTCCAGTAGCCAAGATGGCACCGGCTGCATTCTGAAATACATTGTGTGAAATTCGAAAAATTGACGAATAAGTAGAGAACCGGAACACAATCGACGCCGACTCTGAGAGCCAAGGCAGCGCCAGCTATGCTATGAGGAAAAGGCAGAGCTTTGATTTTTTCTACGCGATTTTTGGTAATCTGTAGAGTTTTAGTACTTTCCTACTTCTACTCGGCCCAGAACATTACACCAACGAATTTAGGCACTTCCCAAACCTATAAATAGATGGACAGGACAAGGGAAAAGAGGATAATTCATTGATTATCATAGAAAATCACTCAAATTAAAAGAGAAATTCTTCAATTCAAGGAAGGTTGTGCAAGAAGGTCTTCAAAGGAAGAAGGAGGAGGCTTGTCTATGAGTACTTTCTTTTACTTTGTTTTCTTTTTCTTGACAATGATGTATTACTTGTTTTATTGTAATTTAATATTGTTTTAGATAGTCATAATGTTTAGAGTTATTTGATCTTTTGATTAACTGATTGTTATTCTTGGTATTTAATTACTTGGGCGTATTACGAGATTGATTGATTGGTTCTTTCCATTAATTTGCTTGGACAAAGGGGTTGATGGTAGTTTCAATTCATTAGCTTCGCATTTGTTGGCTTTTAACTTGCTTGGACAAAGGGGTTAAGAGTAAGGACAAAGTAGTTAAAGGTTAATTGATGTCTGCCAAGATATGGATTCATTGGTTAATTTCATGTGTAAATTTGATAGCAATGGAAATTTAATCAAAGGATTGTGGTTAATGCATCTTTTAGGTGAATTAGTTGAGACATGATATATGATATTAATTTGTCTAGAAGATAGGGATTCATGGATTGGACAAAGAAGTGAATCTATGTTATCCTTCATGATGCCAAGGGAATAATTAGTTATGATAATGATTAAGTACTTTAGGATCATGTTTGTCAAAACAATGGTTTAAGTTACATAATTCTACATCCTTGACATGTATATATTTTTATTTTATTTTATTTTCCTGTTTATTTCGTTTTTTACTTTATCAAGTCGGTTAAACAATGAAAGAAAGGTGACTAATGTATACTTGTTCCTGGAGGATCGACACTCGTTTGAACCCTATGCTATGTTGATGATGAGTACACTTATTTATATGTGTAATTTGGGTTTAACATTTTAATGTAAACTTGATTGGGAATCTGCTTAGTTTTTTTTGTGATTTTTATACCCAAATCCATACGCATCAAGGGGCATATATATATTACTACCATATGTGGAAAATCATTACTCAAGAAATCCTTGGCCAAGGCAACTATGTGTTGAAAATAGTTCCTAATGATATACATGTTGAGTAATAGATTCTAGAATAAGTACTAATAAATTCGGACTAGAATTAATTATGTTCTATATGGAATTAACGCTAATTCCATATTTTAAATTGAATGAGATAGAGTATGATGAAATGAGTTTATTGTACTGATATTTTGTTATTGAAATGTTTATGCCAAGCCACTTGACTTTCTGGACTTTTGGGTAGTTATGATGTTATGATGCATTGCTAAATGCCGCTCATGATCTGTTAAATATGAATTTATTAATTAGAGAACTAATAAATTAATTCTAATTAGAATTAATAAGTTAATTCTAATTATTAAACATTATTAACTCTACAGCAATTAGAAATAATTCATATTTTGCTACCAATAGGCCGGAAAACCTAATAGATCATACACAATAGAAAAATTGGTACTCAAGATATTACATGATAATATTATGGGATTAATTTGTAAGAAGAAATAATTATTATGGGTTAATTATAAAGTGTTGTAATTAGTTGGTGAAATTATAATTATTTAAAAGTCTCATGGTCGAATTATAAACTAGTTATAGTTCGATGGACAAATTGCAATTTCCTAAACTCAAATCCATAATTTGAAAGGCTTTATTTTCCTAAAAGTTTTATGGAACAAACGAAAGGTCTTATGTGGTTTTTTGTTTAATGTTTCCTAAAAGCTTTAGGAAATGCTTAGGACACATGCGAATATTTTTCCAGAGATGATGGTGTTTGTTATCAATACACATGTCTACACCATTCTTGGTGAAGAAAAATTTCAAAAGCTTTTTCTAATATACTTCTCCGAAACAAATAAAACCCTGTTTGACCATAACAACCCACTAGTGTCGGTTCTTGGTGCTTAATTTGAGTTCTATCCTTATGTGGATATTATTAGAGAAATTCTTACGATTGGAATTTAGTGTTTCAAGGCTTGGAAAATTTTCAAAGGAATTACGTGCAAGAGAAAAATTTTAAAAGTTGCAATTTTCAAGTAACGAAAATTTTCTCCTTTCCCTTGGCTCGTTTAATTACATACGAGGGATCAGTTTTAATTTCTGCTACGCATTATTTGATATTGCATGATTAAAATCTAACAGTTTCTTGGCTAAATGATGATAGAACTAGAGATGTAGAGAAAGAAATAGAGAGGAGTTGAGGTATCAGTGAAGAGTGAAGAGGGATTGTCAGCGTTCCTTCTTGAGTGTGTCCAGCTTCTTATTTTGATAGGGAAGCAAGCGAGAAAGAATTAAAGTGGGGGTATTAAGGGTTCCATTTAGGCTATGTCTCGAGCATAGCTAGGAGTTGTCCTAGGTCTTTTACACTTCAAATTTAAAGGAATTTAAAGAATGAAGAAGATAGCTAAAAACTTGGAGTGAACTATGGGAAAATTTGGTAGAATGATGGAATGCAATGCATGTACCTTGGCTAGTTTTGGTAAAGAGTGGAATCGAATGGTGTGGTAGGAAAGAGGGTATGTTGCGATTCTCGTAGGAAGTAAAAGAAGAAACTAAGATAGATAATGTATGCTTTTCTAAAGGAAAAATAATAGGAGGTTTGATAGAGTTTAATTTCTCAAAATAAGGCACTTCCAACCCCCAAATATTTGTATTTCAAACTTTTCAAAGGGTCCTAGTTCCTAGCCTTTCATCTAGCTTTGGCCAAGGCAAACACAAGATGAAGTAGAGGAGTAAATGGCTGGCTACCTTCAGGTAAAATAGTTTCCAGCAAATCTTGGAGATTCAAATTCAAAGCTAAGAGTTTCTAGGAGGAATTTTAGATAGTTCAAATTTGAACTCCTAAAATTTCTCTTATCAAAATTTAAGTTTTTAGGAGAGTAGACGAAAAATTTGTGACTGCTATATGACCATCACTAATTGCGATAGTAATGAAAATAGCGACAAGTTTGATCAGCTGTCACAAAACCGTCTAATTGCAACGGATTTGCGATGGCTATCACAAAACCCTTACTAATTTGACGGATTTGTGACGGCTCAATAGAACCATCGCAAAACCTTCACAATTTAGCGATGGTTTAGCAACAAAATTTTGTAATTATACATTAAAGCTAACTAATTAAAAAAAAACCCCATTGCAAAACCCTCGCAAATTGCGATGGATTTGCGATGGCTTGATAATAAAATTAATTTTTTAGAATTTTAAAAGAAACTGTCTCAAAACCCTCACTAATTGCGAAGGATTTGGGATGGAATTTTGTAATTATAAATTAAAAAACAGTCGCAAAACCCTCGCAAATTATGATGGATTTACGACGACTCAATAATAAATTTAATTTTTTAAGAATTTTCAAAGAAACTATTGCAAAACCCTCACAAATTGCGGTGGATTAGCGACGGAATGTTGTAATTATATATTAAAACTACATAACTAAAAAAACTGTCGCAAACCCTCACTAATTGTGACAGATTTGGAATGGCTCAATAATAAATTTAATTTTTTAAAGATTTTCAACAGAACCGTCGCTAATTGCAACAGATTTGTGACGACTCGATAATAAATTTAATTTTTTAAGATTTTCAAGAGAACCATCATAAAACCCTTGCTAATTGCGACGAATTTGCGATGGCTCAATAATAAATTTAATTTTTTAAAATTTTCAAAAGAATCATTGTAAAACCCTCGCTAATTAGCGATGGTTTAGCGACAATTTGTAAAAGCCGTCACAAAACCCTTGCTAATTGTGATGGATTTGCGAGGGATTAGGCTTTCATACCCTAATGACACCCTAATTCCTCGCAAATCCATCACTAATCTAAAATATTGTTTAAAAAATTTTAATGTTTGATTATAAGTATATATATATGTATGTGTGTGTGTGTGTGTGTGTATTTTGAAATAGTAGAATAAGTTGAAATATTTATATATATAATATAAATATGATATTATTAAGTATATATGTATATAAATTTATATATATTTTTATGTAAATATTATATATATATATATGTATGCATATATTAATGTATATAAACACACACATACTAACATAAATAAAATGTATATATGTATGTATATAGATTAATTTGTATGAATATGTATGTCATATACATATATATGTATATATATTTATTAATGTATCAAAAAGTAATTAACATCTTTATATCTATGTATATATAATTTAAATATGCTATATTTATACATACACACACACACACACACATAGATATATATATATATATATATATAGTATTTAATATATAAATACTAACACTCATATACACTAACATATCCAAATATATATTATATGTACATATTATGTATCTAAAAAGGATCATATAATATATATGCTATATTAATATATAGATGTATATATATATATATATATATATATACATACATACTAATACATATTAATAATAAAAAAAGATAGAATCATAATATATATATATATATACATATACATATATTATAATATATATTATAAGTACATATTATGTATCTAAATAAATTCATATATATAGAACAGATATGTAATTACTATATTTCATATCTAAAGTTTGGATATAAGTTTTTACTTTATTTAATTGAATTGTAGAATGCGCGAAAAGACATTATTAAGTGGAATATATTTAAATATATTTTATATATAATATACAATATAATATATTTTAATAATTAAAAGAATTTATTAATATTATATATAATATAATATAATATATAATTAAGATAAGGTAAAAATAAACACAAGAATTCACATAGCCTAGTGGTGGAGCACATGCTCTTCCATAACAAAGATGTAGGTTCGAGCCCATCTAACAACAATTTCAATAATTATTAGTGAGTGAGATTGTGAAGGCCTACCAAATCAGTTCCACGTTGGGGTTGGGTCTAAATCTATTTCAAGTCGAGTCGAGGTCAGGCCATGGCGAGGCCAAGTCGGGTGGGGCTATCAGGTCAAGCGATAGCCGATTTAATTATTAAAAAAATTTTAAAAATTAAAATTCAACGATCATGGCAAATTCTGTAGCTAAATTGTCATGAATTTAATAATTATTTTTCAAAAAATAAAAATTTAATAATTCATTTTTTTCAAAAAATTAAAAATAGATCGCAAACATAATTATAAACTTAATTGTAATATTATTAATTAAATGGTCTTTGCTAAGCCATTGCTAAATTAATTATAAAGTTAATTTTAATTTTGTTAATTAATTGGCCGTCACAAATCCATCGCTAAAAAAAAAAATTAGTTGCAAAGCCGTTGCAAATAGCAACGATTTTTCTTTGTCGTTACAATTCTTTTTAGTACGGACAAAACCGTTGCAAAACCCTTTTGCAACGGTTTTGGCTATCGCAAAATGCAATTTTTTCCTGTAGTGTTCTCCTCCACTAATGTTCAGCTGGTCAGGTAAACTAACCAAACACCATATACTTTTAAAAGAAATAAAGTTGAAAGTTCTAAGACAAGGAAACTAAAAATAGGGAATTCAAAAATTCCAATTTAAACCTTGTAGTCTTAGGAATTCAAAAACATTCAAATGGAGTTTATGGAAAGAGTACCTGACCAAGAAAGCAAAGGAGAAAAACTAAAACAATTTTGTTGGAAATGGATTTTAAACTTAAGTTGATAAGAAACCAACTCTAACAGCTCTTGTATGCATTTCATTCCCCAACAATTCTCTTCACTCTAATCCCCAAAGCTAACTCCTCACTTCTACTATCATTATCATAATTTAAAACCTCCACAACAAAAAATAAAATTCTCCAACAACACAAATACTCAACATGATCATAAGTATTCAAAATAAAACACATAAAAATGAATCAAGAATCTTATATGCTCATATAATATGATATGCAATGCACTCCCCTCCTCTATACTAGGGGTGGTTTTTTCATGGGGTTTATATGGTAGGCTAGATACTAGCACTGAAACTACACATGCAGCATACCAAGAAACGTTGCCTCATTTTGTCCATGCTGAAGACATTTCCATGTTTTGTTAATTAGCTTTAATTTGATTTCTTTTTTAATTCCCATGAATTTTTCAGAGTGTAAGGGTTACAAAAGACATGTTAATTGGCCTTTAATGGTTGGGATTACATCTCAATTAGCTAAGGTATGATGCTTATATATAGTTGGAATTCAAATGTTTGCTTCTTCAACAAGTTACCTATATAGATCCCTATTATTGTGATCTAATTATGCTCTTAATTTCATTGACAATTGAGCCATGAACTTCTTTGGAAAAGATCCCTACACAATTCATATCAGTATGAGAAGTAATTCTATTACATTGCTTTTTCAAAATTCCTTGTGGTTTGTTAGATATTAAAGATGGTACTTTCTAAATACCAGGCGATGCTCTATTTTATGTTTGTAATATCTATTAAAAATATTGAAATTTTTCATGAGATGATTTTACAATTGTGATTATAGTAATTTAATGATTGAATCTATTAGATAGCATGTCGTCTGTATAACTATCACTTTACCAGTTATTTTATTACCAGCTATTTTGGAATTAGATATTGGTGGATTTTTGTAAAGTGAATTGAGATCATTATAGTTAATTATTGTTTATTAATTTTAGATTTTCAAATATGTTGCAATTGTGTTTGAAAGCTTTAAAAATGCTAGAAATACTATGTGCCGAATAATATGTTTGAAAAAAGAATTTACCAAAATAATAATATACATTATATTTTGAACTTATTACAATATTGTATAATTATTTTTATGATTTCGTATTAGAATAATTTGAATAAATATAAAATTTTATTAAAGGATTTATTTCCCCCAAAAAATTAATATCATAAAGGATTTATTTACAGATACTAACTAAAAATTGTTTTTCTACTAGAATCTCATTTTCTAAATTATCTTATGTACTTTCTAAAACAATTTTAAGTTTTGAAAATTATGAAATGGTGAATACTTATCATTTTTATTATTTTATTAATTTAATTATCGTGAAATATGATGTTGGCAATCTATGTGTACCTTGTGATGCATGTTTGAACTTTGTGTTTATATTAACTAGTATATGTTGGGCCTAGGGTTATGATTGGAATTGGAGATTATAGAATTGGTGACTTATGATAGATATATGTAGTTTTATGTTGGACGCAAGACTAATAACCAAGGAGAATTACATTCTGTTAGCCTAGAAGTTTGCATGCTTACTTGTTTTGGATCAAGGTGGTTCTCACTACATTCTTTAAGATGGTTTATATGCATAAACTGATTTTATTATACTAGTTTTAAAACTTTGAACCATTATTTTATGTCTTTAAATATGTTTTGAGGAATTAAAATTGTGATTTGTGCATGACATGAACATGAATGTGAAACTCATGGCATATTTCGGAAATATTTGTTTCCCTTACTTATATGGAATTCTCTTGAAATATGAAAATGCATTTAATTTGAAAAAATTATATATCATTCACTATGGGAAAATGGTAAGTTAGAGACGAAAATTTTTTAGACGGATCCATTTCGTCTCTAAATAGAGACCCATTTGAGACTAAATGAAGATGAACCAATTTTTAAAAATTTAAAATGAGATATTTAAGACAAACGAGAGACAAATATATGGTCTCTAAACAAAACGTTTTTATTTGATCTCTAAATAGATATAGAATAGAGATGATAGTAATGTCATCTCAATTTTGTCTCTAAATATAGTCATAACAGAGACGACTCTCAATGTGTCTCTAATATCAGAGACTAATTAGAGATGCATATTTTTTGTCTCTAAATAAAACATTTTTATTTAGTCTCTAAGTAGATGCAGAATAGAGACAAAGTAATGTCGTCTCAATTTTATCTCCCAATAGAGTTGAAACCAAGACGTTGGTCAACGCATCTCTAATATCTAAAGCTAAATAGAGGCGAAAAAAGTTGTAGTTTCTAGTTTGTTTAAAATTAGAAACTAATTAGAGACCAATATATTCATCTCTAAAATTTCATTACTTTATTTATTTGGGTAATTGGTCTCAAAATTGGAGACGGTAAATGTCATCTCTAATTGGTCTCTAAATAGAGACGATTTAGAGATTTTCAAATCTATCTCAAATATTTGAGACTAATTAGAATCTATATTTTTGTGTCTAAAATGTAGAGACGGAAAGCATGATTTACGTTTGGTCTCTAAATTGACTCTAATTTCTAGTCAATGGTCATGGTCTCTATTTGGTTTTTAATTTTCTATTTTAGAGACAAAATAGAGACGAGTTTGAGTTGTCTTTATATCTCTAAGTATATTTGACCAATTCAAAAAAAAAATTATTATGTTAAAATGATAATAATTATATGAGATTGCAAATTGAACGCGGACTTATAATGTAATTCTTTTGATGTTTTAGATGCAGTTATATTTTAAAAAAATTTTAGTGTAAGAAATTTTGAGCTTCTATGTAGAAATTATGCCAGATCATGTGGCAAAACATATTCGATTATCTTCAAAATTGGCCATAATAATTTTCTTAGCAATTTTAACAAATCTAACAGTTGGATAGTTAATTTAATATGCTAATCTTTTTAAATACGCTAGGTTTTAGGCTTTTATGTAGAGATTGAAGCTATATTATGAAAAGATTTTACTAGGCTTAAACTTTAAACCTCCCCCTCCCCCCCCCCCCCCCATTTTCTCCCTTCTTCCCAATTTCAGATGCTTCTTCCCAATTTCCAAACCCAAATGTGCAAAATTTTCGAATTCTCCCTCATCTTTCCCCTTTCATCTCTTCCATTTCATTCTTGTATTCCCTCCTTTCTATCTCATTTCCAAAATTTTATGTATTCCCCTAAGAATCCATACTCGTATTTTGCTTCTCTGAAGCTTTTCAAGAGTACTTAATTAGGATCGGTCATATCCTAACAATTTAACTGATATTCATGATGTGCTTTATATTTCTCAACTGAAAAAGAATAATTCGGACCCATAACACGTGTTAAATGATGAACCACTATAGTTATATCTGAATCCGAGCTATATAAGTAAATCAGTGAAGATTTTGGAACGTACTACTAAGGAATTGAGGAATAAGAATAACCTTATGGTCAAAGTTTTACGGATGTATCACAAAATCCAAGATGCGATATGGGAAAACTAAAGAGCTGGTAAAAGAGAAATATCCAAATTTGTTATAAAGTATGGCAATAGACAATTTCGAGGACACAATTCTTATAAGTGGGGAAAGATGTAACACCCAACATCTTCATACATCTTTTTCATATATTAATTTTCATACAACATTTTCATGCTTAAAAAGACAAGTGAGATGGCATTTAAGAGCTTGACATTTAGGGAATATTGATTAAGTAGTGATGTGAATGAATTCTACAGCTACCTTTTTGTAACAATTATTTACGAGTGAAACATTCGTGTAGGAAATTTGTGTGTACCTATGTGATTATATTGTGATGGTAATTGGTGAATAATTTTATGTCTACAATAAGTAATTTGTTTGTGAATGGGTTTTGTGAGAGAAGAAAACCTTATTAAATATTTTGGGGAGCAAAATGATATTTCTCAAAAATATGATTTCAAATATTTTAGGAGTAAAATTATAATTTTATGTTCTTCATAAAGTAAATAAATATATGTTAAATACATTGTGCTTCTCATGTAATTAAGGTAACATCTAACACACACACACACACACACACACACACACACACACACACACATTATCATTTTGAAATTTATTTGAATATATTAGGAGGAAATATTTGCAAATTTTGTGAGAATTTATTTAAGTAAGAATTCCTTGATTTTTTTTTTTAAAACAAAATTCTTTGTTTTTTAGTGAAATATTCTATAGGAAATTTGTATATATTTATGTGAATATTACGCGATGCTTACTTATGATCAATTTTTTGTCTTGAATGTAGAATTAATTATTAATATGTGTTTGTCGCACTTATTTATTGAAAATCATTGTATTTTTTAAGCTAATGTGGAAAATCAATTTTATTGAGGGCCTAATGTTAATTTTTTATTAACTAAAACTTTACTTCACTATTTTAATTATTTTACTTTTGACCTTATTTATTAGTTTAACAAATTTTATTTTATTCTATGATTTCTTTTATTGATTTAAGACTAATTTTAATATCGTATTATATTTACACCAAATTAATTCCTTTTTGATTTATTTTATACCAAAAAATCCTAGAAGCCCTAAATATGTTAAATGACCATCAAATCCTTACTAATGGCGGCCCAATCTTGACCATTGATTATTTCTAATCCTAATCATTGATTTTTATTTAATCATAGTCATAAGAAAAAGAAAAATACCTTATAGCATAAGCTATTCTATTCTAAACATCCATTTATCATTCAAAAAAATAAAAAAATCTAGATTTTTGTCCCCATTTCTCTTGGCCACTTCACACACACATACACTAGAGTTCATCTTTTGCCCACTCTCAAGCCCTCTTGACCGCCCCCTTCTCTTTCCCTTATCTTTTCAATTTTATTCACTAAAAAACTTGGATTTCTTGTTAAAAAAAACTTGGACTTCATAAACTTGGATTTCCCTTATCTTTTAAAGCCCTCTTGACCGCCCCCTTCTGAAGATCGAGCTGTTTCAAAGCTATAATTTAAAGTGTTAACAAGTATATTTCATTTGGGTAAGTAGTTAGAATCCTAATTCATGTTTTATTCATTAAGCCCATGTTGGGCAAATTTGTATTTCCTGTGGAGATTTGAAATTTGGGTGATTATTTGTGAATGAGCTGTGTTGGAATTGATGTATAAAAGTGTATTGATGTTGAGGTAT
Organism: Voacanga thouarsii; assembly: GCA_026120185.1. Classification (NCBI taxonomy): domain Eukaryota; kingdom Viridiplantae; phylum Streptophyta; class Magnoliopsida; order Gentianales; family Apocynaceae; genus Voacanga; species Voacanga thouarsii. The sequence continues at coordinate 1,976,547 of JANUWF010001161.1, forward strand.
GAATTTGACGAGATTAGGAGTGATTTGATGGTGGTTTGATGTTGGATTATTAATTTAAAATTGGAATTGTGAACTGGAATTTGCTGAATCTGTGGCTAGTTGCTTTTAGATCCGAAACTTTTTTGTCAATAACTCTCCTATTTTTTTTATTCTATATGTTTCTAACATGTTTCAAGGTTATTTTTCCCATTAGAATTAAGTTTAAAAAATTACTTGGTTGATTTTATGTGATTTTTCAAATGTAGCTTGCACAGTGAACCCCGAGATTTGATTTTGCTGAAAGATTAGAACGCTGATTCAACTCCGTCCTTTTCAAATTTTTGTCTGAAAATTTTACTCAATAAACTAGGATGTCTATGGAATATTTTTCCACTAGAATTTCTTAATTTGGACTGGTATTTTTATCTCTGTGATTTTTCTAAAAACACTGCCAAAACAAAGTATGGAAGTTATTGTAGCATTACTTTTAGTTTGAGAAATTCATTACCCTACCAAAACAACTTAGATTGGCCTAAAATTTTTACAGTATTTTTTATACATATCTAAGTTTTCCTCTGCAAAATTTCATTGTGTTTTGAGCTGTATATTCATTTTGAGACACTCCATAGTAGAAACATGGGCACTAAATTTGAATTAGAGGGAGTATTACTTAGCTATTTGGGTTGCAATTACCTTCAGGTCCTTATGACATCTGGATGGACATGACTTCTTTTGGCTTGAATACAGCTTGGAGCTTAAATGATTATAATATCAACACTTAGCATATATGTTTTTTTCCCTAGAATTTTATTTTCTCGACTTCCTTGGAGACCTTTTGGTCTACATACTTTATTGTACACATTACTGGATTTTTTGCATTTTCTGTGTTGTTAATGGAATCTTGGGTGAAAATAGAATTATATGAACTTACAAAAAGGTTATGTAACCTTAAATGGCTTTGTGCTATCTTAAAAACCAACTCTTTCCCTCTAAGCTAACAAACCTTGCTGTCCATATTTTTTGGAAAATGCTTCAATGAACTTGTTGTTTTGAGTGGTTTTAGACTACACTTAGCACATACAAGGATTTATTTTCTTTGAGAATCTTTGAGGATGTGGACAATCATGAAAACCTGTTGTTGATTTATTTTGAGAAAACTTTTAAGAAAACTCCTCTATAGTGCCATCAATAAAGCTTCTTACTGCTGATATTTTAAGCTCATTTTAGTGTTAATTCCAAATAAAAATTTGGATGAAATTTGGTTTTGTTCAACTCAAAGTGTTATAATGAATTGGGGTGCATTGTGAAGTTTTAAAATGCAAGAAAACACCTTAAAAACTAGCTAACATTTCTTGCCCTTTTGCTGTAAAAATTTTGTACGAATTTGAGAGAAGTTATTGGTCAAATATTGATTCTTGGGGAAGTTTTTAGTAAATTCTTGATTGGATATATCTACTAAGATGTTGTTGAAGAGTCTATTTGAGTTGGATTATACTATACAACCTTGGATATGTGAATTACTCGCTAAAACTACTTCAACTCTTAGCTTATCAAAGCTAGAATTTTCATTTTCTTATGTGTAGTTGTTTTGAATGAATTCTTTTTGCTATGTTGGATAGTTTTGTATACAAAGAGAGGGGCTACAATATGACGTGTTATTTTGGGTTGAGATTTTTTGAAATGTATGAAGTTTATCAAAGCTAGAATTTTAATTTCCTTATATGTAATTGCTTTGAATGAATTCTTTTTGCTATGTTAGATAGTTTTGTATAAGAAGAGAAGGGCTATAATATGATGTGTTGTTTTGGGTGGAGGTTATTTGAAATGTTAGATTATACTTGGAGTAGGAGAAAAATGATTTCATTATGATTTAAGACATGAAGGCATGATGTTTACAAAATATTCCCTCAAACACTTTTCTAGAATTGGTAAATTAAACTAAACCCTATTATATGTTATCCATAGAGGTTTACTACAAAATGAATACTTACTTTTACATCTACAAAAATGATTTAGAAATGTACAACAATTATGTTAATGGCATTAGTCTTTGCCAACACAATAGGCTCTTGAATTGCTAGCTGATTCAGGTTATTTTGGATGCAATTTATGGTCACTCCTATTAACAGTAAATATAAATTTCATCTTGTTGATTTTCAACTATTGGCTAATGCTCTTTGATTTCCTACTGCCTTTCATAGGCAAGTTGCTTATGGCGTTCTAAATTATATTAAGCATTCTTTAGGTCCTTAATATGTAATACCCCACTACTTACGTACCCTATTAGGGCTGGGGATGTCGCCCTATTCTTAAGATAAGGGGTCTTTATAACTAGGACTCACAAAAGAAATAAAGAAATGATCCAAATTTAAACTTATTACAACTCAAACAATACATGAACAATTCTCAAAATAAATAAATATCTACTAGAGTTTCTCAAAATGAAATACATTAAAAAATAAGTCTTCAAACAAAGGCAATCTCAAATCAATAATCTTCACAGCAACATCAACCAGAAAGCATAGTATAAAAAGGTGGTGAGACATAAATCTCAGTAAGCCCATGTGTACTTTGGGTGCTTCAGGTAAAATAATTCATATATGCAAGTTGGAAAATTTTCATAAAGGTAAAATACTGGCAAGTCTCAAATAAATTCCACAAGTGAGGAGTGGTGTTTTCCTTTCAAATACCATACATTGCATACAAAAAAAGCAACCACTCAAAAGAAGTAGCCATGGCACCACACTTTGTGCACCATGGCAAAAGAATGTTCAGGATGCCACATTTTGTACATAGTGACAGAAGGTAGGTATACAACTTACTAGGTGAGATACTTCTTTATCTGTACACCAAAACTTACCGGTTGTCCATTCCGAAAATACATAGTCTACTTGACTCTACTTGCTAGCTCGGACAAGTATTATCTACAGAACTGGCATCCTATCCAAAAAGGACTCACCCCTCAGAGGTGGCCACCTATTGAGAGACTTATCCTAACCCTTCAAAGACTAGTCCTAGTAGTCTACCCTTATTGATTACTCAATGTCGTATTTGTCCCTTTTGAGAAAAGAAAAATCATCCAATGTGTTTTATTTGAAATAGCAATTATAGTTTACAAAATTCTTATCAAAGTTGGTTTTTAGAAAAGTTTAGCGTTTTGGGTAAAATTGCTTGTTCAACTGGAAATTATTTGATTGACTGGAAAAGAAAAGAAAAATTTGTCCATAATTGCATCCATAATACATTCCCACATATACATCATGTTTGACTTGTCAAAGTGTCTTTGATCTTCAAACAGCTTTATGCAAGGATTTACTTGATCACTTACTTTTTCCTGGATACAATAGCCTTCCAAGATAGTTCAAGGCACACAAGCCCCACCTAGGGTAAATATAGTGTATAAGTCTAACATCCAAACAACACTTGCTTAAAAAAATAACTCCTAGCCTAGCATGCTTAGGCTTAACTAGTTACAACAACATCCAGTTATGACAACAATGCCTTAAGCTTTAACATTTATTGATAACGTATTTTATAGAATAAGATTAAATTGATAAGCTAAAATAAAGTAGGTGCAATAAATAATAAATAACAAATTATAACAATATTTTTTATTAACAAATAATAATTATGAATAATTTTAATAGTAAATAAAATTATTATTAAATAATAAGTACTATTAACAATAAATCCTAAATAATATTGGTAATAAATAATAAATAATATTATCAAATAATAAATTATATTAATACTAATTAATATTCATAATTAATTATTAAATAATACCTAAGTTTAAATAAAATTTTTAGTAAGAAAACTAAATAATATGAATTTAAAAGACATTGGTATTATATTAATTAATTCCTATATATTATTATTTATATTTTATAATGCTTAATAATTACTATTTATTTATCTAATAAAATAATAATATTTTAAGTAATTATTAATTTAAGAAAATATTTAATGTTGTCCAAAATCAATAAATTAAATTAAACCATGATACTAATAGTATTATTACTAATAATGACAATAATAATACTAATATAAAATAAAAGTAGTTCTAACAATAATCTTTATTGACCATAGTGAATTACTAGTACAAAAAATTATATATATTCATACACATATATATTTAATAAATAACATGCTGATTTGCTCAAAAATAGACTCATAGTAGTAATTACCACAACAAGGGTGATACCATCTACCAATAATATTATCTAGAGGTTTATTGACAAAAATAACATCATATGTGCGTAATGAAACAATGGTGGTAAAATGACCATCATATATCAAAACATCCATACTAGAGACATAAAGCCTTTAATCATAATGAACATACAATGATCTCAAAGCATAATCCAACAATAGCTCTTAAACCTCAATATTCATTTCAATCTTTATGTCTTAAAATTATTCCCTTCACCCACATACATATCTCCAACCCAATACTATTCAATCAACCCATTAAATCCATCATCTAAAAGCCTTGAGTTTGAAAATTTGAGGAGAAAGTCATGAAAGAAATACTTGTTTGATGATCGTTAGTTAAAGATGTCACTTTGTCCAATGAAGGTCCTTGAGTGCTTGAGGAATCCTTCCTTGATTAAAGTATGTTCAAGAATAGCTACCAATGGTTCGACCAAGAGAGAGAGAGAGAGAGAGAGAGAGATGATAAGGAAATGGTGATGAAGAAGTGAAGAAGGATCAAGGTGATTGAATTTACCTTCTTGATGTTCTTCTTGTTCTTGAACAAAAAGCACATTTGATCAGAATGGAAGATCAACTTTGATGTTTTTAGTGTTATAGAGTGTGCTATGGATGAGCATAGATTGAATCCTAGTTGGTTTAAGAGTTTTTGGAGTGATTTGGGATGAATAGAGGTGATTGGAGGTTGAAGGGGTTTAGTGTGTGTTCTTGGTATTCTTGTTGTTCTTGAGAACACAAAAGGAAATTGAGAGAAAATTATTTTTGGGTGTCTAGTGAATGATGGCAGAATGGCCTAGCTAAGGAGGAGAATTTTCGGTTATCCTAGGAGAAGAGAGAGAGTTCAGCTATTTAGAATTTTAAAATGAGGAAAATGTGGAGATGTTTGAGGTAGAAGATTAAGTAATAGTATTTTCTTCTTGAAGATTTCTTGCCCTTCAATAGTGGATGGCTAGACTAGCTATGTTTTGATCATGAAATAAAGGATGGTTTCAACCTTATTGCCGGCAAAAAATGGCTGTACAAGAGCAGAGAAAATTTTGGTTCAATCATCTAGCTAGGTGAGAGTTTAATGGAGGAAAATCTGGAATTTAATTTTCAAGTTTGAAAAGTTTTGAATGGAGTAAAGATAGGAGTGTTTTGAGGTATGTTAATAGAGCTCTAGTGGCCATGGTAGATGAAGAAGATAAGGTGTTCTATCCATGGCTGCAAGGTGGCCAAAAATATAACGAAAGTTGATCAAGAAGTCGGTTCTTGCCTTTGATAGGCAAGCAGGAAAAAAAATATGGAATTTTAGCTACAAGAATTCTTAAGATTTGGAATGATTTTGAGCAGAATTTTTGAATCACTTTGAAATGGATTTGCAGCTGAAATCTAGGAGTGTTTGAAGGTCCATTAATGGTGGTTTTCCAGCCACCATCTTGGAGAAGAATGAGGAAAGTTTTAGGTGTTCTTATACATAAATGGCTGGCTCAATATTCATATCTAAGTCTTAGTAGTTTGCTAGAATATTTTCTGGCTTGGTAGGGCTTGTACAAGCTACGAAATTCCATGGTATTTTCAGCTTTCTTATCTACATAAATTGGTTGGTTGCTAGAAAGAATTATATAGGCAAAGGTTGCTGCAATTTTTGAAAATCAGCCAAGAAGAATTGCTGGAAATTTTTCAGATTTTAACCAAAAGATGAAGAAGAAGAAGATGGAGTTCTTGGAAGAAAAGCTATGGTGATTTAATTGAAAATCTCCTTCCTATTTTCCTTCCTCAAATTCAGTCATCTTCCTATCCCAAAGGCTGGAAATTTTGTAAATTCAAGCTAAGAAATTTCCAAGACATTATATAAAAATTGAAAAGAATTAAAGAAATAGGAGTAGTTTAAATTTAAATAGGTTAGGATAAGGCTTGCTAAAATAATAGAGACCAAAATTCTTCTAGAATTCCTTTTAGAACAAGATCATGTGGTCAAGACATTACCATTGTATCTTCCCAAAGACAACATTTCTAGCTTTAAGGAATGTAAAAAAAGGAAAAACTAAAACATTGGTTAGGATAATTATGAATAAAACTTAGGTGATGGGATTTGAACTCAAGACCTTATAGATTAAATCACAAAGCTCTAACCACTTAACCGCACTAACTCTTATTTTTATTTTCCTAACCAAATTTTCTTCCTATCTAAGTCTCAAGCCTTCTTCCTATTTCATCCTCAAGCAAAATTTCCTTTTTACCCTTACTACTCAACAAACATAAATAAACCTTATAACCCATATAATACAATTCTAAGGCACATGAAATCATTCAAGATATATATTTTATACGAGATGATGTGACATGCACCCTATCCCTCTCACTCTAGGGTAGGTTTAGGTGGTGTTTTACATCCTCCCCTTCTTAGAAGAATTTTATCCCGAAATTCAATGTTTACCTTTATCTCATGTCAGGGTATTTCCGTCTCACCCATTCTTCTGTTTCCCATGTTGCATCTTGAGTGCCATGATGCTCCCACTGCACCTTCACCATCGGTATCTATTTATTCCGGAGAGTCTTTATACTTCAGTCTAAAATTTTAACGGATTTCTCCACGTAGCTCAAGTTGGGTTGCAATACCAACGGCTCACCGTTTAGAACATGCCTTGGGTTGGTAGTGTACTTTTTCAGCTGAGACACATGGAATACATCATGTATTCCAGTCAAAGCATCTGACAAATCTAGTCGATATGTATTTGGTCTAATTCTTTTCGTGATTAGAAACGGTCCCAAATATCTCGGATTCAGCTTTGCACCTTTTGAATACCTCAAGATTCCCCTACTCGGAGTCAACCTCAAAAACACATTGCTCCTACTTGAAATTCCAACTCCCTTCGCCTATTATCTGCATAACTTTTTTGTCTTTTGAGCCACTTTCAACCTTTCTCTGATGAGTTTCACCTTATCTGACATTTCCTAAATGAAGTTTCTCTAGACTTGCTTATGTGACTGTCTTCCGACCAACTCCAATACAAAGGCACTTGATACTTACTTCCATACAAGCCATTCCAATCGAAGATAGGTAGCTATTATTGTAAGCCAATTTTGCATACGGTACGCAATTAATTTATTTATCTCCAAAACAAATATCTCCAAAATCAATTTAATTATCTTAGCATATCTTCCAATATCTGAATAACCCTTTCTGATTGACCATCGGTTTACGGGTGTGCCGTCGTACTGAACTTCAGATTAGAGCCCACTAATTCTTGAAACTTGGCCCAAAATTAGGATGTAAACCTCAGGTTTCTGTCTGATACGATACTCGAAGGTACTCCATGTAATCTGACTATCTCCTGCATATATGTTTGAGCTAACATTTCCATTGAGTCCTTTACGTTCACGGGAATAAAATGCGCCGATTTTGTTAATCTATCAACCACTACCCATATGGCATCCTTTTGGGTCTTAGCCATAGGTATTCTAGTAACGAAGTCCATGGTTATCTCTTCCCATTTCCACTCTGGTATCGATAAAGGTTACAACAATCCTACCGCCTTTTTTGTGCTCCACTTTAACTTTCTGACAGGTCAGGTACGTGGAGACATACATCACCATGTTCTTCTTCATTCCAGGCCACCAATAAGCTTTCTTCGAGTCTTGATACATTTTTACTTCTCCCGGATAAATAGCATACTTACTTCTATGTGCCTCTTCTAAAATCTTATTCTTTAGCTGCTGCTTATCAGGCACACATAAACGATCTTGAAAATACATCACTCCCGTCTCGTCTTGCTAGAAATCATTGCCTTCCCGCTTAATTCCCTTATTCTTAAATTGTTGAAATTCCACATTGCTTTGCTGTGCTTTGATGATTTCCTACCTTAGATTTGGTATCAATTTTAGATTACTGATGTAAATCTTTCCCTCATGTACCTCAATCCTCCTGTCCAATACTTCTTGGACTACTTGAATCTTTTGAATTCTCAATCTAGCCATTTTGACTTTACGACTCAGGGCATCAGCAACTACGTTGGCCTTCCTTGAGTAGTTGTTGATAGGACAACGACATTGCTCTAAAAATTCCATCAATCTCCGCTGCCTCAATACAAGTCCTTCTGGGTAAAAATATATTTCAAATTCTTGTAGTCTGTGAACACTTCATACTCGACTCCATATAAATATTGACACCATTTTTTCAATGTAAAAATAATGACAGCCAGCTCCAAATCATGTGTCGAATAATTGATTTCGTGAGTCTTCAACTTTTGTGAAGCATAAGCTATTACCTTCGTATTCTGTATCAATACTGCTCCCAAACCTTCCTTAGATGCATCAGTATACAAAACGTAGGGTTTATCTTCTTCTGGCAAACTCAGCACTGGAGCTGTCATTAATCTCCGCTTTAGCTCTTGGAAACTCTTCTCGCATATCTCATTCCAGATAAAGGGCACATATTTTCTCAACAATCGAGTCATAGGTGATGCTAGAGTTGAGAACCCTTTAATAAACCGCCAGTAATAGCAGGCCAGCCCTAAGAAGCTTCTGATCTCAATGATGTTCTTTGGCTACTCCCACTCTGAAACTGCTTCAACTTTTGCTGGGTCCACTTTGATTCCATCCTTGGTCACCACATGGCTAAGAAATGATACAATGTACAGCCAAAATTCACATTTGCTAAACTTGGCATAAAGCTTGTGTTCTCTCAGTTTTTTCAATACCAGCTTTAGATGCTTTACATGATCCTCTAGACTTTTGGAATATATAAGTATATCGTCGATGAATATCACCACAAACTTATCCAAGTATGGTTGGAAAACACGATGCATCAAATCAATAAACACTACCGGTGCATTAGTCACCCCAAAAGGCATCACCACGAACTTGTTGTGACTATATCTAGTGTTAAAAACTATTTTGGGAATATTCACCTCCTTAATCCGCACTTGATAATATCCCTGCCTCAAATCTAGTTTGGAGTAACAACTGGAGCCGTACAACTGGTCAAACAGCTCATCAATTAAAGGTAGGGGATATTTATTCTTGATGATTAAATTATTCAATCATCGATAGTCGATGCACAACCTTAAGGTCCCGTCCTTCTTCTTCACAAATAGCATCGGGGCTCCCCAAGGTGATGTGCTAGGCCTTATGTAGTCTTGTTTCACCAATTCTTCTAGCTGCTCATTTAGTTCCTTTAATTCTGTTGGTACCATCCGATATGGGGTTCGGGATGCAGGTTCTACTCCTGGAATCAGATCTATAATGAACTAAACTTCTCGGGTGGGAGGAAGAGAAGTGAGTTCTGCAGGAAACATATAGTGAAAATCTTTTACCACCTCAGCATTTTCCAGGGTGCATTGATCCTTTGGCTTGTTTATCATGTAAGCTAAATATCATTGGCATCCTTGCTTCAGCAACTTTCGGGCTTTTACTCCAGCTATTAAAAACTTCAATTCTTTTGCTCGCTTGCCATTGAATTCCAGCATATCACAACCAGGTCTAATGAATTGGATAGATTTATTCTTACAATCTACTTTAGTCCCATGCTTAGCTAGCTAATCCATATCCAAAATTATGTTATAGTCATCAATAGCTAAGACTATTAAGTCTCCCTCCAAGCTTTCCTTCCCCACTCCAATCTTGTAATTCTGCACATATCAGTCTGCTTGTGCTATTTTTTCCAAGGGCGTACTTACCAACAAGGTAAAAGGTAGTTCTACTCCATCCCAATTGAAATGATATGCACAATTCTTGTTTAGATAGGAATGAGTGGATTCAGGGTCTATTAATGTAATAATTGAATGATCTTGGATAGTATACGTACCTTCCACCACTACTGCATTTCTCCAACTTCCTCTCAATTAAGAGCAAAAACCTTTGCTTTCACTTATGGCTTTTAAGTTCCACTTTCGAAAGCTCCCGCAGTCTAGGCTGGGTTTTCTTACCTGATCAAATGACTTTTGGGCAAGTGTTTTGAAAATGCATTAGGTCTCTACAATTGTAACATTTCCTTTTAGCTTTTTTAGACTAGCAGTTCTTCTTCACATGACCCTTCTTCCCACAATATCGGCACGATAGGAGATTCTGCGCAGGACCGGTCAGTGTCGTACATGCTTGCTTTCTTCGGTTCTGTCATTGCTGATGGGTAGGTCACTTATTGGCTTGTTATCTCGGGAAAGGTCTCGGTGGTAAGAAAAGTTTCAGTACCATCCTGCTTTAGTCGTCATTCTCTTCTAGGTCGCTGCGTCTACTGCCCCAGAATATGTCGTTGGTGGAGAAGGTGTCAAAGCCCTTTTCAACTCCAGCTTGAGGCCCTTGACAAACGGCCTAGTTTGGTTCTACTCGGTATCCACTAGTCTCTTGCAATAATTTAACAGTTGAGTGAAATAAGTAGCATACTGAGCTACAGTCATACTTCCTTACTTTAAATTTTGGAACTTGTCTTATCTTTTCTCCACTATCCATGAGGGACATATTCTGCTCTGAATGCCTCTACAAAATTGGCCAATGTCTAGTCTTGATCCATTAGTTCTCAGTCTTCTTGGACTTACTGCTACCATGCCCGAGCTAGGCCTCTCAGCCTAAAAGCAACAAATATGACCATCATCTTCTCAATGTATTGGAGCATAGCGAAGATATCCTCCATCTGCTCCACCCACTGCTCTGCTTTCTGATCTTGCTCAGCTTCACCCAAGAAGGTGGGAGATTGAAATTACAGAAACCTCTCTAGAGCTTCATCTTCCCCCTTTGGGTTCCTTCACTCTAACAAAGTTTGAAGTACCTCAGTTATCTTGTGAAATGCTTGCCCTATGGTCATAGTAGCAGGCTCTTCAGACCCTACTTCTTGCTCAGGTTCATTCTCATTTCCCTGGTTTAGCATCAAAAGTTAAGTAGCATCATATTGCTAAGTGACAGGTTCTACTCCAAGAATGCTTCTGCTGGATGCTACTACGTGATGCTTTGGTGCCGTTCTATACCATTGCCCCCAAATAATGAGTTATGCATCCAAGTGCAAAATTTTTTAAATCTAAGCATGCACTCACATTCAAACTTGAGTAAAAGTAAATCAGATGCAAGATTTGTATAAATAATTGCATTCTTCAAGATTGGTGTACACCAAGATACTCTTATTTGCAAAGAAAATTTTTGAAACAAAGAAACAAATATAAATGAACCCCTAGCATAGGAGTTTATTGAAAGTAGTAAATAATAGCTTCCTAAACATGGAAAACTTTGCCCCTAATCCTCATTAGAATCCTTAGTGTTAGCATCATACAACCAACCCCCGGTGTTTTTAGAAAGGTCTATCCCTGCACCATTCACAAATTCATAGTCCATCAGTTCCTTTCCAGGTCTCCTAGAACTCTCCCTAGTTTCAACACAGTTAGGAAGGGGGGGGGGGGGTACAAAAGAAGGTCTAGGGGGGATTCATAGTCTATCTCCCCCAGATCATCACTATCAGCAGTTAAGTCAATCACGGTGCTAGGTGGGTTTGGGACATATTTCATATTAATATCTTCATCCTCACTATCAGTAATCAAGTCTATTATAGGTATAGAGAGTGGCTCAATAATTTGAACCTCATCATCACTACTTTCTACCGAAGGTATGGGTGGTTGAGGTGTGGGTTGTGGTGTAGGTTGTGGCACTGGTAAGTCTTCCGGGTAGATAGAGATTGGTAGATGCCATTACTACCCATTTCTTGCAGTTTTATACATTCTAACCATCCTACAGAATAAAGAACCCAGATTAGTCAAAAGATTTTAATCTTAATGAAACAAAGCAAATACTATCAATAATTGCCTAGACTTAATCTCTGATACAACTTGTAACACCTCACAACTTACGTACCCTATTAAGGCTGAGGATGTCACTCCATCCTTAGGACATGTGGTCTTTATAACTAGGACTCACAAAAGAAATGAAAGAAATGATCCAAATTTAAACTTATTACAACTTAAACAATACATGAACAATTCTCAAAATAAATAAATATCTGCTAAAAGTCTCTCAAAATGAAATACATTCAAAAATAAGTCTTCAAACAAAGGTAATCTCTAATCAATAACCTCCACAGTAGGATTGGCCTGAAAGCATGGTAAAAAAATGTGGTGAGACATAAATCTCAGAAAGCCCGTATGTGCTTTGGGTACTTCAGGTAAAATAGTTCGTGTATGTAAGTTGAGAAATTTTCATAAAGGTAAAGTATTGGCAAGTCTCAAATAAATTCCACAAGTGAGGAGTGGTTTTTTCCTTTCAAATGCCATACATTGTATACAAAAAAAGCAACCACTCAAAAGAAGTAACCATAGCACCATACTTTGTGCACTATGACAAAAAAATGTTCAGGATGCCATACTTTGTGCATATTGACACAAGGTAGGTATACGGCCTATTGGGTGAGATACTCCTCTATCTCTACACCCAAACTTACAGGTTATCCATTCCGAAAATATGTTGTCCACTTGACTATACTTGCTAGCTCGGACCAGTATGATTTACAAAATAGGTAACTTATCCGGGAAAGACTCACCCCTCAGAGGTGGCTACCTACTGAGAGATTTAACCAGTGCTTCAAAGACTAGTCCTAATAGTCTACCCTTATTAATTACTCAACGTTGTATTTGTCCCTTTTGGGAAAACAAAAATCATCCAATGTGTTTTCTTGGAAATAGCAATTATAGTTTACAAAATTCTTGTCAAAGTTGGTTTTTAGAAAAGCTTAGCGTTTTGTATAAAATTGCTTGTTCAACTAGAAATTATTTGATTGACAAGAAAAGAAAAGAAAAATTTGTCCATAATTGCATCCATAATACATTCCCACTTATATATCATGTTTGACTTGCCAAAGTGTCTTTGATCTTCAAACAGCTTTATGAAAGGACTTACCTGATCTTTTGCTTTTCCTGGATACAGTAGCCTTCCAAGATAGTTCAAGGCACACTAGCCTTGCTTGGGGTAAATATAGGGTATAAGTCCAACATCCAAACAACACTTGCTTAAATAACTAACTCCCAGCCTAACATGCTTAGGCTCAACTAGTTACAACAACATCTAGTTATGACAATAATGCTTTAAGCTTTCACATTTATTGATAAAGTATTTTATAGTATAGGATTAATTTAATAAGCCAAAACAAAGTAGGTGCTATAAATAATAAATAACAAATTATAACAATATTTATTGACTAACAAATAACAATAATTATGAATAATTTTAATAGTAAATAAAATTAGTATTAAGTAATAAGTACTATTAATAATAATCCTAAATAATATTGGTAATAAATTATATTATTATTAAACAATAAATTATATTAATACTAATTAATATTCATAATTAATTATTAAATAATAGCTAAGTTTAAATTAAAGTTTTAGTAAGAAAAGTAAATAATATGAATTTAAAATATATCGGTATTAGATTAATTAATTCCTATGTATTATTATTTATACTGAATAATGCTTAATAAAAATTATTACTATTTATTTATCTTATAAAATAATAATATTTTATGTAATTATTAATATAAAAATTACTTAATGTTGTCCGAAATCAATAAATTAAATTAAACCTTGATACTAATAGCATTATTACTAATAATAATGATAATAATAATCCTAATAATAATAAAAGTAGTTCTAATAATAATCTTTAATGACCATAGTGAATTACTAGTACAAAAATTTATATATATTCATACACACATATATTTAATAAATAACATGCTGATTTGCCCAAAAATAGACTTGTAATAATAAGTACCACAAGGGTGATACCATCTACCAATATTATTATCTAGAGGTTTATTGACAAAAATAACATCATGGGTGCATAATCAAACAAATGTAGTATAATATCCATCATACATCAAAACATCCATACTAGAGACATAAAGCCTTTAATCATAATGAACATACAATGATCTCAAAGCATAATCCAACAATAGCTCTTAAGGCTCAATATTCATTTCAATCTTCATATCTTAAAATTATTCCCTTCACCCACATACATATCTCCAATCTAACTCTATTCAATCAACCCATTAAATCTATCATCTAAAAGCCTTGAGTTTAAAAATTTAAGGAAAAGGTCATTAAAGAAATACTTGTTTGATGATCGTTAGTTGAAGATGTCACTTTGTCCAATGAAAGTCCTTGAGTGCTTGAGGAGTCCTTCCTTGATTGAAGTATGTTCAAGAATGGCCACCAATGGTTCGGCCAAGAGAAAGAGAAGGAGAAAGAGAGAGAGATTAAGATGATAACAAAATGGTGATGAAGAAGTGATGAAGGATCAAGGTGATTGAATTTACCTTCTTGATGTTCTTCTTGTTCTTGAATAAAAAACACGTTTGATCTGCATGGAAGATCAACTTTGGTGTTTTTAGTATTATGGAGTGTGTTATGGTTGAGTATAGGTTGAATCCTAGTTAGTTTGAGAGTTTTTGGAGTGATTTGGGATGAATAGAGGTGATTAGAGGTTGAAGAGGTTTAGTGTGTGTTCTTGGTGTTCTTAGTGTTCTTGAGAACTCAAAATGAAATTGAGGGAAAAGGATTTGTGGGTATCTAGTGAATGATGGTAGAATGGCCTAGCTAAGGAGGAGAATTTTCGATTATCCTATGAGAAGAGAGAGAGTTCAGCTATTTAGAATTTTAAAATGAGAAAAATGTGGAGATGTTTGAGGTAGAAGATTAGGTAATGGTTTTTTCTTCTTGAAGATTTCTTGTCCTTCAATGGTGGGTGGCTAGACTAGCTATATTTTGATCATGAAATGAAGGATGGTTTCAACCTTATTGCTGGCCAAAAATGGTTGTACAAGAGTAGAGAAAATTTTGGTTCAATCATCTAGCTAGGTGAGAGTTTAATGGAGGAAAATTTGAAATTTAATTTTCAAGTTTGAAAAGTTTTGAATAGAGTAAAGATATGAGTGTTTTGAGGTGTGTTAATGGAGCTCTAATGGCCATGGTATATGAAGAAGAAAAGGTGTTTTATCCATGGCTGCAAGGTGGCCAAAAATATGACGAAAGTTGATCAAGAAGTCGGTTCTTGCCTTTGATAGGCAAGTAGAAAAAAAAAATCTGGAATTTTAGCTACAAGAATTCTTAAGATTTGGAATGATTTTGAGCAGAATTTTTGAATCACTTTGAAATGGATTTGCAGCTGAAATCTAGGAGTGTTTGAAGGTCCATTAATGGTGGTTTTCCAGCCACCATCTTGGAGAAGAAGGAGGAAAGTTTTAGGTGTTCTTATACATAAATAGATGGCTCAATATTCATGTCTAAGTCTTGGCAGTTTGCTGGAATATTTCTGGCTTGGTAGGGCTTGTACAAGCTACGAAATTCCATGGTATTTTCACCTTTCTTATCTACATAAATTGGTTGGTTGCTAGCAAGAATTATTTAGGCAAAGGTTGTTGCAATTTTTGAAAATCAGCCAAGAAGAATTGCTGGAAAATTTCCAGATTTTTAACCAAAACATTAACAAGAAGATAATGGAGTTCTTGGAAGAAAAGCTATAGCGATTTAATTGAAAACCTCCATCCTATTTTCCCTCATCAAATTTGGTCATCCTCCTATCCCAAAGGCTGGAAATTTCAAAAATTCAAGCTAAGAATTATCCAAGATATTTTATAAAAATTGAAAAGAATTAAAGAAATAGGAGTAGTTTAAATTTAAATAGGTTAGGACAAGGCTTGCTAAAATAATGAACACCAAAATTCTTCTAGAATTCCTTTTAGGACAAGATCACGTGATTAGGACATTACCATTGTGTTTTTCCTAAGACAACATTTCTAGCTTTAAGGAATGTAAGAAAAAGAAAAATTTAAATATTGGTTAGGATAATTATGAATATGACTTAGGTGGTGGGATTTGAACTCAAGACCTTAGAGATTAAATCACAACGCTCTAACTATTTAACCACACTAACTCTTATTTTTATTTTCCCAACCAAATTCTCTTCCTATCTAAGCCTCAAACCTTCTTCCTATTTCGTTCTCAAGCAAAATTTCTTTTTTACCCTTACTACTCAACAAGCATAAATAAACCTTATAACCCATATACTATAATTCTAAGGCATAAAGAATCATTCAAGAAATATATTTTATACAAGATGATATGACATGCACCCATCACTCTCACTCTAGGGTAGGTTTAGGTGGGGTTTTACATAATGTGTGCTTTTTGTTTTTATATTTTAAGGGTCGATTTCTTGATGATGTATGAAAATAGAGAAAGGATCCCCAAGAGTCCCAAGAGGTAACATCAAATAGATAATGGCCATGACACACTTGAAGATGATGAGTAAATAGAGATTGCAGTAATATCTCTGTAATTCTTTTGTAGACCTTTTTGGTACTATATTTTGTTTCTAAGTAATGTTAAACCTTTTATTAAGATTATTGAATATATTATTATTTTTGTCTCTAAAATAGAATTGCATATTTTTGTCTTTAATTTTTGTTTAGAGATGAAAAAATGGTCTCCAAGATAGTGATGGACAAATTGGTCTACAATTTTTGTTTCTAAATAGAGACAAAAGATAATTTTGATTATTCTAAAAAATTTGTCTCTAAATTGAGTTAAAATAGTGACAAAAACCGGTCATTATGTTAGGGGAAAAAAAAAACTCAAATCCATCTCTAATCAGTGATGGAAGAATTGGTCTCCATTTTTTTTTTTTTTTTGTTTCTAATTGGAGACAGAAAATTATTTTGGTTAGTCTCAAAAATTTATCTCCAAATAGAGTCAAAATAGCAACAAAAAATTCTGTCTTTATTTTAAATATGAAATATTTTATGTCCATGTCTACATTAGAGACAGCTTAGAGACGAAAATTTTGACCTAATGAATAATAACTTCTTTATTTAACCTGATAATTTTGAGACGGGCAATAATATTTTAGAGGTGAATTATTTCCGTCTTTAAATTTTAGCACCAATATTTCTTTTCGTCTCTAATTAGAGACGCCATGTTTAGCAACAAAATTAGTTTTATCTCTAAATACAAAATCAGTTTCGTCTCTAAATCTAATTTAGAGACAAATTTCAGCATTTAGAGATGAATTTTGTTTGTCTCTAAATAGCTGTTTTCCTGTAGTGATTGTTGTATTATGGTAGATATTATGAATTTTGAGAAATGATTTTGAAAATATTAAGCTGCTTATATTGAAAAGAATGTTTGCGGAAGCAGTTGAGAGATTAGCCTTTATTTAGTGATTTGGAATGTGGTGCATTCTTTCAAAAAGAAAGAATTATGTAATTAATGGAATTGTTGTGGAAGCGTTGAGTATGGGTTTAATTGTTTGTTCTAATTAATCCTTATTAAATTTTGAATGTTTTCACAAGAGTGGCATCTCGAGGAGTCGTCCTTTATTTAAACAAAACAATAGAATAAATAGGAAGAAAATCCTCAACAAGTAACAGAGTTTGTAATTGGAGCTCTAAGCGAGGCCATGGGATAACTAGGACTTTTAGATGAGAGAAGGATAAGTATCTCATTTTGTGAGGTATACAGCTCCTATGACGGGGGAGTTAAGTACTCTACCATGAGTAGGAGTGACCTCTAGAATCTTGCTATCGCACCAATGATTGATGTGAAGGTCCATTTGATATGGGGATTGAGATTTCCCTTGAGGATGTAATTACTAAATAACTTATTCCAGTTCTTTTGCAACTTTGTATTTGTGATATATGGGATTTTTTTTTTTGAAAATCATTCAATAGAGAATTATTTATTTATACAAAGGTTTTCCAAAATTCTTATGCTGAATTTGCAAAGTTACTATATGACAAGATATTTATAATCACTCATGCATCATGAGATGTATTTATAATTTTCATTGGCATACACAGAACTTATTGAGGTTTTATATGTCATACTTATTTTTATCCATGATTTCATGATTATCAGAACTTCTACTACATGTTTTATGGGGTGAATATTTTATATCTATGCTTTTGTGATGAGAATTTTTTTATTAACCTGCATATGCATTTTATATTAGTGGTGGAGGATTGTAATTGTTTTAGTGTTAGTTTTCCTTTCATTTCACTAGCCTTATGACTAGTAGATGCATGCGCTTATGCATGTGTGTTTATACATACATACATATATATATATATATATATATATACATATATATACATATACATATACATATATATGTATATGTATAAAGTTGAATATGATGAAATTTTATGGTTCATATTTTTATGTAATTTTATATTCATCTTATTGTTCAACTAGGAGACCTTCCTACCTAATAGGGTGTATTCATAGAGGATGTCACACTTTCAACCTTATATTGTTAATGGTTTTGTCAAAGGAACAGACATGTAAATAGTAAGTTAACTTTAAAACCATTTTTTGTATTGCAATTTGAAAGCTAATTATCCAATTTTATATACCAATAAGTGATCAAAATAGAGGTTACACCATGAATGAGAATCACTCAAGATCCTTCAAAAACTAATTAGATACAAGAAGGAAAGAAGGAAATAAGTGTTGCAAAACTAAAGGTCTAAATCTTAAAAAGACCAAACATTGATGCAAGCATATCATGCGCAATTAGCTAAAAGAGAAAAGACTATTACAATCTTGCTATGAAGCTTATCATCAAAGGAAACAAGCAAAAAGTTCAAATATTAGCCTTTACATACACTTGAATAGTGTAACAATCAATTATAATCCATCCAGGATCCCTTATGTGGCACACCAGAAAGATATCACAACAGCTCCTTCCAAATTCAACTTTAGGCCTACCTCAAACTTTGTATATTTTTTGTTCCTTTGTTGATAACATGGCCTACATTAATCTTTTTATTCATACAACATTCTTGCATCATCTTGTAGCTTCTGAAATAAATCAAATTTCGCATTCGAATGACTTGGTTTTATTAATCATTCAATCACAAAGCCAAGGTAAAAATATGTATGTTTATTGTTATATTAAAAGTAGAAAAGACCATTCTTATACTACATGAAATGTTTCCTTTCTCCATCGATTTTATAGTAACAAACAAGCTAGTGATTCCTATCACTTATGCTAAAAAAATGACGAAATAGCTATTTACTAGTACCTAATTATAAATTTTTGTTCAAGCGAACACTTCCATCCAGTGCCTTCTAATTTCTATTTTTCAAAGGGAGAAATTACTTTGATATATAACATTCAACGCCTCATGAATTAGCATGTTTATTTGTAAATAATTATAAAGAGGCTATGAAATCTAGAAGATTGATACGATCTTACAACAGCAGCTTTGCATACCCTATATTTGCAACAAAATATGATTTAAATTTGATAAAAAATATAAAGAGTGTTTAAACTTTTAATATTTTAGGATAGGTCTTATAATAGCTCACCTACCTACGTAACCCAAATGGGTCGAAGATGTCACCCATCTTGTAGACCATGTGTTTTTATAACTTAGTACAAAAGAAAACACAGAGAAATACTCAAAGTTTATGGGGCTCTTCAAATATTATACAAAGTCTTCCAAGTACATAAAGTCTGATATAACAAAGCTCTCAAAATAAAATTAACAAATTGTAAATCCATCTAAAACTCTTAAGTAGTTGGCTCAACTTGCTAGTATTGTCCCCCTATCCAGAAAGAGTCCATCTTTTGGAAAAGGCCTCCTATTTAGAAATGTGTTCAAACCATCAAGATCTATTACGAGAAGTCTGTACTTGTTGAGTACTCAACGTTTTGCAACCCTCTTTAGGGATAAATCTCAAAACAAGCTTTTCTGCGTTGTTAGCTCAAGAATAGTCCCATATTCAAAATCTTTCATAGAAAGCTAACATTAAAAAGCCAAGACATAACAGTTCATGCCATGATTTTTGCAATACCATGTTTATGCATGTTAATAAAATTCATAAAAGAACTATAAAATTTGATGCATAGCTTTTTTTCCATTTCATAGACATGTTTGAAAGATTTCAAAAAATAGTTTGTGAATAAAGTATTTTATAAACGTAAAGACTCTCAAAGTATTTGAATTGTTTTATGATAAGGGCTAAAATCACCATTCTTTTCCTAGTTATTTGAGATTGTTTTGAGATACATTTGTTGTAATAATTAGGCATATTCCTTCCTATTTGACGTTTTGTTTGTAAAAGGTGTTTTTGGAAAATATGTGCAGAATTCAGTTAAAATTGAGTAGAAAGTACACAATTCTAGAATGTACCTAGTGTTAGGCCCAGCCAAGGGACTAACATTGGATCCATTCTAGTCAAGAAGCAGAAATTGAGCCAACGTCATGGGAATTCCAGGACAGACCTACCGCCAGGTCTGGAAAGTGTACTTGGTGCCGGGTCCATTCTACCTACCAAAAAGAAAAGACCAAAAACAAAGCAAACAGGAGAAGAATAGAGTGCACCTAGCCCCAGGTGGGTAAAGGTACCCGGCACTAGGTACGCTCTGGAGGTGAATATTCTGTGCACGAAATTAGGGATTGTCCAATGATTTTAGTATTTTCCTACTTTTACTCAGCAAAAACTTCTTCAACCACAAATTTAGCATTCAAGAGGCCTATAAAAGCATAAGAAAACGCAAGGGTTGGGAGAAATGCATAGAGAGAGGTGGACTCATAAGCAAAAATTTTCACTCTCTCATTGAAGGAGGAGTTCACCTAAACCAAGGAGGATTGTTCAAGAGAATCTTCATGGATGAAGAAAGAGGTTTGTCTATGAGTGCTTTCTTTTATTTTTGTCTTCTTTTCCTTAAACAATGATGTATTCAATGTTTTTATTATAATTTAATATTATTTTGAGATTTATGATTTTATGTTAATTTAGTTATTTGATTAATTCTTTATCATATTTGGTATTTGATTACTTGTTATCATTGGTTATTGATGCGAGTTCTTCTAATTTACTCGATAAAATGAAGTTAGGAGTTTCATTGTATTGATTTCATATTGGTTAAATCCTAGTGGATTAGAATGATGAAGTTTAGATTATAAGATTAAGTGGTCAAATATTAGTTGAATTCGCCTTGACATAGGGTCATTAGCTAATTTCATCTTTTTAAAGAATTAAGATGTATATTTTGGTTAGGATGGCTTGATTGACAAATCTGCTTATTGAATCAAATTATATAATGATGAGCTTAATGCATGTTTTAGTTGTGTTAGTTTGATTGACAAATCTATTAATATGAATCAAACTATATAATTCCATAGATTGACAAATGAAGTGAAATTTACCTAAGTAAATTCATGACTTGACAAACGATTGAATTTTACTTTACGTTCCTTCATGATGCCAAGATGATAATTAGTTGAGAGAATTGCTAATTGGTTCATTATCATGTTTTCTAGAATAATTGTCTAAATTGCATATTCCTACATCCTTGAGTTGTATATATTTCTTTATTTTTTTTTACTCTTTTCTCACTTTATTAGGTCGGTTAAATAATGAATAAAAACTAATTAGTGTGTACTTGTTTCGTTAAAGATCGATATTCATTAATTTCATATACTATGTATGCTTTTGATGAGTATACTTGCTCGTATGTGTATTTTTGGATTAATATTTTAATTAAAACTTGACTAAGGAATTGATTTAAATTTGATAATTTTTATACACCTACAATAAACCTAACATTTTACAAAAGATATTTCAATGAAATACAAGAAATTACAAAGTCTTTAGAAACATTGAAGCAAAAGAAAATTCAAGAGATCCAAGGACTTACATATCAAATATTTAAGAAGTTCACAAAATATTTCATTAAATGCAATAACTTACTTACTCAGGCTTACTCAACACTCGAACTATTCAATTACTCTTGACCTTTGAATTCACCCTTGTCTAACCAAAGATCAGAAAATTCCAATCCAACACTACCCTATTAGATACAAAAGAATGTATACAAAATTCTATTCCCACTTTCATCTAAACATATTGGTCATACTTACCAAAGGCAGTCAATGATACCCCTATGGTCCTACCTATCCAGCCATATACTTGTTAGTGTGCCCAAGTGGCAATCACTTGTATGCTATATTTTTTACATTTATTTTATAATACAAGGAATTCTTTATTTCAGTTTGTTTTACTTATGCTTTCGTGTAAAATAATTGTTAGATAAAGCCCCAAGTGCAACACTGTGTTAAGGAAATCATGATAGAGATCATGGTGTGAGGTTCCTACTATTTATATAGTGTTCATACTTAAATTATCCCTAGTCATAGTATTAATGAGATAGGACATCATTAATGCACTAAGACTAGCATGTGTTATACTTCCTGATTTGATCAGGTTGTGGTTCTCACATTCGTGAGTAATGTGATACTCAAAGTTAACATTTGGATGCTTGTTACTAGAACAAGTACATTGGATGACCTAGCTATGAGATAATCACATGGATAACTGTTTAGTACCAGTGATAGAATCTCATTATAGCAAATGTACAAGTATCTTTAGACTTGAAATCTCCAAGGTACTTTATTTACTGAGCATTATACTTTGATTCTAATTTTTAGAGTCAGATCGATGGCCGCCTATAAGATAAATATTGGGTAAAATTTGAAGTAAACGAAAGTAGTTGAGAAAGTCAATAAAGGATTTACCACTCCTAATAGTAGGAGCGAATATCTCACGACCACTTGTAGGAATCACTACTCAAAAAGTCCTTAGCTAAGGCGACTGTGTATTGAAAATAGTTCCAATTGATACATATGATTAGTAACGAATTCTGGGAATAAGTACTAAAATATTTAGGTCAGAATAGATTAATATTCTGAAAAGAGTTGGCACAAATTCCATACTCCAATCCGAATAAGATATTATGTGGGGAAAGAAGTTTATTATTAGTGTTATGCCCTAGAGGCAATCACTTATATTTTGTATATGACACATTTTATAATAATAAAAATATATTATTTATCTTTCAGTTTGTTTTGTTTACTTTTGTGTAAACATAATTGTTAGATAAAGTCTCAAGTACAACACTATATTAAGAAAATCATGGTAGAGATCATAGTGTGCGATTCCTACTACACCGAATAGTGTTTTGATGCGTTAATTTTGGGTGTATAAAAATTATCAAATTTCAATCTATCTTTTAGTTAAGTTTTAATTAAAATATTAATCCCAAAATATACATGAGAGGAAGTATACTCATCGCAAGCATAGTATAGGGAATTAACGAGTATCAATCCTCAAAGGAACAAGTACACACTAATCACTTTTCAATCATTGTTTAACCGACTCAATAAAGTGAGAAAAAATAAAAATAAAAATAAAAATTATATATATATATATATATATATATATATATATATATAACTAATGGAGATAAAAATATGTAATTAAATAATTATTCTCAAAAGCATGGCATGAATTATTTAACATTTATCACAACCAATTATTTTCTTAGCATCATAAAGGAATATAAAGTAAAATTCAATCGTTTCCCAAGTCATGAATCCACTTACATAAACTCCACTTCTTTCCCAATACATTGAATTAATATCTCTTGATTATATTAGCAGATTTCCCAATCGCACTAAAATAACCAAAAGATGCATTAAACTCGATTCTTTATAAATTATCACTATACTCTAGGTGATAATAAATATGAAATTAGACAATAACCCTATACTCTAGGTGAAATTAATTAATCTTTGATTACTTAGGTTCTTTAATCTTAACTTTGTTTCTCAAGTCCATTAAGATTTAACAAATATGTAGAATTGATTAAATTAAACTCAATCTAACTTTGTTTTCCAAGTCCAGTTTTCTACACTGTGCACCCCCTTTTTCTAAGGTACTTGGCTTGTATTTATAGACACAGAAATTGCCTAAAAGAATCCTACGTAAAGAAGAAGTAATTGCCTAAAAATCCAAAACAAAAAAGGAGTAGTAATTTTGCTAATTGAATCCTAAGAAAAAATAAAGGAATTCCACCGACTTCAATTGAGAAAGAATTGGATACTTGATTTTGTCTTTTTGCATTGAAGGCCAATTCTTGTTGAAGCTTTAATAGCCCAAGCCACTATAGCCATCCGAAAATCTCCTTTTCTTCTTGCATTGGCTCATCCGAGACGCAAACCAACTGAGCCACCAAAGCTGCCGATTTTTCCTTTGAATTGTTGTCTTATCGCTGCTTAGCCGAGCCTCGAAAGCTTCCAATTTCTCGATTCTTCCTTATGCTTTTGTCTTTTTCCTCTTTGATTTATGTCTTTGGTTTACTTTCCTTGGCCCACTGAATTTGTTGATTTTGTCCTTTGCTTGAGCAACAAGCCATTGAGCCGTGGCTTACTTAAGCTTCCCACGGATTCACCCAGGATTGCATTTGTTCTCTTCTTTTCTCTTTTTTGTTTTGTTTGCTCGGCACTCCTGAAGCCACAAGCGAGCCGTGTCTTCTTTTCTTCTCTTTTTCTAATCTATAATTCCGACTTCCTCTATTCTATACCAATGTTCCTCTGTTTCTTTTCTGTCTTTTTCAAGACTGGACCCAGCATTGAGTCAACCTTTTTGGCCTGGTGCCGGGTCTATACAATTCTCCTCCAAATTCACCTATTTTTGCATAAAATTACAGAAAAGTATTTTTGTAAGTGAAATATTAAATAGAAATGAATATGATTAGTTATTGTAATAAAAGTGTCTCAAATTAACCTCAAATAACTAAGAAAATAACGATGATTTTAACCCCTATAACTACCCCGCACTTGAATCTTTACTTGTCCTCCAGTAAATATTTAAACAAAGCACTCAAAACAATTTATTTCCTTTCAAGTTCCCCCATAATAAAACCATAATTTTTTCTAAACTTTAGATAAAAAATTGTCATTCATTCACCTTTTAAAAAACTTTGTAAACTCATACATTAAATCAAATAATCCAAGGCCATCAAAGTTAAGTTAAGCAAGCTTATATCTAGTACAAGAAAATTATTCCACTCCTCAAGCAAAAATATAAATAACATAAATTATGCAAGTCAAGTCATTTAACCAATTCAAGAATTATAAACTGAAATCTACAAAACTCGAGTTTGTAAAACAAGGAAAATACTCCACTCTTCTTCTTCTTTTTTTTTTTCTATGACTTTGGAAATTAATAGCCTCGAGTGAATGGATTTCTCTTCACGCACCGTGTTGGCCCCCGTATAGTTATCATCCTTTTTTTTTCTTTTTCATCAATTTTTCCTCTTCTCTTTCTTGCTTTTTTTTCTTTCCTTGCCTTCTTGCCTTTGGGATAGCCTCAAGAAAGTGTGATGTTTCTTTATTTCTTCTCTTCCACTCACCGTATTGGCTCCCTTTTCAGCAAAAGGTCTCCCTTTCTTTTTCTTTCAGAGATAAAAGCATATATTTTTTTCAACTCAACATTTTTTTCATCTCATATTTTTTTTCTTTTCACTCAATTTTTTTTTTTCACCTTCCTTATTCACAACTCAAAGTCAACCAAACTTTAAATCCATAATATAAGAACTAATCAATAGCTCTTCCCATATTTCATCATATCATCCATATTCAAACTTTAAAGAATAAAACAAAACCCAAATACCAAATATAACTAAGGTTAACTTAAATTCTCAAGACTTAGCAAAATCCAACTTAATACACAAGTTTACCTTTTAATAAAAATCCAACCATAATGAATGACAAATCTATATCCAAAATCAAAAAGAAAATCATAATTCTATTATAGGCAAATAAACTCAATTTAGCTCCAAATCCTCAAACTTTAAAATTTCAAAATTTTCAACGAAATTTTCTCCAATGATAGCAAAATGGTTGTCCAAATTTCAAATTCCAAAGTAACTCAGCAACAATAAAATACCAAGATAATTGATAAAAACTTAGACAAAGAATATTACTAAACTACTCCCCCACACTTAAACTGGACAATGTCCTCATTGGAAAAAAATAAACACACGAAAGCATCTCCAATGGGACCAAAAATGTTAAAGGGGTAGAAAGTTTAAGCAATACTCTTTAAGTGCAGATTAGTTCCTAAGATAAGAGAAGTTCATCCTTCAAGAAGTTAGAAGAATTATTGCCAGTAACATAAGCCTACAAAAAGAAAAACAAACACACAAGTAAAAGCCTAAAAAGGAATTGAAAGAAAATAAGATAAAAGCAATAAAAATCAACGAAAAAGAAAAATAGAAAGTTAACGCCTCTACGTCCCCCTCGAAGTAGAGCCTCCAAACGAGTCTCTAGATTTTTCAAAAGAACCACCAAAGAGACCACCACGACCTCCAAATGGATCACGATGTCTTCCTTGTCTCAACCAAACACACTTTGCAAATGGTTCTCTTTTCAGTGAAGAACTTTTCCAAACTTTTGATGCTTCAAGAAAAAAAAAAGGAGAATATCTAACGTAGATATCAAAAGCACAATGTCAATCAACTTTAATCAACACAGCAAAATATCACAATGAGGCCAAGATTTCCATAGTTGCAAAAATTTAAGAAAAATGCATAGCTAACTTTTAGAAGCAATCACAAGGCTCACAATCCATTCTATGCATTTTTATACCACCAAATAAACTCAAGTTACTTAACAAAGATATGTCCATGTCCAGTAAATTTTTCCTAAAAAATACATATACAAAATGCCAAGAAATTCAAGAGGATAAAATCTACCTTACTATGAAGAGAATTTTGAACCAACATATTCTTAACATGTGAGCTTTAAAACTTTGAATTTTTGGAAAATAATTCATCGGAGAAGAAGAGCAAGGTGAAGAAGAGAAAGGAAGAAGACTGGCATAGTGAAATAGACCACAAAGAAAGGAAGTTGGGGAGGGGTTAGTTCTTCACGTGACAAACAAGAGACAAAAAACAAGAAAAGCAAAAGAAAAAGGGAAAATGAAGGAAAAGACAAAATAGGAAGAATCTGAGAAGAAAAGAAACAGATTAAAGAGACAAATGAAAAGGGCAGAAAAAAGACTTTTTTTTTTTTTTTTGCCGTCGGCAGTGCTGGATCCATTTTCTGGCTAAATCAATGAAACTCAAGCTTTTATGATATTGTTCTCTGGCAACGGCACCAAAAACTTGATGCATTAATTTTGGGTGTATAAAAATTATCAAATTTAAATCCATCCCTTAGTTAAGTTTTAATTAAAATATTAATTTCAAAATATACATGTGAGCAAGTATACTCATTGCAAGCATAGTATAGGGAATTAACGAGTATCGATCCTCAAAGGAATATGTATACACTAATCACTTTTCATTCAGTGTTTAACCGACCCAATAAAATGAGAAAAAATAAAAATAGAAATAATATATATATATATATATATATATATATATAACTCATGGAGAGAAAAATATGTAATTAAATAATTATTCTCAAAAGGATGGCATGAATTATTTAACACTTATCACAACTAATTATTTTCTTAGCATCATGAAGGAATATAAAGTAAAATTCAATCGTTTCCCAAGTCATGAATCTACTTACATAAACTCCACTTCTTTTCCAATCCATAGAATTACTATCTCTTGATTACATTAGCAGATTTACCAATCACACTAAAATAACCAAAAGATGCATCAAACTCTATTCCTTATAATTATCCCTATATTCTAGGTGATAATAAATATGAATTGAGCCAATAACCCTATGCTCTAGGCGAAATTAACTAATCTTTGATTACTTAAGTTCTTTAATCTGAATTTCGTTTCCCAAGTCTATTAAGATTTAACAAATATATAAAATTGATTAAATTAAACTCAATCTAACTTCGTTTCCCAAGTCCATTAGATATAAATTTAATCTCATCAGCCTATCAAATAAAATTAAGTAATCAAACACCAAGGAAAATAATTAATTAATCAAAGAACTAAATTAACTCAAAATCATAAATCCAAGAATAATATCCAAATACAATTAAAGAATTAAAATCATCATTGTTCAAGAAAAAGAAAACAAAAGAAAGAGATAAATACTTGTAGACAAGCTTTTCAATTTCCAATGAAAACTCCTCCAAGAATCAATGATTCTTGAGTAATTTCTCTAGAGAAAATATTGGTAATACACTCTAAAAAATATGTTTAATTCTCTACATTGTGCACCCCCTTTTTCTAAGGTAATTGACTTGTATTTATAGACACAGAAATTACCTTAAAGAATCCTAAGTAAAGAAGAAGTAATTGCCTAAAAATCCAAAACCAAAAAGGAGTAGTAATTTTCCTAATTGAATTCTAAGAAAAAATAGAGGAATTCCACTGACTTCAATTGAGAAAAAATTGGATACTTGATTTTATCTTTTTACACTGAAGGCTAATTTTTGTTGAAGCTTTAATTGCCCGAGCCACTACAGCCATCCGAAATCTCCTTTTCTTCTTGCATTGGTTCATCCGAGCCGCAAACCTACTAAGCCACCAAAGCTACCAATTTCTCATTTGAATTGTTGTCTTTTTGTTGCTTAGTCAAGACTCCAAAGCTTCTGATTTCTCCTTTCTTCCTTATGCTTTTGTCTTTTTCCTCTTTACTTTATGTCTTTGGTTTACTTTCCTTGACCCACTGAATTTGATGCTTTTGTCCTTTAGTTGAGCAACGAGCCATTGAGCCATGGATTACTTAAGCTTCCCATGGATTCACCTAGGATTGTATTTGTTCTCTTCTTTTCTCTCTTTTGTTTTGTTTGTTCGGCACTCCTGAAGCCACAAGTGAGTCGTGTCTTCTTTTCTTCTCCTTTTCTAATTTATGATTCCGTCTTCCTCTGTTCCATACCAATGTTCCTCTATTTCTTTTCATCCTTTTTCAAGATTGAACCTGGCGCTGGGTCAGCCTTCTTGGCTTGGTGTTGGGTCTATACTGTAAAATTATCCAATTCTCCTCCAAATTCACCTATTTTTGCATAAAATTAAAGAAAAGCATTATTATAAGTAAAGTATCAAATAGAAAGGAATATGACTAGTTATTGTATTAAAAGTGTCTCAAATTAATCCTAAATAACTAGAAAAACAATGATGATTTAACCCCTATCATGTTTATACTTAAATTATACCTAGTCATAGTATTAATGATATAGGATATCATTAATTCGTTAAGACTAGCTCATATTAGACTTCTAATTTTGATCAAGTGATGGTTCTCACATCCGTGAGTATTGTGATAATCAATGTTAACACATGGATACTTGTTACTAGAACAAGTATATTGGATGACCTAGATATGAGATAATTACATGGATAACTATTTAATGCCAGTGATAGAATCTCGTTATAGCAAATATGTAAGTATCCTTAGACTTAAGATCTCCAAGGTACTTTGTTTGCTGAGAATTGTACTTTGATTACAATCTTTGGAGTCAGATCGATGGCCGCCTATAAGATGGATATTGGGTGTAATGTGAAGTAAATGAAAGTAGTTGAAGGGTCAATAAAGGATTCACCACTCCTAATAGTAGGGGCAAATTTCTCATGACCACTTGTAGGAATCACAACTTGAGAAATCCTTGGCCACGGTGATTATGTATTGAAAACAGTTTCAATTGATACACGTGTTGAGTAGTAGATTCAAGGAACAAGTATTAATATATTCGGACCAAAATTAATTTGTATTCTAGAGGGAGTTGGTATTAATTCCATACTCTAAACTGAATGAGATATTGTATGGTGAAAGAAGTTTGTTGCACTGATGTTTATTATTGAAGGGTTCTTGTCAAGCCACTTGACTTCCTGGACTCTTGGGTGGTTATGATGTGTTGCTAGATACCGCTCATGATCTGCTGAATATGAGTTTATTAATTGAAGAATTAATAAACTAATGCTAATTAGAATTAAGAAGTTAATTCTAAATTATCAAAGATTATTAATCCCAAAGACGTTTTGATTAATTCATATTTTGCTACTAATAAAGCAGAAAACCTATTTGGTCACACACAATAAAGGTTTTAGTACTTAATATATTATTTGATAATATTATGGGGGTAATTGTGAGAAGAAAATGATTTATAGGTGAATTATAAGTTTGTTATAATTTATGGGGCCTAGTTGCAATTTTATAAACTTTAAGGACTCAGTTGTAGTCGGTTGATCTTGGAGGACTTAATTACAATTAGCATAAATCTTAAAAAAAATATACATAGAGGAAATCATTTCCTCTAATTATATATGACACACGGAAATCGTTCCTCTATGAATCTCGTCTTCTCCAACTCTTAAACCCAAGTCGTCTCTTGTTCTACTAGCATAGAATTGAGCAGGTTCTGGTGAGGAATTAAGCCTTGTGTGGATATTGTCAGAGGCAGTCCTCACTTGGACTTCAGTGGCCGTCGTGAGCAACTGATCACAGAACAAAAGAACTGTGTACTGTGTGGAAATTGTGATCGTGTTCACATTAGTTCAGGAACTGAAGAAAATTTTTGAATTAAGGCTACAACAGATAAATTCCGTAACTTACTTTCTTACCTATTTTAATCGACAAACATGTGATCTTTGGAGGGATTTTGGTTTTATTTTCCGCTGCATGTATGCTCTTGCATGGCCAAATCCTTACATATATTGTACTGTTATTTGCTATTGAAATGTTTTTGTCAAGCCATTTAACTTTTTAGACTTTTGGGTGGTCATAATATATTGCTAGATACCGCTCATGATCTACTGAAAATAGATTTATTAATTAGAGAATTAATAAATCAATACTAAATAGAATTAATAAGTTAATTCTAATTATCAAAGATTATTAGTCTTAAATATATTTGGATTAATCTATATTTCACTACCAATAGACTAGAAAACCTAATAGGTCACACACAATAGAGGATTAAGAACTCAATATGTTATTTGATAATATTATGGTGTTAGTTGTGAGAAGAAGAAATCATTGGGACCAAATTATAATTAGTTATAATTTTATAGGCTAAGTTATAATTAAGAGAACTCACAAGTTCTAATTATAATTAAGGAATTTTATTCCTTCAAGTTTTCCAAAAAACTGTGTATATACTGATATGCGTTAGGTTTTGTGCTACTGAGTTTGAGATTCACAAAACAGAAAGCATACCTTGTGCTTCTTCTTCTCCAGAATACCTTAGCAGCCAGATAATTCTTCTAGCAGAGAATTTTTCCTGGTTACCCTTGAGAGCAGTCCTTGTGTGGACTTTATTAGAGGTAACCCTACACTTGGATTGCAGTGTGTGTTGACGATCATTGTCTTCTGGTTGGCGACTGATCAAGTGCAGAAAGGTTTTGCTAGATCACGTCACGCTGATCGTTCACGCATCTAAAATTTTTAAATGATAGAGACGACACCAAAAGAATGGTTTTCTATTTTGATCCATTTTTAACACATACATGCGATCCTTGTTGGCTAGAATTCTACTTTTCTTCCATTGTGCATATTGATTGCATGAGAGAATTCTAACAGTGGTATCATACCCCTTGTATGTGTTTTTAATGGATTGTTGTTGTTGTGGAAATGGTTTCACAAATACGTCTGTTTTGGATTTTGTTACATAAATTGTTTCTGTAATTGGGTCCGTGTTTCATTGTTTGTCTCTATCTTCTGTGGAAGTTGTTTCACGTGATTGTTGTACCTGAAAAATGTTTTCAGTTTGATTCTCGAAATTGTTTCAAGAGTAATTGGTTTTCTTTGGTTCTGAAATTGTCTTGAATGCATTGAGTTTCTGGAAAATTGATTTTGTGGGTTTTGGTGGTAGTGTATATTTTGTAAAGATTATAGAAAATTTTGAAATCTGTTTTCCTGTGAAAAAGGACTCATGACAATTAGTACAGAAAAAATGTTTTTGTAGTTCTGTTTGTGCGAAGAAGATTTTTTTTTTTTTTTTTTTTTTTTGCTTTTTATGATCTACTGGAAACAAAACAGAATGTCTGTTTGATAGAAAAATGAATGTAGATGGAAACTTTTTCGACTTGTATTGTTTACTGAAACTATTTTCGCGAAGAACAGTTCTTCATCTAGTTTTGTTTTGCTACTAATAGAATGTCAATTTATTTAAGTTCAGAGAATAGGATAAAATGGAATTCGTTCAGAGAATTGTTCTCTGAAATTGCTGCAGAAATTGAAGATTAACTCCAGAAATTGTTTTTGGAGAAAAAAGAAAAAAAAAACATTTTTTCGTTTGCCATAGCCCTGCGGGGCTCTAGTTGTGCCACGACCAGCTTGGGCAATTTCGTTTGCCCAAGCCATGGCTGGCACACACCAAGCACACGAGAGCTTCGTATTATAAAAAAAAAAAATGTTTTGTTTTTTGTGGCCCACAAAATGGTTTTCACGAAAGGACCCTCATAAGTTTCCAAAAATTCTGTTTTGGAACTTATGTAATTTAATTTCTAAAATTTGATTTTAGAAATTAATATATTTTCTAAAATATTTATTTTAGATTGTATTTTATTTTAATTTCTAAATATTGATTTTAGAAATTAATATATTTCCTAAAATATTGGTTTTAAATTATATTTTATTTTTAATTTCTAAAATTTGATTTTAAAAATTAATATATCTTCTAAAATATTGATTTTAGAATTTATTTTATTTTTTCAAAATAGAGATTTTGGAAAAATAAAATCTTATGTTTAATTTTTTTTTAATCATGTTTAATGGCATGGTGGATGGTTGTGGACTGAGACCAATTATATCTGTTCATACATTATTTATAGTTTTAATTTTATCAAATAGGACCTGCATGTCTTACCTTAATTCTTTTCTCATCTAACTCCCCTTGAATGTAACTCGAGGTTTTTCTATTTAGAAAATTTATATAATTAGATTGCATAGGTTAGATCAAAATAGAATATTTTTACTAGATTTTGGAGACAAGGACCAAAATAAGGCGGGAGGGTAAGACCTTCTAAATATATCATGCATGAAAACATAGGATTGACTATATTAATTTCTTTCATGGCTCGAGGAAATTAATTTCGAAAAGTCCATAACCATACCACGCAATTGTTTATTACCATGATTATCAATTTATGCGATTTATTGATAAATTTATGCATGTTGTTTGATGAAATTACTAAAAAGAATAAATCCCTCAATTAAGATTAAACCTAATGCCTTCCATTAATATAGTAAGAATGAGAATCCTTTTTCAAAATCAGGTTGTTTGGCTAACCCAAACCTAGTTAACATTGAGGCATGTTCAAGCTATGAAATTAAAATTCTTGATTAATGGGTTGGGTTTAACTAGTTTCTTTATCTCAATTAGGCTAACTCAAGTATAAAGAAATCTAGAGGCAAGGTTGGATCAGCTTAAAGGCTTTGAGATTAAAAGATGCTAATCACCCAACGATCTAGTAATTACATTTAATGTAATTGGTATTGGATACCTACCATGGAACTTAAGTGTGGCTGGTTGGCCAAATCTAAGGTCATTGTTGAGGAGTTTGGATACTGGTCTACTAGAAAAGCTTCCAACGCGCTTTTCTGAATCAATGGTGGGGCTATTGCTTTGAGTAAAATAGTAGAATAATAATATGTTTAATTAAAGACATAATTATTTCTATTACATGTGCATATACAGTTAGCTAATTTTCTCTATCTTTACATCTACATCATGTCAACCAACTTAAACCTACATAGCATCTTAGAAACCCGCAAACGTACTAAATCGAACATTCTCGACTGATATAGAAGCTTGAGAATCGTTCTCAAGTCAAAAAAGTTACTTTACATGTTAGAGGCTCCTATTCCACTACCACCAACTCAAGATACTCATGTTGATGAGCATGTTGTCCACAAAAAGCACAAAGAGGATAGTGACATAGCATCCTCTGTGATATTGGCATCAATGACCCCTGAACTGCAAAAACAACACGAGGATATAGATGCTTAATCGATCATAATACATCTTCGAGAGCTATTCAATGACTAAGCCAGAATAGAGAGATATGAGATCTCAAAACAACTATTCTATTCGAAGATGGATGAGGGTGCTTCTGTGGCTACTCATGGGCAGAAGATGCTGAGCTTAATTGAGAAGCTCGAGTTTGTGATAGACAATGAATTAAGTATCAACTTAATTATGCAATCTTTGCCAAGTAGTTTTTCGCAATTTGTGATTAACTACTAGATGAACAAAATTGAGTCCACTATACTTCATTGATCAATCTTTTCAAAACTGCGAAATCTTCCATGAAGAAGGAATTCAATGCAATTATGTTGGTAGCATCTTCCTCTTCTAGGAAGAAAGTACCTAAGAAGAAGATGAAGGCTCCCAATAAGCCTAAAGGTAGTGTGAAGAAGAAGGAAGCTGTCACTAAAGGCCCATGCAATTACTGTGGAAAGATAGGCCATTAGAGACGCAACTGCAAAGCCTACCTGGAGACCATCATGGAAAAAAAAGAGAAGCTTATGGGCACTTCTACTTCTACTCTTGGTATATTTATGATTGAGATTAATACTGTCTTTAAAAATGAGATATAGGTATTGGATACCGGATGTGGATCTACATCTATGCAATAACTTGTAGGGACTAAATGGCTATAGAAGGCTTGAGAAGGTCGACGTGGACCTACGTACTGCAAATGGAACAAATGTTACTACACTTGTTATGGGGACTTACGAGCTACACTTGTTTATTCACTTTGGTTTTGCAACTTTGGATAATAGTTTATATGTTCTAGATATGGATAATCCAATTCTCAATGTAAACAATAAGAAACCGAGAATAGATAACTCAATCTCATCTTATTTATGGCATTATCGTTTAGGCCATATAATGAGAATCGTGTTTCTAAGTTACATATACTAGGTGACTTAGGGTCATTTAATTATGAATCATATGGCATAGGAGAATCTTGTTTACTTGGTAAAATGGCTAAAACTCCTTTTTCTTGAAAAAGAGAAAGGGCTAAAAAGTTATTAGAACTTATATATTTTGATGTATGTGGCCTAATATCTATACAATTAAGAGGAGATTATCACTATTTTACAACCTTTATCGATGATTATTCATGATATGGGTATTTGTATTTAATGAAATACAAATCTAAGGCCTTTAAAAAGTTCAAAAACTTCAAGAATGAAGTAAAGAAACAACTTGGGAAAAGTATTAAGACTCTAAGATCTAATCGAGGAGGTGAATACTTAAGCCAAGAATTTCTAAGTTATCTTAGAGATAATGGAATATTATCTCAATGGACTCCACCACAAATACCTCAACATAACAGTGTATTTGAGAGAAGGAATCGAACCCTTCTAGACATGGTACGGACCATGATGGCTTCTGTAGACTTAATAAAATCGTTTTGGGGGTACATACTAGAGACTACAGTTTATATTCTAAATATAGTTCTACTAAAAAAAATTGACACTACCCCATTTGAGATGTTCTTTGGTAAAAAATCAAAGTTATCTTACTTAAGAGTATAGGGTTGCCTTGTCTTTGTTAAAAGACCATAGTTACATAAACTTGACAATAAGTATGACAAGTGTTTGTTTGTGGGATATCCAAAAAAGTCTTTTAGGTATTACTGTTAGGATTCGTGGACTCCTAAACGCCGAAAACATCCACGAATCCCTCCCGAGGACCCAAGTAAACGATTAAGAAGATCTAAACTTTAAGAATTACCTCTGGTTGCTGTAATCGAAATCATTCGATTCTGGTTGCGCTGTTGTATGTTCAACCCGAACAATCACTAGACGCTGCAGTATGCGAACGTCCTCTATCGGATACACACCGCGAACTCACTCGATACCCAGGGAGTGCTAGCGCCTAGGGTTTGAGAGGGTTTTTTTTTTCTTTTCTGGTAGAGAATGGCACGAATGTTCTCAACCGAAAATTTTTTTGGACTTTTGAAAAGACGGCTAGGGTTTTCTTAAAAAAACCCCCGAACCTCTTAGAGTCCAACTCTAATAATATCTTATCATATTCTAATTTAAATTCAAATTAAATTAAAACTGATATGATAAGATTCTGCCATTATCTCAGTAATTTAACTAATTAATTTACCGAGTCAGATTCTTATAATCTGGATATCATCCAGATTCATCGAACCTGGTCACCAGAAAAATAACCTAATAAGTTCGCTTATTGTGTGACCCTATAGGTTCATTTAACACTGGCAGTGTGCCTAAATCATATTTAAATGGCCCACAAGTTATAAGCGGTTTCTAGCAAAACATTATAACTATCCAGGTTAAATGAAGATCGGTGATCTCTTTGAACCAAACCATAATTTTATATTTAGTCCTTTTGTCACACGATATCCAGATTAAGCATATGACACGGATCATGTCATCCTTATTAAGCTTAATCAATTATTTCTTGATTTCATAGTAGACTGTTCAAACAAATGATATCAATATCTTAGATTGATATATTTGAGCACGGCCATGCATTTTTAACAGTCTAACTTATCAAGGGGCCCATGGATATCTCTCCCATAACTGAGAGGGACAAATTCCTTCACAATCAATCATATTCCTCTCCTTGATTTATTCTATATCCAACAGTAGTCTAATTTATTATCTGGTTAAAGACAACTTTAGACAATGTCAAAATATAGAATTTATCAAGTATGAAACTATGATGAATTTAGGTCGAAGGATTTTCAATATTATTATAGCTAGAAAGTACTTATGACATATTCCATGAAGTACTCTCACAGTGGGTCATGTCCAATACAATGTTCTCTAACATTTATTTATGTCTTGACTCGATATCACAAATATCTATGGCCAATAAAACATAGCCATCAAGTCACAAACATACTAATCTTAATTTATTATTATTCCAATAATAATAATCGATCAGGGATAGTTTTAGAATAGTCATTGTATTCATTGTAGGGTTTTACTATCAAGTCACGTACTTGATGACCAACAAAACAAAATTCACTATTCATGAAAAGGAAAGCCTCATATTATTATATAAAACATACTGACAATTGTATAAGTACAAATTGACTTTAGGGCATATCCCCAACAATTACTTCTACCTCCCTTATGAAAACAAAGTGTTTGTTTAGTAGCTTGTAATCTTCTTAGAGAAAGAGCACATGCTCAAAAGAGACAGTGGGAGTAAAATTGATCTTAGTAGAGTTTAAGAAAAATAAACAAATAAGGATCAACAGTCTGATCTCACGTCTATTGAGAGAATAGACGAACATTTGACTGCATAAGAACCTCGTAGGTCGAGCAGGATACGTGTGGCACTTGAGAGATATGAATTTCTCATAAGTGACCACAATAACGTATTACTTATAGATGAAGATGAGCCTACTACATACAAGGAAGTTCTGAATAGTTCAGAATCTGACAAATGGTTTGAAGCCATGAAATCAGAGATGGATTCTATGTATCACAACTAAATATGGACTTTAGTTGATCCACCTAAAGGAATCAAACTTATTTGATACAAATGAATTTTCAAGAAGAAAACCGACATAGATGGTAATATAGTTACCTATAAAGAACGATTGGTGGCTAAGGGTTATCGGCAATAGCATGGTATTAACTATGACGAAATGTTTACAGTAGTTGCTATGCTGAAATCCATCAAAATAATCCTAGAAATTGTTGCTCATTATGATTATGAGGTTTGGCAAATGGATGTGAAAACAACTTTTCTAAGTGGAAACCTGACTGAGGAAGTGTATATGACATAGTCTGAAGGTTTCACATCCAACGATAGCACAAAAGTGTGCAAATTGCAAATGTCTATTTATGGACTTAAGTAAGCTTTTTGGAGTTAGAACATCCATTTTAATGAAATAATCAAAGAGTAATTTCATTCAAAACATAGATGAACTTTGTGTATACAAGAAGGTTAGTGGGATGGCAGTCATCTTCTTATTGCTTTATGTAGATGACATATTGCCAATAGGAAATGATTTACCTGTCCTTCAGCCAGTAAAAGTTTGGTTGTCCAAGAAATTCTACATGAAAGACCTTAGAGAAGCAACCTATATTCTTGGAATTACTATCTATAAAGATAGATAAAAATGGTTGCTCGGTCTTTCACAATTTACATACATAGACAAAGTTCTAAAGAGGTTTAGCATGGATCAATTCAAAAAAGGTATTCTTACCTATGTTTCATGGAGTAAGCCTTTCAAATTCGATATCTCCCAAAGCACAAGTTAAAAGGGAACATATGAGTAGAATTTCATATACTTCGGTAGTTGGATCCATTATGTATGCTATAATATGTATTAGACCTATGTATCTTGTGCTCTCAGCTCTCAGTTTCACGAGTAGATATCAATCTAATCCTGGTGAGGGTCACTAGGTAGCTGTAAAGAACATTCCTAAGTACTTACGAAGGATTAAGGATGTATTCTTGGTATATGGATAAAGTGATTTAAAAATAAACAGGTATACTGATGCCATTTTTTAATTTGATAAAGATGATTTCAAATCATAATCTGTCTATATATTTACATTGGGTGGAGGGCCAATTAGTTGAAAAATTTTCAAACAAGATACTATTATTGACTCTACGATAGAAACTGAGTACATAGCCGCTTCCAAAGCAGCTAAGGAAGCAATTTGGTTTAAGAAGTTCACGATGGAACTAGGAGTGGTCCCTAGCGTTGTTGGTCCAATATCTTTGTATTGTGATAACAATAACGCCATTGTATAAGCAAATGAGCCATGGGGTCACCAGTGATCCAAACACTCACTAAGATGCTATCACCTAATCCGAGAAATCATAAATAAACAAAATGTAAAGATAGAGAGAGTTCCCATGGATGAGAACATAGCTGACCCACATACTAAGGCACTATCTCAAAAGAAACATGATAAATATGTTGTGTCATTCGGCATTAGATACATGAATGATTGACTCTAGTGTAAGTGCAAGCTTGTTAGTGTTATGCCCTAGTGGCAATCACATGTATACTGCATTTTGTACATTTATTTTATAATATAAGGTATTCTTTATTTTTCAGTTTGTTTTACTTATGCTTTCGTGTTAAATAATTATTAGATAAAGGCCTAAGTGCACACTGTATTAAGTAAACCATGATAGAGATCATGATATGAGGTTCCTACTATATTGTATAGTGTTTGTACTTAAATTATCCCTAGTCATAGTTTTAATGAGATAGAACATCATTAATGCATTGAGACTAGTACATGTTATACTTCCTGATTTGATCAGACATTGGTTCTCACATCTGTGAGTATTATAATACTCAAAGTTAATATGTAGATGCTTATTACTAGAGCAAGTACATTAGATGACCTAGTTATGAGAGAATCACATGGATAACTATTTAGTGCCAGTAATAGAATCTCGTTATAACAAATGTACAAGTATCCTTAGACTTGAGATCTCCAAGGTACTTTGTTTGCTGAGCATTGTACCTTAATTCTATTCTTTGGAGTCAGATCGATGGCCGCCTATAAGATAGATATTGTGTACAATGTGAAGTAAATAAAAGTAGTTGAGAGGGTCAATAAAGGATTCATCACTCCTAATAATAGGAACAAATATCTCATGACCACTTTTAGAAATCACTACTCAAAAGTCCTTGGCCAAGATGACTGTGTATTGGAAATAGTTCCAATTGATACACATGATGACCGGTGGATTCCAGGAACAAGTACTAAAATATTTGGGCCAGAATAAATTAATATTCTGGAAGGAGTTTGTACTAATTCTATACTCCAAATTGAATGAGATATTATGTGGTGAAAAGAGCTTATTATACTGTTGTTTGCTATTGAAATGTTTATGTCAAGCCACTTGACTTTCTAGATATTTGGGTAGTTATAATGTATTGATAGATACTGCTCATGATCTGTTGAATGTGTTTTTATTAATTAGAGAATTAATAAATCAATCATGAATAGAATTAATATGGTAATTCTAAGTATTATGAATTATTAGTCTTAAAGTTATTTGGATTAATTCACATTTTGCTACTAATAGACCAAAAAACCTAATATGTCACACACAATAGAGAATTAAGAACTCAATGTGTTATTTGATAATATTATGGGGTTAATCGTGAGAAATAATAATTATTAGGGCTAAATTATAATTAGTCATAATTTTATGGGTTAAATTATAATTAAGAGAACTTACAGGTTCTATTATAATTGAGGAATTCAATTTCTTGACTCACAATCTTTTCACGTACTATTAGACTCAAACTTTTCATGTACTATTGGATGCATGTCAAGGTCCCTATAGGGTATCGAAGTATAATTGCATCCACCACAGTTAATATCCCATTTTTGCAAAAAGCCTTGTGCCACAAGTAGGGCTATATATCTCATGACTTCATTATTTTTATTTTGCTTTAGCATAAATACTCATTTATAACCAATTGGCTTTACACCTTCTGATGTTCAGACTATAGATCTAAAAATCTCACGCTTTGCATGTAGTTTAACTCCGAATGAATTACATGTTTTCATTTTGACTAATTACTTCTATGATGACATTCTTCAACTAATGTTGGATCAAGATCCATTATTTTTTTGACACTTCAAGTGTTATATTCTATGCAAAAATTATAATCAACAGTTGTTTCCATCTGATTGCAACTTCTTTCAGATGTAGGAAAATTGATGAAAATCTTAGAATTATTTTCACTACTTTTAGAAATTTGGATCTTTACATTAGTTGTCACTTGGTCCTTATTTTCTAATTCTTCAATTTGATCATCCTGACATTTAATCCTCTTTTCTTTCAAGGATTTTTATCTTTTGAACTAAGAGATTATCCACATTTCTGGTGTGCTTTTGATTTAGCAAAAATAGGAATTTTATTTTGTCCTACTGAGATTTCTATCTCAGTAGGAGCATCTATAGCTAGAATAAGTGATTTTGTTACCCTTGTAGAGTTAACAAAAGAATCTAACAATTGATTTGTAAGCCTTTGCAAATAAATTATCTTTTGAGCTTCTAGTTTACTTGCACTTGTAAGAGGATCCAAATAATCCAATAATGTTTTCCAAGCAAGAATTTTTTTTTTCCTTGTGGCTTATATTCTCCCGCTATTTTAAGAAACAAACTTTTATCAAAATGACAATCAACAAATCTTGTTATGAATAAATCTCTAGCCAATGATTTAAGATACCTTATTATAGAAAGAGAATCATATCTAATATATATCCCCAACCTTCTTTGAGGACCTATTTTGATATGTTGATTTCACGCTATTGGTACATATACAGTGGATGCATGCTTGGTTGGATGTATTATAAACAGGCCCAAATACAATCAAGTTTCACAAATAAAATGCCAAATCACCACAACTTATTCACCAAACATACTAGGGCAAGTGCACATGTCATGAGTGTAGTGTAGGGCATTTAGCAAGTATCAATTTAGACAGAAAAGATGTGATAAAGTATGGAGAAAAAGAGATTTACTACAAAAGAGTGATTGGATTAAGGAGTGTTATTTCTACCATAGAAGCAGTCCAAAAAAAAAAAAAAGATTTAGAAAATATGCTGGAAGCAGAGCATTCTCTCCAGTCATGTTTGGACTAGCATAAATCACGCCGGATTCTGCCAAGAATTTTCTACAATGGAAAATAAAGCTAATAAAGACCAAAAAGATAAAATCGAGTCTACTAGCTTAGTGAATACTCTATCAATTCAAGAAATATACTTAAGATGTTTGTCCAACATCTCCATAGCTTCTACATTAGCATAAAAAGGATTCCTACAAGTGCATGAAAAAAAATGCTAGTAAAGATGGGACATATGGGTAAAGGATTGAAGAAGAAAAATTCTTCATGACAAAATTATTGCAACCTAATGTCATCAAGATAACTTATGTTGTTATCGTAAAGACTTGTAATCATAATACTTTAGAAAATAGTAAAAAAAAAAAATGTAATTATTTAGCTTTTACTAGTAAAATTTGCAATCATGAGATATTACCTTATAAACGTAGTATAAGTAGGCATTGAGAAATCAATTGTGAAGAAATCTTGAAACTTTATATTTGCGTACTCTCTTAATAAAATTATCTTTCTTCAAATGTATTCTTTAGCCTTGTCCTATAACTAAAAAGCTTTAGAAAAAAATTAATCATGCAAATATTGTTTCTTTACTAATAAATATTGGTTTCAACACTTTTTTACTCCAATATTATTCCTTAGCTATTTTAGAATTAAAAAATAGACAAGAAGCAACACTTGGTATTTTAAGAGGAAATTTAAAAAAAACCAAAAATTGATATTCAATATTTTTCCTAGAATTTATGATAATATACAAAATAAATATTTTGATGAAGTATTATGATTAATAAAAAAATTCAAAATAAAATATTTTTTCCATGAAGGAAATAGGCCTTATTCGATAACATATAGAATACCATATGCTTTGTTTAATAGACATCATGCTGAATATTTTACAAACATTAAATATATTAATGTTACCAAAATTATTTAATGATATAGGAAGGATTTATCCTCCTAAAATGACTAATATGGAAATACAAGATAAATTTGAATTAGATATAACTCCTAAACCATTTTTAGAAAAAGAAAGATATTTATCTAGATTATCGTTTAGATATATCACTTATAGATTGGATTTCTTTTTCTTTATATTTAGCAAATACTCAGATTCAAAATTAATATCATATTTAGTATCTATAATTAAAAAGATATCTTCGTCATAAGAAAGTATTTCTAAGTCTTCAAAACTATTTATTAAAACAAAATCTTCATAATTTTTCATTTGATCTATATCTTCATCTATTTCTATTTTCTTTTTATTAAATCTTTTACAGTGTTCATTAGCATAATGATTTTTTCTTCACCAAAATAACATTGGTATTCAGTAATCTTTCTTTTCTTTGTTCATTTATATGTCTTTTTCTTAGGTATTTTAGATTTTATTTTATAATATCTAGAGTTATAGTTGGATTGTTAAAATACCAATCCTTGACTCCATTAATTATCTAAGAAGATAGACCAATTATCTCTGTGAATTTCAGGGAAGTCATAAATATTGCATTTATGACACCAAATTATACCATTTCCTTATCTCTACTAGATCTGCTCCTTGAATAAAATTTTGTCTTGGAAAGACCCCTGAAAAATCCACATACAGAGTATCTGTTTTTTTTTTTTTTAGTGAGTATAACTTCTGTATTATCTAGAAATGTTCCAAAACTAATACTGATAGTTTTTTATATTATCAAGAATAATATTTCTTTGAAAGATCTATAATCCCTTTTAGAGTCTCAAAGAAATATTATCATGAGTAGTATCTTTACTAAGATGCTTAGTCTGTTGATCAACCATTTGCTGCATCTATGAGGATACAATGTCTGCATCATCTTCGAAAGGAGATGTGCTTTCTTCAATTTTCTTTAACTATTTGAATAGATCAAATAATTCTATTTCAAGAACTCCGTATCCTTTTATAATAGTTTTCCCAAACTGCACATAACATATAAGGATATCTGAAACTTCATTAAGGATAGAAGTAAAGTTAGCAATTTCAATCATATCATCAAAAGACTACTATAATTTATCGATCTTTTTGCTCATATGAGTTATGAGCTCTATTATCTACAACTTCTTACTAAGAAGATCTTTTATCTCGAGCTAAGAAATCTGTGCAAATATTAGTATCATATTTGACAATAGAAATATCAAAAGAGAATTTAGATAAATAAGTATGCCATCAAATTAATCATTTATATTTATATTTTGAAGAAAAATTATTTTGAGTAAAACCATTTACACAAATATTATCAATTCATAATAAAAATCTTTTTGGTAAAAGGAAGTAATAAAATTTACTACAAGCTTTTACTATGGCTAATAAATCTTTTTTATTTATATGATATCGGCTTTCTGTAACTATAA
Source organism: Voacanga thouarsii (assembly GCA_026120185.1). Classification (NCBI taxonomy): domain Eukaryota; kingdom Viridiplantae; phylum Streptophyta; class Magnoliopsida; order Gentianales; family Apocynaceae; genus Voacanga; species Voacanga thouarsii. The sequence goes on from JANUWF010001161.1 coordinate 2,020,430, forward strand.
ACGCACAAGAGGCATATCTACAAACGTTTTTAGAAAAATTACTAGAAAACATTTTTAATACGACACTCCAACAATTTTTAGAAGTATCTATTTCTAAGATTAAATAATCATTATTATTAGGTAAGGATAAATGTAGAAGATTTTGACATATATGTTTTATATTTTAACTTGACAAATTAGTTTATTATAAAAACAAAATATTTGATCTTTTTTCAAAAGTTTTTGAATAGGTTTTCTTGTTTCAACTAAGTTGGGAATAAAATGCAAAGCATAATTCAATATTCCCAAAAAACCTTGAAGCTATTTTTGGTCTACAAGTTTATTGGGAAACTAATTTATCCTTTCAACTATATGAGATTGTACTTCAATTCCTTGTGGATTCATTTTAACACCAAGGAATTCTATTTCGGAAATTTAATTTTTTGCCTTTTTTTGAGAAAGACAAAATCCATGTTGTAAACATATATAAGCAAATATATTAAGATGATTCAAATATTTAGACATAGAATCATCGGCTATAAAAATATTATCAACATAAACATAATAAAAAAGATAGAATTTAAAAATATCTAAGGTGATTTTTTTTTTTAATCCAAAAGGCATACTAAACCATTCATATTGCCATTGTGGAATGCAAAAGGCTATTAAAGAAATACTATCTTTATGCATTTTAATTTACCAAAATCCATTTTTGCAGTCAAACTTAGAAAATATATTTCTATTGTGGTTTTGATTAACAAGACTTTCTTTATGTGGTAGAAAATATCCATTAAAAATAGTTTCATCACTTAATTTCTTAAAATTGACCACCGTTCTAGCCTTCCTTCTTATTTGTTCCACATGGTTTTGTTGGAATGTATGCCCAAAATGGCCTATATATTTCTGTATTTTAGAAATTAATAAAAGTTTCATTCATTAGTAGTTTTTTGTTTACATATATATTGCACATTAATGTTAAATGTATTAGTAAGTAATCTACATGATTGTGTCATGCTTTTACAGTAAGGTGTAGATTATGAGCTACTAACACAATAGCAAAAAATTATTCTTAATCGATTGATGAAACTAGGCACTTCTTAAATGTTCAGATCAATACACTATGGTTTCTAAATGGGGAATTGTTTACCTTTAACCAGTGAGTAGTCCACTCATACCAATAGTGTAAACGTATTTGAAATATGTAGAACTGGACCACGAGATAATAATCTTTATAAAAGTACTAAAGTAAATAAAAGGTTGGTTTATCGCAACTACTGCATGGACAAGTATTCTAAGATTTGAGTATAAGTTAGTGGTCTGGTGAAGCTGAACTTGTATACTTTGATGTTTGTTGGATGAGGTCTTATTGCAAAGCCAACAATCTTATACGTTGGGTGTATGACTCCATTTAATTAAGATAGGCTAATACAATAGAGTTTCTATACTTCATTACGTGAAGAAATCACCCCCTTGTGATTCTCCGTTATAATCTAAATAATCCAGAGTCCAGGGAAATATGACGAAGTATGTACACTTTTGGGTAACTCACGGTAATAAGTGGATACATATTGAAAGTCATCGATTATTGGACTAGCTATCAAAGGATAGTAGATGTCATTGAGAAAGGTATTATACATTTTTTTTTCTATCTCAATGACAGGTGTTACGTAGAAGGGTATTTTCGTTATTACACCCGTAGGTCAAAAACACTGCATATGCAATATTATTTTCGGGATCGATATTTCCATATGGTAATAAATGAAATGTTTAAAACGATAAAATACCTCTATTTGTTAATAGGGATATTTTTGTTATTTTAGTAGCCAAAAATAATATATCTTTTGGTCCCCATAGTAGCTCAAATAGCCTTAATAAATTTATTTTACTATATGGACTTATTGGGTAAACTTATTATTGGAAGAATTATTCTAAGAGTCTAATTAATTATTTATTTGGGCTAGAATAATTAATTGGGTCAATTTAATTATTTATTTGGATTAGAATAATTAATTGGGCCAATTTAATTAGTTGGCTTATTAAATAATTATCTTAGATAATTTTATATTGGGCCCAAATAGATTAATTATTTAATAAAAAAGCTAAATTAATTTAATTGGTGTATTAATTAATTATCTTGTGTAATTTTATATTGGGCCCAAGTGGATCAATTAATTAATAAGAGAGCTAATTAATTAATTTTGGACTAACTAAGAAATGCCCTGGCCCACCAGGGTTTGGGTGTGGCGGCTAGAAGGTTTCAGTAACCTAGGGTAGCCACCACAAGACAAAAAGAAAAAGGAAATAAAAAGAAAATAGGCAGTGGTCGGCTGTTGGGTTTTTGAAAAGGAAAAAGACGCTGGCATCACTTGTGCATGGAAAAGGGTTGACTGATTTTTACATACAGAGAAAATAGCTTTCGGTTTTCCTTAGGAATGAAACCAAGGCCACCGTTTTCTTGTCGTTCTTCCTTCATTTTTCCTTTAACATTTTAGCTCTTCCATTTTTCTTCCAATCTTCTTCACCCTAGTTCTACTTTCACTAGTAGAGGTCCATAAAGGTTTCTAGAAGGTCAAGAGCTAGCAAACGTGATAAGTGTTTCATGTGAAGTGGCCGATGGTTAGTTGGTATACCCGTGGAACAAGTAGATGTTCCTATTCAAGAAGCATCGTCAAACCTAAATCCAACACTAGTTATTCAAGTAAAATGCCCTAGAAGTAAGTATTCCTAGACATTGGCTCGGGAAAATTTTTAATTTGCATACCTCCGTTGTGTATTTATTTTTTCCGTGATCCTTCAAGTAGTATCAGAGCCTGGTTAAAATCCAGGAACATGTTTAGGGTTAATAATAAAAAAATGTGACTTATTTACTAATAAAAATACGATCTTTGTGATTATATGGATCCTTCGTAGTTTTTGATATGGATAGATTTTGTGTACGCTTCACGCATGGAGGCATAAACACCTACAATTTATTGTTAACCGCTTTCTGTAGAATTTTGTATGTTTCATTTTGAAAGGCATAGGCGATTGATGTTGTATTTTCATATAATTTATGAATTTTAGTAAAGAAAAATTAGTACCTGGATCAACACAAAAAACCCCTGAAGAAAACCTAAAAGAAACTACAAAAAAACGAAAGAAAAAATGGAGTGTGTAGAAGAAGAGCTAGCTGTAGCTGCCTGGCTTGCTAGCCACGGCCAGCTTGGGAGGCTCGAGGAAAACTCCTCCTGGAAGCCATGCCTAGATTTTAAATAGATGCGACCAGTTTCACTCTTGAACGTTCAAGCAGCCACAACTGGTTTCTAAGGAGCCGCGACTGGTTTCCTCACGAGATGCGGACGGCTTGCTCTAGGTGGACTTGTTTTTCGGTTGCGGTTTGGGCTATCGGTTTGGGTCCACTTAATGAAGTTTTTTATTTATTTTCTTGTAATTTCATTTTCTTGTTGGGGCCCGAATCATACGAGGTTATTTTCTTGCAATGATTTATTTATGGTATTAAATAATTTTGCATGTTAGTAAAAGCGGAACCATTTTAGGATTAAATAAGATCATTTTAATTATTTTATTATTATGATGCTTAATCCACTATTTAGTCACATAAGAATTAAAGATTAGAAATAGCATGTAAAAAGTTTATTTTTGAGCATGTCTATTCTATTTAATTTTGTGATCAAATGAACAAAATTTTTTGAGAAATTAATTTTTTTTTTCTCTAAAAGAAGTTAAGGAAAATGTTTTAAAATTGGAACTAAATAATTTAAAATTAAATTCATGGTTTATTCTTCCAAAGAATTTTATCCTTGACATGGAGAATAATTTTGAATTTAAGCATTTTAAATTTAGTTCCTAGAAAATGATTTTTAACTTAAGTAGTAAAATAAAAATTCATAATTTATTCTCTTAAAGGGTTTGATTCTTGACATAGAGAATAATGGTTGAATTTTTGGATTTTCACTAAAGTTAATAAAAAAACTAATTAATTTTAAAGAAACATTTTTTCCAAAAATATATTTTTCTCAAAAGATTAAGTTGGAGAGGGGTTCCAATGGCCCCACTACTTCTATCACGGATTCCTATTAGAGATTGTGAATTTTCTTGCATCATGCTGAGCATAATCCCCTATAGGATGAATTTTCACGAGAATCTAGAATTAACGAAGAAATTATAATTAAAGCCTAGGATATGTGTTAGTGTTAGCCAACCTATCATTGGAGATATTAATACTGAATTGTCCATAGGTAGTGAGAGTAGTGACCATCCTATCGATGGAACTATTTTTGGATCATTACCTATTAAGGAAGTTTAATTTGTAATGGTTATACACTTAACTTAAAAAATTGTTAACCTTCCTACAAAGCTTTGTCAATTTTTCTAAGAGCCAAATTTTTTATATTTTTGACAATGGTTTTAATAGGTTAACCATATAATGGAAATAATATGATATTTTCAATGTGCATTTTTATGTTTTTCCAAAATAAATATTTTTCTGAATGAAGTTTTTTTTTTCAATCAATAGAAATGTCTAGGTTCAGTCCTTTGTCTATTATTCTCAAGGAGAATAAGTTAACTAGACCTAACTACGTTGACTGGAAAAGGAATCTAAACATCATTGTGGAGGAGTACAAGTATCTTCTGACTGACCCGTGTCCTAAAATTGGAGAAAATTCCATGGACTAGGATCATGAGGATGAGAAGGCATGGAAAAAGCTGATGAAATTGCTCAATGCTATATGTTAACTTCCATGTCCAATATTCTCCATTCTAAGCACGAAAATATGCCTACTACCTACGACATCGATGTATCGTTGCGCACCATATTTGCTTACAAGAGTCAGTCTGCAAAGCAGGAAGCCCTTAGAGCAATCATGAACTCTAAGATGGCATTGGGCATCAGTTTGCAAGCATATGCCTAAGATAGTTGCTCACTTCGAGGAGGCCGAGATCCTAGGGGCAACAATTGATGTTGAGATCTAAATTGACATGGTTCTTGAGACTTTTCTAAATTCATACTCTCAGTTCAGGTTAAATTATAACATGAACAAGTTGAATATGCATTTGACAAAGTTAAGGAAAGAACTCCAGGCTGCTGAGAAAATTATAAAGCTTGAGTAAAAGATTTTGGTTACTCGTTTTGGTTCAAATTCTAGAACTAGGCCCAGGCCAAGAAGTTTAAGAAGAAGAAGGCTCAGAATAACCCATGGGCCTAGCCTAAGGGATCCAAGCTTGGTCTGTCCAAGCCCAATGCCAAGACTAAGGGTAAGTGTTTTAAGTGTGACAAGAAGGGGCACTTCAAAAAAATTATCCAAACTTATTTTCCAAGTCCTCCTCAGGTATTGCTCTATACTTAGAGTCTATATTGATGGTTGGGTCATCATCCACTTAGATTGTATATTCTGGAGCTACTAACCATATCTGTAACTCCTTACAGGGGTTCAACAAAACAATACGACTCAGTAGAGGAGAGCATAAATTCAAAGTGGGCAACGGAGTACAAGTATAGGCCAGAGTAATGGGAGACTTAGAGCTTTTATTTGATTATAATTGGATTTTAGTTTTGAAAGATATTTTATATGTTTGTAGTTTTAAACAGAATTTGATTTCAGTTTCAAGAGTGATTAATAAAAAATATTTTGTTTCTTTCCGTTTTGCTATTTAAATAAGTAGAAATGGAAATACTAATTGTTCTACAAACATGTATGTAATCTTTTTATATTAATCCAATTAATTGTCAAAATAAATAACACTTAGACAGAACCTAATAATAAAAAGAGAAATGTCACATCAAATAACTCTTATTTATAGTACTTAAGATTAGGACATATAAATCTTAATTGGATTCAGAGGTTAATCCAAAATGGGTATTTGAATTCATTAAAATTCGAAGAATGGTCTCAGTGTGAATCTTATCTTTTGGGTAAAATGACCAAAAGGTCTTTTACTTAAAAGGTGAAAAAGGCCAAGGAAATATTATAGTTAGTTCATACTGATGTTTGTGGTCCTATGTTTACACTGGCTATAGGAGGTTATGAGTACTTTGTTATGCTTACAGATGATCATATGCGTTTTGGTTATGTTTACTTGATAAGGTATAAGTCTGACTTCTTTGATAAATTCAACAAGTTTAAGACTGAAGTGAAGTGTTAAACAAGTAAAATAATCAAAAAGCTAAGATCGGATCATGGTGGAAAGTATCTCTTTGGTGAATTCAATGACTATTTAGCACATTAGGGAATAGTATCTCAGCTAACTGCACATGGCATTTCCCAACAGAATGGAGTAGTTGAAAGAAAAAATAGAACGTTAATGGAAATTGTCAGAAGCATGTTGAGTTATCCAGCTCTTCCTATTTCTTTTTGGGGATATGCTCTGAAAACAGTAGCATATATTCTAAACTTAGTGTCTTTCAAGTTAGTGCCTGAGACACCTTATGAGATATGGACTAGATGAAAGCCTAGTATGAATCACTCAAGGTATGTTGTTGTCCATCTTATATACTGACTAAAGGAAACAAGAAAGACCCTAGATCAGAATTATGCTAATTCGTAGGGCATCCAAAAGGAACAAATGGAAGATATTTTTATCATCCCCAAGAGCAAAAGGTACTTATTAGTAATCATGCTAGATACTTATATGATAAATAAAGTGTGTCCACTGAGGCTTTGAATAGGGTAGAATTGGGGAAAAAATTTGAATGACACTTCAACTTCTAATACCCCAATTGAGGAACCTAAAGAGGCACAACCAAATGTTCCTATATAAAATGAACGACGTCATAGTGGGAGGATATCTAGAGTTCCAAAAAGATGAGATGGAGAAGTCTTTAAGGTAGTCTCTGACCATCAAGAACAATATCTCACTAGATACGATGAGGTCATTGCTGATGTTGATGCAGAAAAATGGCAAGTAACAATAAATGCAGAGATTGAGTCTATGTATCTCAATCAAGTCTGGGATCTTGTCACTGCACCTAAAGAGATTAAAACCCATAGGGTGTAAGTGGGTATACAAGAGAAAGAGAGGTGCAAATGGAAATGTGGAAACCTTTAATGCAAGGTTGGTAACAAAAGATTATACTCAGAAAAAAAGAATTGATTATGAGGATACCTTTTCACCTATTGCCATGCTTAAGTCCATTCACATTCTTTTGGCCATTACATGTCATTATGACTATGAGATATGGCAAATGAATATCAAGATAGCTTTTCTCATTATGACTACGAGATATAGCAAATGGATATCAAAACATCCTTTCTTAATAGTTATCTTAGCGATGACATCTTTATGTCTTAGCATGAAGACTTTATTGCAAAAGGCCAAGAGTATATAGTTTATAAGTTTAAGGAGTCCATTTATAGACTTAAGCAAGCATTATAGCATGGAACATACATTTTGATGAGACTGTAAAGTTTTATAGTTTTATGCAAAATGTAGATGAGCCATACATGTATAAAAAGACAAATGGTAACAATGTGTCTTTTATAGTACTTTATATGGATGACATTAAACTCATTAGAAATGATGTAAGGACATTGTCATCCATATATGTTTGGCTATCAGTTCAATTTAGTATGAAAGATATGGAAGAAACTAGCTATATTCTTGGAATAAAGCTTCATATAGATAGGAAACAAAGAATGTTAGGCATATCGCAATTTGCTTATATTGATAAGATATTAGCTAAGTTTAGCATGGATCAGTGTAAAGAGGCAATCATACCTTTTAGGCACAGATTGACCTTATTTTCCAAATAATATCTTAAGATACAAGATAAAAAAGAAAAGATGAGTAGGATTCCCTATATCTTGACAGTGGAAAGTCTCATGTATGTCATGTTTTATACAAGGCCGGATATCTGCTTGGCAGTAGGCATAGCAGGTATCAATCAAACCCAAAAGAAGAACATTGGCAAGTTGTAAAACATATTCTCAAATACCTGAAGGGAACGAGGGATTACATGCTTGTTTATAGGGTCGATGACTTAGTTCCCTAGTTACATGGACTCATACTTCTAGGTAGATAAAGATGAAAGAAAAACTACTAGTGGATATGTTTTCACTTTATTTGGAAGGGTTATTTCATGGAAGAGTGTTAAGAAATTATGCATTGGTGATTCTACCCTGGAAGCTGAGTATGTAGCAGCTTCAGAAGCTTTTAAAGGCTCCAAAAGTTCCTCACAGAACTTAGAGTCGTGCCACAAATGGACAGGCCTATACTATGTATTGTGACAATTTTAGAGCTGTGTCATAATATAAGAAGCTAAAAAACCATAGGAAGGGCAAGCACAATGAGAAGAAGTATCACTAGATCTGAGAGTTCATCCAGAAATGGCCAGATTTCCTCTACAAACAATCTAGCGAATCCATTTACCATGCCTTTGACAAAGGTGTTTTGAAGACACTTAGATGTCATAGAGGTAGGCATATACGGACTATCATAGTCCATTTAGTGCAAGTGGGAGATTATGGGAATGTATGCTCAAAATGGCCTATGTATTTGTATATATTAGAAATTAATAAAAGTTTTATTCATTAATGATTGTTTATTTACATATATGTTGCACATTAAGGTTAAAATGTGTTAATAAGTAATCTACATGATTGGGTCGTGCTTTTACAGTAAAGTGTAGACTATTGGTTACTAACATATAAGCGAAAAATTATTCTTGATTGATTGATGAAGCTAGGCACTTCATTAAGGTTTAGATCATTATACTATGGTTTCTAAATGGAGAATGATTTACCTTTAACTAGTGAGTAGTCCACCCACACTAATAGTGTAAGCGTATTTGGAATATGTAAAACTAGACCATACGATAATAATTTTTATAAAAATACTAAAATAAATAAATGCTAGTTTATCCCAACTACGGCGTGGACGAGTACCATAAGACTTGAGTATATATTGGTAGCCTGTGAAGCTAGACTAATATACTTTGATGTATATTAGGTAAGGCTATATTGCAAGGCTAATAACCTTGCACGTTGGTATATGACTCTAGTTATTTAAGACGGGCTTATACAATAGGATTTTTATGCTTCATTACATGAAGAAATCATCTCCTTGTGATTATCTGGGATAATCTAAATAATCTAAGGCCCAGGGAAATTTAACTAAGTATGTACACTTTTAGGTAGTTCTCTATGATAAGTGGATGCATATTAGAAGTCATGGATTATCGGACTAGCTATCAAAGGATGGTAGATGTCATTGAGAAAAGTGTTAGTGCATTTTTCCTATCTCAATAATGAGTGTTACGTAGAGGGATATTTTTGTCTTTACATATGTAGGTCGAAGACACTGCTGCACTTGCAATATTATTTTACGTGTCAATATTTTCATTTGGTGATAAATAAAATATTTAAAATGATAAAATGCCACTATTTGTTAGCAGGGATATTTTGATCATTTTAGTAGTCAAGAATAATATGTCTTTTGGTCCTTAGAGTAGCTCAAATAGCCTTAGTAAATTTATTTTACTATATAGACTTATTGGGTAAATTTATTATTGGAAGAATTATTCTAGGAGTCCAATTAATTATTTATTTACATTAGAATAATTAATTGAGCCAATTTAATTAATTAATTATCTTAGGTAATTTTATATTGGGCCCAAGTGAATAAATACATTAATTAAAGAGTTAATTTAATTTAATTATTTTATTAATTAATTATCTTAGATAATTTTATATTGGCTCCAAGTGAATTAATTAATTAATAAGAAAGCTAATTCATTAGTCTTGGACTAATTAAGTAAAGCCCTGGCCTACCAAGGTTTGGGTGTGGCGGCTAGAAGGTTTTAGTAACCTAGGGTAGCCGCCACATGACAAAAAGAAAAAGGAAATAAAGAAATAAAAGAAAATAGAAAGTGACCGACTGTTAGATTTTTGAAAAGGAAAGGAAGCTATTTGATTAAAAAGGCATCACGTGTGGTTGGAAAAAGGTTGACCAATTTTTGCACACAGAGAAAACAGCTTTTGGTTTTCCTTAGGAGCGAAACCAAGGCCACTGTTTTCTTGTCATTTTTCCTTCATTTTTTCTTTAACATTTTAGCTCTTCCATTTTTCTTCCAATCTTCTTCACCCTAGTTCTACTTTTACTAATAGAGGTCCATAGCGGTTCGAGAATACTCTGGAAGGTCAAGAGCTAGTAAACATGGTAGGTGTTTCATGCGAAGAACCCAATGGTTAGCACAAGTAAACGTTTCCATTCAAGAAGCACCGTCAAAACCTAAATCTAACACCTGTTATTCAAGTAAAATGCCCTAGAAGTAAGTATTCCTAGACTTTTACTTGGGGAAATGTTTTAATTTGCATACTTTCGCTGCGTGTTTATTTTTTCCGCAATCCTTCAAGTTTCATGCCATACATGCAAGAACATAGTGAGAAGACTTGCTATTTTGTATTAGTTTTAAGTCTAAGATTTCTTTTCTCTATTTTTTGAATTCTTCTTGATCTTTAGGATTATATCTCATTGGCTTAATTCTAATAATCCTTTTTTTCCTTTTAACTCTATTTTTACTTCTTCTTTATTTTTTCCCTAAAATAGTTAAGGGGTTTTCAAAATAACAAAGGCTTCATATGTTTAATTATTTTCAAGAGTCTATTAAATTTGTTTTAACAATATTTCTTTTTAATCTAACAATGTTTCAAGTTTTAACATAGGTTTTTCTTTTGGAAATTCAGGGTTTTCTTTGTATCTGAGAGGGTGAACAAAAAACAAAATCAAACAAGATCAAAATATTAACTCGAATATTAATAGGAGAAATCGTTAGAACAAACTAAATTTCATATCTAGGGAAAGTTATAGAAATCAAAAGAAAATATATAAGTATATTACTATTATATTCAAAATTCATTTTTTTTTTTATAAATGTTTAGGTTAGTTCCTAATATGTTATCTGAATAGGCTAATCTTGGTAAATATCTTTCCTTTTTTTCTAAAAGTGGTTTAGGAGTTATATCTAATTTGAATTTATCTTGCATTTCCATATTAGTTATTTGAGGATAAATCCTTCTTATATTACTAAATAATTTTGGAAAATTAATATATTTAGTGTTTGTAAAACATTTAGTATGATGTGCATTAGACAAAGGATATGATACTATATATATATTATCAAATAAGGTCTATTTCTTTCATTGAAAAAATTCTTTTCTTTCAATTATAGATACTTAAATTATATATATATATATAGTAAAAATAAAAGTATAAATATTTTTATATTTTAATAGCATATGTATACATACTTATCTACTTATGTAACACCCCATACAAACATATCATAGTGGGCCCTATATACTTATGGGATGTCGCCCTACCTGGGGTCCAGACAAAGGGTCTTTATAACTAAATAAAACTTAAAGCAGAAAGAAATAAAAACAAAATGTGTCATTAACTTACATATAAGCCAAAATAAGCTACATAGTGTTTATGCTCAAAATACATATCAAAATAGGAGAGATAATATGCCTATAGTCCATACATAGTCATGGTATAAAACTATTAGCAAAATATCTCCCAACAATAATGCCAACGTCTCAAACAATCATGTTTCGGCTTAAAATCCTAGGAAAATAAGAGAAATAGAAATACGTGTAAGTTTTATACTCAGTGAGTTCCCGTACGTACTAGTGTTTTTCATAGAAAATAAATCTAAGTGAATTCCACTGAAAACAACTCTACAAGCTATATACTAGAAAACAGTGCAAATTTAGTTTAGAATTATGTACATTTGGAAAATGTGATTTCTCTTTTAAAACGTGTAGCCCCAATTTTGAAAAGTGCAAGCACTTCTCTCAATAGAAAGACAACCTACATTCAAAGTGGATAAACCTTCGCCTTCGGCTATCACGGTCTTATTGTACCAAGGACTATACCTTTAGCACTCAACCAGATGATGCTAAATTGGTGAGTGATATAAGCACATCACCTATCACTTACGGATCTTTTACTTGCCATCATAAGCCGAAGGCTCCCAATCCAGATGTCAATCTTCAACGACGTAGCAAGGGATTGAACACACCAAGTGTCCTTGCCCAGTATAAAGTGAACAACCTAATTGTATGAACTATAGATAATTAGCAGGCAAAAAATGGCTAGCCAAGGACGGCTAATTCCAGAGTCCTATTAGCCCATTCAGTGTAAGATAATCCACAAAACTAACAATGTTACTTGGAGTTATCTATCTCTAACGTAAGCTAGTATAGTGGCCAAAACCTCCGCTGAGTACTCAGTGTCTTCATTAGTTCACAAAACCAGCCCATTATCGTGCTTCCTGAGGGAATGTTAAGAAAACATTTTATGGACCAAAGTATCATTTTCTAAAGGTTTATCATTTCCTGAGTAACCGTTCCCAAAGCTCATAAGACATAAAAGAACACATGCCTTTTAATCCTTGTATGACATGCTTCGGTATGTAATTAGACAAAATGCTATCGTGCATCATTATGAAATTGCTTTCTTTTATTGATACATAATATTCATGAGAGCATGTTATTTCATAAAGATGTATTATTCCTCAAATAGGGTTAAAATATTCATGGCATGGAAAGGTTCTTGAATAAACCTTTTCTCTGGCATATATATAGTTTAAAAGGTTTAGGATTCATAAGCGTTTGCATAAAGATCATCCCTAATGTTTAATAAAACTTTAATGCTTAAAATCCTCATTATGTACAAGTTTCAAGGAAAAGGATATTCATTCGGATCTAATAAATAATGCTCTCAAATTCAAGTGAAGGGCTCATGCTTGGACATATCAAGAAAGCATTTACCTATATAAGAAAAACACTTACCTATCTGGAAGTTTAAAAATTCACGGGGCTCACCTTATTTATCAAATCGTGATCACTCACATTTCTTAAGCCTAGGGTTTCCCTTATGCCAAGTCACCTAAAATAATGAGATTTTTCCATAAAATATTGCTCATATCCCTAAATTAGGATATAAAGGGCAAATGGTGCATTACTCTTTTCCTTAATCTTAAAGGAAACTATATTTTCAGCTTTGCCACCTTTTGGTATTTTATCTATAACATTTGCTATATAACTCCAAATAAGGTCAAAATAGTTTCTAAATGCTTATAAGACATTCTATACAAAGTCCAATTCATGGAATACCAATTCCTTTCCTTAGTTTCACCATTTCGGATAGCAAAGTCACAGCAATATACACAAGTTATCTCACTTTCACAGCTTTGGCAACCCTTGGTGTTTATCTAATAACATTCTGATGACTACTCCAAATCATGCCAAATTAGTCCCAAAATGTTTCTAGAACATTTAGCTACAAAATTTAGGTCATGGAGTTCTAGTATGAATAGCTATCTCATTTTATTGCTTCCTCAACTCTAGTAAGAAAATAATCAAAGCAGAATTTCTGTTTTGTGATCTAAATTTGCACAAATTAATTCACTTTATTCTTCCATACAATATATATCATTAAGCTTCCCAAAACCTTGTTTAATATCTAAACTAAGTGTTTTATTCCACCTTTACCTCCCAGCTTCTCCCAACCATCCAACTCATATCTATTATCCAACATTGTCAATACAGAATTTTATAGGCAGCTTTAGGTATTCTTGTTACTACTAATTCCTTAGCCATCAAACGTCCATATAAATTTTTCCAAACCCTTACCTAAACACTAAGACATGATTAGGATTAATCATACTGCATTTCTAGTCATTTTTATTGAAGAATCATACTCAAATTTCCAGCAATCCATATACATTATTCCTTGGCTACTAAAGTACCTTTTCTAGATTATAACTCCATAATCTTCCTCCCAGCTTAATCTCAGTCAAATCTTCAGCATGTAAAGAATCAAGGTAGCTAAGTAAGCTTGAAAAACAAGCTATTATCATCCCCAATTCAACCGACCAACATACCTTTGCTAAACATAATTTGCTTTTCATTCTACTTCATCAAGTCTTGCATTTGCATCAAGATTTCATACATGATCAATTTCTCTTAACCAAAACTCAATTCTAACTTTGAAGAATGGAATTTTGCCTACTTACAAACGGTAGAACAATCTAAAAATTATCTTCTTCCTCCTTCTCCTCTCTTCTTCTTCTTCTTCTTCTTCTTCTTCTTCTTCTTCTTCTTCTTCTTTCTTCTTCTTCTTCTTCTTCTTCTTCTTCTTCTTCTTCTTCTTCTTCTTCTTCTTCTTCTCTCTCTCTCTCTCTCTCTCTCTCTCTCTCTCTCTCTTTTCCTTTCTTGCTCCCAGTTTTTTTCTTCCTCTCCCCACCGGTTTCTTTCCTTTTCTTTTTCTCTTGTTCTTTCTTTCTTCCTTTCTTCTCTCTTCTTATTTCTTTCTCTTTTGATTCTCTCTTAGGCTGCCTCCCTTGTTCTCTTACTTATATACTTGTTTTCTCAAGTAAAGTCATGTGACTTTTGGTGAAAATCATGTGATCTTTGATGTCTAAGCTCACTAGAACAACATGGAACCTCATAGAATATTATGGAATTCTATAGAACTTGATCAAAGATTGTTAAAAGCTATGGGAGCTTTGAGAAGCTTGTAGCATTTCCATATATTCATGTAATATTCATGCATCCAATCACAAGAATTTATTTAGGCTTCCATGCATGGGCTAAATTAGCTTCAGTCAATTAATTATAGTTAGTCCACCAAGCTTCCATCCATGGCCCATAGTTATTATATATAAAGCCCACTAATCTTTTATTCATGGCCCACTATATCCACTATATAACTTGGTCCACTAAACATCTTATGTATATGGTCCATTAACTTAATTCTTCCCTCTCCCCCTTTTTTCAATATAACTTGCATTTTAAATACATATAAATAGGGAAGGGTATTACAATCTCCTCTCCTAAAAGGAATTTCGTCTGCAAAACTAGTGTGTATCTTCAAAAAGTTCAATGTAAGCTTTTTGCATCTCCATTTTCGATTCCCAAGTAGTGTCTAGCACAGGCTGATGGTTCCATAATACCTTGACTAATGGATTCTGTTTCTGCCTTAATTCTTTCTCTACATATTCTAAAATCTTGATAGGTTTCTCATTATAATTCAAGTCAAAGTAAGCTCAATATCAGCTCATTTAGAACATGTTCTGATTAGCTGTGTATTTTTAGAGTTGTGATACGTGAAATACATTGTACATACTTTGAAGTTCCAGAGGCAACTCTAACTGATAGGTTACTTTCCCAATCCTTAATAGGAAAAAGTCCTATAAATCAAGGAATTAACTTCTTCTTCTGCATTCTTTTTCCTATGCCTCGTTGTGGGATCAATTTCAAAAAGTCTTAATCTTCTTCAGTAAACTCCAAGTCCCTCCTACGACAGCCATCACAGCTCTTTTGTCGACTATAGGTAATTTCCAACTTATGCTTGATCTGTTCTACTTTTTGTCGAGCCTTCTCCATGTCTAGTGCATCTTAATGGTCTCGGTTTTGCCCTATGTTTTCCAAATGAAGTGGTGATCGATAGTTCTATCTATATAAGCATTCAAACAGTGCTATCCCAATCGTAGACCAATAACTGTTATTATAGGCAAACTTCGCATAGGCTAAATTGTCAATCTATTTGTTTCCAAAATCCAACTCACACTCCAGTAACGTGTTCTCCAATATTCGAATCACCTGTTCCATCTACCTATTAGTTTGGAGATGTGTAGCTATGCTAAACTTCAACGGGGTTCTATATAGTTGTTGTAGTTTTCTCCAAAATCATAAGGTGAATCTCAGATCTCGATTAGAGAAAATACTAGAAAGCATGTCATGCAACCTTCTCACCTCCTCCATGTAAATCTAACTAACCATTTTCAAAAAATCCTACTTATTAATAGGAATAAAGTGAGTAGACTTTGTTAACTAATCTATAATCACCCAAATGGTATCTTCTATCCAACTATTAATGGTAATCGGATTACAAAATACATAGTGATTTCACCCCATTTCCACTGTGGGATTGGTAAGGCTTGTAGCAAACTTTTGGGCTATTAACATTCTACTTTCACTTTTTTGACACATAAGACATTGTGCCACAAATCGAGAAATATCCTTTTCCATTCCGATCTACTAATATTGCTACATCATGGTATATCTTAACTTATCCAGGATGGATTGTATATTTACTACAATGTGCCTTCGCCAAAATGTCTCGTTTCACTATTACATGCCTAGGTACACAAATTCATCCTCAGAATTAGAGAACTCCAATATTACCAATTTGAAAATCATTATTCTCTTTCCCCTTATCCTTCGCCTAAATCTGTTGCAACTCCTCATCTTTCTCTTAAGCTTCTCTCAATTGTTGTAACATCACAGATTTAATGAAAATATTGTTCATCCTAACTTGTCTGTCCATTGAAAATTCTTCTAACTCAGGGGTTTGTGCCATATTAAGAGTTGGCATTGTTACTTTTCTACTAGTGTATCTGCCACTACATTCTGTTTTCCCAAGTGGTATTTAATCCGGTATCAAAACTCTTCCAAAAACTCTATCCACCTTCGTTAGTGCATGTTCAAATCTTTCTTGGTAAAAATGTATTTCAAACTTTTGTGATCAGTGAACACTTCAAATATCACCCCATACAGATAATGCTTCCATTTTTTTAGCACAAATACAATGGCGGCCAACTCTAAATCATGAGAAGGATAGCACATTTCATGAGGTTTAAATTTCCTAAAGATATATGCTATTACTCTTTTCTCTTGTATTAACACTCCAACCAATCCTTCCTTTGAAGTATCAGTACATACTTCGTAACATCTATCTATGGCTAGCAAAGCTAAAATTGGAGAGGTACTCAATCTCTACTTTAA
Organism: Voacanga thouarsii; assembly: GCA_026120185.1. NCBI lineage: Eukaryota > Viridiplantae > Streptophyta > Magnoliopsida > Gentianales > Apocynaceae > Voacanga > Voacanga thouarsii. The sequence continues at coordinate 2,037,202 of JANUWF010001161.1, forward strand.
TTCCAAAAAGCTTCTCTCACAATCCTCAATCCAAACATAGGGTGTTTTCTTTTGGGTTAGCTGAGTTAAATGTGAGGCTACTATTGAAAATCCCTCAATGAACCTTTAATAATATCCAACTAATCCTAAGAAACCTCGTACTTTAGTTAGTTTCTCCAGATGTTTCCAATTTATCACTACCTCAACCTTAGTTGGATCTACTAAAATTCCTTCTTTCAATATCACATACCCTAAGAAAGTTACCTTCTCTAACCAAAATTCACGTTTACTAAATTTAGCATATAGCTTGGCTTCTCATAATCTCTTAAGCACCTTATGTAAATGTTCTTCATGTTCCCGTGGATCCTTGGAATATATCAAAATGTCATTAATAAATATAACCACAAAATCATCTAAATACGGTTGAAACACTTGATGTATTAAATCTATAAATATAGTAGGGGCATTAGTAACTCTAAAAGGTATCGCAACAAACTCATAATGCCCATACCACTTGTTGAATGTAGTTTTAGAAATATTTCTTCCTTTATCCTCACTTGATAATATCCTTATCTCAAGTCCAACTTAGAATAACACCCAACATACTGCAATTGTTCAAATAAATCATCTACCATTAGTAATAGGTTTTTTTTCCTTATCGTTACTGCATTCAATCCTCGATAATTAAGACATATCCTTAAGGTACCATTATTTTTCTTCAAAAATGGCACGAGTGCTCCCTATGATGAAGTACTAGGATGTATAAATCCTTGTTCCAACAACTCTTGCAATTGTTTCTTCAATTCTTTCAGTTCCACTGGTGCCATTCTCTATGGAGTCCTGGAAATTTGTTCAGCAGTCGACACCAAATTAATAGTAAAATAAACTCCTCTCTTAGGGGGTAGTTCTTTTAGTTTAGCTAGAAAAACATCTAAATATTCACAAACTACAGGTATGTCTTAGGATTTTCGGGTTTGGCTGGATTATTCAAAAGATAAGCTAAGTATCCATTATACCCCTTATTCAATAATTTTTACACCTTCACTCTTGATATCAAGAATTCACTTTTCTTTGGTTTCTCTTCCCAGAATTCCAGTATATCTTTTCCAGGTTCACAATACTACATTGACTTGTTTATACAATTTACTTAAGCATGATATTTCGATAACCAATCTATTCTTAGGATAGCATCATAATCTTCATATGTAATCATATAAGATCTCCTCTTAAGCATGTATTTCCAAGAAATATCTCACATTCTGGGCACATAATATTACTATTCATGTGTTTTCCCAAAAGAGTAGTAATAGTCATCTCATAAGGGACCTAATCATTTTTAATTCCCATTTTATCAACAAAAGAATGATAAATAAAAGAATGCATGGAACCTGGATCTATCAAAATCTAAGCTACTCTATCAAAAATAAAAAGTTTACCTTGTATAGCCATCGCAGCTTCAGGATCCATCATATCCAAGGCAACTACTCGTGCGTTCATTGCAGGTTTACTTGGTCAAGATTTTGAAGTAGAAGCTTAATTCTAATTACCCTTTATTAGTCCTAGCCTCTGTCCTAAGAAGTTTCCTCTTGGATATATCCGTCCTGTGAATTATTTAGGGTGGTTGCAGTTAATAAATTTATGCCCTTCCTTTTCACAATTATAACAACTTATGTCTTCCCTATTAGTTCCTTCCTTCTTCGGAAATTTTCCCGTCATATGTCAATCTTTTACTATTAAAAAATTGAAATTCCTTTTTGTTTCTTTGATCAATCCTAGAAGTAACCTCTACCCCCGCTCTGTAATTGGATGGGTCTGTACTAAGTAGAACTTTTTTAAGCTTAGGGCATAAGTCTTTCACAAAATGAAAGGTCCTATTAACATCATCTTAAGCTAAAAAGGACTATAGTTGGAGAGTTAGGTGAATTATATAGCATTATTACTTGCAGTTCTCTTTTCCTATTGAAAATTTTGAAATTCATCATCTTTTTTCTTTCTCACCAAACGTGGTATAAATTCTTTCTTAAATTCCCTTCGAAAGTCGATCCATTCCCAATTCTGTTATTCCTTCTTACGGGTCCACCAATCCCATGCTTCCCTTTGAAGTTTGAATGTGGCAAATTGAACTTTCCTTTTTCTGTGTAGTTTAAAGCAGCAAATATATTTTCTTGATCAGGCCTTTCGTAAAATGAAAAGGGTTAGAATTTTAGAAATCATTCTAGGGCTTGATCAAGCTTGATTTTCAAGCATTGTTCTTCTCTAGTAGGGTTTCCCATCACACGTTTTAGTGCTTCTGTCATTTTTCTAAAAGGCTTCTACCATTACGTTTTCTAACTGTTCAACTGGTGTTCTTTCAATTGATTTTGTTACCAGTTGTTTTCTTGGACGACCTTGAGTAATGGATGTGGGAGGCATCTACAAAAATAGTTGGTTACCTAATGGTACTAGTTTTGATCCTCTCGCTATTAAACTAGTATAAGTATGAAAAGAACGTTCATTATATAGATAAACATAACACACTTTTTACTTATAAGCATAGCAAAAATGTACAAAGCTTCGGGCACGAAATATCACACAGTTACGCCTACCTCCGTTTACTACTAACGACTCAAGTTAGTACTACATACATTTGTATACGACAAATGTAACTCTCTAGTTACTATCACTGCTAGTCTTAAAGACCGAAAGTCCAGAGTTTGATGATACATTATAATACTCAGGAGTGTCTGAACCTAAGTCGAACAAATTACCAGCCTGCTCACTACTATCAGACTTGATCATCATCTGCTTCAATCTCTACTATCTCCTCTATATGTCTACTTCCTCTCCTGCCTCAGATTCATCAGAGGATAGTGCTATGTTCTCGGCCATCTCTTCCTCAGACTCTTCTAGGAAAACCTCGACCACTTCTATCGTCTCAGAACTTAACATCACATCTATCTCTATGGCTAGCTTTATTGGATCTATCACTATCTCAGGCTCCTTGGAGGTTTTCTTAGAATTATCAACATTTTCCTTTTTCCCCAACTTAGGTCATAGTCCTTTAGCCTCACTATGATAAAAAAATAGGGACCAATGTTGAGTGGACTCAATGGCCAAGTCCTTATTTTCACCTTCTTATGTGGGTGAGAACCTTTTCCTTTCTCCCACTAGCTATTTAGTGTCTCTTCATCTCCTATAGGTTTCTTACCTTTGTCTTTATCATATTTACTAGCCATGCCTACAAAAGAAATCTCATATTAATCGTTTATCTACCTTAGAAATAATAGGCTAAATCCACAAATATTAACTATGCATTGATACCAATTGCAACACCCCATACATACATATCATAGCAGGCCCTATATGCTTATAGGATATCGCCCTACCTAAGGTCCAGATAAGGGTTATAAAATTTAAAGTGAAGAAAATAAAAAAAAAAACGTCATTAACTTACCTATCTACTAAAATAATTGACATAGTATTCATGCTCAAAATACATATCAAAATAGGTGAGATAATATGCCTATAGTCCATACATAGTCACGATATAAAACTATGCAGAATATCTCTTGAAAACAATGCCAAAGTCCCAATCAATCATATTTCGGCTCAGAATCCTAGAAAAATATAAGAAATGGAAATACGTGTGAGTTTTAAACTCAATGAGTCCCCATATGTTCTAGTACTTTTTACAGAAAAATATTCTGAGTGAATTCCACTAAAAACAACTCTATAAGCTATGCGGTAGAAAACTGTGCAAATTTGGTTAAGAATTATGCGCATTTGGAAAACATGATTTTTCTAAAAAACATAGAGTCCTAATTTTAAAAAATGCAAGTACTTATCTCAATAGACGGACGACTAGTATGCAAAGATGATAAAGCTTCACCTTCGGCTATAATGGTCTTATTGTACCTAAACTTTTAGCACTCAACCGGATCATGCCGTATTGGTGAATGATACAAACACATCACCTAGTACTTAAGAATCTTTTACTTATTACCATAAGCCCAAGGTTCCTAATCCTGACTTCAATCTCCATCAAGGTGGCAAAGAATTAAATACACCAGGTGTCCCTACCAGATATTAAGTGAACAACCCAATTGTATGAATCAAAGGCAATTGTCAGGCAAGAAATGGCTAGCTAGGGATGGCTAATTCTAGAGTCCTGTCACCCCGTTTAGAGTAAGACAATCCTTAGAATTAGCCAGGTTATATGAGGTTATCTATCTCTAATGTAAGCCAGTATAGTGGTCACAACATGCGCTGAGTACTCAACTTCTTTACTGGTTCACAAGACTAGTCCATTATCATTCTTCCTGAGAGAATGTTAAGAAAACATTTTCTAGGGCCAAATTATCGTTTTCTAAAGGTTTATCATTTCCTAAGTAATCGTTCATGATGCTCATAAAACATAGAAAAACACATGCCATTCAATCCTTGTGTGACATGCTTGGGTATATAATTAGAAAAAATGCTATCAAGAATCACTATGAAAATGCTTTCTTTTATTGAAACATAATATTCATGAGAGCATATAATTTCATAAAGATGTATTATTCCTCAGATAGGGTTAAAACATTCATGGCATGAAAATATACTTGAATAAACCTTTTCTATGGCATATATGTATTTTAAAAAGTTTAGGATTCATAAGCATTTGCATAAAGATCTTCCCTAATGTTTAATAAAAATTTAATGCTTACAAGCCTTAATATGAAGAAGCTTCAAGGAAAAGTTTCAAGCAAAAGGATATTCATTTAAATCTAATAAATAATGCTCTCAAATTCAAGTGAAGGTGCTTGAACATATCAAGAAAACCTTTAATCATATATCAAGAAAGCATTAAACCTTATTCAATAGATAGAGATCACTCACACTTCTTAAGCTTAGGGTTTCCCTTGAGTTGAGTTACCTACAATAATAAGATATTTCCATAAAACATTGCCTAATATCCCTAAATTAGAATATATAAAACTCTAAGAGCAAAATAGTGCATTATTCTTTTCTTTAATCTTAAAGAAAACCATATTTTTAGCTTTGCTACCTTTTGGTATTTTATCCATTACCTTTTCTATATAGCACCAAATGAGATGAAATTAGATTCTAAATACTCATAAGATACTCCTCTACAAAATTCAATTCATAGAACACCAATGCAGTTTTTTATTTTGTACCAGTTCTAACTACAAAGTCACAATAATATACACAAACAATTTCCCCTTCACAGCTTTGGTATTTATTCCATAACTTTCTGATAACAATTCCAAATCATGCCAAATTGGTCCTAAAACATTTCTAGGACATTTATCTACAATATTCAGGTCATAGACTTCATTTTATTGCTTCGTAACCTCTAGTAAAAAAATAATCAAAGCAGAATTTCTATCTTGTGCTCTAAACTTGCACAAATTAATTCGCTTTATTCTTCCATACAACAAGACCATTAAACTTCCCAAAACCTTGTTTATCATCTAAGCTAAGTGTTTCATCCCACCTTTACCTCCCAACTTCTCCCAACCATCCAAATCATAGCTATTATCCAATATTGTCAAAATAGATTTTTATAGGCAACTCTAGGTATTCTTGTTACTACTAATTCCTTAGCCATCAAAAGTCCCTATAACTTTTTCCAAACCTTTCCATACACACTAAGACATGATTAGGATTAATCATACTCCATTTCTAGTCATTTTCATTGAAGAATCACACAAAAATTTCCAGCAATCCATATATAATATTCCTCAGCTACCAAAGTAGCTTTTTTAGATTATAACTTCCATAATCTTCCTCCCGGCTTAATCTCAGACAAATCTTCAACATGTAAACACTCAAGGCAGCTAAGTAAGTTGGAAAACACGCTAATTATCACCCCAATTTAGTCATCCAATATACCTTTGCTAAACAGAAATTTGTCTCCATTCTACTTCATGAAATCATGCATTTGTAGTAAGGTTTCATACATGATCAATTTCTATTAACCAAAACTCAATTCCAACTTTGAGGAATGGAACTTTACCTTCTTAAGAATGGTCAAACAAGCTGCAAATTATCTTCTTCCTCCTTCTCCTCTATTCTTCTCTTTCTTTTTCTTTCTTGCTCCCAGTTTCTTTCTTCCTCTTCCCACCGGTTTCTTTCCTTTTCTTTTTCCCTTGCTCTTTCTTTCCTCCCTTTTTCTCTCTTCTTATTTCTTTCTCTTTCGATTCTCTCTTGGCTGGCTACCCTTTTTTCTTACATATATACTTTTTTCCTCAAGTAAAGTCATTTGACTTTTGATGAAAATCATGTGATCTTTGATGACTAAGCTCACTAGAACATCATGGAACCTTATATAACATTATGGAATTCTATGCAACTTGATAGAAGATTGTAGAAAGCTATGGAAACTCTAGGAAGCTTGTAGTTTTTCCATGTAATCATGTAAAATTCATGCATCCAATCACAAGAGATTATTTAGGCTTCGATGTATGGGCTAAATTAGCTTAAGACCATTAAGTATAGGTGGCCCACCAAGCTTTCATCCATGGCCCCACTAATCTTTTATTCACGGCCCACCTTATCTATATAACTAAGCCCACTAAACTTCTTATGCATATAATGGTCCATTAACTTAATTCTTTCCCCATTTTTTTTAATATAACTTGCGTGAAGATACTAATTATATTTTTATATTTATATGATTAGTTTTTTTTAGTACATATATTGTATATATGTATAAATCTAATCGATGTAATGTGCACATGCACACACACATATATATAATTACTTCTTTTATAAATATATTGGGAAATATGCCCTCTTAGACTAGATGTTTGATGAAAAAATTGAATGTTTTAATAAAAGAATTTATTTTCAGAATTTTTTTGTGAATTTACAATTTTATTTATGCATAATCACATTTGAAAAAGATCCATTGTATTTAAGTAAGTAGTCCATGTGAATGGAGGTCTTTCACAGTAAGGTATGGATCACGAGTTACTTAACACATAAACATTCGTTCTTAACCGATTAATGAGAATGAGAATCTTATCATGTCTAGGTTATTATGTTGTGAATTCCAAAAGAGGAATGGCTTACCTTTAGCCAGTGAGTAGTCCACTCACTTCATGACATAAGCGTATTTTGAATATGTAGAACATGACCTGTAGTAGTAGTTTCTAAAAATACTATATGGTAAAAACCTAGGCTACTACTGCTACAACGTGGACTAGTGCTTTACGACTTGAGTATGAGTTGGTGGTTTGATGAAGCTGGAAGTATATACTTTGATATGCTATAGTTGAGGTTCTATAGTAGGGCTAATATACTTGCATGTTGGGTATGTGTGACTAGTTAGTTAAGATAGATTTGTACAAGATAGTTTCTATACTATATCACCCATTGTGGCTGTTCGAATGATCTAAATATTCAAGGCTCTGGGAAACATAACTTAGATGTTTGCTTTAGAGTAGCTCCCTTAGAAAGCGAAAATAATTTAGGAGGTCGTAGATCATTAGATTAGAGGCCTAAGGATTGTAGATGTCATTTAGATATGTGTTAGTACACTTCTTCCTCTCTAAATGTACGATGATGTATAGAGGGGTATTTTAGTCATTACACCTATAGGTCGGAGACTTTGCTAACGCAGCATTATCCTTGGGGTCAATATTTTGTTATGGTGATATTAGAAAATATTTAAAATGCAAAATACAGCTATTTATATGACAAGAGTATTTTGGTCATTTTTGTAGTCAAGGCGGTATGTCTTTTGGTCCCCAATATAGACCGTGAGTCCTAATTAAATACAGGCTAAGAAATTGATCTTAAATTAAATGAAATTTATTTTATTTAAGTAGCCTATTTAATTGTTGGGTTAAAATAAAATAAAGGTCCATGGAGAGAGATAATTAATTAAATTAGTTTGGTAGGTTAATTAATTATTTAGGGCTTTGCTCAATTTGAATAATTAAAGATTAACTTGGGACTAAACTAATATAGACTTATTTATTGAAGTAGTTTATTTGGGCTGAAAATTAAATATTTGTTGGGTCAATTATTTAGTTCTAATTAGAATAATTAATTAAGCCTAAAAGGTTAAATTAAGAGTCCAATGGCCCAGTCCAGTTTAACCCAGGGTTTTATTTAGGTTAAATAGGAGGATTGGAAACGACGTGGTTGCAGAACACACACTCTTTGAGACGGCTTCTTTTTCTGTGAAAGAGAAACAAGCCAGACATCTCTCTCTCTCTCTCTCTCTCTCTCTCTCTCTCTCTCTCTCTCTCTCTCTCTCCGAAAAAAGGTTCCTTAGTCTGTAGTTGTTCACCAAACGGATTTAGGCAGGTCATATACTGGAAGATTGAGAGTTAGGCATTTACCTACATGCAAAGACGGAGTAGGAGGCTTGCAAGAATCACACCAGAGGCTTCCACCAGCACACCTACCCCAGTTGTGCACATTCCGATCCAGCCAACTCTTAGGATGAGGAAAAGAGGTAAAAAAATTTTAACCTCGGAGTCCCATCAGAGCACAACTGGTGCCGACTAGGACTGCCAGAGTCGGTGCTGGCTTTGTTTGGGAATCCCCTATCCTTTAGTTTTTTCATTTTTTTTTTTTATCTTCGCTTCTGTTGCATGCCCTATGTTTTCCTCTTTGTAAGCCTTCAATTGGTATCAGATCATGAAGATTTTGTGAAAATATAGGGAGCATGCATCTAGATGAATAAAACTGGACACATATGTGTGTTTAAAATTGTGATCCTTTGCTGTTTATGGTATAGATAGATTCTCTGTTAATCCTCGCGGGTGGAGGTGTAGGAGATTTGTAATTTACTATTTTTCTTAGCAAATCATGTTAGCCCAATGTTATGGGTATAGGCGATTGTTGGTTTTGGTTGATTTCATTATTTTTTGTTTGAAATCGGGGAGCCATCGAAGCCAGAAGTTGTGCAGAAAAACAGGAAAAATTTGCAGAGGAAATTCGTAGAAAAAAAAAACTGCAGGAAGAGCCGATCATACTGCAACTGGCGCCGGCTTAGGGTGCTGGAACCGGCGCTGGCTTGGGTCTGGAAGGCCGGTCCGCGCATTGGTTTCTCGTGGGTCCTGGTTTTGTGCGGCGAGTGCAGTGGACCACAGTGCAAATGAGGGGTGCATGATCCAATGTGGCGGGTACAGTGAACCAAGGAGAAATTATTTGATTTTTTCCTTGTAATTTTTCTTGCGTTTTCTTTTTGTTTTGGGGTCCATACCAGGTGAAGTTAATATTTGCAATAGTTAATATTCAAGGAATATTTTTTCATGCAAAATATTAAAAAGGAATTTTAGAATTAAATAAAACCATTAATCAATTAATTAACGTGTTTAATTCTATTATTTGGGCACTTAGGTTTAAAAATAAAAGAGTATGAAAACGTCTACTGTTTTCTAGCATGCTATTTATTTTTGTACCTATGTGCATGTTTTCTCAAAGACCAAAGTCTTTAGGAATCTTTTTGACAAGGAAAATACTTTTTCTACAAATTAAATGGTTATTTTAACTTGAACAAAAATTAATCCTTCGATATTTTCTCAAATGATTTAATCCTTGACATAGAAAATATATTGGATTTAAATATTTTTGTAAGGCTAAAATAGAAAGCCATTTTGTTTTAATTTTGGCATAAGAAAAATTGTTTTGTCAAATAAACTTGAGACCAAAGTCTATAGAAAGTTTTAATTGAAAATTTTTTGAAATCATTAAGTTTTTAACTTAAATAAAATTAGTCCATGAAAAAAAAAAAAACTCTCAAATGATATAAACCTCGACATAGAGATTTTTATGGACTTAGACATTTTATTTTTGAGTTAAGGAAAAACTTGATGGAAATTTTCAAAAGAATATTTTTCAGAAAACCCTCGTTTTAAAAGACTAAGTGGGAGAGGGGTTCCAACGGCCCCACGGCTTCCATCACAATCTTTATTAGAGATCGTGGGTCCCCTTGCGTTACCCTGGGAATGAACCCGTATAGGATGGAGATACCCCAAGGACCTAGATTTAATGGAGGGATGCAATTAATAACCCGGGGCACGTACTATGATTGGTTAGCCCCTCGTTGAAAGTCATAGTGCGAGGTATGTCCATAGGAAATGAGAGGAAATGGCCATCCCCTCGATAGAGTTATCTTCTAGATCATTACCTAGAAGGAAAATTAATTTGTGGTGGTTAACACACTTAGCTTAGAAAACTGTTAATCTTTCCAAGAAGCTATGTCAGTTTTTCTAAGAGCCAAATTGATTATTATCAGTTTTGATAATAAGGATAAAGTGCACATATTTGTTTTGTTTTTACAAATTGAATCTTTTTCTTTTATTTTTCGATTTTTCAAAAATGGTGGGAGATTCTTTTAGTCCATTAGCCATTATTCTCCGAGAGAAGAAGCTAATGGGACAAAACTATATGGATTGGAAGAGGAATCTGGACATAATACTCACAACAAAAGAGTATAAGTATGTCCTTTATAAAACCTGCCCTATAATCGGGAAGAGTTCCACCGCCAAGAAGTGTGAGGCTGAGAAGGCATGGAAGAAGGCCGACGAGATGGCTCGTTGTTACATGTTGGCCTCCATGTCTAATGTGCTCCAATCCAAACATGAGTACATAACCACTGCATATGATATAACCCAATTATTAGCCACGATGTTCGTAGATAAGAGCTGGCGCGCAAGGTAGGAGGCTCTTCGAACCATCATTAAAACTAAGATGGCTAGGGGAGCATCAGTCGAGAGCATATGCTCAAGATGATTGCTGCTTTCGAGGAGGCAGAAATCTTAGGGGCTGTCATTGACCCCAAGAGCTAAGTGGACATGGTTCTCGAATCTCTATTGGGTTCCTCTACTCAGTTCAAGTTGAACTATAACATGAACAAGTTGAACATGGGTTTAACGGAGTTGATAAAGGAGCTCCAGATGGTGGAGAAGGTCATGAAGCCACAATCTAAGGCTATGATTACTAGGGCTTCATCTTCTAGAACTAGGCCCAAGCCCAGGAAGTTCAAGAAGAAGAAGGAGAACACAGTGGACAAGCCCAAAAACAAACCCAAGGGCAAGTGCTTCAAATGTAGGCTGAAGGCACATTGGAAAAAGGAGTGTCCGGATCTTCAAGCTAAAAAGAACCCTACGGGTAATGTTTTCTATCTAGAGTCTATATCAATGGTTGGATCAACTTCCACTTGGATTATTGATTCAGAGGTCACTGATCACATCTGTAACTCCTTGCAGGGGTTTAGAAAGATTAGAAGACTCCAAAAGGGCCAACATGGACTACGTGTGGGAAATGGAATACAAGTTTGGGCCCTTACAGTGGGAGACCTGGATCTTATTTTTTTATTGTAATAGAATAGTGGTTTTGAAAGATATTTTATGTGTACTTGGATTTTAACAGAATTTGATTTCAGTTGCAAAACTAATAAATCAAGGATATTCTATATCTTTCCATTCTGGTATTTCTATCAGTAGAGATGGAGAAATTTTATGTACTGGGCACATGTATAGGAATCTATTTTTCTTAAACCCTATTAACTATCAATTAAATAACGTTCAATCTGAACCTTTAATAGTGAAAAGGAAGACCAATGCCAATGACACTTATATTTGGCATCTATGTTTGGGTCAAATCAACTCAATTAGGATTCAGAGGTTGATCCATGATGGGCCTTTGGGCTTATTGAGATTGAAAAATTGGCCTCAGTGTAAGTCTTGCCTGATGGAAAAGATGACTAAAAGGTCATTTACCCCTAAGGCGGATAGAGCCAAAGAGGTATTGAGTCTTATTCACACTGATGTGTGTGGTCCCTTGTCTATACCAGCTAGAGGAGGTTTTGAGTACTTTATCACTTTCGCGGATGATTGTACAAGGTTTGGTTACGTTTACCTGATGAGATGCAAGTCTGACTCTTTTGACAAGTTCAAAGAGTTTAAGGCTGAAGTGAACCGTCGGACAGGTAAATTGATCAAGACCTTACGATCAAATCGTGGTAGAAAGTACCTCCTTGATGAATTCAAGGACTATATGATACATCATGGGATAGTATCCCAACTCTCTGTGCCGAGGACACCCCAGCAAAATGGAGTAGCTGAGAGAAAGAACAGGACATTGATGGAAATGGTTCGAAGCATGATGTATCATGCTACTCTTCCACTGTCTTTTTGGGGATATACCCTGGAAATAGCGATATACATTATGAACTTGGTGCCTTTCAAGTTAGTACTTAGGACTCCTTATGAGATGTGGACTGGGCGTAAGCCAAGTCTGAATCATCTCAGGATATGGGGTTGTCCAACTTATGTACTGGTCAAGGGAGACAAGTTGGAACCAAGATCAAAATTATGCTATTTTGTTGAGTATTCCAAAAGGTACAAAGGGTGGTTACTTTTATCATCCTAAGAAGCAAAAGGTACTGGTTAGTACCAATGCTAGATACCTAGAGGATGATCAAAGTTCTTCCACAAAAACTTCAACTAGGTTAGAACTGGAGGAGACGTTATCTTCGGAAGCAACTTCTTCTGACCCGATTGTGGAACAAGAAGAGGCACAGCCTCGAGAGCCTATACAAATGAAGCCTCGTCATAGTGGGAAATTGTCTAGGGTTCCGGAGAGATGAACTAGAGAAGCTTTCGAGCTAGTCTCCGACCATCAGAAACAAGACCCCACTAAATACGAGGAGGCTATTGCTGATGCTGATGCAAATCTATGGCATGAAGCAATGAAAGCCGAGATTGAGTCTATGTATCTCAATTAGGTTTGGGATCTTGTAGCTTCACCTGAAGGGATAAAACCCGTAGGGTGTAAGTGGGTATACAAGAGAAAGAGGGGAGTAGATGGGAAGGTGGAAACCTTCAAAGCTAGACTTGTGGCGAAAGGGTATGCTCAGAAAGAGGGAATCGACTATGAGGAAACCTTTTCCCCGGTAGCCATGCTTAAGTCCATCCGTATCCTTCTTGCCATCGTATGTCATTATGACTATGAGATATGGCAAATAGATGTCAAGACGGCATTTTTAAATGGCCATCTTAGTAAAGACATCTATATGTCCCAACCGGAAGGCTTTGTTGCTAAAGGCCAAGAGCATATGGTTTGTAATACCCCGCCCAAAACCACCTTTGACCTATGGGAAAAAAGCCATGCATTGCATAGCATCTCACATTTCATGTGATATCTTTAAATTATTTTTGCATGGGTGCATGTGATTTTCAAGGTTATGCTTGCATAAAATTATTTAAATGTGTTGTTGCATTACTTGAGAGTTGTTTTAGAGGAGATGGAGGGATGAGAATTAGGGTGGAATGAATTTCCTAGAGAAATATTATCATCGGAGTTGATTTGGAATAGCGGTTGGGTTTGGTGATTTTCCTTGGTGACCCGAGTTCAAATCTTACCTCTTGCGAATCTTAGTTTTCCTTTTGAATTCTTTTCTCTAGATTTCTTCATGCTTTGGCCGAAAAACCCTAGCCATCCTAGTGAATTTCAGCGCCACCATCCAAGGAGATAAGTCTCCATATTTAACTCCTAAATTCAAGGATTTTTTATGAGGATAAAGTTTAATTTTATTTCCAACTTTTATTCTTTGATTTTTGAAAATCCTAGTTAGAATAATTAGATTCCAGCTTGGTTTTAATGTATCAGATTTTGTATTTGATAGTTGGAACTAAATTGTTATTTTTCTAGTTAGATACCTTGTTAATTTTGAACATAGAACTCTAGCTAAAAATCTGAAAAAATTTTCCAGCTTAGTGCCGCCACCTTTGAAGGTGTTTTAGCTCAAAACAAACTCTTTCAATACTAGGAAATCTTATCCTAAAATCCTTTAGTAAATCAGATTTTATTTCAATTCTAAATCAACTAGGTTTTACTCTCTCTTCTTCCTGCAGAATTTTGGTAGCCTTATGCATGCACAAGCTGTACGAAGTTCTTGCACTCCTAAGTGCAATCAAACTCTTCAAACCCTAGCTCAAATCACCTAGAATATCCCTCACCAAATTATATTACTTTAGCAACACAAAATCAGATTTCATCCACCAAAAATTCCAGAATTTCGACCAGCTTTGTACAGGAATTTCGGCCAGCTTTGCTTAGTGCAAGGCACGAAAATTCTGCACTCCAAAACATACCAAAACTCCTTGTTGATAAAGCCAAACCACAACACCTAAAACTTTTGTTTTTTCCCTCTGATTTGTGGGCAGAATAGAAGCCGAAAACAGTCCAGAAATTTTGCATTTTGCTAACAGATTTCGTGCAAATTTTCTAGTTACCAAAGCTGCACAAACTCTTCCTTGATTAGCCAAAAAGTCTTGAACACACACATACTCCTTTTCTTGAGCAATATTTTGGCCAGCATAGGAGAACAATTCTAGATTATTTTCTCCTCTTAAACCTTCCCAATTTCAGCAGTGAAAAGGGGTACAACAAGCTGCAATTTTCGCCCTTGCTATCCAAGAAACATAAAGCCATTAGAAGTCCTTCTTAGCACCACCATCTAACCCTAAATCAAACTTCTCTAACCCTAAATCACAGTAGCCAACCACTCCCTCCTACCTACATGAAAATTCCAGCAAGAACTCTTCTGCAATTTTTGAAAATCCCAAGAACAATTCCTAGCAAAAAAAAAAACCGATCACACCCTAAAGTAAGCAAAAATCATCTCAACCTCCTGAATCCTTTCTTCCGTCAATTCTTCTTTTTTTTCCTTCCCTTGAATCCTGCTACCTAAAGGCTGATTTCATCCTCTTTAGCTACCTTCGGACAAAAGGAAGGAAAGAAGGTAGCTTTTCTCTTATTCTCAAATGAACTCGAGACGATCACCATAGGAGCATCGAGATCTTGATAACCCGGTTGTTTCAAGGTAAGGGAATTCTTACCCTTGATGTCGAAGTTAAGGTCTAATGAGATTGATGAGGTCTATGGAAGTATGATAGCATGATATATGTGCTTGGTGGGGATAGATGAATATTTTGAGTCGAGTAATTAATTAAGCATATTCGATGGATAGTAATGCCATGTTTTATTGTGATAATGACGGATGTGAATTGTGAGGGTCAAGTCAAGACCTTTTTGATATATTAATCATGTCTTTGATGGATGTAGGGTCATAGTGTATGAGCTTTGAGAAGTAGATAATTTATTTAGAGGTAGATAATGGATTGTGAATTGTTATAGGAATAAATGAGTTTAATGCATGTTTGAATTGATTGAGGCCCTAATCATGATATTATGTGATTCTAGATCAGGAGGGTATTTGAAGAAAGCAAGCTGTGATTTTATCTTGTTTATCTGAGGCATATCAAGTAAGTCTCTACATAAACTCTTTTGTTAAATATTGTGATGGCAAGTCTATGTAGTAAAGCTTTGTGAAGCTATTGTTAAACTATGTTTGCTTGGGTTGTAAACGTAGATATTTAATCTTTTACCAGTTTTGTCAAACTAACAATTTTATCAAGAACACTATTCTTTCTCCTAAATTTTTAGAAAACTCTTCTAAAGAAAACCATGTTTTACAAAGCCAAGATATGGAAATATTTTGAATCAAGAATTGACGGATATGTTCGTTGAGTACTCAATAAGGGTAGGCTAACAATACTAGTCTTGGAGGGCTTGAGTAAGTTTTCTGGCAGAAGGCCACCTCCAGAAGATAAGCTCGGCTTGAAAAGGCGACAGTGTTGGTTGGTCAGGTCGGTTCGAGCTAGCATTTGTACCTGGTAAGGTATTATTTATTTTCCCGGCATAAACATCCGGATGGTTTTGTTGGGTGTAGAGAAGGAAGAGTATCTCACCTGGTGGGCTGTACACTCACCTTGATCAAAACGCCCAACGTGTGGTAATCTGGTCCAGGCAAGGTGCACAAAGTGTGGTGCCTTGTCCTCATGGAGCCCAACGTGTGGTGACGTGACTATTTATTCAAGTGGATGATTTATTTGTATAAAGTGTGACAATGAGAAAAACCCACTGCTTGTAAAGATAAAATTATTTATGACTTGCCAAATATTTCTGCAAATATTTTCACTATGCATACACGAACTGTTCAAAGTACCATGTGCACACACAGGACTTACTGAGATTTAATCTCACACTGTTTTATATCATATTTTCAGGAGATAGATTATGCTGAGCAAGTGGGGCATGTGATAGTTGAAGCTTTTGTTATTTTCCATTATGTTCTAGGAGACAATTGTTGATTTAAGCTTCTGATTGGATATTTATTTTTATTTAGTTTTGCTCCAGTTTGAGCCTGATTTAATAAGAGTTTTCCATTATTTCTCTAAGTTTGATTTCTTTGGTTTGTCTTTATATTTTATAGTTCGTTTTAAAGACCCCTTGTCCTCCGGGACGGGGCGACATCCCTGCCCTTTTAGGGTACGTAGTAGTTAGTTGTTACATAGTTTGCAAGCTTAGGAAATCTATTTATGGACTTAAGCAGACATCAAGGGCATGGAACATTCATTTTGATGAGACTGTAAAGTCTTATGGTTTTGTTCAAAACGAGAATGAACCATGCATGTACAAGAAATACAAGAAACTTGAAGGTATTAATATGATTTTTCTTATCTTATATGTGGATGATATTCTACTCACTGAAAATAATGTAGGGTCATTATCATTTACAAAGGTTTGGTTGTCTAGTCAATGCAGTATGAAGGACTTGAGAGAAGCCAGCTACATTCTCGGAATTAGACTTCTTAGAAATAGGAAGTAGAGAATGTTAGGATTATCCCAAGCGACATATATTGACAAGATGCTGGCCAGGTATAGCATAGACTCATGCAAGGGAGTTCTAATTCCTTGCAGACATGAGTTGTCATTTTCTTCAAGGGACTGTCCTAGGTCTTAGGAAGAAAATGACAGAATGAGTAGGATTCCCTATGCTTCGGCTGTGGGAAGTCTCATGTACGCCATGCTGTATACTAGGCCAGTATCTGCTTTGTCGTAGGCTTGGTTAGTAGATATCAGTTAAACCCTGGGGAGGTTCATTGGCAAGCTGTAAAGTATATTCTCAAGTACCTCAAGGAAACGAGAGATTATATGCTGGTTTACAGGGTTGATGACTTGGTTCCTACAGAATACACAGACTCAGCCTTCCAGGCGGATAAGGATGAGAGAAAATCCACTAGTGGATATATCTTCACCCTGTCTGGAGAAGCTATTTCATGGAGGAGTATCAAGCAATCTTGCATTGCTGACTTAACCACGGAAGCTGAGTATGTGGCAGCTTCGAAGGCATCCAAGAAAGCAATCTGGCTCCGAAAGTTCCTTTCAAAACTTAGAGTCGTGCCACACATGAACAGGCCAATTGTGATGTATTGTGACAACACTGGAGCATTATCACAATCCAAAGAACCCAGGAACCACAAGAAGGGGAAGCACATCGAGAGGAAGAACCACCTGATCCGAGATTTCATCCAGAGACGGGAAGTCGTGGTAGAACAGATTGTCTCCGAGAACAATCTAGCTGATCCATTCACTAAGCATTTGGCTGAAAGAGTCTTCAAGAGACACTTAGATGCTATAGAGGTGGGCACCTACGGACTTACCTAGTTTTAGAGTGCAAGTGGGAGATTGTTGGGAAATATGCCCTCTTAGACTATGTTTCTAATGTAAAAATTGAATGTTTTAATAAAAGAATTTATTTTTAGAAATTGTTTGTGAATTTACAATTTTATTTGTGCACAATCATGTTTGGAAAAGACCTATTGTGTTTAAATAAGTGGCCCATGTGAATGGAGGTCTTTCACAGTAAGGTATGGATCATGGGTTACTTAACGTATAAACATTCGTTCTTAACCAATTGATGAGAATGAGAATATCATCATGTCTAGGATATTATGTTGTGAATTCCAAAAGAAGAATGGCTTACCTTTAGCTAGTGAGTAGTCCACTCACTTCATGACATAAGCGTATTTCGAATACGTAGAACATGACCTATAATAGTAGTTTCTAAAAGTACTATATGGTAGAAACCTATACTACTACTGCTATAGCGTGGACTAGTACTTTACGACTTGAGTATGAGTTGGTGGTCTGACGAAGCTGGAAGCATATACTTTGATATGCTATAGTTGAGGTCCTATAGTAGGGCCAATATACTTCCATGTTGGGTATGTGTGACTAGTTAGTTAAGACAGACTTGTACATGATAGTTTCTATACTATTTCGCCCCTTTGTGGTTGTCTGAATGATCTAAATATCCAGGGTCTTGGGAAATATGACTTGGATGTTTGCTTTAGGATAGCTCCCTTGAAAAGCAGAAATAATCCAAAAGATCGTGGATCATTAGACTAAAGGCATAAGGATGGTAGATGTCATTTAGAGAGGTGTTAGTACACTTCTTCCTCTCTAAATGTACGGCGATGTATTGAGGGGTATTTTAGTCATTACACCTATAGGTCGGAGACTTTGCTAACGCAACATTGTCCTTGGGGTCAATATTTCCTTATGGTGATATTAAAAAATATTTAAAATGTAAAATACTGCTATTTATATGACAAGGGTATTTTGGTCATTTTAGTAGCAAAGGCGGTGTGTCTTTTGGTCCCTAGAATAGACTGTGAGTCCTAATTAAATACGGGCTAAAGAATTGATCTTAAATTAAATGAAATTTATTTTATTTAAGTAGCCTATTTAATTGTTGGGTTAGAATAAAATAAAGGTCTATGGAGAGAGAGAATTAATTAAATTAGTTTGGTGGGTTAATTAATTATTTAGGGTTTTGGCCCAGTTTGAATAATTAAAGATTAACTTGGGACTAAACTAATATAAGCTTATTTATTGGACTAGTTTATTTGGATTGGGAAATTAATTATTTGTGGGGCCAATTATTTGGTTCTAATTAGAATAATTAATTAAGCCCAAAAGGTTAAACTAAGAGTCCAATGGCCCAGTCCAATTTAACCTAGGGTTTTATTTAGGTTAAACAGGAGGATTGGAAACAACGTGATTGCAGAACACACACTCTATGAGACGGCTTCTTCTCTATGAAAGAAAAACAAGCCAGACGTCTCTCTCTCTCTCTCTCTCTCTCTCTCTCTCTCTCTCTCTCTCTCTCTCCAGGAAAAAGGTTCCTTAGTTTGCAGTTGTTCACCAAATGGATTTAGGCAAGCCATACACTGGAAGATCGAGAGTTAGGCGTTTACCTACATGCAAAGATGGAGTAGGAGGCTTGTAGGAATCGCACCAAAGGCTTCCACCAACACACCTACCCTGGTTGTGCACATTGTGGTCCAGCCAACTCTTAGGACAGGGAAAAAAGTTAAAAATTTTTTAACCTCAGAGTCTCGTCAGAGCACGACTGGCGCCGGCTAGGACTGCCGGAGCCGGCGTCAGCTCTGTTCGGGAATCCCCTATTTTTTAGTTTTTTCAGTTTTTTTGATATTCGCTTCCATTGCGTGCCCATTGTTTTCTGCTTTCTAAGCCTTCAAAATATAGATACCTTTATTATATATGCATATTTTTCTTTTATATATAATTATATAAATGTGTATACTATAAAATTATATTATATATAATTATATAAATATGTATAGTAAAATTTTTTTATTATATTTATATATATTTGGTAGGATAGGTACGCATTGGGACATGCTAGGGATAATGGAACCGTTGCCATCAACTGGCGAGCCGAGGTATGAAGCCCAATCTCGTCCTTATCCCCGATTCGATTGGTGAACCCCTGCCTTACTAAGACAAGCCCACTGTTTAAATTGCTATCCCTATTCGGCAGTACGTTTAAGCCTCTAGCTCTAATCAAATGTCTAGTTAAGTTGATTCTAAGTTTATATTCAATTTCATCTTAATTTGTATTTAAAAATATTAATTATCACAAATAATTATTATTATTATTATTATTATTATTATTATTATTATTATTCGGATAAAACAAACTAATCGGTATGCATAGAAATTTCAAATTTAAAACCACAAAATTATATAATTCTTTATCTCTTTTCTCAAAGAATATTTTCTTTTATTTTCCTTTTGAAAATAATTTCCTTCATCTCTATCAGTATGTATTTTTAAATACGAATGAATCCTATCTTTGGGGTGTATTTGTTTACCAACCTTTTTTATTAAAAATAATGTTTTAGACTTTTTTGGACACAAAAATGAATAATACAAATAAATTTAATTTGGAAAATATTTACCATTTTATTATTCACTTAGAATAGATTGCAGCATTAATATTTAAGTACATAAAATTTTATAAAATTTAAAATCATATTTACATTTTTATGAATAATTGAACATAATTCTAATTCAAATATGCCATGATGTTAAAAGTAGGTTTCTACAAGACAATAGATTTCTTACAAGGATCAAACTATTTGATTATTTTTTAAAACTAGTGTGTGCTTGAGCAGAACACATTTGAGAAAAAATAGTTTGAAGTGAGAATGAATTTGAATTTTGAAAAAAAAATATATGTGACCATATAGGGCCATAGAATGAGAATGCAATATTTTGTAAGTAGATGACAGTCATCCAGCACTAGAAATAGTTTTGATGAATTGGAAACAACTCTTGTTATCAAATTATTTATATCATTATCAGAAAAGATTGCAGTTTTTGTTGTAGCACCCATATTTTTCCAATATCGACTAACACTATTAATTAGAGTTTTTTCTAAGAAATTTTGTGTAGTATCATAATCCATTTTATTTACTGTAATTGCTAACCGTAATGCTAATTCATATTTATCAATAGCTTCTTATATATGTGTAACACAATTTAAATCTAAATATATTGCAAAAGGATTATTTGTTTTAGGTTACATTTTATCCAAAGAAGTATATCATTGTTCAGCATAGCATTTTTATTTTTGTACTAGCAACTCCAGATGTCCTCTAGGAGGAGGTTTTACTATAGTAGATGTTCTAGAACTAAATTGTGGAATATCATTTATATTATTTTAAATATCAGATTTAATGTTAACTATATCTAACTGAGATATTTGATCTTATAATCTTTCTATTTTGGATTCTAAGGCTAAATCAAATTATCTATTGTATTTTATTTTATTTTGGGATGATGTTCAATAAGAAATCTTTCATGAGGAGATATATTAGATAAATCTTGTTTGGGCTGATGTATTAATATTTCTTCTATTTTTCTATTTGTTTTGATAAGGATTTATAGACCCATAAAATTATTTTTTTAAAACTGTAATATATCTTGTTCAACTTTTAAATTTTTCGGCTTAATAGTTTTATAAGTTTTATCCATATTTTTCTAGATGAACAATTCTTTATTAATCTTTAGGGTATGTCCAATCATTATCATCATAAATATGATCATCATTATTGAATCTGATAGGCATAGCATTATCTATGTTATATGGATCATTCTCAAAGAAGTTATCTATGTCAAAATATTCTTCTAAAATATATTCATGTTCATTTGGATTATCAGAAATATATCCATCTTCATTTAGATTATCTAAACCATGCTTTGATATCATTATGAGGGGGTGGGCAAAAAACAAAATCAAACAGGATCAAAATATTAATTCGAATATTAATAGGAGTAATTGTTAGAACAAACTCAATTTAATATCTAAGGAAAGTTATAAAAAATTGAGAAAATAAATAAGTATATTAATATTATCTTCAAAATTCATTTTTATAATTATTATATCTTCCCAAAGAAAGAACTAAAGATGCAACTATTAATTCAAAACCAATAAAATATAAATCCGACATGTTTACTTACTAGTTTATTCCACTTTAACTGTACAATTTTTGCATTTTCTTCGAGGCTTACTAGGCATTGCAACTCCTACCTAATATCAGATAGGTAATTTCCCTTGAAGCTCCTTTAGAGGTTGCCAGCACAAATTTGTTTCGCTTCCTATCTCAAAGCTTAAGGAATAATATTGGAGTAGAAGAGGGTTGAAGCTAATATTTTAATTGTAGAGAAGCAATATTTGCATGGTTAATTCTTTCTTCTTCTGGGAGGAAGAAAGGTTTTTAGTCATAAGACAATGCTAAAGATTGCATCTGAAGAAAGATAATATTATTGAGGGAGTAGCCAACTACAAAGTCTCAAGATTTCTTCACAATTGATTTCTCAACGTGAATTTCTACTATATTTATAACTAATAAACCCAAAAATTACAAAATTTGCTATTAAAAGCCTAATGATTACACATTTTTACTATCTTCTGTAGTATTATGATTACAAATCTTTAATTTCTAAAGTTACATAATTACAAGATAAGATAATGACTTAAAGTTATATTGAAAATGACACAAATTTATCTTGATAAAAACATTAGATTGCAATAATTTTTTTGTGAACAATTTTTCTTCTTCAATCATTTATCCATCTGCCCCAGTCTTTATTAGCATTTTTCTTCATCCATGTGTAGGCATGTTTTTTATGTTGATGCAGAAGTTGTGGTGCATGCTTGACAAATATCTTGAGTATGTTTCCTAAATTGACAGTTTTCTCTCAGCTGTTAGGCTCGATTTTATCTTTTGGGTCCTATCAGCGTTATTTTCCACTATACAGAATTTTGAGCAAAATTTGGAATGATTTTTGCTTGTCCAATCAAGATTGGAGAGAATGTTCCACTTCTAGCATATGTTATAAATCTTTTTTTGGTTTGCTTCCACTGCAGAAACCATAATCCTTAATCCAATCACTCAACTATAATGAATCTCTTTTTCTCCATACTGTATCATATCTTTTCTATCTAAATTAACTTTTATCTCAAAATTTTCTGCTGTAGTTAACTGAATCATATATATCTGATCCTTCAAAATTTGAGCTTGCTGAAACAAATTTTAGCATGAAGACATCTTTAGGAGTTGTAGTTAGATTGTTAAAATAACAATCCTTAACTCTATTGATTATCTACAAAGTAGACCAGTTATCTCTGTGAATTTGAGGAAAGTCATATATATCACATTTACAATACCAACATGGTACCATTTCCATATCTTTACTGGATCTTCTTCTTGAATAAAATTCAGTCTTGGATAGGCCCCTAAAAAATCCACATACATATTATCTATATTTTATAGTGAGTATAACTCCTACATTATCTGAAAATGTTTCATAACTAATGCTGATGATTTCTTTGTATTATCAAGGATAATATTTCTTTGAGAGATATGTAATCCTTTTTTGGAATCTCAAATAAATATTGTCATGAGCAATATTTTTACCAGGATGCTTAGCTTGTTGACCAACCGTTTGTTGTATCTGTGAGGATACAGTGTCTATATCATCTTCCAAATAAGATGTGCTTTCATCAACTATCTTGATCTGTTTGAATAGATCGAATAAGTTTGTATCAAGAACTCCATATCCTCTATAATGGTTTTCCCAAATTGCACATGACCTATAAGGATATTTGAAACTTCCTTAGGGATAGAAGAAAAGTTAGCAATTTCAATAATACAATCAAAAGAATGTTATAATTTGTTGATTTTTTTGTTCATATGAGTTGTGAGTGTTACCAAAAGAGATCTACAACTTCTTACTATGGAGATCTTCCATATCGAGTAAAAATATTCTTACACTACTAGAAAAATGCTAATTACCAAAAGATCATTCCCAACAAACCAAGTTCGGTTGGTAATTACAAATGAATTACCAACAGATTCCCAACAAATGTGGAATGTGTTGCATTTCAATTACTCACCAACAAATTACCAGCCATGTGTATTCTTTTGGTGATTGTAATGTTGGTAATCTATTAGTAATATGTTGGTAAGCAAGAAGAAAAATATTTACCAACCGATTACCAACAAAATATACATGGTTGGTAACTATGGCTGATGGTAATCTGTTGGTAATAGGGAGAGAATGTTGTTCCCTCCAATTTACCAACGGAATACCAACAGAAGTGGGTAGTTGGTTGCTATTTTAGTTGGTAATATAGTTGGTAATATGATGGTTTATTTTTTATCAATAGCATTACCAACCGACAAATCTATTGGCAATGTAATAAATCAATGTCTAATAAACTACAAACAGAATTACCAACTGTGCGTATGTAGTTGTTAATATTTATGTTGATAATCTGTTGGCAATTTTTTTCATAAATATATAGGAAAATATTTACCAACCAATTACCAATTAAATATGTGTAGTTGGTAACTATGTCTGATGGGAATCTATTGGTAAAGGGGAGAGGAATGTTTTTTCCCTGTCGATGTTCCAACGAAATACCAACTGAAATGGGTAGTTGGGAGAAGTTGAAGTAGAAGAAAAATAGATTTGTTGAAGATAAGTACATCAAATTGATGATCGAACCATTAGATTTCCTAACATTACTAAAAAATGTATTGTGACCAAATTTGAAGGTAATCGGATATAGTTAGCCTCATAGTCTAGTATATTTTCTATATAAAAGCTCAAAACCTAATGCATTTACAAAGATAAGCATGTCAAATTGACGGTCCAACCGTTAGATTTTGCTAAAATTACTAAAAAGGTATTGTGACCAAATTTGAAGGTAATTCGATATATTTAGCCACATAAACTAGCATAATCTCTATATAAAAATCCAAAATCTAATGCATTTACAAAGATAAGGATGTCAAATTAATGATCTAACCATCAGATTTGCTAAATTCACTAAAAAAAGGTAGTGTGACCAAATTTAAAGGTAATCAGATATATTTAGCCTCACAATCTAGCATAATCTCTATATAAAGGCTCAAAAGCTAAAGCATTGGCAAAGATAAGCATGTCAAATTGACGGTCCAACTGTTAGATTTGCTAAAATTACTGAAAAAGGCATTGTGACCAAATTTAAAAGTAAGCGGATATATTTAGCTATATAATCTAGCGTAATTTCTATATAAAGATTCAAAACCTAATGCATTTAAAAAGATTAGGATGTTAATTTGACAATCCAACCATTAGATTTTCTAAAATTACTAAAAAAAGTACTGTGACCAAATTTGAAGTTAATCGAATATATTTAGCTACACAATCTAGCATAATCTCTATATAATGGCCCAAAACCTAACTCATTTATAAAAGATAAGCATGTCAAATCGACGATCCAACTTTTAGATTTGCTAAAATTACTAAAAAATCTATTATGACCAAATTTGAAGGTAATCAGATATATTTAGCTATACAATCTAGCATATAACGGCCCAAAACCTAACCCATTTATAAAGATAAACATGTCAAATTGATGATCCAACCGTTAGATTTTCTAAAATTACTAAAAAATGTATTATGACCAGATTTGAAGGTAATCAGATATATTTAGCTACACAATCTAGCACAATCTCTATATAACTGTGAAACCCCACCTAAAGCCAACCCTAGAGTAAGGGGGTCGGGATGCATATCATATCATTTTGCATGAATATATATGTTTTTGAATGATTTTATGTGCTTTAGAATTAAGATTTATGGATTAAAAGGTTTAGTTATGCTTATTGAGTAGGAAGGGTAAAATGGTAATTTTTCTTGAGGTCAAATAGGAAAATAGCTTGTGGACTAAATAAGAAGAATATTTGGGTGAGAAAATAAGAAAAAGAATTGTTGTGGTTTAGTGGTTAGAGCTTTGGGAATTACTCTCTAAGGTCATAAGTTCAAATCTCATCACTAACGTTTTAATCATGATTATCTTATTTAAGTTTGAATTTTTGTTTTCTTACATTCTATAAAGATAGGAATGTTGTCTTAGGGGAGACATGAAGAGAATGTCTTAATTCCATCATCTTGTCCTAAAAAGAATTCTAGAGGAATTCTTCTCCTTTTATTACCTCTAGCTTGTCCTAACACCTTCACAAATTAAATTTGTTCAAAATTTATCAAAATTCATCTTTTTAATTCCAAAAAATTCAGCAAGGATCTCTTGTATTTGAATTTAAAAAATGGATCTTGGAAGTAGGAGGATTGACTAAAAATAGGAGAGGAGTTAGGAAAGGTTCCCAAGGAAAATTAACCACCATGGTTGAACCTTCAAACTCATCTTCATAGTGATTAAGTTCTTCATGGAAGAAACTTAGAAATTTTCCAAATTCTTGAGCTGCCTAACCTTCGAAAAACATAGACAACTTTCTTACTCATTTACTTCCAGAAATATGGCCAATTTATTCAGCTTGAAGACTGAAAATTCCTGTGCAAAAATGGTCTGCACAAAAACTGCACAAACCAAGAAAAAATCTGGGCAGTTTTCGCTGCATAGCAGCCTGGAATCGAAGCTGTTTCTTCTGCCTTCAATTCAGCAAAACTCCTCTGCTTTTCCTCCATAAAGGAGGCTATAAACCAACCTTAAAGGACCCTCAAACACATCTCAAAAACTTCTGCAAATCGGGCTGGAATATTGCAGAAGAACTGCACAAAAATTGCAGCAACCATTCGAACTTAGGACACCATGAAACCAGAAATTTCCAGCTTTGTTCCCTTAGGCCTAGACCGAAGAAACCACCCTCAAACCTTTGTAAAATTACCCTTGTTCATCCATGAACTAAACACCTTCAACCTCTCCATAACCACACCTCAAATATCTCATAAGATCACTCCATTCAAACTACAATTTGAACTTCAAAAATTTCCAGCATTTGCTCCATGAAAACACCCTTGTGCTAGGCTTCATAACCAGAAATTCCTCTACCATTGAGCTCTGAATTTTGGCCAGCCTTAAAGCTCCATCAACCTTCATTCATTTTAGCAAAACATAATAGTCCAGCCGGCTCCATTGCAGCTCCAAGAATCCTCCATCAATCAAACACCATTAACATATCCTATACCTCAAACCACTCCTCAAATCTCTCCATTTGAATTTCAAACAATCAAAATTTTCTCTTCCTCTCTAAGCTGAAACCGAAATCCCTAAACTCCCTAAACTATTCAGCCAGCACTCTCCAGAATTTGTGGCCACCTTTTTCTCAAACTCTCTCCATTTTCACCAAGAACACACACTACCTTTCTTCAAGCCAAAAACCACTCTAAACACCTCCAATCCCTCTCAAAAACTCCAGATTACTCCTACATGCTTCCTAGAGTTCATTTCTAGAATTTATAACACCAAATTTTGAAAACAAGAATTGGCATTCGGATCAAAACCAGTTATTTTTCCCTTGAAGTCTCAAGAACACCATCAAGGTAACCAAGAATAACTCTTTTGTTCATCTTCTTCCACTCAACATATAACGTTTCATGCTAATGCTCTCTCTCTCTCTCTCTCTCTCTCTCTCTCTCTCTCTCTCTCTCTCTCTCTCTCTCTCATGGTGGATTACAACCATGGCTGTTTTTCTCCACTCATGGACAATTCAAGACTCTCAATTGCGTGGACCTTCTTAAATCTTCATCGAAGTACACATCAATCAAGTATTTCTCCTTAATTCTTCTTTTTAATTCTGAATTCATGTCTCTTAGATATTGATAGGGAGAATAGAATATGAATGGGGGATTGAGTATATGCATATGAATAAAGAAGTTGAGATTAGGACATGAGAATGATTGTTCATGTTTAAGTTATATGGATTTTCTTAAGAATCAATATATGTTCGTCATGTCTTAAGAGAATTATGAATGTTTAAGCATACTAGATGTTATGACACCTTTGGTGAATAGGATTTTTATGTTCTTATTTCGATTGAAGCCATGATTATAATTATGTCTAGTAGAGATTTGACCATGTGATGGAATGTATGGATTTAAGCCTATGCTCATGTATGGATTAATTTAATGTTTGATATTGGAGAATGTGTTCATGATCATGTTTAGCAATAGGAACCATGATTATGTTCTTGTTGATCCTAGGTTATTTTAATTAGCAAATTTTATTACCTTAATTAAAATTATTACTATATTTTTCTCTAAAGATTTCGAAATTCTTAGGAAGTTTTGGAAATGGAATATTAAATATAATATTGATATTTTACTAGTCAAATAAATAATATCTTTTATTAAAAATAATATATATATATGTATAATAGTAAATAAGATCTTTTATATAAATAATAATAAATAAAATATTAATGACCTTGTAGACCATAGTTCAAACTTTTACCTATATTCATAAATATTATTTATATTAAAATTTGTTTGTTATTTATTAAACAAAAATTTAATATAATTCACTTATTATTAATTTTATTTATTACTAATTATTTATTATCTATTGAAAATTAATTGTGATTTATTATTTATTTATAATAAAACTATTTTTAAATTACCATTTACTAATATTAATTAGGATTATTCATCATTTAAACCCTAGTTTATTTATTAACAATAGTACTCAAGATATATTATTTGAACCTATAACTTATTAATAATTATTTTAGAATCCCTAGTTATTTTAACTTATCAAGCTAGACTTATTTTATAAAATCCTTTATCATCTAGTCTTAAAGCTTAGGACATTAAGGTCATGATTGTAATTAGATGAACTAGGGATTATTTGTGTAAGGCAAGTATAGTTTGAATATAACCTTATGCCTTGTGTTTATCCCAGGTGGGGTTAGGCCAGCCTTGGAGGATTTTTGTTGAGTTCGAGCAAGCAAATGATCAGGTAAGCTCCTGCATGGAATTATTTGAAGACCAAAAATTACTATAGCAAGCCAAATGTGATGTGTATGGACATTCATTTTGTAAAGGTAATTAAGGACTGTTTCCCTTTTTATTTCAGTTAAGCAAATCATTTGAAAATTAAACAAGCAGTTTTACATAAAATACTAATATCTTTCTAAAACCCAACTTTGACAAGAATTTTAGAAACCCTTAATTGCTATTTCCAAGTAAATCAATGCATGATCAATTTTCTCCCAAGTAGGACAATCAACATTAAGTACTTAATAAGGGTAGACTAGTAGTACTAGTTTTGAAGAGTAAGAGCGAGTCTTCTGGCAGGAAGCCATCTCCAGGAGATGAACTCAACTTGGAGAAGCGACAGTACTACTTAGTCAGGCCGTCCGAGCTAGCAAGTTTCAGTCAAGTGGACTGTGTGTTTTCGAAGTGGAAAACTGATAAGTTTGGGTGTAGAGATGGAAGAGAATCTCACCTGGTAGGCCGTACACCTACCTTTTGTCAGCATGCTCAACGTGTGGCATACTGACCATATGGTCATGGGGCCCAACGTGTGGTAACCCATGGCTACCCCTTTGAGTGGTTGTATTTATTGTGCACATGTATGGTTTGAAAAGCAAAACACTACTCTTTATTTTTAGCATTTATTTAATACTTACCAGCACTTTCTCTTATGAAACTTTTACAACTTGCATACAGGAACTATTTTACCTGAAACACTTAAAGCACACGCGGGCTTACTGAAATTTTTATCTCATCACCTTTTATGCCATGTTTTCTGGTCGATCCTACTGTAGAGGTCAATAGCTAGATTTGTTGCCTATCCTTTGAAGACTTTATGCTATTTTCCTTATGTGTTGTTTTGAGAGATTGTAGCAAACAATTTATTTTGGATTTGTTCATGTATTTTTGGATTGTAATAAGTTTAATTTTAAGGCATTGCTTTTATTTTCTTTTATGTAACCTAGTTATAAAGACCCCTTATTTTATGGATGGGGTAACATCCCCGACCCTGTTGGGCTTAGGTAGTGGGTTGTTATAATAACAGCCCAAAACCTAACTCATTTATAAACATAAGCATGTCAAATTGAAAATCTAACAATTAGATTTGCTAAAATTACTAAAAAATATTTTGGACCAAATTTCAAGATAATCGGATATATTTAGCTACATAATCTAGCATAATCTCTATATAACGATCCAAAACCTAACTTATTTATAAAGATAAACATGTCAAATTGATAATCCAACTGTTAGATTTGATAAAATTATTTAAAAAAAGTATTGTAACCAAATTTGAAGGTAATTGGATATATTTAGCTACATAATCTAGCATAATCTCTATATAACAGCCCAAAACCTTATGCATTTACAAGGATGAGTATGTCAAATTGACAATCCAATCGTTAAATTTGATAAAATTATGAAAAAAATATTGTGACCAAATTTGAAGGTAATTGGATTTTTTTTATCTACATAATCTTACGTAATCTCTATATAAAGGCCTAAAATTAATTTGTATATTATGCCTATTAATTAAAATTTGTTTAAAGTGTAATTTAATTAGTGTAATTAAGAAATAACTTAGTACTTTATATTTATATAAAACTGTTGAGGCTATATTTGGGATTAACTTTGAAATTCAATAAATTAAAATTAAATTTATTGGAATTGAAATAATTCTGAAATTGAGCCTAATAATTATAGTATGCTTATGGCTTTTCAAATCAAGTAGTGACATTGTATATTATTTTAAAAGCAGTCTGTCGATTAATTGGTTATGTTTATATCATTTTAAAAATATATATTTATGCGGTTATATTTTTATCATAAATTACAAGAGTATTAAACTTAATATTAAAGAATTACAAGGTTAAAAAAAAATGAAATATACCAATTTCATTTAGGGGTCTTCAAAATTAAATTTATGTATTAAAAGATTTCAAAACTTATACCATATTTTTTTCTAAGTAAAAAAGGGGGAAAATGTGTAGGCAATTTTCATGGTGGATGATTTCATGTCCTTTCCCTCCCAAAATAAAATTGTTTACAAGTCGTTTATCTAACACCACAAGAAAATAAGGAGGAACAAAACAGAATAATTTAAAATTACGTAGTTTTGGTATATTATATGAACACACAATACCTATATATATATATATATATATATATATATATTATAAATGTATTAAAAAGTCTAATTATATATATATACATGTTTTGATGTATATATATATATATAATTAGACTTTTTAATATATATGTATATAAATACAATATATATATATGTATATGTATATGTATGTATTGTACTTTCCAATTTCTATGTCTTAAGTATTTATTATAAGTATTTTTATTATTATTTTAATTTATATTTTATATATATAATTTTTTAAAATTATCATTTTTAAGGACTAAAGTTATTGGCACCCATGAGTATGTATTTTAAAAAAAAAATGCTTATATTTTAATTTTTTTCAAAAAAGAAAATTAAAACAATTACTACATTCACAGATGACAAAAAATAGTACTCTATATAAAATTACCATATTGAAAAAAAAATTGCTTATATTTCTACACTATCAAATTTAATTTAATTAATTTAAAGGGAAAAAAATGAATCTTGGTGTTAGTGGTAAACGACTTCCAAATTTCCCCCCAAAACACTTTACCACTAAATTTTCCTTTATTTCCCCAAGTTTTCCCTAAATCATCCACTGTGTAAACCCTCAAAAACTAGTCAAAGTTGATTGTGGTGATCGACTTCAAAGAATCTGATCTACTGGACGAAGAATCTGACGCTACAAGCATTCGACGAGAGTTCATTTTGATCCTATTTGTGTTTCTGTGTGTATTAAATTGCGAATTGCTATTGGAGTCTGTGTTTGGTGTTCTTCTTCTTCTGCCACTTTTGAGTTGTCTTGATGATGAACATTGTAGAATTTTTGTTGTCTAAATTTATTTTCTTTCAGTCCCAGTGATTAATTTTTATCAGATAATTTGGGTGATTTGAATGTTAATTGTTTGGCATTGCTCTGTTGTCTAAATTGGGTTATTTGAATTTGGTTGTTGTAGTTGTTCAAACTTACTGCCACCATGCTAATTTAATTCAATGGATGTGAGTGTTTATGATGTTTTAGAGGAAGAAATTTTTTGAATGCTGACTAAGTTTGCATAAAATGCTTTTATTTTATTTTATTTTATTTTTTAAGTTCAAAATCATGTTTAGTTTTCTTTTTCTGTGTAAAGATTTTAGAGATGTTCAATATAACATTCCATTTGTATTCATGAGAAAGTGAAGATGGTATTATCATGATTTTGTTTGTACGATAATGTTGTGCTCATTCAAGATTGAATTGACAATTAATATGCCAAAAGCTATTGAGCTAAACAGAGTGAGAAATGCTTTTACATATTTTTTAGTTTGTCATTATGCATTTCAGGCCTATTTCTGTTGATTTTTTTGCAACATTTTGACTTGGAAAAAAGAATCCACACTTTAATGCTTAGGACATCATATGCTATGCTTATGACCTAGTGGTTTTACTAGTTAAGCATCTGGATTAGGTTTTAATTCATTATCTGTAGCTAGATGTTGCATTACCATACTATACCTCCTTTGGTTTAAGGGATTTGGAAGTCTTCTGCATTTATCTTTAGTGACTTTTTAACTTAAAACTTCCTTTCCGTGTCTAACTTTCTAAATATCTTGCTTTTGATTTTCCAATGAAAGGATATTCTAGAAATTGAAGCATTTTCATTTGGGACCTCACATCTTGGAAAAAATCATTACTCTCTTGCACAACATCATAAAGCATCTTTGCTCAACTTTTAATCCCTGGTCCCGGTCCCAGCCTAATGGATAATTGGACCTAAAGTTAAAAAATAAAATAAAAACCTGTAAAAAAAATGAACAAGACACATTCATCATTAAAATTTCAATACTCGCAAGAAAATGATTCACAAAATAAATGCCACAAATTATATGAACTAAAGAACTTAACCTCCAATTATGTTCTATGTTAAAAGGCAGAAGGTGAAAAATACCTCATCTGATCTACTTTAAGAAGTGCAAATGCTCCCTTAGAACATTAGACGCATTTTTCTTGTTAAGAAGAAAAGAATGAAGAAAACAAAAGCTTGTTGTGGAACTACAAATCTTATGCACCACACAACCCAGTTCATCTAACCTGCCTCCAATCTTCCTCACAATCTGATTCCTCCCCGTTCCTCTAGTACAAGCAGC
Organism: Voacanga thouarsii; assembly: GCA_026120185.1. Classification (NCBI taxonomy): domain Eukaryota; kingdom Viridiplantae; phylum Streptophyta; class Magnoliopsida; order Gentianales; family Apocynaceae; genus Voacanga; species Voacanga thouarsii. Next base: position 2,069,912 of record JANUWF010001161.1, read on the forward strand.
TAACTAGCCATCTCTGGTTACGAATTCCAAATATAGGTTACCCAAAATCCATAATAGGAGGTGTTGATTGAGTTCAAAAGTATGGAATTTTATTGAATAATTGGGGTAATTTGACCTAATTCATGGCAGTGGAACTTCCAGTTTTCCTGAGTTTTCCACCTTGTGATTATCTGTTGTAGTTTCCTCTCTAGCCATTTAGATTGTGCTTCTTTGTAAATTAAAAAATAGTGAAATTTATTCTAAGGGTTTATTTTGGTTTAATTAGACTTTCCAAATTTAGGTGGTACATATAGTCAAGGACATACTATTCTACACATACTATTTAACTAATCAAGCACATACCATCTTTTCTCATTATCTCCTCTTAACACTCTTCTGCCACATCTATCCCCTCCTATTATACTTGCAATTCTACCACATTATTCTACCACTATTCTACCATGTCAACTATCATTATTCTCAAGACACCAATAGTGTCATGAAAATTTTGCAACATTGAAACCTAGCATGGCATATCACAATATTTCCCACATACTTGTAACAAATACTTGTAAATGCATATGAGATGCACTTAAATACTTGTAAAACCATATGAGATGCACTTAAATTTCATCATAGATTGACCTACCCCCCCTCCCCCGCCCTTTTTTTTTTTGGAGCATAAGGCCTATAAAATGCTTGAATTCATGTTTATGTGGAAAGAACTTCTAGCTGAGAGATTCTGGGGAGAGTTGCTAATTGTTTAACAGAATTTAGACATCCAAACCTCCTATTTTTGTAGATAAAAGAGAGAATGGTACACTTGAAATAAACCCACCTTGAACATTCCTTCTAATTTGTTAGTAAACTGGCTACCGCATTCAATCTTTTGCTGCAATAGTAGATAGGAAATCTTTTAGCATAAATGCACAATGGAAATAATGAATAAAGCTTGAGAACTTCAATATATACACCTTGGATATCATGGACTTCTCTACATCAATAGATGCATTCTTTCCCAACAATAGCCTTTTGGCAAGATCTTTCTTATAGAATTCTTCAAGTACATCCTTACCCTAAAAGTAAAGTGGGAATTACCTTCAGCATTATGTTTACGAGAATATAACAGCAAATAACACTTGATGTCGGTTCTAAAAAAAAAAAAATACTAGAAATTTTGCTGGCATCCCAAATTTTCAGTCAAAATAAGGCACTTAGTTTTCCTTAAATCTAAAATGGCACTTTTTTTATGTGGCATATTATAATTTAGTCTTTATCTCTTAGGTTTTGTATGGTCTTAAATCTGGCATCCTTCTATTCTATCTTTTTTTCTTTTTTTTTTTTTCGTTGGTGGTGGTATTTTCCATTATCAATTGGACCTTCATTTGTATATGTGTGTATATGCATAGGAAATATGTAAAAGCTTAAGTGTGTATTTAGAATGAGCGGGTGATGTAGCTTGTCACCAAATGTAGGTTGATACGATGAGAGAAGCTTGAGCATGGATGTATAATAGGCCTTTACCTAGTAAAAAGGGGTTAACAAGGGAGTTTCTTCATGGTATTGATGAGTTTGTTCAATTTACAACTACACAAGTTGATTTTACTAGTGGAGGAAAAATAAGGTGACCATGCTTAAAGTGCAAAAGCCGTAGGTTTTCTAATGTAGATTATGTAAAGCTTCATTTGTGTCAGAAGGGATTTATCTCAAATTACTATTAATGGTATGCTCATGGGGAACCTTATATTTTTAGTTCATAGCAAAGGAACAGTATAGAGGTTGATAACGAAATGGAGAAAAGTCCTATTGTAAGCCATCAAATTAGAAAAATGGTATTTGATGCAACATGACATGATATAAGATTTAGTAAAACTATATAGATGGAAGAAAAGCCTAATACGAATGCACAGAGTATCTATGATCTGCTACATGCTGCGGATGAGCCTTTATTGCCATGCTGTAGTCACTCCCAGTTATCCACAGTTGTGCGACTTCTGAACATTAAGTTTCATTATAACTTACCTGAAGCCTATTATGATGCAATATCACAGTTGATTAAATATGTCATACTTAAAGTGGATAAGCTACCTAAAAACTTTTATGAGATAAAAAAGCTTGTATCTGGGTTAGGACTTTCGTATGAACAAATAGATTGTTGTGTGAAATGATGTATGCTTTTTAGAAAAGAGTGTATTGGTTGACAAATAGTAGGTTTTGCAACCATCCGAGATGGAAGCCAAAAAAAGGAAGGTCAGGCATGGACAAAAATTTAGCATATGCAAGAATGCACTACTTCCCATTAACAGCAAGATTGCAGTGATTGAATGCTTCAAAAACTACAGCTGAGCATATGAGATGGCATGTGGAAAATGAATCCCTTCAGAGCACCATTAGTCATCCTTCTGATGCAGAAGCTTGGAAGGTTTTCAATAGCACACACCCAACATTTTCTTCTGAGTCTTAAAATGTAAGACTTGTACTTTGCACTAACGGTTTTGCTCTATTTGGGATATTTGATAAGCAGTATTCGTGTTGGCCTGTGATGGTAACACCATATAATTTGCCACCTGGTATGTGTATGAAAACGACATACATTTTTCTTAGTACAATAATACCTAGTCCTAAAAACCCCAAGAAGAAGCTCGATGTCTATTTGTAGCCTTTGGTTCATGAATTAATACATCTATGGGAAGTCAGTGTTCTTACATATGACATTTCAAAAAAGCAAAATTTTCAGATGAAATCTGCTCTAATGTGGACGATCAGTTATTTCCCAGCATATGGCATGTTATCTGGATAGAGTACAGTTGGTAAATTACCTTATCCATATTGTATAGGAAAGTTGAAGGCATTCAGGCTTTAAAACTCTAAAAAGAAATACTTCTTTGATTGTTATCAACTGTTCTTACCATTAGACCACCCTTTTCGGAAGAATAAGAGCTTATTTAGAAAGAATTGAATTGAGGATTTAGTACCCCCACGTAGACTAAGTGGAGATGAAATATGGGCACAGGTGAAGGATTTGCAAACTGTCATTGAAAATGGTGGGAATGATGTACTTGAAGGATACAGGAAATCCCACAACTAGAGTAAGCAAAGTATATTTTGGAGCTTACCATATTGGAGGACAAATGTCATTAGGCATAATCTTGATGTAATACATATTATTAAGAATTTTTTTTTATAATATCTTTAATACAGTATTTGATGTGAAGGGGAAGATAAAAAACCATGAGAATGTAAAGAGGCATTTACGTGAGATTTACCGATAAAGGGATTAAGAGTTTGTAGAAGAAGGTACCAAGAAATCTTTGAAATTCCCAAATAGTTATGTTTCCAATTTTTCAAGATGCATGGATGAGAAGCAATGCAAATTGTTTGACCTTAAAAAGCCATGATTATCATGTATTCACACTTCGGTTGATACTAATAGCATTTCACTTTTTGCTTCCAGATGTTGTCAGCAATGCTCTAACAGAATTGAGCTTGTTCTTCAAGGACTTGACTTTTAGAATGTTATGTGATGAACAAATTTTGAAACTAGAAGAGAACATTGCTATGATCGTATGCAAATTGTAGAAAATTTTTCCATCAAGCTTCTTTTTTTTATTTAATAGAACATTTTCCAATCCACTTACCATATGAAGCTTTGGTGGGAGGTCCTTTGCAATATAGGTGGATGTATCCTTTTGAGAGGTTAGTTAAATATCTAATTTATTATTTATTAAACCTCAATTTGTTAATATCCATATTGATAAATCTCCAACCGTAGGTTCTTGTACAATTTAAAGCAGAAGGTGAAAAATAAAACAAGAGTTGAAGCTTCAATTTGCAATGCATATCTAGTTAAAGAAGTTTTGACATTTTGTACTTTTAACTTTGATCATAATGTCAAAACAAAGAGTAGAAGGGTTGAACAAAATGACAATGGTAGTGGTTGTGGTGAATTAACGAGGTCAAATATTTCAATATTTATCTATCCTAGGTAGCCATCATGTGCTGCAAAAACAAGGTTCCTATCATATAAAGAGTATGATGCAGCTACATTGTATGTGTTGCTAAATATCGAAGAGGTTCAACCATATATGGAGTGAGTATGAATTTGCACAAATTGTTTTGGAATGAGATAAAATTTGACATCTCACCATTTTTTTATTTTAATAAAATTCAAGCTTTTCAAGATTGAGAAGGGCTCTAATACAGCCAACATTTCTAAATTTGATTTAGAGTTAGCATTGGAAAAAGAGTTTGTTCGATAGTTAAAAGAATATATAAGCATATATCTAATGTCATGTCATCCCAAATTTCTATTCTAATTAACGTCATATTTTTAAGTTATACAATTTTTATGTCAAATAGGTGTATGATCTAGCTAACAATATTTCAAACGATGAAATAAAACATCTGAGTTGGGGGCTAAAGAGATTTGTGCAAACCTACACAATTTTTTTGTGAATGGCTACAACGTTCTCACTGTTGCTTGTAGCAAAGGAAAAGCTACTACAAATAGTGGCGTATGAATGAAAGGTTCTAATAATAATGATGAAGGCATAGTGGATTACTATGGTGCTTTGAAGGAAGTGGTATAGCTGGAGTATCCTAGTTTGCTTGTTAAACATGCCTATTTGTTTCATTGTGATTGGTATGATCCAAGACATGATGTGGGACTTAGAATTTATCCTAAGTACAAACTGCTTGATATTAATCCTAAAAGATTATGGAACAAATTTGAGCCATTTACATTTTGCATTTCAAGCAACCCAAGTGTATTTTGTACCATATCCAAGTACCAAAAAGGATAATGCAGATTGGTTGCATGTTTGTCATGTCGCTGCAAGACGAATGTTAGAGATGGCTACAGCTAATAGTGCATTGCAAGAAAATGAAGTTCAGAATCCAAGTATTGATATTATGGATGATCCATTAGATAATCTAAGGGATCCAAACAATATTTATGAAGATGTGGACCCCTCTGTTAATGTTAGTTTGCATGAGAATGACCAAGGGCTAAAGAGTAGTTTTGATGAATCTAATATATCAATATCTACTTCAGAGTCAGAAGATGAAGTAGATAGCAAATTCTATAGTGAAAATGACTCGTTATAATATATTAGAATTTTGAGACATTTTTATATTTTGTAGTTATTTATTTTAGATGTATTCAATTAACATATTGATTTTGTTTTATGTATCTCGTTAAATCGTGAGCATTTGTTGATTATTTAGTAGATTTTTGTTCAAAGTTTCACCATATTCTTTTCTTTTTTTTGGAACTACTCAAACTTAAAAAACCAGTGACCTTATTGATTTATGTGTTTTCTTTGACTGACAGTGTTGTTGAAATCTGTGGGTAACTCAGTCGAACAAGTTGAAGCTGCCCCCAACTAGTATTGGTATGGTTCTTATTTAATGCATTTGGATGCCTCTTTGTTACTTTAGTTGTTTTTCAAACAAAATTAAATCTTCATAAATCTATTATAGCGACCAACATTTAATATAGTTTTTTAGAGATCCTGTTTTAATTGTTGGACATCTTTCAAGAAATTCTCTCTACATTATAGAGAAACCGTGCTTGAAAGTGGTTAGAACTTTTGACTTATAATCTAAAGAAAAGCATATATAAGAATGTGGAAGATTAAAATTATATACACCACATGACAGCTTAGATGATCCAATCATTTGCCCAAGATGAGTGATAGGGGCTAAAAGCACCATTATTTTCTAGTTATTTGAGGTTGTTTTGAGATACATTTGTTGTAATAACTAGGCATATTTCTTCCTATTTGATATTTTTCTTGTGAAAAGTGTTTTTGGCAAATTTGTGTAGATTTAAGTTAAATTCGAGCAGAAAGTGAGCAAGTTCAGAATGTACCTGGTGCCAGGCCCAGCCAAGGGACCAGGCGCCAGGTCTATTTTGGTTCAATAGAGGAATTCGAGCCAGGTTTTAGGGGAAAACTAGAACAAACCTAGCGCCAGGTCTGGCACCGGGTCAATGCTATTTTTCGAGGAGAACAGGGTAAAAATAGGGAAAGAACAGAGTGCACCTAGCGTCAGGTGGGTCGAAGGTACCCGGCGCCAGGTACGCTCTGGAAAGTGAATATTCTGTGTATAAAATTTGGGATTGTCCAATGATTTTGGTATTTTCCTAGCCCTACTCAGCCAAGACTTCTTCAACCATGAATTTAGCATCCAAGAGACTTATAAAAGCATAAGAAAACACAAGGGTTGAGGGATATACACATAGAAAGGTGAATTAAAGAGGTAAAATTCTCAAATACTCATTGAATGAGAGATTCACCTAATCAAGGAGGATTGTTCAAGGGAGTCTTCAATGGTGAAGAAAGAGGCTTGTCTATGAGTGCTTTCTTTTATTTTTATCTTCTTTTCCTTTAATAATGATGTATTCAATATTTGTATTGTAATTTAACATTATTTGGGGATTCATAATTTTGTGTCAATTCAATTATTTAATCAATTCTTTGTCATCTTTGGTGTTTGATTACTTGTTATCATTTGTTATTGATGCGAGTTCTTGTAATTAACTTGGGACAATGATGTTAGGAGTTTCATTGCATTGATTTTGTATTTGTCCAATCTTGATAGACTTGAATGACGAAGTTAAGGTTATAGGACTAAGTAATCAAAGATTAGTTTATTTCACCTTGAGCAAAGAATTATTAGCTAATTTCATGAATTGGGTCTAATGCATGTTTTGGTTATATTAGCTAGATTGGAAAATCTGTTAATTTAGTCAAAATATAGGATTCCATGGATTGGATAACGAAGTGGAATTTATTTAAGTAGATTCATGACTTGTGAAACAATTGAATTTTACTTTATATTCTTTCATGATACCAAAATGATAATTAGTTGAGAGAATTGCTAGTTGGTTCATTATCATGTTTTCTAGGTAATCGGTTAAATTACATATTCTTACATCCTTGAGTTGTATATATATTCCTTTGTTTTTCTTTTTATTCTTTTCTCACTTTATTTAGGTCAGTTAAATAATAAATGAAAAATGATTAGTGTGTATTTGTTCCTTTGAAGACCGATACTCGTTAATTCCCTATACTATGCTTGCGATGAGTATACATGCTCATATGTGTATTTTGAAATTAATATTTTAATTAAAACTTGACTAAGGTATGAATTTAAATTTGATGATTTTTATACACGCAAAATTTACACATCAATGACGATCTGAAATGAAATAAGAATTATGTTTGAAAATTATAATGCATTTAAGTTATTGAACAAGTTTGCTAAGGGAAATCAAATTAAAGGAAAACAGTGGGAGAAAAAGCACATTGTAAAGTGTTATGGAAGAGGTCAACTTAATGGTTCCCATATGTGTGACATTACATGCTTCCTATAGGTAATTTTACTGATATATTGTGTTTATTGACATTAGCTATGCTTTCTTGAAGTTGTTAGCTTTGTACTAGTTGTATTCTTTTTCTATATTTATGAAATCTTATTTTTACTTTACTCTTGATGCATGAAATTTTAGACATTTCAAGATGTTTCATGACATTTCGGACTAATAGGTCCAAGCTCATTATTTAGATATTTTGTTCTGAGATATAAGCTTCGTTCTGAGATATAAGCTACAATGAAGCTACTACCAATAGTAAAGGATTTATTTTGCAAGACAAAAATTGAGTAATCTTCAATGATTTCTAACCCTTGGATATTCTGATTTAATCTATGTTAAATATTTGAGGTGGATTGAAGGAAATACAGTAGGTTGTTGCTTACAACAGTCAAATAAATTGATTATGTGAATTTCTTATGGTGGATATTCTTGATTTCCATTTTGAAACTGTCTGCTATGTTGTTTGATATGGACTACATTGAGCTATAATTGATTGATAGAACTATGTTATGGCAATTTTTTTATTCTTAATTGGGTTGTTCAGTGCATTTTGTTTACTATTTTATTGAGTTACTTTGAAATTGTATAGGTGTCAATTGTGGCATTTTTGTTGAATGAGTAGATGTTTTGTTAATTTTGGAATATTTTGAATCTATTGATTAGTTTTATATGTTGAGGTTTGAGAAGAAGGGAATTGGTGCTGAAAAGAGTTTTGGAGAAAGGGTGATCTATTGAATACATTGGTTTGGATTGTTGATTTTTCGTGGACAGGGTCAAGAGGATTATGTGATTGATTGATGATAGTTGCATTGTGTTGATTGAATGAAGGGATATTAAGTTGAGATTATGAATGGGCATTGAGTGAAAGTCTGTGTCCATAGGTACACTATACATACAACATAAGGTCTTGAAAAATACATAAATATAGCATACATACAGTATATATACAATATACATATAGCATACATACAGCAAAACCGTATGAGATGCACTTAAATTGCATCAAAAGTTAGCAAAATATGTACCAGAATTATGCAGACTTCTAGCAATTATAATGCTAACCAAGATTTTTTTTGCCATTTCTCATAAGAAGGAAAAGCTTCAATTGTTCCATTTACCAGAAAATTCATGCCTATAATCATAAGCCAGAAATGCATCAACAGTTCCATACTTGATCTTCTCATCTAACTAACATCAATCATAATTATTCCATTCTGCATTGTACCAATTGATTCTAGCAGGGTTTCACTAATTCCCCCTTTTTACCTAGCACCACTAGCCTCTCCAAATTTTATATTCCATAATATCCTTACTTCACATTCTTGGAGTACTCTGCCAATTTTCGCCAATCCCATAGCTTCTAGAACTTCACTTTGAAGTTCTCAATCTTTTTCATAGTCACTTCCATTCCATCACTAGAAACAATAGCATTGTTGTTAGACAAAAGGTCTAAGTGCGTTGCCAGTTTGACATTCATATGGTGGCTCGTAAATCAGGCAGTGATTTCCAACACAAATCTGTAAAATCTAGTACAGCATAAGGCCTTGAAAAAATACATAGGTACACCATACATACAACATAAGGCCTTGAAGTAAAATACATAAATACAACATATATATATATATATATATATATATATAGCATATATGTAGCAAACATACAACATACATACAACAAAACCATATGAGATGCACTTAAATTGCATTAAAAGTTAGCAAAATATGTACCAGAATTATGCAGACTTCTAGCGATTATAATGCCAACTAAGATGTTTCTACCAGTTATCATAAGGAAAAGCTTCAATGATTCTATTTTCCAGAAAATTCATGCCCATATCATAAGCCAAAAATACATCAACATTTCCATATCAATGTTATTAATCCATTCCTAGGTAAGCTGAAATTTCTGAAATTAATTAACATGTTGCTGAAATTTCTGTCATATTGCTTGAATAATTAAAACCATAGGTACACCATACATATAGCATATATACACTTTATATACGTACAACATACATACAACATACCTACAGTATGTACATAGTAATATACACTTTATATACATACAGATACATACATCATATATACATCTTTTTATTGCTAATCTCCTATGAATTTGTTCCACTAAGTTGCTATTTAAGTTGCAATCTTATTGTATATACACTTAATTTCAAGCAAGGCAAATATGGAATGGTTACAAAATAATAGAATTTTGAATATCATACCATCTCCATTTACCCTATGTATGTCCTATCATTTTGCATTTATGCAGTGTCTCCAAAAATACATAAACTAGAATTAAAAAGAAAAAAAAAAGAGGAAATCAGAGAAATGCATAAACATTTCACAGTTCATCCCCTTCTTTTACAGATCTCATTTAACAGACCTAATATCTAATATCTAATTACATTAATTTTCTCAAATGAAAAACCTTTTTATTAAAGCATCTCTCCTTCCTCTTTTGGTGAAACTTTGACAAAGCTGCTTCTCTATGTGTTAATTTATTTTGATCTACTCCATTTCCATAACCACTGCTATTAGCTTCTCCACTTCCACTGTAACACCCCTACTATAAATAGTAACAGAAGCATACCATAAGTTGGGTGTCGCCCCGTCCAATTGCCCAGACAAGGGGTCTTTATAATGATAATAACTAATGAGTAAATAAAGCCCAGACTAATATAACATAACCATACAGGTATAGTGTAATATACTAAAAGTGAGGTCCTATGTATCTGGTTATCAATTCTACATCAGTAATGTAAAATACATAAGCAAAAGAGGAAGTCACCAGACCTATACTGTGGTATCACTTTATCCGTGTAATTGCTCAGCTTTGGGTCCTAAAATAAGATAAAAGACACGTGTGAGTGAAAATTACCCAATGAGTCCCAAGTATGTGCTAGTGCTTTATAAATCAAGTTGACACAAGTATTTTTTAACTATATTCAAAAATTCCTCACAGGAAAAATATTATAATTTTCCACTGAAAACAACTCTAGCACTTACTAGGAGGGAGTTTACTTCAATTTCAAACATATTTGATTACATAGTCATTGGCCCAACTTCGAAAATGCAGGCACTTCTCTCAATAGAAGGTCCGCCTGCGTGCAAAGCTCACAAGGCTTCGCCTTTAATATCACAGTCTTATTGTACTAAGGACACGAGTCTATAGTACTCAAATGTGCATTAACGGAAGGGTAAGTGTAAACAAGAGCAATACCAAGTAATTTAGAATGTTATACTTGCTACCATAAGCCTAAGGGTCCCAATGCTGATGTCAATCACCATCGAGGTAGCAAGAGGTTGAACAACGCTAGGTGTCCAGCCCAGCTTGTGAACAACCCAAAATAAAGTGCACACAAAGCACAACAATTGCTAGGCACTAAACGGCTAGCCAGGACGACTCATCTCAATGTCCTGTCACCCTGTTTGGAGTAAGACTATCCTTAGAACTAGCCAGGTTACTTGGAGCCATCTATCTCTAACATGAGCTGGTACAAATATCAAAGTCCTTACTAAGTACTCAGCATTTCCACTCGTTCACAAGACTAGTACCAATTCCATTGGCTCACAAGGCCAAATAAATAACTTATTTCCAAAGAAATATAAATAAAACATTTTTCTGGGCCAAAATATCATTTTTCAAAGATTGATCTCATACCGAGAGATCATTTCCAAAATCTATAGTAAGAAACGATAAAAAGTCTTTTTTATATCATAAAATGTTCCGATAAGGGTATTTGGGTCATTTTAGCCATACCTGATTCCAAAAGAAATTTTGTTCAAATTTTTCAGATTTCTAACCCAAAAAAAGGATTAGATTCAATGTTTCCAATTATGCTTCTATAAAATATTCCATTAAGGGTATTCTGGTCATTTTTTGAATACCCAATTCTAAAAATTACCATATTTCAAAGATCTCAATTATTTAATCCTAAAAGGATTAAATTTACAAAATACATGCTTTTGTCATCCTTTAAGATTTCCAAGCTAATTATGATATTCATGCCAGCTCAACATGGCAAAACACTATTTTCGTGCTCAGAAAAACCTTAAATCAAACCAAGGATTTCAAAATGGTACATAATGTGTTATTTTACAAAAGGAAAGAATACTAGCATTTAAAGAGTTTAGAAATCTAGTGAGACTCACCTCGTGTCCTAAGTAGCTTATGTCGTTCGAATATTGTACCTAGCCCGTCGCCAATCATTTAATGTAAATAACCTACATTAAATGTTATTTTGTATTTAGTTGGATTTGTTAAGGTTCAAACCAATACTTAGTCAACACAAACATAAAGAAATTCCTTATTTTCCTTATTTCTTCATTTTTCCTTCTTTAAGCAAAACGTGTATGTATATGTATATTACATGATCAATTCTTCTATTTCCCGTTTCTGTATTAACTTTTCTTCATGAACATGAAATCTTCTTCATGTTCCCACCATTTTTGTTCCCAAAGTCATACAAACAATTCCTTAAGTTTGCTTGTGCTAAAACCATAATTATGCATTTCTCCCTTTCATCACATTACTTTGTTTTACGCATAACTTTTGATTTACAAATCCGATTGAGCTCCATTTTATATCAAAATGCTCATTAGACCTTGAAATAAGTGTCTATAAATTTTTTTTCCACATCCTCCAGACCATCCAGGAACTACTAGGCCAAAAAGATCTGAGAATTTTTGTTGTACTAATTCCATTTTCACAAAATAATATTACCATCTTGTTCTGCTTCCTTTATAACATCTATACAACCTTTAATCCACCCTATTCCCCCATCAAAACACCTTTAATTCTTCATGTTTACAGATCTAATAGGTCACCAAATTCATGCTTTGAACAATATGTGATCACCAACATAAACTAAAGTAGCTATAGTTTTATTTCTATTAAAGCTTTCTTCTTTTTTTTTTTTTCTTCCAATTTTCACCACTTTTTCATCAACCATGTATAACCCCTTAAATCACTAACCAAATACCTTTATCCACCACATAAAACACAGCATATAAAACATTCTTCCAACTGACACACACACTTGCACACACAAAAGTTCACATAGTTAACTTTTGATCTAAATCACAACCATAAATCTTATGTTTTCATGTTAAAACTTGTACCAAAATGATCACCGTAATGAAATCTATAACTTTAATTCTTGAAGTGTAGGCTTTTACCTTGTATGTAGGATGTTTTGGCATGATCTGACTCCAAGAACACCAAGAAACACACACACACACACACACACACTCTCTCTCTCTCTCTCTCTCTTCTATTTTTCCTTAATTTTTCCTTTATTTTCTCCCTTATTTCTTCCTTCCTTCTTATTTTATTCTCTTGGCCTGCTTTCATCCTCAATCCACCACCATTCATGTTCCAAATGAAGACTAATAGCATTTTGTTTTATTAAATGTATAGTGGCTACTTTACACGTATCGCAAACCCGATTTTTTGCATATTTTTTAATTATTTTGCAAAACTTATTTAAGAAGCTTTGCATGCATGAATATTTCATGCATCCTCTCATAAGTTGACATATGTACTTGGCCACCAATCACATGAAGCCACACATCCAAATTTTTTACCACATTTTCAATTTCTCTAAGAAATGACCAAAATCGGTGTCCGAAATGAAAAAATATTTTATTTTGCCAATAAATTCTATAAATTCCACTGAATTTAATGGTAACATTCAAAATCTTCAATTATTTCTCAATTTTGTAAAATTTTCAATCAAAATTCCATTCATGGTCAAAATTACGAAAATGCCGTAGGAACATAAAATAGCCAAATTCTCACTGAAATGCTCGTCTCTTCACACTGATCAATTTTTTCTCTAAGTGTACCCCCAATCTCTTACTTTATTAAAAGTAGTAGCCTCTAAAAAATTTAGGGTACAGGTAGAACAAATTCAAAATTACATCTGGGTCCCCATATATTTTTATTGCATCGAAATATTCTTCTCATTACAATGATCATCTTTGTTTTGGCTACTAATACAAATGATCATTCTATTAAAAGTAGTAACTAGTCAAAATTAAAATACGAGGTATTACATCCACTACTCCTACCTAAAACCATATCATTTTCACCATTAGTCCCTCTGGAATTTAAAGCAGTGCTGCACCTATTCTAACTATTGCTTACTTAATTACTTCTTGATGCTTTTCTGTTCAAACTATAGTTTCCAGGGTTTCCATCCTCAGGTCCACCTAATACATTTGATGAGTCGCAATGCGGAGAATTTGTAGCCAATTTCTTTAGTGACAATTTTTCATGATTGTATAATGCTTGTCATGGTTCAAAGTTGTGGAAATGATGCTGATGATGGTGGTGATACTGAGAATGATGAATTTGGAGCTTCTACTGCAAGTCTGTTGTCGGAAAGAGTGCTGATGAAGATTACATGTTAATGGGCTTTAGTGTGGCATGCTCTGGAGTCTTTCATTGGTCATTTTTCATGAGTTTGAAGGCAAAGGAAGGGTGGAAACCATTAATTGTTGATGTTGATTCCGAAGTGAAAAATAGTAGGTGTACTGGAAATTTGTTTGTAGTAGAGCCCATGTCTATGTTATTGTTGCCAACTACTTTTAAGCTTTAGCAGGCATGATTCTCACTTGAATGAATTTGGACATTACATGCTGAATTTGTCTTAACCTCTGACTTGTTATCAATTACATGAATTTTTCTTAACTAGTGAGCTTACATAATTGTGATACATGACCCTTATTTTCATTTGAAATATTGTCCATTTAAATTTATGAGTACTTAGAAAGTATGGATACATCAACGAGAATGAGAGGGTAACTATAGCAGAGGATGACGATGATGAACTGTGAAAAAAAAATAGAACTAATTCGCTTTATTATGATACCATCACTTTGCTATTAATGTAATCTTTTCATCAAAGTTTTATTTATTAAGCTACAAGCTAGAAAGCTATTTATGTCATTATATTTTATCCACTACCTTTACTATTTATCTTTCAAGTATTCTTATTTGCAATCTATGCATTATTTTCATATGGCACCTGGTAGGAAAAGAATGCAAAAAAAAAAAAAAAAAGGTGAAAGGTAGGCTTTATGTGGAGGACAATCGAACAACGACTCCGAGCGTCAACCATTGAATTCACCCTGATAGAAAATCAAAATTCTCCAAATACTAGCTAGAAAGCAGCAGATAATTTCCATACTCCACTACCTATGTTTCTTACTCCTTCGGATGGTCACAATAGTAGCAATTTTAGAGAAAACGTCCAGCCAGAGATCCGTTCTGAACAAGCCGAGTCAATCACTCATAACAAGCGAGTTGTGCCTATCACTCCTAATGACCAAGTTGAGTCTACTCTGGCTCAGGAGAATGTGCAAACATCTAACTTATCTTCAACTATTAATACACCAGCACAGGGTAAGATTAAATATTAGATTGAAGGAGGTGAGTAAGTGATTGGTAAATTTTTAATTTTCTTAAATTTAGGATTTGTTCTAAAAGAATCAAGCAAAATCCTTAAATATTTATTTTTCTGTTTTAGGATTCTTTGCAATGCCAAGCCGTTCAACAAACCAGTGCGATCTATTCGTCCAACCATAGAATCTCTGTTTTTGGGACCATATCCTACTTGGAAAAAGGTCCCACTTGTCAGAAGGGATGTATGGTACGCTGAGTGGGTAGTAAGTATTAAATTTACTTTGTCCAATTATAGCTATAGGTTGTATTTTATGCTTATTATACTAATTTGGTAATTTTTATGGGAAAACTACAAAAAGAGTATAACTGGGACTGCAAATATGATTCGATTATGAGAGCAAAAATGGGAAAAAGAAAACCAATAACAGTTATAGGTACTTGATGGAAAAAGTACAGAATGGACATATCTCTCATGATTTCATAAAAGAGGAGCACTACAATGAGCTTTGAGCATATTAGGATAGTAATGCATTCAAGAAAATTTTAGGGACTATGTCAGCAAACAAGAAAAGTGTTTTAGGAGCCTCAAATCATTCAGGAGGATCTATCCCAACAACTGTACACAAGAGAAAGCTTGCATAATACATAGAATTTTCTTTTAATTCATCATTTGAAATATATTTGTAATTATTATTCTTATATATAATATGTTACAACTTCCATTTTATGATGATTTCATAGGAGGAGAAATATCATTGTGAACATTCACAGATGGATATTTATGTCTTCACTCACACAACAAACACTGAGGATGAGGTTGAGTAAGTGCTAAAAAGAGAAAGACTAATGTTAGAGGGGGAAGAGGAGCTACCAGAGGCACCAAAACTTGTATTTATTGACAAGTAATCCGAGGACATATATGTAGGTGCATATCTACTGAAATACGCAACATCAACATATTTATACTTTTGGATTTGCGAGATCTAATTTGATTGCAGTGTTATTTTTTAGGGGGTAGTTTTGTTGGGACTATTTTACTAGCATGTATAAGTTTTGTTATTGGGTTATTATTTATACTATAGTGTTTTTATTGTCATAGGCAAGGAACCAAGAGGAATTGCAAAAAGAGACGAAGCTAATAACAAATCAAACACCTGAAGGGAAGCAACTAAAACCAATTAACAAGGTTGATGTTTGGTTACGAGTTGTAGGACCACCAGAAAAGGGTAATACAGTCTAGGGCATGGCATCTCTCAATTTGAGCTGCCTAGAGAAATCTACTACATACAATATTAGTATTATGCCCTAGAGGTAATCATTTGTACGTTGTATATGACACATTTTATTTTAATAAAAGGCGTTATTTATCTTATAGTTTCTTTTGTTTACTTTTAAGTAATATAACTGTTAGATAAAGTCTTTAGTACAACACTGTGTTAAGAAAATTATGATAAAGATCATGATATGAGATTCCTACTACACTGTTTAGTGTTAGCACTTAAATAGTCCCTAATCGTAGTATTAATGAGACAGGACATTATTAATACATTAAGACTAGTATATGTTAGACTTCCTGATTTGATTAGGCATTAGTTCTCATATCCGTGAGTATTGAGATACTCAAAGTTAACACCTGGATGTTTGTTAATGGAACAAGTACATTGGATGACCTAATTATGAGATAATCACATGGATAACTATTTAGTACCAGTGATATAATCTCAATATAGTAAACGTGCAAGTATCCTTAGATTTGAGATCTCCAAGGTACTTTGTTTACTGAGTATTGTGCTTTGATTCCAATCTCTGGAGCCAGATCGAGGACCGCCTATGGGATGGATATTGGGTACATAGTGAGGTAAACGAAAGTAGTTGAGAGGGTCAATAAAGGATTCACCACTCCTAATAGTAGGGGCGAATATCTCACGGCCATTTGTAGGAATTACTACTCGAGAAGTCCTTAGCTAAGGCGACTGTGTATTGGAAACAGTTTCAATTGATACACATCTAGAGTAGTGAGTTCCTGGTACAAATAATATTATATTCGGGCCAGAATTAATATATTCTGGAAGGAGTTGACACTAATTTTGTATTCCAAACCGAATGAGATATTGTATGGTGAAATGAGTTAATTGCACTGTAGTTTGTTATTGAAGGATTCATGTAAAGCCACTTGACTTCCTGGATTCTTAGGTGGTCATGATGTGTTGCTAGATACCGCTCATGATCTGGGAATATGGGTTTATTAATTGATGAATTAATGAACCAATCCTGATTTGAATTAATATGATTAATTCTAATTAATTATGGATTATTAATCTCAAAGATGTTTGGATTAATTCATGTTCACTACAAATTGACTGGGAAACCTAATAGGTCACACATAATAGAGGATTATATACTCAAGATATTATTTGATAATATAGTGGGGTTAATTGCAAGAAAGAGAAGTTGTTGTGGCCAAATTATAATTAGTTATAATTTATGATCCAAATTGTAATTGTGAGAACTTGATGTTTCCAATTACAATTAGGGAATTCTAACTATTTTACAATTCTCAAATGGAGTGATTTTCATCTGGATTTTACGTGCATTATATAGGATATAAGCATGGTTCCTCAGGGAGAGGAATACACACGAAAAGAACTCCAAACCCTAGGGCACACACGACATTCTTTCTCTTTCTCTCTCTCGATTTTGCTAAAAATCAGAGGAACCCTAGCCGCCACTTTGGTTTATGCTAACATATAAACATCTTGGTACTTGAGTGTGATCCTTTGTGTGGATTTCTATTAGAGATAATCACACACTGTGATTATAGTGGTTGGATATTCAACTCTTTTGGTGTTTGATCAAGAGGATTGCTAGATCATGCCTCAGACTTGAAGAAGAAAAATTTTATTTTTCGGACGCTCAAAGAAAGGTAAAAAGTTGTTACCTTTGCTCTCTATATGTCTTGTTTTCCACACATATGCGGATCCTGGGTTGATATCTCGTTCTTATTTTTCCGCTGCGCCATATATGATATGCAAGAGATACCCAACATACAAGTCATCCTCTTCATCTTATTCATCAACACAATCTACAGAATATGTCCAAAGGTCAGAATTGCAAAGTGTTGATGAATCATTATACAAGATTATTCAGAAACTATGAGAAGTGAAGGAGTGCATGCAATCCTTATTAGGATGTATGCTCTCTTAGACTAGGTTTTTTATGTAATTTTGACTTATATTAATAAAATTATTATTCTTGGAAATTATTTGTGAACACTTCTTTATTTTTGTGCACATTTTTTATTGAAAAAGACCCCTTGTGTTTAAGTAAATAGTTTGTGTGAATGGAGGTCGTTCATAGTAAGGTATGGACCATGGGTTATTTAACACATAAACTATTATTCTTAATTGAATGATAAGAATAGAAATCTCATCATGATAAGGTTATTGTGTTATGAATTCTAAATAAGGAATGGTTTACCTTTAGCTAATGAGTAGTCTTCTTATTTCATAACACAAGCGTATTTCGAATACGTAGAACTGGACTTGCAATAGTAGTTTCTAAAAGTATTATGTGGTAGAAACCTAAACTACTACTGTTACAGCGTGGACTTATACTCTGTAGTCTGACGAAGCTGGAAGCGTATGCTTTGATATACTATAGTTAAAGTTCTTTAGTATGACCAATATACTTGTATATTAAGTATATGTAACTAGTTAGTTAAGACAGACTTGTACAAGATAGTTTCTACACTATATCACCCCCTGCGGTTGTCTGAATGATCTAATTATCCAAAGCCCTGGGGAACATGACTTAGATATTTGCTTTAGGATAGCTCCTTTGGAAAGAGAAAATATTTCAAGAAATTGTGAATTATTGGACTAGAAGCCTAAGGATGGTAAATGTCTTTTAGAGAGGTGTTAGTACAGTCTTTCCTTTCTAAATGCACAGTGATGTGTATAAGGGTATTTTAATCATTTCACCTGTAGATCAAAGATATAGCTAATGCAGCATTGTCATCTGGGTCAATATTTTCTTATGGTGAATTAGAAAATATTTATAATACAAAATACAACTATTTATATAGGAGGGGTATTTTGGTCATTTTAGTAGCCAAGGCGATATATCTTTTTAGTCCTCGGAATAACCCGTAAGTCCTAATTAATTTTGGGTCGAGGAAATAGTCTCGGTTAAAAAGGATTTTTATTTTATTCAAGAAGTCTAATTTATTTTTGGACTAAAATAAAATAAAAGAACGAGAGAAATTAAATTAAATATATTATCTATTTTAATTGGTTATTTAATTATTCAGGACCCAACCCAGAATGAATAATTAAAAAATTAACCTGGGCCTAAACTAGATAGAAAGGCTTGAATAATTATTTTAGTTTATTTGGATTCATTAATTATTTATTGGGTTATTTTTATAGGCGACAGAAATAAATAATTAATGTTTATTATTTTAGGTTCATTGGGTCCAAAAAAATAATAAATAATATTAATGGCTCAATAGCTTGGACTAGAAAAGCTTTTAATTAATTCACAGAACTGAAGAGTTGGAAAAACAACGTCTTCTGTGATAGTTATCTAGATAACAACCAGAGAGTTTTTGAAAAATAAAACCTCCAGGGTTTAGGTTATCAAGAAAGGATAACCGTGTGTGCATCTGGTGTGTGTATTTTTATTGGTGGAAAAAACTAGAATCTTTGTTCTTGCTTTTCTCTCTTTTTGTTGTCTTTTTGATTTTACTAATTAATAGCAAAGGATCAAGAAGACTTGACATTCTTCGCCTGAGTTGTTTCACCAACATATATTGGATGGTGGAATATTTTGAGAAGCAAAAGTTTCTGCGTTCATGCCACGAAGGAGTAGGCGAATTGTGGGTTTTCAACTGGATGCGTCGACAGTCCTTGAAATATCATCGCGAGGAGAAGCTATTCCAATGATTCCATCAGCTTCTTCACAGGCGAAAAGAATAACAAAGTACAGAGGTATTATTTATTTCCTACCTTCCATTGCTATTTGTGTTTTGTTTTGCCACTGATGGCGTATGCATGGCCTTTTTGTTTTGATTTCATAGCTTCAATCCGAGGTGAAATCCTTAACATCGTAAGTCAAGGAACTCAAGGGAGAGGATGCTTCATGAGATGGTTTTTGAATTTATTTTATATTTTGGACTAATGAAGTAAAATATTAATTTAAGCTCATAACAAATTGACTTTCTCTATTTTTTGTTCCATATCAGAGTTTGATGTACTTTTGTTATGGATATTAATATACTTTCAATATGGATGTATGACTTTTGGTATGAATGTACTTTTAATATTATGTAGGATTGCTTTATTAAATATGTGTATGGATTAAATAGTGATAATATAATTCTACTTACCAATAGAAAATCTATTAGCACTTATCAACAAATAATTATTGGTACATACCAATCAAAATTTACAGGTGCTTACCAACAAACAATCTGTTGGTATTTACCAACACAAATTTGCATGTGCTTACCAAAAGATTTATCTGTTGATACATACCAACAATAATCTGTAAGTACTTTCCAATAAATTGTTGTTGGTAAGTAACAACAACAATTTGTAGTTGCTTACCAATAGATTTATCCGTTGGTATATACCAACAGAGTATGCTTATAATACCAACTGAATTGTAGTTGGTAAGCTATCAATAGGCATGATATTTTTCGATATTTACCAACTAAGTACCAACTAAATTGTTTGTTGACAAAGAATAATATTTACTAACAACACAAATATACCAACTAAGGAATTGTTGGAAAATTACCAACAACATTACCAACTAAACAATTAATCAACAAAATAAACAATTCAAAAATTTCCAACGACTTTACCAACTACGTAGTTAGTTTGTTGGTAACGTAATAAAATTACCAACAGAGAATACTTAACCCCAAAGAAACCATTACCAAATGAAATATAATATTACCAACAGTGAAATCTGTTGGGAATTACCAACAGACTTAAACTCTTGTTGGTAACACTTTCCAACAAGTATTTTACCCACAGATCAAATTATGTTGGCAATCTATTAGTAAACTAGTATTACCAATAGAAATAGGACAACTACTAACAGAATTTAACAGTTGGTAATTAGCCTTTTTCTAGTAGTGTTATTAGATTTTATAATAGAAATATCAAAATAAAATTCCGATAAATAAGTCTGCCATCGAATTAATCTTTTGTATTCAAGTTTCAATGGTAAATTATTTTGAATAAAGGCTTTTACCAAACTATAATCATTTTGTAATAAAAATCTTTTTGGCAAAAGGAAGTAATAGAATTTACTACAACCTTTTACTAAAGCTAATAATTCTTTTTAATTTATATGATATTGGCTTTCTATATCTAAAGATACCAGAGGCATATCTACAAACTTTTTCAGAGGGATTATCAGAAAACATTTTTAATACAGTGCTACAACAAATTTAAAAGACATTATTTCTAGGATTAAATCATCGTTATTGTTAAGTAAGGATAAAGGTGGAAGATTCTAACATAATGCTACAAGCTTAAAATGGCTCGATCTCACATGAAATTCGAGGCTCAAAAGCTCATGAAAATAGGATCTTTCAATGAACTCAAAGTAGATTTTTTTTTTTTTTTTTCTTGAAAAACTTGTAAACAACAAACACTTGATTCAAGAGATAGAACCCTAGGAAATCTAAGCAACTTAGAACTCTAGATATAGTAAATAAAGTCTACTAAATCAATACTCAAATACACCTAATCTAATAAGAGATTAAGTATACGAGGAATGAGAATATTTGGGCACTCAACTTGGATTCTAGAAGAACCTTAGAAGATTTAAATCTATAAGACCCAAATAAAGAATTCTAGTTAAATTAATCTAGATGGTTTAGAGAAATAATTCAAAGAGAAGGACTAGATCCTAAATATTAGTCTTGATTGAAGAGAAGAATTCCAAGAAGAATCACCTCACAAATACTCTCAAGCAATTATTGTATTTCACTAAAAAATCAAAGTTATGTTACAAGAGTTATAATGAGGTACATATTTCACCCTAGGCAAAAGAAAGGCCTTAAATTCAAGTAAAACAAACACACCAAATATGGATCCTGGATGATAGGTGGCACTGCTTGATCCATGTTGAGCGGTGCCCCTAGCTTCTTACTTCTCTCTAGATTGCTGCCTCCTAGTCTAGGCAATACTACTTGGCATGAGCGAGGCAGTGCCACCTGGTCTCTAGACTACTTCCCTCCTCAACAACCTCCAAACAGCACTGCTTGGAGTGGCCTAAGTAGCACCGCTTCCTTTCTACTCCAGGTGATCATTTAATCTCCACAATCTCCTCTTTCGCTCTCTTCGACTCCCTTAGATCTCTACTTGTTTTGTGGTTTATATTTAGCTTCTTGGAGACTTCATTTGATCACCTATTACTTGATCATCTTCGTAGCTTTTGGCTTCTTAACTTTGATGACTTGAATAGCCCCTTGAAATCCCTTGATTGTTGAAGTTTTCCAAGAATGCTTTGCTTGTGCCTTAGTCTTCCTTCCCCCTTCTTTGGAGGGTCCATCATGCTTGAGACAGTTCCTATCATTCTTTAGTGAAGTACAAGACATCCTCGAGAGTATTTGTGAGGTGATTCCTCTTTGAGTTTTTTCTTTCAATCAAGACTATTCTTAAGGCCTAATCCTTTCCTTTAAATTAAGTTTCTAAACCATCTAAGTATAACTTAAATAGATTTCTTTATTTGGGTCTTAGAGATTTAGATCTTCTAAGGTTCTTCTAGAATCTAAGTTGAGTGCCTATATTTTTCCGTCCCTGTTATACTTAATCTCTCATTAGATTAGTTTGATTTAGTAGACTTCATTCACTAGATCTAGAGTTCTAGGTTACTTAGATTTCCTAGAGTTCTATTTCTTGAATCAAATATTTGTTGTTTACAAGTTTTTTAAGCAAAAATTTTATTTTAAGTTCATTGAAAGATGCTATTTTTACTAGCATTTGAGCCTTGAATTTCATGTGAGATTGAGCCTTCTCAAGCTTATATCAAATTGGTATCAGAGCAAGGAAGAGTCTTGATTTCAATTAAGGCTTAATTCTTCAATAAAAGAACTTCAAATGTTTGAAGCAAAATAGTCATTATTGGATCTAAAAAGAAAGCTACAAAAAGGTCAAGTTTTCTTGGGTTTCTCATGTGAAACTTATTTCTTGATGTTGTGATGATCTTTGAGAATGAACTTGGCATGTAAATGTGTTGAAAATCAATTTAAATAAGGTTGACTGTATGAAGCTACTTTGCTAAAAAAAAAAAAAAATCTTGATTTTCGTAACTATTTCTCTTGCTATTTTTGAATGTTAAATACTTCAACTTTTTTTCCATGAACATGCTTTGAAATTGAGCTTACATGTTTTGTTGATGTTTGAGAAATCTTTTGGCAAGGAATTTGTTGAATTTGAGCTTAAATAAAGCTGATTTGTTAAGATAAAATTGAGTGACAAAGTTGTTCACACAATGTATTTGATGAAAGTTCTAAGAGAAATTTTTATTATGCACACTATATGCTTAATGAAATATCTATAAGACAACATGTGGCTTATATATTAATCTATGATCACTAGTATAGCTTGCATTCATTGGCGAATTCCTTACACATTGAACTATCTATTTGTTGTTACCTAGTGATCAAACTACAGTCATCTTTATTCATCTTGGTATATGGACTAGGCATCTCTATTTCTTTGTGATTTAGAGCTTACTTATCTTTAAAATCTTGCTTGGGCTTGTCTTGTTCTTTAGTGCCTACTAAGTGTTTGATTAAATTCTCCTAAGACCCCTAGCTACTTATCTTTAAAAGTTAGCTTGACTTGTCTAGTTGGATTAGTTTCTAAGCAATCAGGGAGGTTTTCAAGAAGACACATTGAGGAATTGAGTGTCAAGAAAAAGATAAGAGGGAGGGCTCATTTGATAAAAGCCAAAGGAATGGTAAGTACGAGAAAAGAATGAACAACCAATTAAGAGCATAAACTAAGGAAGAGAAGTGAGGAACAAAAATTCTTTTACTTCTAATTAAGTTTTGCATGTTACACTTTGAAAAACTACATCATAGCTAGTTGGAATCAATTTCCTAAAAAGGTTCAAAGTGAAAAGTATGAAAGGTATGTTTATGAAGAACAACCTTGTACAAGTTGAAGTGGCTATCGTAAATTTGAAAAAAAATTGTAAGGAAAACGAGTATGAAGATGGGAATATGTATGAATGGGAAGATAGGTTTTATAAGAGAAGGCGCAACAATTTTCAAAGAAAGGGATGCAAGGAAAACATGGTTATGAGTGCTCACATTGTTTGGGGCATGATCATGTATCAAGTGAATGTCCAAAGTTGTATAGTAAACTTAAACTTGAATATGGTAAGATTTGCAAAGCCCTTAGAAGTATGATAGAGCATTTAGATAAATAACAAAATATGACATTTGGAAAGAAAGATGAGCAAGAAAATGGAAAGAATAAGAAAAATAAGATGCAAGAAAATGAAAGAGAGGAAAAGTTAGAAGAAGAAATTAAAATTTCAATCTTGCCAATCCAAAAGATTGAAGAGGAGCATGTGGAAACTGAGGCAAATCCATTGGAAAATGAAAGCCAAATTGAGGATGACAAAAATGAAGTGGAGCAAGTTGATGTTGAGCTTGTTGAGAAGCATTAGTGCACTAATCAGGAAAACACCAAGAATGCTTTAAACAATCGTGAATTAGGTAAGAAGATTATATATCTACAAAAGAAAGAGGAAGAAAGTGAAAGTAAGAAGAGTGAGCCACCACAATAATCATTGGAGGAGAACTCAAAGCCAAGAGAAGAGGGAGATAGTGAAAAAGGTTGTGGTTCTTCAAGAGAGATCAATAATTGAAGTTGCTAGAAGAGTTTTAGTTAAGTTTGATATATAAAGTGACAACATCTTCTACTCAAGATGTCTTATTAAACAAAAGCCATATAGTATAATGATCGATAGGATTAGTTAAACAATTGTGACAAATACTACATTAGTGGAAGAATTGAGCTTGGAAGCCATAAAGCATCTAAACCATATAACCTACAATAGTTGAATAAATGTTGTGAGGTGAAGGTGAACAAGTAAGTTACAGTTACATTTGAGATCAAGGATTACAATGATGAATTGACTTGTGATATGTTTCCAATACATGTGGGGCAAATTTTGTTGGGAAGACCTTGAATGTTTGATCAAAATATGGTTCACAAAGAGAGAAAGAATACTTACTCTTTGAAAAATGATGGACAGAAGATCATTCTACTTCCTTTATCCCCTAGTGAGGTAATGATAGGTTAAAATATTGTGAGAGAAAAAGAAAAGAAGAAGAGAGAACAAAAAGTGAAGCAAAAACAAGAGTGTGAAAAATAAAAGAAATGAGAACAAAATAGAGAAGAGCCAAAAAATGGAGAGCAAGATAGAAAAAATCAAGAGAATGAAAAATAAAAGCATGAAAGAAAAGAGCATGAAAAAATAGTAAAAAAAAAAAGAAATAAGAGATTTGAGTTTCAAAAGTAAATGACTTCAAAGGGAAAGGGTGATAAAATGAGTAGGTGGTGAAAAGTGTAAAATAAGAGGGTGACAAAAATAAAAAGAGTGGAGGTAAAATGAGCACAAAAGCTTGCGTGGCGAAGAGAGAAAATAAAGAAGTTGAAAAGGAACAAAAGCCTAACATTTTACTTCCATGAAAATACTTTTATTTGATTTATAATGCAAGTGATGATTAGAGGATGAATCTCCTTAAAGAAGCGAAAAATGATAGGTATCATCTCAAGCATGATGGACCCTCTGAAGAAAGGGGAAGGAAGGCCAAAGCACAAGCAAAAGATCGTTGGAAAACTTCAACAATCAAGGGATTTAAGGGGTTGTCCAAGCTATCAAAGCTAAGAAGCTAAAGGCCAAGAGATGATTAAGAAATAGGAAGCCTCCAATAAGGTAAGCATGAACCACAATACAAGTGAATCCAAGAGAGCTAAGGGGGAGACTGTGGAGATCAAATGATCACTTGGGGCAGAAAGGCAGCGATGCTGCTTGGACTACTCCAAGCAGCGCTGCCTAGAGGCTATTGAGGGAAGGAAGTAGCCTAAAGACCAGGTGGCGCTTGATAGGGGCTCAATTCATTACTATTTTCCTAGTTATTTGAGGGTATTTTGTGATACTTTTGATGTAATAACTAGACATATGCATTCCTATTTGACATTTTGCTTGTAAAAAGTATGTTTTTTTTTTTTATGAATTTGTGCGGAATTGAGTAGATTTTGAGTAAAAAGGGAAAGTTTACTGCATGTACCTAGCGCCAGATCAGATAATGCAGCAAGCACTAAGTCTGCTCTGGAAAAGAGGAAATTATGGAGGAAACCAGAATGGACCTGACTCCATACAATTAACCATGAAAAAAAAGAAAGGCTATGAGGGACAATTACCTAATGTGGAAAGGGAAGTATTTGATTCTCTTTTATATGTTAATAATTCTAACTTCTCTTTGTCGCATAATTTTTTAGAATCCTCTCAATTCTTGGAGAACAATAGTCCAAATGATGATTTGTTGAATTTATCATGCCTCAAGGAGTTGGATCTTTCAACACTACATTATAAAAAGTCCTTGGAGGATTGTGGTAATTTCTACCCTTCACCCTATTCAAAGAGCGGTAACTTAGTTTTTGTAGACTATAATTTGAAAAGCAAGGATTTCTTGATCACATCTTTAAGAATTCAATTACTAAGTTTAAAGGGAAATTTTCATTGTGACAAATCTTTTGAAAAGTTAAATGGTAATTTCAAGTTTGATACATTCTTTGGAGACCATGTGCACTTATATGTTAACAGCAATATTTGTGTGTCTAAAGGAATGTTAGAGAATGAGATTTATATGTTTTGCTTTGTTGAGAAAAATTATTTTCACGAACCTTCTATTTTTCAAAAACCTCTCTTATTTCTAATTTCATCATCCTTACCTTTTTCAATAAGCATTAATGTATTTTACAAAGGGATGATGAGAAAGCATGATGAATGGAAGGAGTTTGTCTCTTTGTCTTAGGTTAGGTTTTCTTTAGTCAGTTAAGTGTCTTTTTCTCCCCAACTAAGGAAAATATTTTCCATCTTAAGTGTGGGAGAGTGAGTCGTGTTTTTATTTGCTTTGTTAGAATTTTTACTAGTATTTTTATTTAGTTTGTTTTCTTTTATTTCAGTGTGTCTTTATTTTGTTATTATTTTCGTTATGCTTTTATTTGTGTTTTCTTTTGTAGGTCGGAATAAAGTTCTTTTGGACAAGCTCTCTTCTCTATTTCTATTTTTGATATATATTAGAACTTATTGCACTTGGGGAGTATTGCTTAGCTTTCTACCTTCTTTACTATTTTTGGTCCCTTTGGAGATGCTTTCTTGCATTTATTTTTTACCATTGAGGACAATGTCCAATTTAAGTGTGGGGGGAGAGTTTAGCATTGAATATTTTCCATTTATACACATTTTGGGCTAAACTGAAATTTGAAATTTTTTTGTGGTTTTCATTTTTTAGTAAGGTTGCAATTCTTTTTCTTACTTGGATATTAGTTTTGTCATTCATTTGGTGGATTTTTATGAAATTAGTTTATTGGATAGGATATTTTTTCAAAACTTGAGAATTTGGATTAATATTGTTTATGCATTGGTGTTTAAGTATTATTTGACTCATTTCATTTGTTTATAGAGAATATGATGAATGTGGGGAAAGTTGTTGGCTAACTCTTATATTATGGGTTTAAACTTTACTTAGCTTTGATTTGTGATAAGGAATGTGAGGGGAAAAAAAAATATTTTTGAGTAGAAAAAGTTGTGGAAAAAAATTGATTGAAAAAATTAAGAAAAATGAGTTGATTGTTGTTTCTTCTTTGAAGATAAAAAAGTATTATTTTTTCTTAATTATAGGGGCCAATATAGATAGTGAAAAGAAATCTACTTTCTTGAGGCTATTAAATTCTGAAAGCAAAAGAGAGGAAAAATATTGAAAAAATGATGAATGGTGACTAAAAAGGGGGGGCCAATACGGTGTGTGAAGAGAAATTCATACACCGAGGCTATCAATTCCCTAAGTTATTGAAAAAATTGAGAAAGAAAAAAAATTTGGGGCCAATATAGTGAGTGCTTTTGGGCGCTTCTTCCTATTGCCAAGCAGTGCCGCGTGGACCAAAAGGTAGCAATCTGGTGAGAAACAGAAAGTTAGCAGTGCCGCCCATCATCTGGGCTCCATGTTTTGTAGGTTTGTTTTACTTGAATTTTAAAACCTAGACTTGTATTTTAAAGCCTTTCTTTTGCCTAGGGTGAAGGATGTATAAATACCTCATTATAATTCATGTAACACAACTTTGTTATTTTGGTGAAATACAAGAACTCCTTGAGATTATTTATGAGGCGTTTCCTCTTAGGGTTTGTTAGCCCTAAGGGCATTCTCCTATGTTTTGACTTATAACAAGCATTGATAATGAGTAACTTATGTGATTTATATGTGATAGGACATGTTTGACCTCAGTTCTTCCAAAGGCATGCAAATGAGACTACTAAGCAACTCCTGAGTAATGGAATCCAAGTCAAGTATAACTTCAACTAAAGAGCTTACAAATCGTGAAGTCATTGTGAAAGAACTAAAGACTAGGAAACATTGTTAAGATATTTTTTATAAATTTCTATGTCTCTATTACCTTATTATCAATTTATTTTTTACCTTGAAGCACATAAATAAAATAATTTCAAAGAATACGTCTTCAGTTGTTTGGATTAAGTAGTTTGGATGGATCTTTGAATCCAAACTCCATCAAATAATTGTACCATTTTTCAAAATGTTTTTTCTTAAAAAGTGTCATTTTGGACACATATTTTGGATAGACATCCTTCCACTTTGTGAATCCAAAATCCTAGAAATCCAAACAAAAAGTAACTAGTTGTTACTAGCCATTAGGACTTCGGGTCTGGCTCCTATAAAAGCCTTTAGAATTCAATTTTGAAGCATATTTTTATGCTATCTTTCCCAAAAACACTCTTACACTTCAGAATACAAAAATTTCCCTTTTCATTTATGCTTCAAAGTGAAATAAAATTATTCCAAAAATAAAAGGTGTTGGTGTTTAGCTGTCCATATTCTACTCAATCTGTGAGCTATCTTTGTACTCTCTTTCAAATCCACTTTGTATCATGGTTAAGGAGGTAAAATCCAGTTAGGGTGAGCCTTGATTGTCGTGTTTAAAGAGGTTAGGAGGAAAACCAAGTATAGTGATCCTCCTATGCAAGATTAGTGTCACCTACCAGTATTGAGTTGGGAAAAGGCTTTTAGCGAGTTATGTTAAAATCCTTAAGTGACAACTAAAGATAGTGGATTTAGATCATTTATGGATTGAACCACTATAAATCCTTGAGTCTTTTCTTATGCTATTCGCCTAAATTTCTTCACTGCATTTTCATTATCGTCTAATCTTAAATGTTGTATCTTTTTCACCAAAATCAATGGCTTATTTATGACCTTTGCATTCTTATTTAAATTTGTCCTTCAAGTCTCAACTACCCATCTTTATTTCATAACATTTCCTCATCATTTTGTGTTGATTTAAAAGACCTTTGCTCGTACTCTTGAAGTTGCAAAGCACTCTTGAAGCCACGAAACATTTCTGCTATTTAGTTCAAATTTTTTAAGGGATCAAAATTTTTAATCTGCATTTATTTGCCAAAAAACTTATTCACCCCCCTCTAAAGTTTTTCAATTGGTATTAGAGTGTTGGTCTAAATTATCTTTGGTTTAACAGCTTTGTAGTAAAGATCTATATGGAAAACATATCTGCTCTGCCTTACATCGAAGGATCTTCCACAAATAGACCTCTTTTGTTCAATACAAGCAATTATACATTCTATAAAAATAGAATGAAGATTTATGTTTGCTCAATTTTTTTTTAGATGTGGAATCTAATTGAAAATGGACCATTTGTCCCGTCAAAATTTGTTGAAGGCAGAAAAGTACCTAAACAGAATGATGAATATGACAATGAGGATATTTCGAAAATGACTTTAAATTTTCAAGTAATGTATATATTGTGTTGTGCTCTTGATACTAATAAATACAACTGAGTTAGTAGTTGTGATTCAACTTACGAAATGTGAAGTTTACTTGAAGTCACCTATGAGGGGACAAATCAAGTAAAGGAATCAAAGCTACAATTTTAGCCCGAGATTATAAATTATTTACTGTGAAGCCAAGTGAGAATATTGCTGATTTGTTCACTCAATTCACAAATATTATGAATAAACTAAAGGTGTATAGGAAAACTTATTCCCTCAGTGAGCAAAACAGAAAACTACGTGATACTTTGCCAAAAAGTTAGCATCCAAAACCTTGGTTGTAGAGGAATCTAAAAACCTGAATAGCTTAACTGCTAAAGAGCTAATCGGCTTTCTTTTGACCCATATGAAATGAAACTCAAAAGGTTTCGAGAATATGATGATGATGACAAAGGTACACGGGGAACTGCCTTAAAAGCAGTTGATGAAGAGGTTAAAGTGATCAAATTGATTGTGATGATGGTACTGATTTGGATACAGAAGAATTGGCTATGGTTGCCAGAAAGTTTAGAAAAATGTTCGGAAAGGGCCACTTCAAAAAAGGTAAGAAGTTTATTTTAAAAAAAGGACAAACTTCCTTCTTCAAACCTCAATGCTTTGAATGCAAAAGCACGAAGCATTTCATTGCTGATTGTCCAGTAGTGAAAGAAAATGAGGCCAAGTAATTTAGAGAGAAAAAGGACATAAAGTTAAAGAAAGAAAAATGACTGATTGGAACTTGGCATCAAGCTGAATCCAAGATTGAAGAAAGTTGTGATTCGGAAAATGAAAAAGTGAACATTTATTTTATGGATATGGAGGATAAAGTAAATCCTATATCTCCAGATTTGATAACCGATACATGATTCTGATTGTGAAAAGTATGATGATCCTAGTGAATTACTTTTTTACATGTTTTATGAACTTAAAAAGCTATCTAGAAGAAACAAAGAAATCAAAATGGAAATTAATTCTTTGTTGGATAAGAATGCAAAGTTGTTGAATGAGAACAAAGTCTCACTTGAGTCATTTATGTGCTCAAATAGTGAAAAAGATATTATCATTACCTCCATGCATCATGTGTCTATAGAAAAAAAATGCTTGTGTGACAAAATTCATTCTCTTGAAGTTATGGTTAGCAATTTTGATGATATGAAAAATAGAGTCGATGATCTCACCACATGCATTGAAAATTTTACAAATGGTAAAAACAATTTTAAAAAATTGCTTTGTACATAACACATTGTTGGAAACTGAAATGGTCTAGGATATAGACATGAAATCAAAGCTGGAAATTACAAAGCTCACTTTGTAAAAGCTGCTTTGTCATATATGACACGCAATTGTTGCATATATTGTGAAAATTTTGGGTACAAACCATCTAAGTGTTATGTTAGGAAGAATGTGCAATCAGGTATAAAAACAATTTTGAGGGTAAAAGGAACTATTACTAACCCCCGTAGACCCAAGAAGGTATTGGTACTAAAAATCACTCTTCCATCTTATATATAGGAACATTTATCGGACAAGATGAGCTCCACAAAATGGTTTTTGGACAATGGATGCTCAAGGCACATGACTGGAAATACCACACTGCTAGAAAATATTCAAGGTACAAGCAATGGATTTATCATATTTGGAGACCAAAAAAAAAGAAAAATACTTGGGATAGGTAATATTAGTGAGGGATCTTCAACTATCATCAAACAAGTGCTATTAATTGATAAATTGAAGTATAATCTACTTAGAATCAGCCAACTATGTAATAATGGATGTAAAAAATTTTTTGAAAAAGATTCTTGCATTATCATGGATAGTTCCAGCAATAAGACTATTGTTGTTGCTGACTGTGTTGAAAATGTATATGGACTTTAACATGATGATCTTGTGGCTCATGATAGTAGATGCCTCTTTGTGAATAATAATGACAGCTATTTTTTGCATAGAAGGTTATGTCATGTATCTATCAATTTTCTAAATAAATTATCCTCAAAGGACCTTGTTAGAGGACTACCCAAAATAAAATTTGACAAAAACTGAGTTTGTTATGCTTGCCAATTCGGAAAACAAACCAAAACTTCTTTTAAACCCAAGAAAATAATTTCTACACCAAAACCTCTTGAACTCATACATGGATTTGTTTAGACCAATGAGGACTACTAGTCTTAATGGTAAGAGGTATGTTTATGTAATTGTAGGTGATTTTTTAAGATTCACTTGGACTTTATTTCTTGCTCAAAAAGATGAAGCCTTCTTTGAATTTTCAAAACTACTCAGATGTGTTCAAAATTTCCTTGGTTGCAAAATGATTTTAATTAGAAGTGACAATGGTAAAGAATTTTGCAATCATGACTTTACAAAATTTTATGATGAAAGTGGTGTTTTACACAACTTTTTAGCTGCAAAAACTCCTCAACAAAATGGTGTGGTTGAGAGGAAAAATAGAACCTTGCAAGAAATGACAAGATTAATGCTGTGTGAAAACTCCCTTCCAAAATATTTTTAGATTGAAGCTGTGAATACAGCTTGCTACATCATCAACCGTGTTATGCTAAAATCATTTTTAGGAAAAACTCCTTTTGACCTCATATTTGACAAAGTTCCATCCATTTCATATTTTAAAATTTTTGGATGCAAATGTTTTGTCCTCAACATTCGTGACAACCTTGGAAATTTTGATAACAAATCTGACTAGGCTATATTTCTTAGATATTCTTCCAACAAAAAGGCATATAGAGTGTACAATAAAAGAACTCTATATGTGGAAGAATCTGTACATATTATGTTTGATGAATCAAATATATATTCTTTTAGAAATAATGATAATGATGATATGCGTATCTAAAAACAAAGGGGCAATGAGTAGCATATGGCTCCTCCACTTGATATTCATGCTAAAGAAGAAAAATTAGAAGAATGATAGGCTAAAAAAATCAATCAAATGACTGAAGAGCCCACAAATCAAGACTTACAAAAAGATTGGAAGTACAAAATTGTCCATCTAAAAGAATAGATCATTGGTGATCCTAGCTACGGGGTCAAAACTAAATGGTATTTTTGTTAATAATTTTGCTCTACTCTCTAGCACTGAACCTAATTGTATTGATGCAGCCTTACATGATAAATTTTAGATTATGGCCATGCAATAAGAGCTGAATTAATTTGAAAAAAATCAAATTTGGAAGCTTGTGCCTAGACCACTTGAGCATCCCATAATTGGTACCAAGTGGGTTTTTAGAAACAAACTTGATGAGCATTGTATTGTTATTAGAAATAAAGCCAAATTAGTTGCCCAATGATTCAATCAAGAAGTGGGCATTGATTATGATGAAACTTTTGCTCCCATTGCTCGATTAGAGTCTATAAGAATGTTACTTGCATTTGCATTTTTCAAAGGCTTTATGTTCTACCAAATAGATGTCAAAAGTGCTTTCTTAAGTGATTTTATTGAAAAAGTAGTATATGTGGAACAACCCCCTAGTTTTACTCGTAGACGTTTTCCAAACCATCTTTTTAAACTTTCCAAAGCCCTCTACAGTTTAAAACAAGCTCCAAGAGCATGGTATGAAAAGCTTAGTGGTTTTCTTCTATCAAAATGTTTTTCAAAAGGCTTAGTTAACACCACATTATTTATCGAATCTAAAAATTCTGATGATATCTTAATTGTACAAATTTATATTGGTGATATTATTTTTGAAGCTACTAATGATCCTTTATGCAAGAAATTTGACAAGATAATGTAGCAAGAGTTTAAAATGAGCATGATGGGAGAACTTAATTTCTTCCTCAGTTTTCTAATCAAGCAAACCAAAGATGGAATCATCTTGAATCAAGCCAAGTATGCCAAGGAACTACTCAAGGTGTTTGGTATGAATGAAGCAAAAGAAATAGGTACACCAATAAGCATAATGTTAAAGCTTGATAAAGATGAGAAAGGTAAAAAGGTAGATGAATTGAAATACAGAGGTATGATCGGAGGTCTCCTTTATCTTACTGACAATTGGCTTGATATTATGTTCTCAGTGTGTCTATGTGCTCGATTTTAGTTTTGTCCAAAGGAATCTCATCTTTTTGCTGTAAAACGGATCCTTAGATACTTAATTGGAACATATGATTATGGCTTGTGGTATCTACGAAAATGCCAGTTGTAAGGTTGAGAGAAAAAGTACCAGTGGATACTATCAATTTCTTGGATATTCTCTTATCTTTTGGTATAACAAAAAGCAAGCTTGCGTCTCTCTTTCAATAACCGAAGGTAAATACATAGTAGCTGGTAGTTGTTACGCGCAAATTTTGTGGATGAAAAACACCTTGCATGACTTTGGTTTAAATTTTAATTGCGTTCCTATCTTATGTGATAATACTAGTGCTATCATTTTAATCAAAAAATCATATTCAACATTCTAGAACTAAGCACATTGAAATTAAGCATCATTTTATTAGAGATCATGTGCTTAAAGGTGATGTGTATGTTGAATATATTTCAACTGATGAACAACTTGCAGA
This sequence comes from Voacanga thouarsii, assembly GCA_026120185.1. Classification (NCBI taxonomy): domain Eukaryota; kingdom Viridiplantae; phylum Streptophyta; class Magnoliopsida; order Gentianales; family Apocynaceae; genus Voacanga; species Voacanga thouarsii. The sequence continues at coordinate 2,104,284 of JANUWF010001161.1, forward strand.
CATTTTCAATAAACCTCTGACCAAAGATAGATTCAATCATTTGAGAAGAGGTTTAAGAATTACCAAAATTATGTAACTAACAACTTTGCCAAGGATTTATTTGTTCTTTCTTTCAGAACTTCTAAAGATATACCTTTCGGATGGAGATTTTGGACACAATATCCGAGAAACTTGAATCCAAAATCCTTTCAACAAAATACTCTCATTCGGCTTTTGGACAAACAAATTTGGACTCAGTTTGAGTCCAAAACAGTAGCAATCCAAAATCGTGTAAAGCCAATTTTAAAAAAATATTCAGATGAAGAAGCGAATAAGTCCAGAACCCACCTTTTTGAATTTTCAAAATGTATGCATTTTTCAAAAAAAGGTAACCCTATCTCTGGTGCATATCTCTGATTAAGGGCACTTAATTGCACTTATCTACTCTAGAACCTAGGAAATCACAAAAAGGTTATTTTTCTCTCTCTTAGAAATTTGAAACTGCCATTGTTCTCTCTGCCTTTCTCATTTCATATCTTCATCTTCTCCATTGAAAAAAAAATTCTTCACCTACTTTCCGCTTCTTCCATGGCAAAACTACTAAAATTAGATAAAAGAACATAACAAAAGATAAAAAATGGCAAGAAAAGCAAAGTAGTGGCTAAGACGAAAGCTATTGCCGCCATACAACTGGCTACCAAACAGAAAGGAAAGAAAATCATTGCTGAAGACACAACTTCACAATCTGACTCATCAATAGAGCTTCTTGTACCAGATAGCTTTGAGACATAGGTACCTCGATTTCTTGATCTGAAATATGAGTTCGACTAGCTATCTAGAAATAGGACTGTGGTCTCTGCATATCGGGTTGATGCTGAGGCATTTCTGAACTTTTTTTTGACATCTTGAATATGTTTAAGAATTTTGGATAGGGGGCTTGGCTATTAATAGATGAGAAACTACCCCTCTGATTTGGAAGTTTTATGCAAACTTGAAAAATAGGAGGTTTGAGGAGACTGTGGAAGGTTTTATGGTGCAATGGTATACCTCTAGAGTAGGCTCAGTAAATATGGAATTTAAGCATTAGTTGTTGAATTGAATTTTTGGAGTCAGAGATGGAGGGATCCAATTTTTTGAAATGAACAAATTTCTAGAAGAATCAGACCTATTTAATGTGGGAAGGTTTGAGCCAAGGTTTATTGGAGGAAAAAAATTTTAAAATTCAAGTGACAGAAATTGAAAGTGGTCGAATGGTTCTAGAAAGATCTTGCACCATATGGTGTCGACTATGGTTGCTCCAAGTTTTGAGCATAAAACATCCGTAAGCATCATGCAAATGATACTGATGTTAGACTTGTCTGAGGGAAGACAGATCAGTTTTGGTTTTCTGGCAGTAAAGCTTATGTTTCAATTGAGAAATACATCTGATAAGGCACTATCGTATGGCAATCTTTTGACCAAAGTCTTTAGTCATTTTAACGTGAATTTCAGTACTTGTCCTCCTGGACATCTTAAGACAAATAAGCATGGAATCCTTTGAAAAATGAGATTTGTAGAAGTGAACAAGGAATAGGTCTTGCTTAGAAATGTGTCGGATGAGGAAAAGAAAAAACTTAGCAAAATCAAGGCTGAAAGAAAAAGAACTTCACCCGCTACCCAAACAGGAACAAAACAGAAGTTTGATATAGGAGAAGAATCCTCAAACAAGGGCAAGAAAAAGACTAAGGATAGTGGACTGACTCAAAGCATCCTGAATACATTAAATAGTTGGGCTGAAAATTTTGATGGAGTTTGGACAAAAGTTACGATTGAGTTTCAGAATTTAGGAACTAGATTGAGCAATATGGAGGAAACGAAAGTTGAAAAGACTACTAAAGGAATCCCTAATGAATAGGCTCCTTCTCAAGAACAAATGCCTGAAAAAGAAACTGCATCTCCCTAAGTTAAAGAAGCGACTAATAAATTGACTGAACAAGAGGTGCAACAGCAAAAGGAAAAAGAAAAAGAAATAGGAAGTAGAAGACAGTGAGAAAGATAGAGGAAAAGAGAGTGAAGTTCCCACATCTACTATCCCTACAGCTGCATTGCAAGCCCCCAAGCCAGCCATACTTGGAAGCTCCTCTAGAAAATGCCAAAAGCATGTGGTAGTCAAGAGAAAGTCCAGAAGAATTACTGGATAGCATTCCAAGAAGGGTGTTGGCACTAAGCCTACAACTATCCACATTTCCTAACTTGCAAATCATAACTACTGCCTACTGACCTTCTATGCTTGAACAATTTTATTGTTTTCTTTTAATGAACAAATTTAATGCCTTCTGCTCTATAGCTTAAATAATTTTTTTATGAATGCTTTCTGCTCTATAGCTTAAATAATTTTTTTATGATTTCTGCCTAAACAATTTTACTTTTGCACTAATCTTCCTGTTGATCACTCTAATTATATCTCCATTTTCTATCTTAAATTGCTTTCTACACCATATCTCTATTTGATATCTTATTGTTTTCTCTTCTGCAATTTTTTTTTTTTTTATTCATGCCAAAGGGGGAGAAATTAATATGGTTTGAGATGCACTGTGAGTGACTGTGATTGCGATTGTGACTATAAGAATGTATGTGAAGTGAAGTTATTGTGATTGTGACAATGAGAATGTATGTGAAGTGAAATTATGATTGAGATACATTGTGAGTAATTGTGATTATGACTATGAGAATATATGTGAAGTGAAATTATGATTGTGATGAATTATGACTGTTTATAGTTAGGGTTTGAAGAATGCAAACTGTGAAAAAATTTGGTTCTATGACTTGATAGAGATTATGTTAAGACGTTGTTGTTATGGACTAAGGAAATTAAAGTATGGGTATAAGTCTATTGTGAATTCTGACTGATTGAGATTAGGCGGGATAATTTGTTTTGACTATGGATACAATGCGCATTATTATTTGGATGATAAGGATACTTAAGTGAAATCTGTGTTGTTTCTTTTTGGTTGCATAGTAAAGTCATTGTGTTCAATTTCCTTGAGAAAAATAAGTTCGGTCAATTCCAGGAAAATCATTGATCTTTACTCTTGGGGATTTTTTTTTCTTTACCCTACACATACATAGAGGGAGTTTTGGACTCGCATTTCTTCAATCCAAAATATTAGTCCAAAAATAACTTTTTAAAAGTCTATCTTTTGTCTCATTTTAATCCATTTTGGGTGCACGTTGTGGAAGTCAAAAAAATCTTGAAATCCAGTCCTATTTTCAAACGCACTTCATAGCTTGCATCTTTCTAAATACTGTTCATATATGCATATACCTAGGGGGAGTTTTGCTTTTTATGATCTATCCTCTACACCTTCTCATGTACATATCTATACATACATATATATATATATATATATATATATATATATATATATACTACTACTACTACTACTACTACTACTACTATTTAGCTATTTCCTTGAAGAAATAGTCCTTTCTATAGAATGAATAAGGATGTGGAGATTGGTTGGGCCATAGGCTCATTGAGCCCTGTTTATGAGACTATGCTTGAATTTTCTTATCTTAATCTCATAAGCACTCTTTGAGTCCTATAATGAGAAAATGCATTTCAGTTAAAAACATTCTTATTTATCTCCATCTAACATGTCCATACTGTCTATATCATTATTTTCATATCACAATCTCATCAAGTTTGTCATCACTCAAAAAGGGAAAAATTGTTAGCCCTAAGGGCACTCTCCTGTGTTTTGACTTATGATAAATATTGATGAGGACTAACTTGTGTGATTTATATGTGACAGGACATGTTTACCCTCAGTTCTTCCAAAGGTGTGCAAATGAGACAGCTAAGCAACTCTTGAGCAATGGAATCCAAGTCAAGTATAACTTCAACTAAAGAGCTTCCAAATTGTGAAGTCATTGTGAAATAACAATAGACTAGGAATTGTTGTTAAGGTATTTCACGTAAATTTCTATGTCTCTATTACCTTATGATCAATTTGTTTTTTACCTTAAAGCACACAAATAAAATGATTTCATAGAATAGGTCTTCATATGTTTGAATTGAGTAGTTTGGATGGACCTCTAAATCCAAAACTCTATCTAATAATCTATAGCATTTTTCAAAATATTTTTGCTTAAAAAAAGTGTCGTTTTGGACTCAAATTTTAGACGAACATCCTTCCGCTTTGTGAATCCAAAATTCTAAAAATCTTCATAGAACGTAACTAGCCATAACTAGCCGTTGGGACTTCGGGTTTGGCTCCTATAAAAGCCTTTAGAACTTGATTTTGAAGTAGATTTTTGTGCTATATTTCCCTAAAACACTCTTACATTTTATAATACAAAAATCTTTCTTTTTATTTATGCTTTAAAGTGAAACAAAATTGTTCCAAAGGAAAAAGGTGTTCGTGCTTAGCTGTCCATATTCTGCTTAATCTGTGAGCTATCTTTGTACTCTCTTTCGAATCCATTTTGTATCAAGGTTAAGGAGGTAAAACCCAGTTGGAGTAAGCCTTGATTATTATTTTTGAAGAAGTTGGGAGTAAAACCAAGTGTGGTGACCCTCTTATGTAAGATTGGTGTCACCTACCACCATTGAGCTGGGAAAAGTCTTTTAGTGAGTTATGTTGAAATCCTTAAGTGACAAGTTAAGGTAGTGGACGTAGATCATTTAAAGATCGAACCACTATAAATCCTTGAGTCTTTTCTTGTGCTATTTGCCTAGATTTCTTCACTACATTTTCACTATCGTCTAATCTTAAATGTTGTATTTTTCACCAAAATCAGTGGCTTATTTATGACCTTTGCATTTTAATTTAAACTTATCCTTGACATCTCAACTACCCATTTTTATTTCATAATATTTTCTTATCATTATATACTAATTTTAAAGATCTCTGCTCGCACTCTTGAAGTCGCAAAGCACTCTTGAAGCCGCGAAGCATTTCTGCTATTTAGTTTGAATTTTTTAAAGGATCAAAATTTTTAATATGCATTTGTTTGCCAAAATCTTATTCACCCCCCTCTAAGGTCTTTCAGGGTTCTTCCCTTCAATTAAGGCCATTCTTAGGGCCTAGTCAATCCTTTTGAATCAAGTCTCAAAATAAAGATAACTAGATTTCTTTGTTTGAGTCTTAAATATTTAGATCTTCTAAGGTTCTTATAGAATCCAAGCTAAATGCCTAAATCTTTCTATCCCTCGTGCTTAATCTCTTGCTAGATTAGCTATATTTGGATGTTGTTTCCTAGGGTTCTATCTCTTAAATCAAGTTTTTGTTTTTTACAAATTTTTCAAGAAAAAATTTCTATTTTGAGTTCATTAAAAGATTTTGATTTTGTGAGCTTTTAGGCCTCAAATTTCATGTAGGATTGAGCCCTCTCAAGCTCATATCACATAATCATTTCATATCTTTACTCGACAAGTTAATTCATCAGAAAAAGAAAATATTTGATCTTTTTTCAAAAGTTTTTGAAAAGGTTTTCTTATTTTTAGCTTTGTTGGGAATTAAATCTGAAGTATAATTTAATATTCCCAAAAAAAACTCCAAAGTTGTTTTTATCTACAACTTTATCTGGAAACTAATTTATTTTTTCAACTATATGAGGTTGTACTTGAAGCTTGAAATATAAAGGAAACACATGCATGTTGTAAACAAAGACCAAAAATATGCACAGAGAAAAACACAGTGAAAGAAAATTTTCATTTAATACCTCTGCGCTTTAATGATCTCTTTAGTTGTGAAGAACTCGATTGAACCATAGGGATCTCTTCTTCTTCACGACTCGTTGATACTTCCGGCTATTTTTCTACTCCTCCGTGGCATGAACGCACTGCCTCCTGCTTCTCAGAATACTTCACCGCCTAAGCCTTGTTGGTGAAACAATTAGGCAAGGAAAACAAGTCTTTATCTTTCTTGAATCATTGCTATCAATTAACAAAACCAAGAACGAACAAGAAGGAAAAATGAGAGACAGAGAAAAAAAAAACAAAGGCTTGTCTGGTTTTTTTTTTCACACTGTTCATAGTAATGTATCTTCCATAATATATACAGTATTTCTCTAGATAACAAAAACACTGAGATTCTAATATTTCAAAAACCCTTAAAAGTTATCAACAGAAGGTGTTTAGCTTAGTCTAAACTTTTCTGTTTCGTGAAAGATAAAAAACCCTTTGGTCCTGACTATTAAGCCATTAATATTTTTATTATTTATCCTAGACTCAATGAGCCCAAAAATAATTAACATTGATTATTTATTTTCTGAACTTATAAAAATATCCAAATAAATAATTAATTAGTCCAAATAAACCAAAATAATTATTCAAGTCTTTTATCTAGGTTAGGCCCAGGTAAATTTTTTCATTATTCAAACTAGGCTTAAGCCATGAATAATTAATTAACCAATTAAATTAGATAATAAAATTAATTTAATTTCTCTCGACCTTTTATTTTATTCCAATCCAATAATAAATTAGACTTCCTGAATAAAATAAAACTCAATTTAACAGAGACTATTTCCTCAATCTAAAATTAATTAGGACTTACGGGTTATTTCAAATACAAAAAAAATGAAGGACCAAAATGAAAAATATCAAAGAAAGCGCTGTGAAAATTTATTTAGCTTTTCAAGCCACATTTAGAAGAAAGTACTTACTTTTTCTTATTGGTCACGGATTAACCAAAGAGGGACTGAGTTGCACTGGAACTTGCAATGGAAGCGGAGAATGAGGTGCCTACTATTTAACTGGAACTCCCGCCAATCTTCTACTCTTACGCATCAAGTGTCTCCAAGGTTCTTCTCTTTGTCTTCCGGAGTATGACTCTACCTTGCTCTTAGGTTAGCTTGGTAAAAGCTCCTTCTTTGGATAATCCAGATACTCTCCAAGAGAGAAAGAAGAGAAGAACGTGGAATAGAGAAAGAGGAAGAGATGGCACACTTTTCCAGATGGGAGAACTCGCACAACAACCACATTTTTTTTTCCTTCCTCTTTTGCCTCATATTTTCGGCCAGCCTTATGACTTCATTAAGCCCAAATGGCTGAAAACACTAAGACCTAATTGGCTTGGTGCTGTGTTCCAAAACTAATCCAATATTAGCTCAATCCTCTTAATTAATTAAATATCTTTTCTATACTAAGGTAACTTGAGCTACTCTGAGGACCAAGAGATATATTATTCATGGCTACTAAAATAACTAAAATACCCTTACTATTAAATAGTTGCATTTTACCATTTTAAATATTGCCATTTATCATCATATGAAAACATTGACCCTAAGAATAATGTAAAACCCCCAGAAAACCAAGGCCCGCCAGGGCCGGGGATGTCGCCCCATCCGAATGACAAGGGGTCTTTATAACTAGGTCACAAATAAAAATTGCTGGAATAAAAAATACTCAAACTAAAAGAATTTATTACAACCCAAAAATACTTCAAAAGTACATCCATGAAATTCCAAAACAAAAACCATAATCAAAATCACCCACACTCGTCTCCCAAAGCAGTACATAAAATCAAAAAAACACATTCTCTTCCAAGGTAGCTACTCACCCACAACAAGATCAACCTGAAATCATGATAAAATGTGGTGAGACAGAAATCTCAGTAAGTCCGTGTGTGCTTTGGGTGTTTAGCAGAAATAGTTCGTGGATGCAAAGTGTGAAATCTTTATAAGAGAAACATTGGCAAGCAATAAACATTAGTCAAAAGCAAGAGTGGCGTTTTGGCTCTTCTAGCCATACATAAGTAATGAAATCAACCACTCGAAAGAAAGGGATATGAGTTACCACACTTTGGGCCCCATAACCGGTCAGAATGCCTAACACGTTGTGCAGACTGACAAAAGTAGGTGATCAGCCTACTGGGCAAGATACTCCTCCTTCTCTATACCCAAACAACCAACGGGTGTCCATTCCGGCAAAAACACAGTCACTTGACTGAAACAAAATAAACTGCTAGCTCGGACCAGCATGACTCACTGGAACTGGCATCTTATCCGGGAAGGACTCACCCCTCAGAGGTGGCCACCTACTGAGCGACTCACCCTAACCCTTCAAAGACCAGTCCTAGTAGTCCACCCTTATTGAGTACTCAGCGACATTCCCCACTTGGGATAAAATGAACAGAGCATTGTGCTTCATAACAATGTGAGGGTTTCCAAAGCTTTGAGAGAAATTAGTTTTAGAAAGAGTTTCGAGTTTGGAAAAAATCTGCTCATTAACTTTTGAACAATTCCAGCGTTGGAAATAAAGATGAATTCAACTCTCAATTGCCTTCAAATAAACGAGTGTCCATACACTCCATATTTAGCTTGCCATAAGAAAACATTTCACATCGATAGGTTTTATGCAGGAGCTTACCTGATTCTTGCTCACAACAACAAGGACTCGGACAGATGACCTAACCCCACATGGGCAAATACAAATCTTAATCAGTTTCAAGCCACAATCCACTTTCTCAATTTTAAATTAACTTAATTCAATACTACCATAATCCTAGTGTCCCAAGCTTTAAGGCAAAACAATAATTGAATAGGTTTATAAGCTCAGTTTAATTTGTTATTTAAAATAATTAATGGATTAGGAAATAAATTCTATTAAGTTGAAAGTTCAACTCTTGTTAAGGAAAATTTAGAGTTTATTTGATCAAGAGCCATAGGTGGTACTAGGTAAAATAGTGATTTAATGGTAGCTTAGTTGTTAGAAAATAATTGATAGCTAAAACTAGTTAAGATTAAATTTAATAAGTCTTTCTTGGAAAATAATAAGTAAATCCTTAAGGGTTTTGATCTAGTAAATATTTTATTAAGTATGAATCTTTTTCAAAAGGCTTTAATTAATTTGCTTTATTTTAAATAATATTTATTTATTTTATTTTCTAGAAAAATCATTATTTATTTGACTAAAATATCCTTTACATATATTATAATTCCAAATCTACCCTTCCTAGGGTTTTCGAAAGTCTTTAGCAAAATTCATTAGTAAATATTTTATTCATGAAATAAAATTTGCTTAGGGACAACTAGATCAGGATCAAGATTCCATGGTCAACCATAATCAATAACATACTCAATCCTTCAATTCATCAAATCATCCAAGACTTGCACATAGGCATAGATCTAAATTTATTATTACATTATTTAACCTCTACTAGCATAAACATGATCATGGCTTCAAAATCTAATCATGCATATAAATCCTATTCACCCATGGTGACATAATCTCTAGCATGCTTCATCACAAATACTACTTATGACATGCATCAAATCTCAACTCATCATTAAATCCACCAATATAATCCTTCCATGCATAAATCCCATCTCCATCTCAATCATACACATACTCATGCTTCAATCAGCAACCTCACATGCACAAACCCATCGCCATTCATCAACCTAGAGACATGATTCTAAATTTTAAAGAGAGGATTGATGGTACTTACTTGATTGATGAATGACTTGAAGGAGTTTAGAGAAGACCTCAACCCATCTACCTCAACCCCTAGATGGCTAATCTTGTTCAATAAGGGTGGCGAAAGCATGGTCATGGGAAAAGAGACCATTCGGCCAAGAGGGGAATTTCAGTCCATGAGAGGGAGAGAGAGAGAGAGAGAGAGAAAGAAGAAGAGATCATTAGCATGCTTATTCACATATGTTTTCATTAGAGATTAAGTTTGAAGAGGATGAAGTTGTTAGAATAAGTTTACCTTGAAGATGTTCTTGTTCTTCACAGAAATTTCTGCTTTTGATCCAAAGTAGCAAGATGATTTGAGGAGTTTGATGTTAATAAGGGTGTTGATGAATGCACAGCAAGGAGTAGATCAAATTTGGAGATTTTCGTGAGGGTTTGAAGTGGTTTGGAGGGGAATTAGGTGTGGAGAAGAGGTAGGTGTTCTTGGTGTAGTGTGTGTGTGTGTGTGTGTGTGTGTGTTCTTGTTGCTTGAAGAAAATTGAGAGAGAGAGAGGAGAAGCTGCCGATTTTTCTGAGGAGTTGTGGCTGTTGAAATTCTGTAGGGTTTAGGGAGTGACTTCTCTGATTTGGAAGGGAAAGGAAAGACTAATTGTTACAATCCTTGAAGAATATTTTTAGGAAGAGAATTTGGAAACTAGATATTCTAAGAATATCTTGATTTTTCTGGACAGCTTTGAAGTCTCCTATGGCCGACTGGATTGTGTTGTTTTCTGGGGAATTAAAGCTGGTTAAAGAAGGCTTGTGATGGCCGAAACTAGGGTGCACAATGGTCGAGAAGTTGTCTGATCAATTGAGCAAAATTTTATGGAAAGTTGTTAAATAAGATGGCTGAAATTTTGGAAAGTAATCAAGCTAAATTGCAGGGATTTGGTTGAGAGATTTTCGGTCAGCCATGGAGGGAAGATCGTGCAGAAGCTTCAGGGAACAATGGAGCTCTATTAATGGAGGTTTAAGGGAGGTTTTGACAGAAGTAGGTTGGGGTTTTCGGTTGAAACAAAATAGGAAACAAGCTGGACAGAAATTCTGCTCAGGAATTTCGCTGAACAGTAGCTTTCTGGCAGAATTTTCGTCTGCCATTTCCAGCAGATTTGCAGCGAGTTTTGAAGGGGATTTCAGGGGTATTCAAGGCTGGTTTCCAGCCTTCTTTATGGAGGAAAAACATGGCTAAGGTGCTGCACAAAATCTGGGAGAAAACAGCTTGATTTGGAGCTCACAAAGCTGATTTTCGTACAAGAATTTTTCCTGTTTTACTCCAACTTGTTCAGTCTGAATTTGGGCAAGAAACTTTCAGGTTTCAACTGATCCTAAAGACCATTTTTCTGGTAGTATTTGGGAGGAAATGTGAGCTAGAATTTTCGACCTTTTGAAGGTACAACAAGCTGGAAAATTTCTGCTCATTTCAAGAAGATAGATGAACTAGGTTAGAGGAAAAATTTCAGCAAGCTTTCAAGAGGGATTTTCCCCTTGAATTTTTCCAACAAATCATTAACATTTTCCAAACCATGAGAAGCCTTTTAGTAGGACATTTTGATCCTAAAAGACCTTAGTCCTCTACTGAATTTTCTAGCAAGGAAAAGGATAGAACACCTTGATCAAACTAAGGAGTTGGAAATTAAGAAAAGCTAAAGATCAAGGGAGAATGAATTCCCTTTAGGCATTTCGCAAAAACCAAAAGAGTGAAGTGAGAATTCTCCTAACATGTCTCTCCTAGGACATCAACACCACATTGATCTAGGCCCTCATGGCCGAAACCATCCTTTTCCAAGCAAAATAAAATTTACTCAAGCTAAAGCCTCTATGATGGACTTTGAACCTTAGACCTCAAGAATTAATTCCAAGGCTCTTACCACTAAACCACAACAACCCTTGTTGCTATTTCTACTAGAAAAATTATTCCCTATTCAATCCACAAGCTATCTCCTTATTTTCACCTCGGGCAAAAATTACCATTTTGTCCCTCTCACACATCACTCACCGACAAGGCTTCAAGATAATAAAAATCAAATTCAAAGCACATAGAAATCATATGAAAACATATTTAATCATGAAATAAAGCATGATATGCATCCCAACCCCCTTACTCTAAAGTTGGTCTTGACTGGGGTTTCACATCCTCCCCTCCTTAGGAGAATTTCGTCCCGAAATTCAAGCATACCTCTATTTCAGCTCGGGATACTTCCGCTTAACCCATTCTTCCGATTCCCATGTGGCATCCTACGTGCCATGGTGCTCCTATTGAATCTTAACCATTGGTATCTGCTTATTCCGGAGGGTTTTGACACAGCGGTCCAATATCCGAACAGGCTTTAACTCTGGCTGCAACACCAACGGTTCCTCATTCAACACGTGACCGGGATCCGCATTATAATTCTTCAACTGTGACACATGGAACACGTCATGGATACCCGTCAACCCATCCGGTAGGTCCAACCGGTACGCTACTGGTCCGATTCTTTCCTTAATCAAAAACGGTCCCAAATACCTCGGATTCAATTTTCCACCCTTCGGATGCTTCACAATCCCCCGGTTGGGTGATAGCTTCAGAAACACACGGTGCCCGACTTGAAATTCCAATTCCCTCCTCTGGTGGTCCGCATAACTCTTTTGCCGGCTCTGAGCCGCCTTTAACCTTTCCCGAATCAACATTTCTTGGACACAAACCTCTCCGGTTTTGCGCACGTGTCCATCTTTCGTCCAACTCCAATACAACGGTACTTGACACTTGCGCCCATACAAAGCCTCGTAAGGTGCCATCCCGATCGAGGCCTGATAGCTGTTGTTATAAGATAATTCCGCGTAAGGTACGCATTCTATCCACTTGTCCCCAAAATCCAAAACACAGGCCCTCAACATATCTTCTAATATTTGGATTACTCTTTCTAACTGCCCATCAGTCTGCGGATGCGCCGTCGTACTGAACTTCAAATTCGATCCCATTGCTTCCTGGAACTTTCCCCAAAAACGAGAAGTAAACCTCGGGTCTCGGTCTGACACTATGCTCGAAGGTACTCCATGGAGTCGGACTATTTCTCGAACATATGTCTGAGCCAGCTTCTCCATGGAGTCCCTTACATTTACCGGGATAAAGTGGGCCGACTAGGTCAGTCGATCCACTACTACCCATATGGAGTCCTTCTGAGTCTTTGACATAGGGAGTCCGGTGACGAAATCCATAGTCACCTCCTCCCACTTCCATTCCGGCACTGGCAATGGCTGCAATAGTCCCGCTGACTTCTTATGCTCCGCTTTAACATTCTGGCAGGTGAGACAGGTCGATACGTACTTGACCACATCTCGCTTCATTCCAGGCCACAAGTATGCTCTCTTCAAATCTTGATACATCTTGACCTCTCCCGGATGAATTGCGTACTTGCTCTTATGTGCCTCTTCGAAAATTCTGACCCTTAGTTGTTGCTCCCTGGGTACACACAATCGATCTCTGAAATGGAAAACTCCTACCTCGTTCTGACGGAATTCGCTGTTCGGTCGCTTAAGCTCCTTATCCTTAAAAATTTGAAACTCGGCGTTGCTTCGCTGAGCTTCCACTATTTCTTGCTTCAAGTCCGGCACCAACTTCAAGTTGCTGATAACAATCGTTTTGTCTCGCACTTCCGTCCTTCTGTCCAATACGTCCTGAACTACTTGCATTTCTTGCACCTTCAGCCTAGCCATCCCAACTTTTCTGCTTAGGGCGTTTGCCACCACGTTAGCCTTCCCGGGATAGTAGTTGATCGGGCAACGGTATTCTTCCAAGAATTCCATCCACCTTCGTTGCCTCAAGTTCAAATCCTTCTGAGTGAAGATATACTTCAGGCTCTTATGGTCGGTGAACACCTCGTACTCGGCTCCTTACAAGTAGTGTCACCATTTCTTTAGGGCGAACACTATAGCCGCCAGCTCCAAGTCATGAGTAGGGTAGTTCACTTCATGCGGTCGCAACTTCCGTGATGCATAGGCAATCACTTTTCGGTCTTGCATCAACACCGCTCCCAGTCCCTCTTTCGAAGCGTCGGTGTACAGTGCATAAGATTTGCCTTCCTCTGGTAGACTCAATACTGGTGCTGTCATCAGTCGCTTCTTTCGTTCTTGGAAGCTTTTCTCGCATTTCTCGTCCCACACAAACGTAACATCCTTTCTCAACAAACGGGTCATTGGCGATGCGAGTGTCAAGAATCCCTTGATAAACCTTCGATAGTATCCCGCCAAACCCAAGAAACTCTGGATCTCGGTAATATTCTCCGACTGCTTCCAGTCTGATACCGCTTCCACCTTGGTCAGATCTACCTTAATTCCCTCCTTAGTCACCACATGACCAAGGAATGCCACACTGTCCAACCAGAATTCGCACTTGCTGAACTTCGCGTACAGCTTGTGCTTCCTCAATTTTTCCAACACGAGCCTTAGATGCTCCGCATGCTCCTCCGGACTCTTGGAGTAGATCAAAATATCGTCGATGAATACTACTACAAACTTGTCCAGGTAAGGCCGGAATACTCGGTGCATCAGGTCCATGAATACTGCTGGAGCGTTAGTCACCCCGAACGGCATTACTACGAACTCGTAATGCCCATATCGGGTGTTCAAGGCTGTCTTAGGGACATCTTCCTCTCTTATCTACACTTGGTAATATTCTTGTCTCAGATCCAACTTAGAATAGCAACTGGATCCTTGCAACTGATCAAATAGCTCGTCAATCAACGGAAGAGGGTACTTGTTCTTAATCGTCAAATTGTTCAGCCCTCGGTAGTCAATGCACAGCCTCAAGGTCCCGTCCTTCTTTTTTACAAATAGCACAGGCGCTCCCCAGGGCGATGTGCTTGGTCTAATATAGCATTGGCCAACGAGCTCCTCTAGTTGCTCTTTCAACTCTGCCGGCACCATCCGGTACGGAGTCCGCGATACTGGTTCCACTCCGGGAACTAAGTCGATAGTGAACTCCACTTCTCGACTAGGAGGTAGAGAATCAAGCTCCGCTGGAAATACATCGGGAAAATCCTTCACTACTTCCGTGTCCTCCAGAGTACACTGGTCCTTAGGCTTGTTCATCACGTAAGCCAGATAACCTTTACAACCTTGCCTCAATAATTTTCAGGCCTTAGCCCCTGCAATCAAGTACTTCAACTCTTTCACCCTTTTTCCATTAAATTCTAACACATCACAACCCGGTTTGACAAACTGAACTGACTTATTTTTTGCAGTCTACCCTAGCCCCATGTTTGGCTAACCAGTCCATCCCCAAAATTAAGTCATAGTCTTTAATGTCCAACACAATCAAATCTCCCTCCAGATTTTCTCTCCCCACCTTAACCTTACAATCCCTCACATACTGATCCGCTTGCACCATCTTCCCCAAAGGGCTGCTTACTTCTAAAATGAAAGGTAGCTCCACTCCATCCCAACCCAAATGACATGCACACAACTTGTTTATATAGGAATGAGTAGAGCCAGGGTCAATCAAAGCATTAACGGATCGTCCTTGAATAGTGAACGTACCTTCCACCACCGCGGCATCGGCCCCAACTTCCTCTCTGTTGAGAGCGAATACCTTGGCCTTCACTTGTGGCTTCGGCGCTCCACCTCCGGCTGCTCCCATGGCGTTGGCCCGGTTAGGTCCCGGGTTCTGAGCCGGGTTTCCCTGCCCGACTCGGTGCAGCTTAGGGCAGGTATTCCTCAGGTGGTTCGGGTCACCACAGTGGTAGCACTTCCTATCTCTTCCCTTGGACCAGTAATTCCTCTCGGTGTGGCCTTTCCTTCCACACTTCCTGCAGGACGGGAGGTTCGATGCAGGTCCAGCCGGTGCTGTCCGGGCTTGCTTTTCCCGGTTCTGCCAGAGAAGATTTGCAGGGCGCTTGTGGGATTGCTGCCTCAGAAAGTGTCCCTGTGGTTGTCTCGGTGGTTGGAAGGGCTTGGTCGCCATCCTACTGCGGTCTTTATTCTCTGTGCGAGTAGCAGCGTCCACCGCCCCCGAGTAAGTTGTCGGTGGAGCAGGTGCTAAAGCTCTCCTCAGCTCCGGTCTTAGCCCCTTGACGAACTGCCTCGTCCGGTTCTGCTCGGTGTCGACCAGTCTTCGGCAGTATTTCGACAACTGCATGAATCGGGCCGCGTATTGAGCCACAGACATGCTCCCCTACCTCAGATTCTGAAATTCGTCCTCCCGTTTCTCTACAATCTACTGAGGGATGTACTCCGCCCTAAAAGATTCAACGAAGTTGGACCACGTCCATTCTTGCTCATCCATTACCCAGCCTTCTTGGACCCGCTACCACCACGCCCGAGCTGGTCCTCTCAACCGAAAAGCCGCAAACTTAACCATCCGCTCCTCCGAATACTGGAGCGTTGCAAAGATATCCTCCATTTGCTCGACCCACTGCTCGGCCTTCTGGTCTTGTTCCGCTTCACCCATAAAGATAGGCGGTTGGAATTTCAAGAACTTCTCCAACGCCTCATCTTCCCCTCTAGGGTGCCTCCACTCGGTTAGCGTCTGAAGAATGTCGGCCACTTTGCTGAGTGTCTGACCCATTGACCCATCTACCGGGGCATCAGACCCCATGCCCATCGCGGGATCACTTTGCCCGTCACCCTGATGGGGTGATTGCATCTGTTCTGGTTCAACTTCCGGTGCTACCCGGTCTACCTTTGGAGTTCTTCTGGTGGAAGGAACTGCACGTCTCTTGGGTGCCATTCTATACCATACCCCAAATGTTAAATGTATGCACTCAAGTATAAAATCATTTTAATGGTGTATGCATACGTAGCCAAGTATGAGTAGAAAGAAGTCAGATGCAACTAATTTAAAGGATTGCTCATAAATTTTGATTTCAAAAATTAACTTGCATAATTTTAAATTTTGATAAAAATGAACTTTAAGAATTCTTAACATCTCAATTCATGAAAAGTTGTAATTAAACAAACATCCAAATCAAAATGACTCCTAGCTCTCTACTCCTCATCGGAATCCTCATCATCTGCCTCATATATCCAACCTCCGGTGTTTTTAGAGAAATCCACCCCCTCACCGCTAGCAAATCCCTCCATAGGCTCCTTCCCAGGGCGCCTAGAACTCTCCCCGGCCTCAACTCGGCTGAAGGGAGGAATAAAGGAAGGTCTGGGGGAGACTCATAGTCTATCTCCCCCGGGTCATCACTAGCTGCTGCTAAATCCACCTCGGGATTAGGAGGGTGGGGTTCGGGCTCCACTATCATAACATCATCCTCACTGTCAGAGCTTATATCTATCACCGGGATTGGAGGTGGTTCAAGGATCTGGACCTCGTCCTCACTGCTATCCTCCATCAAGTCAAGCTCATCATCACTATTATCCTCTATAGGGATATCCTCGACATCATTGTCACCCTCTATAGGGTCAACTGGCTGAGGGGCAGGCTGGGGAACTGGAAGGTCCTCCTGATCTAGATAGTAAGGTGGGTGCCACTGCTGCCCTTTCCTTGCTGTCCTAAGCAGTCTAACCATCCTACAGCATCAATAAAATAGGTTAGATAAGATTTAAACTTAAATAAATAAATCATATATCATCAATATTTGTCTATAACCTAGGCTCTGATACCACTTGTAACACCCCCGGAAAACCTAGGCCCGCCAGGGACGGGGATGTCGCCCCGTCCGAAGGATAAGGGGTCTTTATAACTAGGTCACAAATAAAAATTGCTGGAATAAATAATACTCAAACTAAAAGAATTTATTACAACCCAAAAATACTTCAGAAGTACATCTATGAAATTCCAAAACAAAAACCATAATCAAAATCACCCACACTCGTCTCCCAAAGCAGTACATAAAATCAAAAAAACACATTCTCTTCCAAGGTAGCTACTCACCCACAACAGGATCAACCTGAAATCATGATAAAAGGTGGTGAGACAGAAATCTTAGTAAGTCCGTGTGTGCTTTGGGTGTTTAGCAGAAACAGTTTGTGGATGCAAAGTGTGAAATCTTTATAAGAGAAACATTGGCAAGCAATAAACATTAGTCAAAAGCAAGAGTGGCGTTTTGGCTCTTCTAGCCATACATAAGTAATGAAATCAACCACTCGAAAGAAAGGGATATGGGTTACCACACTTTGGGCCCCATAACCGGTCAGAATGCCTAACACGTTGTGCAGACTGACAAAAGTAGGTGATCGGCCTACTAGGCAAGATACTCCTCCTTCTCTATACCCAAACAACCACCGGGTGTCCATTCCGGCAAAAACACAGATCACTTGATCGAAACAAAATAAACCGCTAGCTCGGACCGGCACGACTCACTGGAACTGGCATCTTATCCGGGAAGGACTCACCCCTCAGAGGTGGCCACCTACTGAGAGACTCACCCTAACCCTTCAAAGACTAGTCCTAGTAGTCCACCCTTATTGAGTACTCAACGACATTCCCCACTTGGGATAAAATGAACAGAGCATTGTGCTTCATGAAAATAACAATGTGAGGGTTTCCAAAACTTTGAGAAAAATTAGTTTTAGAAAGAGTTTCGAGTTTGGAAAAATCTGCTCATTAACTTTTGAACAATTCCAGCGTTGGAAATAAAGATGAATTCAACCCTCAATTGCCTTCAAATAAACGAGTGTCCATACACTCCATATTTAGCTTGCCATAAGAAAACATTTCACATCGATAGGTTTTATGTAGGAGCTTACCAGATTCTTACTCACAACAACAAGGTCTTGGACAGATGACCTAACCCCACATGGGCAAATACAAATCTTAATCGAGTTTCAAGCCACAATCCACTTTCTCAATTTTAAATTAACTCAATTCACTACTACCATGATCCTAGTGTCCCAAGCTTTAAGGCAAAACAATAATTGAATATGTTTATAAGCTCAGTTTAATTTGTTATTTAAAATAATTAATGGATTAGGAAATAAATTCTATTAAGTTGAAAGTTCAACTCTTGTTAAGGAAAATTTAGAGTTTATTTGATCAAGAGCCATAGGTGGTACTAGGTAAAATAGTGATTTAATGGTAGCTTAGTTGTTAGAAAATAATTGATAGCTAAAACTAGTTAAGATTAAATTTAATAAGTCTTTCTTGGAAAATAATAAGTAAATCCTTAAGGGTTTTGATCTAGTAAATATTTTATTAAGTATGAATCTTTTTCAAAAGGCTTTAATTAATTTGCTTTATTTTAAATAATATTTATTTATTTTATTTTCTAGAAAAAACATTATTTATTTGACTAAAATATCATTTACGTATATTATAATTCCAAATCTACCCTTCCTAGGGTTTTCGAAATTCTTTAGCAAAATTCATTAGTAAATATTTTATTCATGAAATAAAATTTGCTTAGGGACAACTAGATCAGGATCAAGATTCCATGGTCAACCATAATCAATAACATACTCAATCCTTCAATTCATCAAATCATCCAAGACTTGCACATAGGCGTAGATCTAAATTTATTATTACATGATTTAACCTCTACTAGCATAAACTTGATCATGGCTTCAAAATCTAATCATGCATATAAATCCTATTCACCCATGGTGACATAATCTCTAGCATGCTTCATCACAAATACTACTTATGACATGCATCAAATCTCAACTCATCATTAAATCCACCAATATAATCCTTCCATGCATAAATCTCATCTCCATCTCAATCATACACATACTCATGCTTCAATCAGCAACCTCACATGCACAAACCCATCGCCATTCATCAACCTAGAGACATGATTCTAAATTTTAAAGAGAGAATTGAAGGTACTTACTTGATTGATGAATGACTTGAAGGAGTTTAGAGAAGACCTCAACCCCTAGATGGCTAATCTTGTTCAAGAAGGGTGGCGAAAGCATGGTCATGGGAAAAGAGACCATTCGGCCAAGGGAGGAATTTCGGTCCATGAGAGAGAGAGAGAGAGAGAGAGAGAGAGAGAGAGAAAGAAGAAGAGATCATTAGCATGCTTATTCATATAGGTTTTCATTAGAGATTAAGTTTGAAGAGGATGAAGTTGTTAGAATAAGTTTACCTTGAAGATGTTCTTGTTCTTCACAGAAATTTCTGCTTTTTTATCCAAAGTAGCAAGATGATTTGAGGAGTTTGATGTTAATAAGGGTGTTGATGAATGCACAGCAAGGAGTAGATCAAATCTGGAGATTTTCATGAGGGTTTGAAGTGGTTTGGAGGGGTATTAGGTGTGGAGAAGAGGTAGGTGTTCTTGGTGTAGTGTGTGTGTGTGTGTTCTTGTTGCTTGAAGAAAATCGAGAGAGAGAGAGGAGAAGCTGCCGATTTTTCTGAGGAGTTGTGGCTGCTGAAATTCTGTAGGATTGGGGAGTGACTTCTCTGATTTGGAAGGGAAAGCAAAGACTAATTGTTACAATCCTTGAAGAATATTTTTAGGAAGAGAATTTGGAAACTAGATATTCCAAGAATATCTTGTTTTTTCTGGACAGCTTTAAGTCTCCTATGGCCGACTGGATTGTGTTGTTTTCTGGGGAATTAAAGCTGGTTAAAGGAGGCTTGTGATGGCCGAAACTAGGGTGCACAATGGTGCAGAAGATGCTGATCAATTGAGCAAAATTTTATGGAAAGTTGTTAAACAAGATGGCTGAAATTTTAGAAAGTAATCAAGCTAAATTGCAGGGATTTGGTTGAGAGATTTTCGGTCAGCCATGGAGGGAATTTCGTGTAGAAGCTTCAGGGAACAATGGAGCTCTGTTAATGGAGGTTTAAGGGAGGTTTTGACAGAAGTAGGTTGGGGTTTTCGGTTGAAACAAAATAGGAAACAAGCTGGACAGAAATTCTGCTCAGGAATTTCGCTGAACAGCAGCTTTCTGGCAGAATTTTTGTCTGCCATTTCTAACAGATTTGCAGCGAGTTTTGAAGGGGATTTCAGGGGTATTCAAGGCTGGTTTCCAGCCTTCTTTATGGAGGAAAAACATGGCTAAGGTGCTGCACAAAATCTGGGAGAAAACAGCTTGATTTGGAGCTCACAAAGCTGATTTTCGTACTGGAATTTTTCCTGTTTTACTCCAGCTTTTGCAATCCGAATTTGGGCAAGAAACTTTCAGGTTTCAACTGATCCTAAAGACCATTTTTCTGGTAGTATTTGGGAGGAAATGTGAGCTAGAATTTTTGACCTTTTGAAGGTACAACAAGCTGAAAATTTCAGCTCATTTCATGAAGATAGATGAACTAGGTTAGAGGAAAAATTTCAGCAAGCTTTCAAGAGGGATTTTCCCCTTGAATTTTTCCCACAAATCATTTACATTTTCCAAACCATGAGAAGCCTTTTACTAGGACATTTTGATCCTAAAAGACCTTAGTCCTCTACTGAATTTTCTGGAAAGGAAAAGGATAGAACACCTTGATCAAACTAAGGAGTTGGAAATTAAGAAAAGCTAAAGATCAAGGGAGAATGAATTCCTTTTAGGCATTTCGCGAAAACCAAAAGAGTGAAGTGAGAATTCTCCTAACATGTCTCTCCTAGGACATCATCACCACATTGATCTAGGCCCTCATGGCCAAAACCATCCTTTTCCAAGCAAAATAAAATTTTCTCAAGCTAAAGCCTCTATGATGGACTTTGAACCTTAGACCTCAAGAATTAATTCCAAGGCTCTTACCACTAAACCACAACAACCCTTGTTACTATTTCTACTAGAAAAATTATTTCCTATTCAATCCACAAGCTATCTCCTTATTTTCACCTCGGGCAAAAATTACCATTTTGCCCCTCTCACACATCACTCACCATCAAGACTTCAAGATAATAAAAATCAAATTCAAAGCACATAGAAATCATATGAAAACATATTTAATCATGAAATAAAGCATGATATGCATCCCAACCCCCTTACTCTAAGGTTGGTCTTGACTGGGGTTTCACAAATAATATTGCTAAAACAATGTCTCTTACCTATAGGTGAAATAACAAAAATACCCCTTTATGTAACACCCATCAATGAGATAAGATAAATGTACTAACACCCATCTCAAAAACATCTACCATCCTTAGATCTCTAGTCCGATAATCCATGACTCACTTGAATGTACTTGCTTATCATTGTAAGCTACCCAAAAGTACACATTCTAGAGTCATGTTCCCAGGGCTCTAGATCATTAGATTATCCTAGAGAATTACAAGGGGGTGATTTAACTTCACTAAGTGAAGTATAGAAACTCTGTTATATAAGTCTATCATAACTAACTAGAGTAATACACCCAACATACAAGGATATTGATCTCATAAAAGAAATCTCATCCAACATACATCAAAGTATAAAACCCTGGTTTCACCAGATCACCAACTCATACTCAAGTATGAAGGTATCCGCCCATGCTGTAGCAGTAATAGTCTGGTCTCTATAATTATAGTACTTTAAGAGAGACCACTACTATAGATCTAGTTCTACGTATTCGAAATATACTTATGCTTATGATGTGAGTGAACTACTCACTGGTTCAAGGTAAACCATTCCTTATTAGAAATTATAGATTAATAGTCTTACCTTAATGAAATGTCCAGTTCCATCAAACGATTAAAAACTCAATTTTACTTGTATGACAAGTACCCATAGTTTATATCTTACTGTAAAGAACGACCCAACACATAAACCATTACTTGTCATACTTGGATCTTAAATATGCAATAACATAATAAACAAACTAAATTGAATGAATAAATATTTTATTATAATATGTTTACATAGAATAAGTAGTCTTTGAGGGTATACTTTCCAACAATCTCTCACTTGTGATAGGGGCTAAATTAGTCATATTTTTCCTAGTTATTTAAGGTTCTTTTGTGATATATTTTGTTCAATAACTAGTCATATTCTTTCATATTTGAGATTTTACCCTTGGAAAGGTATTTTGTTCATTATTTCAGATTTTTAGGGTAAAACGAAACAAAAACGTCGTGAAACAGATTAGAGGCGGCGCCAGCTAGGGCTCTAGAACCGGCGCCGGCCATGTACTGGTTGCACGAACTTCAAGACGACAAAAAATTGTTGAAACAGAGCAGAACACAATCGACACAGGCTCCGATAGCTAAGGCGGGGCCGGCTGTGCCCTGAAGATAAGGCGGTGCTTGATTTTTTCTATGCTGTTTTTGGTAATCTGTGGAGTTTTAATATCTTCCAACTTCTACTTAGCCAAGAACTTTGTACCTACGAGTTTTGGCACATCCCAAGCCTATAAATAGATGAAAAACACAAGGAGAAAAAGAGGAGAATTCATTGATCATCATAGAAAATCAATCAATCTAAGGAGAAATTCTTCAATTCAAGAAGAGTTGTGCAAGAAGGTCTTCAAAGGAAGAAGAATGAGGCTTGTCTATGAGTGCTTTCTTTTACTTTGTTTTCTTTTTCTTGAACAATGATGTGTTAATTGTTTTATTGTAATTTGACATTATTTTAGATATTCATGATTTTTAGAGGTATTTGATTTTTTGATTAATTGATTGTTATTCTTGGTATTTAATTACTTGGGTTGATTGTGAGATTAATTTATTGTTTTCCATTAACTTACTTGAGAATAGGGTTGATGGTGTCAATTTATTGATTTCATATTTGTTATCTTTTAACTTGCTTAAGAAGGGGGTTAATTGCTAAGGACGGATTAATTAAAGGTTAATTGATGTCTACCAGAATATAGATTCATTGGTTAATTTCATGTTTTAAGTTTGCCTGAGAATGGAACTTGAATTAAGGATTGTGGTTAATGCATCTTTTGGGTAAGACTGGTTGAGACAAAGTATGTGATGCCAAGTTACCTAGAAGATAGGGGTTCATGGATTGGGAAATAAGTAAGCTTACTTTAATCCTTCATGATGCCAAAAGAATGATTAGTTATGATAATAGTTAGGTTCTTTAAGATCGTGGTTGTCTAAACAATAGTTTGAATTGCATAATTCTACATCCTTGACATGTATATATTCTTTTGTTTTGTTTTGTTTTATTTTATTTTCCTTTTTATTTCGTTTTCACTTTATCGAGTCGGTTAAATAATGAAAGAAAGATGATTAATGTCTACTTGTTCCTTAAGGATCGACACTCATTTGAACCCTATGCTCGGTTAATTATGAATACGCTTGCTCATATGTGTGATTTGGGTTGAACGTTTTAATTTAAATTTAATTGGGAATGTGCTTAGTTGTTGTATGATTTTTATACCCAAGTCCGAACATATCAACTTGCACTACAAAGACTAAGAAAGTCCACAAATGCTCACACATGTAACATCTAAGTGTCTGCAAAATACCTTTTCTGTCAAATGCTTGGTAAAGGGATCTACCAGATTATTGATAGAAGAAATCTAATCGACCACAATCTCCCATTTTTGGATGAACTCTCGGATGAGGTACTACTTCCTCTCTAAGTGTTTGCCCTTCCTATGGTTTTGAAATTCCTTGTATTGTAACACCACTCCAGTGTTGTCACAATAAATCGTGACAAGCTTATCTATGTGCGGTACTACTCCAAGTTCTACGAGAAACTTCCAGAGCCACACAGCTTCTTTAGAAGCTTCTGAAGTAGCAACATACTCTGCTTTCATGGTAGAATCAGCAAAGCAAGATTGCTTGATACTTCTTCATGAAATAGCTCCTCCAGACAAAGTGAAGACATATCCACTAGTGGATTTTCTTTCATCTTTATCTTCTTAGAAGTCTAAGTCTATGCAACCGGTAGGAACCAAATCATCAGCACAATATATAAGCATATAATTTCTCGTTTCCTTGAGCTATTTGAGTATATGTTTTACGGCTTGCCAATGAGCTTCCCCTAGATTTGACTAATATCTACTAACCATGCCTACTACAAAGTAGATATCTGGCCTACTACAAAGTATAGCATACATGAGACTTTCCATAGTCAAAGCATAAGGGATACTGCTCATTTTTTTCTTGTCTTCATTTGTCTAAGGACACTGCCTGGAAGATAAGGATAATCCATGTCTAAAGGGTATAATAGTCTATTTACATTGATTCATGCTGTACTTGACCAATATCTTGTCAATATA
The DNA here is from genome assembly GCA_026120185.1 of Voacanga thouarsii. Classification (NCBI taxonomy): domain Eukaryota; kingdom Viridiplantae; phylum Streptophyta; class Magnoliopsida; order Gentianales; family Apocynaceae; genus Voacanga; species Voacanga thouarsii. Next base: position 2,128,709 of record JANUWF010001161.1, read on the forward strand.
AGTAGATTGGGATAAGCCTAACATTCTTTGCTTTCTATCTTTAAGAAGCTTAATGCCTAGAATGTAGCTAGCATCTCTCATGTCTTTCATACTGAATTGACTAGATAGCCAAACCTTAATGGGTGATATTGTCCTTACGTCATTTTTAATGAGTAGAATATCATCCACATAAAGTACCAAGAAAATCACTTTACCATTGTCTGATTTCCTATACATACATGGTTCATCCACAATTTGAATGAAACCATAAGCTTTCACGGTTTCATCAAAACGTATGTTCCATACTTATGACGCTTGTTTAAGTCCATAAATGGACTTTTTAAACTTACAGACCATTTGTTCTTGACCTCTAATAACAAAACCTTCTAGTTATGACATATAGATGTCTTCGCTAAGATAGCCCCATTTAAGAAGGCTGTCTTGGCCTCCATCTACCATATCTCATAGTCATAATGATATGTGATGGCTAAGAGAATTCGGATAGATTTAAGCATAGCTACTAGTGAAAAAGTTTTCTCATAATCGATTCCTTCTTTCTAAGTATAACCTTTAGCAACCAACCTTGCTTTATAGATCTCAACATTTCCATCTGTATCTCTCTTTCTTTTGTATACCTACTTACACCCAATGGATTTTATCCCATCAAGCACAGTGATAAGATCCCAGACCTGCTTGAGGTACATGGACACAATCGGCATTCATGGCTAGCTACCATTTGTCTGCATCATCATCAATAATAGCCTCCTGTATCTAGTGGAATCTTATTCCTGATGATCAGAGATTAGACATAGATCTCTCCAGTCCACCTTTCTAGAACTCTTGTGATTTACTCACTATGACGAGGCTCAATTTGTATAGGAACATCCGGTAGTGTTTCTCTTAGTTCCTCGATCGGGGTGTTAGAAGTACCTAAAGTAAAATCAGTGACCAACTTCTCTTCTAACTCTATTCTGCTTGAAATCGTGGTGGAAGTAACTTTTTCATCCTCTAAGTATCTAGCATTAATACTAACAAGTGCTTTATGCTCTTGAGGATGATAGAAACATCCACCTCTTGTTCCTTTTAGATACCCAACGAAGTAGCAAAACTCTGATCTTGGTTGTAGCTTACTTCCTTTTGTCAGCACATAAGCCGGACAACCTCATATCTTGAAATGGTTTAGACTGGGTTTCATCCAATCTATATCTCATAGGGTGTCCTGGGTACTAATTTTGAAAGTACCAAGTTCAAAATATATGATATTATTTCTAAGGCATACCCTCAAAAAGAAATAGGAAGAGATACATAACTCATCATACTTCTGACAATTTCCATCAAAATTCTATTTCTTCTCTCAGCTACTCCGTTCTGCTGAAGAGTCTCAGGCGCCATTAACTGAGATACTATGCCTTGATGTACCAAATAATCTTTAAACTCACCGAGGTGGTACTCTCCACCATGAATCGAGCTCAAAGTTTTAATTAATTTACCTGTTTGACGCTCCACTTTAGTCTTAAACTCCTTGAATTTATCAAAAGAATCAGACTAACACCTCATCAGATAAATATAACCAAAATGAGTGTGATCATCTGTGAAAACAATGAAGTACTCGTAGCCTCCCCTAACTGGTGCAATCATCGGACCACAAATATTCGTATAAAGTAGTGCTAGTATTTCCATGGTTCTATCCACATTTTGGGTAAAGGACTTTACCTTTAAAGTAAGATTCACACTAAGGCCATTCTTCTAGCCTCAATGAATATAAAGGCCCATCATAAATTAATCTCTGAATCCTATTGGGATTTATATGCCCCAATCTTAGATGCCACCAATATGAGTCATTTGATATGGTCTTTCTCTTTTTATTATCAGGTTCAGTTTGAATATTGTTTACTTAATTTCAAATAGGATGTATATAAAAAAGATTCCTATATATGTTTCCTGTACAAATTAAATTACCAACTCTACTGATGGAGACACAAGAATGGAAAAAAACAGAATATCCTTGATTTATCAATTTGGAAATTGAAATCAAATTTTGTTTAAAAAAAGAAACATATAAAATATCTTTTGAAATTAACTTCCTATTACAATCAAAGATAAGCTCAAGATCTCCCACTGCTTTAGCCTATATTCTTGCTCCAATGCTTACTTGAAGTCCATGCTCACTCTTGTTGAGTCTCCCTGTCCTTCTGAACCCCTACAAAGAGTTATAGACATGGTTAGTGGCTCTAGAATCAACTATCCAGGAAGATGTTGATCCAACTATCAAAATAGACTCTAGGTATAGAGCAATACCTGAAGTAGACTTGGCTAAGAAGTCCGGACAATCTTTCTTCCAATGCCCTTTCTTACCACACTTGAAGCATTTACCTTTGGGCTTCCCGTTAGGCTTAGCCTGACCAGATGCTTTGGGCTAGGCCCCTACGTTGTTTTGGACCTTATTCTTCTTAAATTTCTTAGGATTTGCCTTAATTCCGGAAAAAGAAGCAAAACGAGAGACCAAAATCTTTGACACGGACTTCATGATCTTCTCTGACGCCTGCAGCTCTTTCATAAGCTCCGTGAGATTTATATCCAACTTGTTCATGTTGTAGTTCAATTTGAACTAAGAATATGAATCAAGTAGAGTTTCAAGAACCATGTTAATTTGGCTTTCAAGATCTGTCGTTGTGCCTAGGACCTCAGCCTCCTCGAAGTAGGCAATTATCTTTAGCAGATGCTCTCGAACCGATGCCTCCTCAACCATCCTAGTGTTCATGATTACCCTAAGAGCTTCCTGCCTTATGAGCCAGCTCTTGTCAACAAATATGGTACGCAATGACAAATTCATGTCATACCCAGTGGTCATGTGCTCATGCTTAGACTAGAGCATACTAGACATGGAAACCAACATGTAGCATTTAGCTATCTCATCGGCTTTCTTCCAAGCCTTCTCGGCCTTTCACACTTGATTAGTGGATTCTTTCCCAATCTCAGGATAAGGATCCATAAGAACATATTTGTATTCCTCAGTATTAAGTACTATGTTCAGGTTCTTCTTCTAGTCCACATAATTTGGGCCTGTCAACTTATTCTCCTTGAGAATGATTGACAATGGACTGAAACCAGATATTTCTGAAATATTGCAAAAAAATATTCGTTTAGTTTGCAATAAAATGAACATTTTTTATATTATTTCTTTGATAATAGATATCTTTTAAAATCATTATCAATAATATAAATAGTTTGGCTCTTAAAAAAGCTAACAGAGCTTTGTGGAAAATTAATAGCATCCTAAGTTAAGTGTATAACCATCACGAATGAAAACTTCCTAAAATAGGTAATGGTCTAGAAAAAAGTTCTACCGATAAGATGGCCATTAATTCACACCACCTATGGACAATCTAGTGCTAAAAACCTCTAATGTAGGTTGGTCAATCCTAGCAAATACCATAAGCTTTTAATTTTTCTCTTCCATTAGTTTTAGATACTTGTGGAAATTCATTCTATAGAGGGTCATACTCAAAATGACACAAGAAAATCCACTATCAATAATGAGAGTTGTGATGGAAGCAATGGAGTCGTTTGAACCCCTCTCCCACTTAATCTTTTATTGAAATTAGAGTTTTAGGCCCAAAACGTTTTCTATAATCTTATGGTTTTGTTAACTTTAGTAAAAATCTAAAATTCAATATTATTCTCTATGTCAAGGATTCAATCCTTTAAGAGAATAAACTATGAATTTATTTTACTATTCTTATTTAATAACCAAATAAAATTTTAAATAAATAACCTTAAGTTCAATATTATTCTCTGTGTCAAGGATTATATCCTTCAAGAGAATAAACCATGAACTCTTTTATTTTTAAAGTTTCATAAATTAAAATGTTTTATAAAAAACTATTCTATCTAGTGAGACTTTGGTCTTACAAGAACTTGCGCATTTGATTACAAAAACGAAATAAGCATGATAACAAAAATAAACTTTTTCATACTCAAACTATTCATTTATTCCTAAGTGACTAAACAATGGGTTAAACATCATCAATTAAAAATTAATGATAATATTTAATCCTAAGGTGGTTTCATCCTTTACTATTTATTTTCATACAAATTATTCATCCATAGATAAATAAAACTATTACAGAAAATTAATCTCATATAATGGTTTCAAAACATGATTACATCAAGGAAAAAATTGAGGTTCTCATTTTTCTTGGACAATTTGCACACAACTGCCTCCGGACAGAGTGGACCTGGCGCCTGGTCCATTGGACCCACCTAGCACCGGGTCTTATCTGTTTCTCCAAAAACTCCGACTGGGTAGAGTGGACCTGGCACTTGGTCCGATCGGCCTACTTAGCACCGGGTCTGCTCTGGAGTTCGCCGATTTTTTAAAAAATCCAGCTTTTTTAGCTATTTTTCACTCCTCAACAATTTCAGCAATCACGTTCTTCAGTCTCCAAAATTTATAGGTTAAAAAGAAATGCAAAATCAGGCATAAAAACATGCCTTTACAAGTACCTATGCCTCTAACCACGAGGCGTATATCGAATCTACTTAAAACCAGAAAAACAATGAGCAAAACTATTAGAATACATGATCCTATACCTCTAACTATGAGGTGTATATGAACTCTAGAAACCAATGTATGAGGGATCACATGAAATCATAAAAGATTCATTTTTTAATAGAAAAGGAACAACCTTTTTTTCAGTTTTAACCCTAATACATGCTCCTAGATGAAAATCGTAGCTCTGATACCACTTGAAGGACCAGAACGGAAAATATCAAAGAAAGTGTAGCAGAAAAATTTTTCTGTTTTCCAAGCCACATCTAAGAGAGAACACTTACTTTTTCTTATTGGTCGCGGATTAACCAATGCAGGGTTACACTGGAACTTACAATGGAAAGGGAGAAGGAGGCATTGCTATTCAACTGGAACTCCCGCCAATCTTCTACTCCTACGTATCAAACGTCTCCAAACTTCTTCTCTTCATCTTCCAGAGTATGAATCTACCTTACTCTTAGGTTAGCATGGTGAAAGATCCTTCATAATCAAGATACTCTCCAAGAGAAAAAGAAGAGAATAACGTAGAACAGAGAAAGAGGAAAAGATGGCACACTTTTCCAGAGGGGAGAACTCACGCAACAACCAAGTTGTTTTTTCCTTCCTCTCTTGCCTCACATTTTCGGCCAACCTTAGGGCTTCATTAAGTGCCAATGGCCGAAAACACTAAGCCCTAATAAGCTTAGTGCTGTGCTCCAAAACCAATCCAAGATTGGTACAATCTTCTTAATGAATTAATTATCTTTTCTGGACTTCATTAAATACCCAAGACTAATTAATTAATTCTAATTGGACTCTTAATAGATATCAACATATATCAATCCAATTAATTAATTTATTCCAACCCAAATCTCTTAATTAATTAATTATCTTTTCTGGGTCTTATTAAAACCCAAGACTAATTAATTAATTCTAATTAGACTCTTAGAATAAATTTTATTCTCTTCTAAATAATTGTCTATTAAGCCCAGATTGTGTCTAAATAATACCAAGGTAACTTAAGCTACTCCGGGGACCAAGAGACATATTATTCATGACTATTAAAATGACCAAAATACCCTTACTATTAAATAGCTACATTTTACTATTTTAAATATTTCCATTTATTACTATATGAAAATATTAACCCCAAGAATAATATTGTTAAAGCAATGTCCCCGACCTATAGGTAAAATAATAGAAATACCCCTATATGTAACACCCATCAGTGAGACATGATAAACATGCTACACCCATCTCAAAAACATCTACCATCCTTAGATCTCTAGTCCAATAATCTATGACTCACTTGAATATACTTGCTTATCATTGAAAACTACCTGAAAGCACACATTGTAAAGTCACGTTCCCAGAGCCCTGGATCATTAGATTATCCCGAACAATCACAAGGGGGTGATTTAACTTCACTAAGTGAAGTATAGAAATTCTGTTGTATAAGTTCGTCTTAACTAACTAGAGTAATACGCCCAACATACAAGGATATTGATCTCACAAAAGAAATCTCACCTAACATACATCAAAGTATAAAATTCTGGCTTCGCCAGACCACCAACTAATACTCAAGTATAAAGGTATCCGTTCATACTGTAGCAGTAATAGTCTGGTCTCTATAATTATAGTACTTTAAGAGAGACCACTATTATAGGTCTAGTTCTACGTATTCAAAATACACTTATGCCTATGATATGAGTGAACTACTCACTATTCAAGGAAAAACATTTCTCATTGGAAATCATGGCATAATAGTTTTACCTTGATAAAATGCCCAATTCCATTAAACGACTAATAACTCAATTTTACTTATATGACAAGTACCCATAGTCTATATCTTACTGTGAAGAACGACCCAATACATAGACCATTACTTGTCATACTTAGACCTTAAATATGCAATAACATAAGAAACAAACTAAATTGAATGAATAAACATTTTATTGCAATATGTTTACATAGAATACATAGTCTTTGAGGACATACTTTCCAACAAAAAACACATCGCCTTAGCTACTACAATGATCAAAATATTCTTGCTATATAAATAGTTGTATTTTACATTTTAAATATTTTATAATATCACCAAAAGGAAATATTGATCCCAAGGACAATACTGTGTTAACTATGTCTCCAATCTACAGGTGAAATAACTAAAATACCCATCTACACATCGTCGTGAATTTAGAGAGAAAAAAAGTATACTAACACCTCTTTAAAAGACATCTACCATCCTTAAGCTTTTAGTCCAATGATCCACGACTTTTTGAAATATTTTCGATTTCCAAAAGAGTAACCCTAAAGCAAATATCTAAATTATGTTCCCTAAGGCCCTGGATATTTAGATTATTTGAACAACCACTTGGAGAAATATAGTATAGAAGCTATCTTGTACAAGTCTTTCTTAAGTAACTAGTTACATATATCCAATAAACAAGTATACTGGTCCTACAATAGAACCTCAACTATAATACATCAAAGCATACGCTTCCAGCTTCGTTAGACCACTAACTCATACTCAAGTTGTAGAGTACAAGTCCACACTATAGCGATAGTAGTCTAGGTTTCTACCATATAGTACTTTTAGAAACCACTACTACTGGTTCAGTTCTATGTATTCAAAATATATTTGTGTTATAAAATGAGAAGAGTACTCATTGGCCAAAATGTAAGTCATTCCATATTTAGAATTCATAACACAATAACCTTACCATGATGAGATTCCCATTCTCATCATTTGGATAAGAATAATGGTTTATGTATTAAGTAACACGTTGTCCTTACTGTGAAAAACATCTATTCACATGAACCATTTACTTAAATACAATGGGTCTTTTCCAACAAAATTATGCACGAAAGTAATGAAAAAATCACAAATAATTTCTAAGTAAAACTTTTATTAATACAAATCAAAATTATATCTGAAACCTAGTCTAAGAGGGTATACATCCCAACAGTACTTCAATTCTTTGTAGATTTATTTTAAAACCAAAGAATTATATATTAGCTAATCCATTTTTTGCCTTTTTTGAGAAAAACATAATCTAATTGTAAAGATATATTAGCTAAGATACTGAGATGATCTAAACATTCAGTCATACAATCACTGATTATCATCAATATAAGCATAACAAATAGGATAGAATTTAAAAATATCGTCCATTTTTCTTTGAAATATATGAGATCCATTTTTAAATCCAAAAGGCATTACTAAACCATTCATATTGCCATTGTGGAGTGCAAAAGGCTATTAGGGGAAGACTATCTTTATGCATTTTAATTTACCAAAATCCACTTTTACAATCAAACTTTAGAAAATATCTTTCTACTGTGGATTTGATTAATGAGACTTCCTTTATGTGGTAGAAAATATCCATCAAAAATAGTTTCATCATTTAATTTCTTATAATTAACTACCATTCTAGCACTTCCTCTTATATATTCTGCATGGTTTCTTACCATAAATATAGGAGAAGAATGAGAAGACTTGCTATTTTGTATTAGTTTTAAATCTAAGAGTTTTTTTTTATTTGTTTTCTAAATTCTTCTTGATCTTTAGGGTTATATCTCATTGGATTAACTCTGATAATCTTATTTTTATCTTTTAACTTTATTTTTGCCTCTTCTTTATTATTTTTCTAAAAAACTAGGGGGTTTTCAAAATAACAAAGGCTTTTCTTATTTTTTATTTTTACAAGAGTATCTTGAATTTGTTTTAACAATATTTCTTTGTTATCTAATAGTGTTTCAAGTTTTAACATAGGTTTTCTTTTTGGAAATGCAGGGTTTTCATTAGTTCCGAGGCAGTGGATAAAGAACAAAATCAAATAGGATCAAAATATCAACTCGAGTATTAATAGGAGTAATTGTTAGAGTTGTTAGAAATTCCTTGTGCAAATCATGTAAGTATAGTGGAATAAAACAGGAATTTCCAACCAAAGGATCACATATATGTAATTTATGGATCAAGAAATAGAGAAAATCACAGAAGATTACCTTAAGGCGTTTTTGCAGAAGCTTTCAAAATTTTCTACAATCTTTAGTTCTCGGGAGTTTTGAGTCCACGCAAACATATCTCATTCTGATCGCACCACTGAATCTCAAGGATAGAGATTCCTATAAAAGAAATCCACACAAGGATTAGTACTCAAACGGTTGCTGGAGATCTATGCCAACAGATGATCACAGTGAAAACGGGATTATTTTCGGATGAAAAACGACAAGAAAAAGGTTCTGTTTGCATTACACAGTGACAGCACCCCAATTACATATCTATATATGTTTCTGTTTGATCGTCTAAAACACATGAAGTCCCTTCCTCATGGGCGTGGGTTTTGAAATTGCAATTAGACATATTGAATTATAACTTGTTTATAATTCACTCAAAAGACTTTAATTTTTACAATTCGACCCAATAATTGTAACACTTTATAATTAACCCATAATAATTAATTATTTTCATAAATTAATTTCATAATATTATCATATAATATTTTGAATATCAATTCCTCTATTATATATGACCCATTAAGTTTTCTGGTCTTTTTGTAGAAAAACATGAATTAATTCTAATAACTATAGAATTAATAATCTCTAATAATTAGAATTAACTTTTTAATTCTAATTAGGATTAATTTATTAATTTATAATTAATAAATTCATATTTAGCAAATCATAAATGGCATATAGCAATGCAATATAACCCCCTAATAGTCTAAAAAGTCAAGTGGCTTAACATGAATCTTTCAATAACAAAATATGAGTGTAATAAACTCCTTACATCATACTATATCTCATAGCATTTAAGGTATAGAATTAGTGCCAACTCTCTCTAGAATATATTAATTCTAACCCAAATTTATTAGTACTTGTTCCAAAATTCATTACTCAATATGTGCATCATTTTGAAACAAATTGCAACACATAGTTGCCTTGGTCAATGACTTCTTGAGTAGTGATTCCCTACAAGTAGTCATGAGATATATACCCCTACTATTAGCTGTAATGAATCCTTTATTAACCCTCTAAACTACTTTCCTTTACTTTACATTGCACCCGATATCCATCCCATTGCTGGTCTCTGATGAGACTCCAAAGATTAAAATTAAAATATTACGCTTAGCAAACAAAGTACCTTGGAGATTTCAAATCTAAAGATACTTCTACATTTGCTATAATGAAATTTTATCACTGATACTAAATAGTTATCCATGTAATTATCTCATAACTAAATCATCCTATAAACTTGTTTATACAACAAGTATCTACATGTTTACTTTGAGTATCACAATACTACGGATGTGATAACCACCGTTTGATCTACTTAAGAAGTATAGCACATGTTAATCTTTGTGCATTAATAATATCCTATCTCATTAATACTATGATTAAGGATAGTTTAAGCACAAGTACTACATTGTGTAGTGAAAATCTCACATCATGATCTTTATCATAATTTCATTAACACTGTACAATATACAAGGGACTTCATCTAAAAGTTTTATATATGAAAAAAAGAAATTAAAAGATAAAGAATACATTTTATTGAATAAATGTACAAAATACATTGTACAAAGATTGCTTCTAGGGTATAATTCTAACAAAAACCAAATTTCATATCCAAGGAAAGTTATAGAAATCGGAGGGAAAAAAAAATAGGTATATTACTATTATCTTCAAAATTCATTTTTTTAATAATTTTTCGAAAAGAAAGAATTAATGCATTATTATTATATTTTAGGCCAGTTTCTACTCTGTTACTAGAATAGAATAATCTAAGTAAATATCTTTCTTTTTTTCTATAAGTGATTTAGGAGTTATATCTAATTTAAATTTATCTTGTATTTCCATATTTGTCATTTCAGAAAGATAAATCCATCTTATATCATTAAATAATTTTGATAAATAAATAAGTAATCAAATAAAGTCTATTTCCTCCATGGTAAAGAAAATCTTTTCTTTTAATGTTATATATATATATATATATATATATATATATATAGGTTCATACGCGCACATATGTACAATCAAATCTTTTATAAATATAGATACTTTTATTATATATGTATTTTATTTCTTACATATAGATGAATATATATATATATATATATATGTATGTCTAGTATAAAATTTTTAATTTATGTATGCATGTGTATATATTATATAGGGCAGGCGCGGGCCGGGACTAGTCAAGGATCATGCAATCCCTACTGCTGACTAGCGGGTCGAGGTATGAAGCCCGATCCCCTCCCCATCCCTTTTCTTAAATTGGAGAATTCCCCACACTACTTGACGAACTCTTGATTTAAATGAAAAAATTGTCGTTCCTACTTTGTAATATGCTTCAAGCCTCCAGCTCTAGTTAGAAGTCTAGTTGAGTTGGCTCTAAGTTTATATTCAACTTCATCTTAATATGTATTTAAAGAACATTAATGATCACAAATTATTATTATTTTTTGGATAAAGCAAATTAATTTGTATGCCTAGAAATTTCACGTTTAAAACCACATAATTATAAATTTTCTTTGAGGAATTTCTTTGTCCCTTTCCTCAAAGAAAATTTTCTTTTATTTCTCCTCATCTTAATTTCAATGAGGATTCTCAAATAAACCAAATCTTTTTTCAGCTATGGCATTAAATTTCTCACAAGTTGTATATTTTAGAACTATGCAAACTTTAATGCCTCCGGTCCCCCAAAGAGACAGGCCTGAGGTAAAATTCCAATCCAAGAAGCAGTAAAACGACGTCGAAAGGATGGTTGATGTCCCCAACCAGTATAGCCCTTATTAAATACTACTCCTAAGTACACGGATTCCTGTCCTCCATTTGTTTTCGGTTCCTCTTTTCCTTGGAGGGCACTTCTTCTAATCTTCGCTGCTGCTTCTGGGTTTGGAGTTTGCTTCCGTGTCTGTCTGTCTGTCTGTGTCTCTCTCTCTCTTTCTGTACGTATTTTTAAGGGTTTATCATCAATAATTCTATCAACTATTTGATTCTTTGCAAGGAGAGAGGCGTATAATCATCCGATTATCTTTCTTTTGTAGCTTTCATAAGGCTTTTAAGGGAAACTGGGTATGGCCAAAAGCTGCTTTAAGTTGGAACATCCTCTGGGTACGTTCTGTTGATGTTTATGGTCAAGATTCTTCCTTTAGTTGTCCATCGTATATAGTTATAATTCTGGATTTTCCTGAATAGGGCCAGACAGGATGATTTTTCTAGACTTTTTGAGTTATTGGTTTTGTGAAATTTTGCACCTTTTGATCTGGGGTTCCGTTGATTTTGCCATTCCTGTTATGCTTTTGATTATCCGAGGGTAAAGGATATATTTGGGGAAAATGATGAAGTTTCATTTTCATGATATGATACGTTTTTTTTTTTTTTTAATTTTAAATCCGTTTGTCTCCTTTTGTTTTGTTGTATTTTATTTTTTTCCTGATACTGAAATTTACACTTTGTGATATACGGGAGGATTTTTTTTTTTTTTTCATTCTTTCTTTTAATGGGATTGCGGGGGGTTTCAGGAATTGTGAATTCATGAAATTTTGTAATGCCTTTTGGCTAAGTAAAGGTATTGAAAAGTTCTTCCAGTTATGTAATCATTTAACGGTATGGGATGATGATCGTAGATTAGCTTTTGACTTAAATAACTTTCAATTTCTTGAATTTGCAGAGTTTAGTACAATTATTTTGCCTTTGGTCTAGATGAAAGTCATTTTTCATGTCCACGAGTCATTAGGCTTTTGCAGTTTCTGAGTATTAAATATGTTAGAAATAGTGCTCTCTTGTGAGCATTATTTTAAACTTGGTTGATGATTGTGGTTGGATTTGTATGAACTGAGGCTTGTTTTGTATGTTTGAGATGTGCCCTTTATTTTTCAATGAGACAAACGGTCTGATTTGATTACTTTGAAAGCATTGAACACAATTGTGGTGTACAATGTTTTGTTGTCTGCAACTTGATATTAATGATGACTAATGACTACTCTTGATGCCTTCTATAAATGCTGAAAATCATGAAGTAATCATCTGCCTGACTTAATGGAATGTAATTTTATTTGATTATTAAACTTACCTTCTGTCTTTCATTTAATTTGTTATCCTCCCCCCCCCCTTTGTTTATTGCAGAGAGGAGGCAGGCAGAAGCTGCTCGTATCAGGGAAAAGTATCCCGATAGAATTCCTGTAAGTCTTCATAAATAGAGGTCTTACATTATCAACTTGTTGTCATTTAATTCCACTAGGTTAATTTATCAAATTCTGAATTGCAGGTGATTGTGGAAAGGGCTGAGAAGACGGATATTCCTGACATTGACAAAAAGAAGTTAGTTTTATGATGCCATGGTTTCTATTTTCTTGCGATATACTACATGTGTAATCAGAGGATAATAATGGATATTGTACAGTGTATGATATTAAAGGAAAATGGTTATGGAAAAATATTAGAAAATGTGTACAATGATTAACCATGTCAACTGTCACTTAATATGCAAATTAAAAACAGTGGTGTGATATGCATTGATGTTAAACATTAAGGGTGTAGGGGTAGTCTGTAAATTGCATGTACCTAATACCTGAAAATGATATTCTTGTCCTTGATTTAATGGAAAACATGGCCCTAACAATAATGGGATGGAGGTATATGGTTCAGGAATTGAACTGGGGCACATGAGATGGCTTTAGCTTGATTGATTTTTCCCTGCTTCATGAAGCAAATTGCTCATTTCATTTGTTTATTTCTTATTTTTGTTTTCGATGATTTTTCAAGTTCTGGATGACAGACTGAATGCACATCTGGATTGAACTTTTGACAAGACTATGAATGTTGTGTGCTTAAATCTGAAGACTGTAGGTTCCTTTTATTTTAAAATCATTAGGCATTGTGTCTTTTAGAAACAGGAAATTTAATTATTTAGTTGTAAAATTTGACCATGTTTCTATATTGGTCTGTGAAGACAAAAAGGACAGAAAAAAAAGAGAATGTTGCATCAACTTGAGATCTTGCAGCTTGTTCTTGTAATGTCTAATATGAAGGTTACCTGCTGTAGTAGACAACTAGTACCTTGCATAGTTTAATGATTTCCTTCTACTTATCACTGAAGCTATTTGTTATGAAAAGTGTTTAGAGTATTACTTTGTCTCTCTGATCTCTTCTTCTTCTTTAACTTCATAGTTCACCATATGCATTCAACATGTGCTAGAGGATGTTTAGTTTTTGAAAGATTAAAGTCCTGTATTGTTAAATAGAAGTTACTCCAAAGTTGGCCCTCCATCTGCGAGCCCTCTATCCACGACCAGTATGGGTACTTGATTTTGCAGGATCTGTGAACAAGTTAATCCTCATATGTGAGGAAACAAGCATATTAGTTTCTGTTCATTCATAAGGCTGGAATGAAGCTCCTGTATTGTTAAATAGAAGTTACTCCAAAGTTGACCCTCATTCCCCCAAAGACTTGGTTTTCACAGTATTTGTGCATAATAACTCATAATTGAGGACAAGAATTTCTCATTAGAAGTTTTTGAACTTTGAAAATTTTTCCCCTATCTATAGCTTGTGTGATTCAATTCAGTGATTTAGTTATTGATAATCTAGATCAACTTTTTGTCACTCTCCATTTTATAATCGAAACTTTTCCTCTTTTGTTGTGCAGGTACCTTGTTCCTGCTGATCTTACCGTTGGTCAGTTTGTCTATGTGGTTCGTAAGAGGATCAAGCTCACTCCCGAGAAGGCAATATTTATATTTGTGAAGAATATCTTACCACCAACAGGTTTGGAGTTTGCATATTCCACCAGTATTGTATATTATATCTTCTTTGGCTATATACTGCTGCTGCTTTTGTTATGTGCACAAAATTATGACCTTGTTATATGTTTATTGCAGCGACCATGATGTCTTCAGTTTATGAGGAAAACAAAGACGAAGATGGTTTCCTCTACATGACCTATAGCGGAGAGAACACTTTCGGCTTGGCTTAAGGCCCCTCTTAAATCAAGAATCTTTATGGGATCCAAGGAAGTGAAAACCCTGGTCCAGTGGTGCAAATTCTCTTTAACGTTATGGATGATTTAGGTGAAAACTTTACCTATTGGATCCTAATAAGTTTGCTCTAGTTCAAATATGTGTATTTTCATCTGGTTGAATGTCTGTACAGTTTTATCCTTTTCTTCTATTATTTCTGCTTGCAAATTAGGGTTTTCAAATGTTCTTTTACGTGTCCCTCTATGTTATGTTATTTATCTTTCTGGATTAGCAAAGAAAAGATGGGGAAGTCTAGTTTGGTGCTTGTAAATAATCCCTATGACATTAGATCCATCCCTAAGTTTTCTGACTGAGTCATCCAAGCATCCTCATTAATGGGAAAAAGTTTGTTGATTGATTCATCCAAGCATCCTCATTAATAGGAAATGTAGCTTGAGAAGAGGGAAAACTTCCCATCTATCTACTAGTTCCTGGATTTGATTATGGTATTTTTTAACATTTATGTGAGAAGTGGTTACTATTTACTTTAGCAAAAGCAGATGGATACGTTATTCTCCTCTGCATAGACTTTATCCTGTAAGCTTATAAATTGAAAGGAAGGTGAAATGGCAAATTTGTTAATTTTAAGAAAGGTATAGAATCATCCCGCAAATGCCAAGTTTTACTGACTCTCTAGTTTCAGCTTAGTGGTCTTAACTCTATGGGGCAAACTTTGCTGTGAAGTAGAACGAGGCGATGAATGAAAGTTCTATCTTTTGATCTCACCCATACTTCTGCTTGTCGGTGCAGACAGGTTTTGTTGGCCTTATGCAGCATGAGTTGTAGTTGATCTCACCCATATATGCATGGGACTTTGAACCTTGTCTATTTTACCATAAAATTATACTCACTATAAGGGCAGTCATTTGAGAATCTTTCCATTTAGTTTTTGCTTAGGGACGGAACCTTACTCGGGTTTTTGTCCAGTTTTGGTAACTGAAAGCATTTGGTTTGATCTTTCAATTCTTCTTCTTGTTTGACGTTTGTGGTGCCCTGAGAAGCATGCTACTCTGTTCGCACTGGTGCAAGGCTTTTTGCATCATTTGAGTGGTAAATTATTCTGTCCAATGGCATTTTCCGGTCTCTATGTTGGAGCAGCTTATTTTCCGGTCTCTATGTTGGAGGAGCTTCTTTAGGTTTTGTCCTCTGTAATTCATCATTTAGAGTGTACATACTTAACGCTGTGAAATTTAATATGTATATGTATTTGTAACTAAAAATAACCATACAGCCTCCATTACTTACAAGCCGAATCTACTTCCCTGTTTATATTAGGCAAAACAAAGAATCTTGAAGTTCATTTGGAACAGGAAAAGGAAAAGAAAGGAATGCAATATACAAATAAATCAAGAGGACAGAAAAATCTGAAATTCTCCTGAACTGGAAGGGTAAACAGCATCAGGTTGCACTAGTAAGAGTCCAGTTCTTGTCATAGTTAAGTGTCCAGAATAAGCAACCGCCAAGATCCTGAGCCCTGGCCCCTGTCAGACTTGTATCTTGTTCTGGATCTATTATCCTCTGGGTTTTTTACCAAAATGGTAAGGTTTTATATATAAATTCCGGATGGAGGTAGGAAAGTTGAGTAACCCCCTTGGAGGAAGAACCTCGTATCTGCCACACTTCGCATCTGGCAGACGGGAGGTTTGGTGCTCCATAATTCCCTATCAAATTCTTCACCCAATAAATGCAAAATGCCTTTTACGGATCCTGACGAAAACACATCGTGTCTGCCAGACACGAGGTGCCATGAAATTGCACACCTCGTTCCTCAATTTACAATCCGTTTGCATTGCCAATTTTTTAACGTTTCATTTGCATTGTTTTTTTTTTAATTTCACATTAATTTTTTAGTTTTAATTAATTTATTTTTTATTTAAATAAACAATTATATTTAATATTTAATAAATTTTTTATTTAATTCTATTCACAATATAAAATGACAATTTTTTTTATTAAAATTTAAAATTATTTTAATTCTCGATTAATATAAAAATTAAATTTTAATTTATTTTTATCATCAAAAAATGATAATAAATTTTAATTTTTTTAATTTATTTTATTATCTTTAATCCATTAAATATAATATTTTTGAAATAATAACTTTTTATTTTTCTAATTTCTTTAAATTTAAATTTAATTTTTAGAGTTTAATTTAAAATTTTAGATGCTAAAATTTAATTATAATTATGTATAAAAATTAATTATAATTAATTTTAAATGTCAATAACGTACACCTAAAATCTTTACGAGGTTTGACAATTTGATTTCTCCACATGATATCTCTACAGAGAACTCTTTTAAAAAAACGACTTCTTTGTTTTATTATATGTAGACATGTAATTTTGGCTCTATTTAATTAAATTTTTATTTAAATAAACAATTATAATCAATAATTTTTTTTTGATTTAGCCTCATTCACAATATAAAATCATAGTTATTTTTATTAAAATTCTAAATAATTTTAAATCTCAATTAATACTAAAATTGAATTCTAGTTTATTTTTATCATAAAAGATGGCAATAAATTTTATATTTTTTAATTTATTTTATTATTTATCTTTAATCCGTTAAACATAATAGTTGTGAAATATTGAATTTATTGTTTTTCTAATTTATTTAAATTTAATTTTAATTTTTAGATGCTAAAATATAATTACAATTATGTATGATTAATTTTAAATGTGTACGTTAAAAACATGTAATAATTTTTTTTTTTGAATTTCACATTAATTCGTTAGCGTAAATATTATTATACGTAGACATGTAATTTATTTTATTATTTATGTTTAATCCGTTAAACATAATATTTTTGAAAATAATTAATTATTTTTCTAATGCTTTTAAATTTAATTTTAATTGTTAGAGTTTAATTTATTATTTTGAATGTTAAAATTTAATTACAAATATGTATAAAAATTAATTATAATTAATTTTAAATGTCAATAACTTACACATAAAATTGTCAAAACGAAGTATGAAAACTAGTCCCACAATGAAATCCTCGACAGTGCCGCTGAGGTTGAACTCGTCTCGCTGGTTGTTGCTGAGGATGTGTTTCAAGTTGTCCCTCTTCTTGTTCATCTGTAGCGTACGACGGACCTACATTGTCCTCAGACTGTCTATACTGTCTACGAGACGGTCCAGTGGATGTACCAGTAGCAAACTCGCCCCTCGAAGAAACATACCTAGGATCGAAAATTAGGTGCTGCGGAGTTAAAAAAATCATCGTGATCACCTGAAACCGCTGCACCAAGGACGAAGTCATCTGCAGCTGGCGGAACTGGAACGTAGTCATCACCGACCGCTGCAGGAGCTCCTGGCACATAAACATCTTCATCTCCATGCACCGGTGAGTAGTAATGCTGCGGGGGAACCTCCTCAACTGCAGCGCGCCGACGTGCTCGTCTATCGCCCCGCCTTATTGGTGGTTCTTGTCGAGGCACTTGTTGCGGAATCGGAGGTATCGGACCAGCAGCATACGATCGTCTGGTTGGCTCATACGACATTCGATTTAGACGATCGGATTCGCCACTGGCAGCCAAAGTACGCATGGCAATATCGAACATTCGTCCGACTGCCTGTTGCGCATATGATGCATCATGCTAAGACACTTCATTACCTATATGCCAGATCCGGTGCAGTGCGTCGATCTGCATATGCATTTTCAAGAACATCATTAAAATTTTAAATAAGTCAGAATTCTATATATATACTTATATGAACGAGGAAAAATAGACTTACGAGTACTTCAACTACTGAACTACTAAACTGATAGCCCACGGGATTTGGTTGTTGTACGGTAGGATTGCTAATTAATCGTCGTGTGTGAGTCCAATACTATGCAAAATAATCAGGCGTAACAACAGCTTGCCTAAAAGTGGGCTGTCCGGTGATGGTAGAAGCATGTTTGTTGATTTAATTAGCACGGTGTAGCGTATCCACCTCATCCCATCTAGCACTAGTAGTACGTAGGTCCCGCTGATGCAGATTTGACCCCATGTCAACAGCATTCGGAATTATTTGCAACAATCCAAGTTGTCGCATAACTCGATCGGGGCAATGTAGCTTAATCGTCTCCCAACACAGTAGAGATGTGACAGACATCCAAATTTGTTGGCCATGCGTACAGTATGGAGGTAAAGATGCTAACATGTTTGCATCATAAGGTTGCCAAATAAATTGCAAAATAAATAAATTTAGTTTCAAACAATAAATAATAATAAATATTATTTAAAATTCGATTACAAGCTAATAATATCGTAATAATACATACGTGATTGTATCGCATCCGATCCAACTGATCTCTGTACGCAATAAGCACATGTGTTGGCGTGCGGGACAATTCCAGTGGACTCTGCCATACTGCTCCCCTAGGCACATTCGGACCAATGTCTTCCACCGGACGTACTATATCGGGTCTAATAGTGGGAATGCGCTCCCAAGCCCATAACTGTACATTCAGTAAAATAATAATATTAGAAAAATATGATTGATTTAACATAGTTAAATTTGCATTTTGAATTTAAATTCGTACCTGAATCAATAGAAGTGGACCACTGATCTGATGCGCCGTATAAATAGTAGCGTTGCACATACAACGATACAAATGAGCTAATATTGCATTACCCCAACTCAGTGTACCCGCCAACTCGAGATTGCGTATATACCTAAGGAAGCGCAGATGAACTCGGTTTCCGGATTTATCGGAGAACAAAAATCCACCAATAAGCTGCATAATGTGACACCTTGCATGATGTGCAACCATATCAGGAGTCGCATGCGTTGGGAGAGGTTGAGCCAGTGCTCCCTCGAGTGAGCTTAACTTCAATCGAGATCCATCCAGGTCTGTACCTGTGGGTCGAAAACCAAGGAGCGCGTCGCATAGATCTTGTAGCTCTGCTTGTGGGCAGTTAAACCCACGGCCAATAATTGAATCACCCTCCACGCGTAATCCAAAAAGAACATCGACATCCTGTAGTGTAATTGTGGCCTCTTCCACTGTAAGATGGAACGTGTGTGTCTCTTGGCGCCATCTTTCCACCAACGCTGTAATCAGGGGATGATCAATCTTCATGTACGGCAAACGAATAATCCCGCCGAATCCAACTATGTCTATAAGTTGCTCGACTCGTGGATCAAATGGTCAAGAAATCCAAAAAGCACTGTCATTGCGCTTTGCAGTAAGGACAGTATCTTCCAACTGTCCTGCCCATATATGTGTCAATCTATGTCGACGCTGCAGGGTCAATAAGTCCAGAATAATAGGGCAGGGATCAACTCCGTCTTGTGCAGGGTCCATCAATGGTATCCTAAAACGAAAAAAATGATTAAAATATATTATTAAACAAAATAAAGTGAAAAATATCATCATTTATGCAACCGTAATACCACGAAATATATAAACAGACGTGATGAATATTATTACACACATAAGAGGCTTTGATACAACATATCAAAAAAGAAATACTACATCAGTCATATGAATTACGAAAAAAGAACATGTAAAATATTCTATCTTCAATCTACAACACCATGGGTGCAATTCCTACGAAATAAAGTGAAAATATCATCATTTATGTAACTATAATACCACAAAATAGATAAACAGACGTGATAAATATTATTCCAAACATAAGATGTTTTGATACAACATATCAAAGAAGAAATATTACATCAGCCATATAAATTACAAAGGCAGAACATGTAAAATATTCCAACATCAATCTACAGCACTGTGGGTGCAATTCCTCCTATTATGTCCGCTGCGATGGCATAACCCACATCGAGGAGGTGAATCAGGATTACGCTCATCCATTTCATTCTGAATACGCGTCGTCCGCATTCGACCAGATCGTCTATTCTTGAAATGGTGAGCGTACGACGCCAAGATTAAACTAGGGTCGCGCCAATAATCCTCGTGCAGGATGGGTTTGAATTGTGGCGTATACATTAACCTGTAGGACATTGTTGTATTCTCCGATGACACGAGATCCCCAGGGTTCAGCCCCAATTGCTGACATGCTGCAAATGCGTGCGAACAAGGAATTCCATATATTTCCCATTTGCAACAATTTCATGACCTGGTTCCAACATTAACTTCGTAAGAATTATTTCCCTTTTCATGCTCTCGATGTGCTAACACCACACTAAAAATACCCCTGTCCTGATTAAAAGCCAGCACACGGTGCTTTCTTCCTTTTGTCTCATTCTTCACAAACTTTGCCCAGGACGCGCTTTTGCTTTCTTGTACTATGAACTCACGACCCAATCTGACAGACCACGATCGAACTGCCCAAAGTAACTCTTCCTTATTTCTAAACCACATTCAAATCCTCAAGTCATTATTAGATTCTGACCATAAATCCATCCGACTGCTTCCCGTCGCCATTCCATCACATTCATTTTCCATTTCTTGAGCAACAGTTAACCTGTCAAGATACATTGAATACGGTGGATTATACAACCGGTCTGGTTCAGCAGGTATATTACCAAGTTGTGGCATTACAGAAGGACCGACACCATGTTTATCAGCATCACCATCTCCCTCGTCCTCGTCGGGGGTATCTTCCGCATTCGATCCATCAAGGTCGGATGTTGCTCCTAAACCATCTACGGTCGCCTCTGGAGCACCTACCCAATTGGGTTCTTGAGCAACCCACTCATCGACTGGGGTAATATCCAATGAAATATCTATTTCCGCAATGGAAAACAATAGCGTGGGGTTGGGCTGTGTTTGTATAGGCGGAACATCGACATGAAATGGAGGCGTGACAAACCCCATCGAAGTTGGTCCGACGACTGAGACATCCGAAACTATCGGAGTATAAAGGGATTGAAAATTGTCATTTGGGAGATGTCCAGGATTACTGGCGTAAGCAGTTGTAGGCGCATTTAAATCAATATTAGCCCTGTGCATTGGAGTGGCTGAACTCACTAATTCAGTGAAGGATTCCGTAATAGGCATGGGGTTGTGTTGTTCTGCAACGTTTGTATCTGTTACATTTTGAATCTGTACCATCTCATGATGAACGTGCAAATCGATTGGTTGTCCCTTCACGGTGGATGCATAGTCCCACAATCCATTCATATCTTCATCGTCACAAATAGAAGTTGTTGTAGACCTTAGTGCAGTGCCAAAAAGAGTATCTTCTCTCATTGTTATTGCAACTGAACAGTAGACATATCCCACCCACGAAGTGTACATATTTTATTGATTATACCGAGGTAACTAACTCGATTTTTAACAATCAATGCCTTGCAACATGGACTGTTAAAAAAATCACCGTTTGGGGTATGTATAATCTCGCAATCCCAATACAACCGTAATCTAACAGGTTGTTCTAGTGACATTGTGCCTAAATAAACAATGTAAAAGAATTTTTCTATTAAAAAAAATATAAAGAATGTCGCAACATTGAATTACTATATGAAACCAATATCATTATTATTCAGCACATTTCAACCCAAAATAATATATTATGCTATACAATAGAATATCAATATAAAAAAAGTAAATTAACATGGACAAAAATAATAAAAATCATCACAAATAATAAAAAACAAAATATAAAAAAAATATAACTATTTTTTAACATGGAGATAAATTAAATTAAATTAAATTAAATCAAATTAAATATAAAGAAAACAACTAACTAAAAACTATAAATAAATTAAATTATTAAATTCACCATAAAAGCTAAATTAATATACATCAATTAATCGTCACAAATAATCAAATATCAAATATCAAACAAAATATAACGATTTTTTAACATGGACGTAAATTAAATTAAATTAAATTAAATATAAAAAAATAGCTAAAAATTACAAAAAATTAAATTATTGAATTCACCATAAAAGCTAAAGTAATATAAATCAATTAATCGTCACAAATAATCAAATATCAAATATCAAACAAAATATAACGATTTTTTAACATGGACATAAATTAAATTAAATTAAATATAAAAAAACTAACTAAAAATTACAAAAAATTAAATTATTAAATTCACCATAAAATCTAAATTAATATAAATCAATTAATCATCACAAATAATCAAATATCAAATATCAAACAAAATATAACGATTTTTTAACATGGACGTAAATTAAATTAAATTAAATATAAAAAATTAGCTAAAAATTACAAAAAATTAAATTATTAAATTCACCATAAAAGATAAATTAATATAAATAAATTAATCGTTACAAATAATTAAATATAAAATATCAAACAAAATATAACGATTTTTTAACATGGACGTAAATTAAATTAAATTAAATATAAAAAAACTAACTAAAAATTACAAAAAATTAAATTATTAAATTCACCATAAAAGCTAAATTAATATAAATCAATTAATCGTCACAAATAATCAAATATCAAATATCAAACAAAATATAACGATTTTTTAACATGGGCGTAGATTAAATTAAATTAAATATAAAAAACTAGCTAAAAATTACAAATAAATTAAATTATTAAATTCACCATAAAAGTAAATTAATATAAATCAATTAATCGTCACAAATAATTAAATATAAAATATCAAACAAAATATAATGATTTTTTAACATGGACGTAGATTAAATTAAGTTAAATATAAAAAAAATTTAGCTAAAAATTACAAAAAATAAATTATTAAATTCACCATAAAAGCTAAATTAATATAAATCAATTAATCATCACAAATAATCAAATAGAAAATATCAAATAAAATATAATGATATTTTAACATGGACGTAGATTAAATTAAATTAAATATAAAAAATAACTAGCTAAAAATTACAAATAAATTAAATTATTAAATTTACCATAAAACTACATTAATATAAATCAATTGTCAATTAAATTAAATATTTTTCGTCTAATTTATATTAATATTTTCCTATTCAAATTATTAGAAATAATAAGTCGATCATTTTTTCTTTAATCTAACAATAAGAAATTTAGTCAAATATCAACCATACGTATTTTATACCATTCAACAAAACATAAAATAGACAAAATTAATAATTTACTTTACATTTTGATTAAACAGATCAAAACATATTATAAATCAATCAACATTTTGATAAACATAATATCCAAAAATCCCAATAATTTCACTACAAGTGCATAATTTAATAATTAATTTTTAATATTAAATTCAAATATATCATTTAAATAAATAAATAAATAAATTGATACAATTTCTATTTTTTTTTTTAAAAAACCTGTAATATAGAAGTTGCGTGTATGGCTTGAGTGCACAGGCAGCAACACTTTTTCGCTTCTTGTAATTTCAGCACAAACCTTCGACGAATGCCACGGCGGGAGAAGAAAATATGTTAAAAATAGTGCGTCACAATCTTCAACTGGCTTTCAGCTATTCTGTTGTAATTGAGAGAAGATAAGATTTGAGAGAAGAAATGAACTGCGAACGCAAAGGCTTGCGAAGAAATGAGAAATGCGAATGCAAAGAATGAAATGAACGGCGAAGGCTTGCATTTTATAAGAAAAATGTTGCCTGTTACTCCCGTTGATGTTACTCCCGTAAATGCTGCATAAAGCGGAAGATTCCACTGAATAAAGTGGAGGAGGGGGAATCTGGCAGACAAGCTCGTGTCTGGCAAACACGAGCTTGTCAGCCATCAGTCTGCCATACATCTTTTTGCAGCCTTTCTGTCCAAGTCCGTAAGCTTTTTTTTTTTTTTTTTTTTTGTCCGAGGCAGCATTCCTCGTGTTTGCCAGACACGAGGTGCAGCTGCTCCTTGTGTCTGGCAGACACGAGGTCCCTCCACTCGGAGGGTCCTCCAAAAAACATGCCCCCATCCGGATGTCGTTTTGAAAATTGCACCATTTTGGTCAAAAACCCAGTATCCTCATATCCACCCCCAACCGATTCCAGCATAGACATGGGTTGATATGGTACTATTCTCAAACAGAGCATATGCATCATTCGCTAAGTTGATGTCTGTCATACCTTTGTAGAACATAATCCCACCTACAGGGCCAGATCCCAGGAACCGTGGTATTTAAAGCACATGGGGCTTACTGAATCCCCAGACTTTCTAATGGCAGCACTACGATAAGTTCGGTGTGGATCAGTTAAAGAAGAAATGAGAACTAAAGTAAGCAGCAGCCGAGGCTTGCCTGAGGCATGTGACTAGGGATAGCAGATCCCTGTCCCCGGAGTGGGGTAGCAGGGAGCCATCGGCCAACTTGGAAATAAATTTTCAATTAGGCTTCAATTTTTTTTTTAAATGTAAAGAAATTTTTAACAAAGCTCCAAATTTAAAAATTCATGATACTCATAATAAACCTCTAAAATAAACTCTAAACAACTAATATATATAAATATATATATATATATATATATATATATATAAATAATAGGAGCTGCAGAAGCCTCCTGTTGTGACACATGGACTCTCCTACACTGACACCTGTCATTCTAAATTTACGATTTTAAAGAAATTTAATTTAAGATTTTAAAGAAATTTTAAAGGTTTTTTTTTTTAATATTAAGGTTATCTGAATTTAATGAATTCAGATGAGATAGCATTAATCAGAGAGTTCTCTGAGTTCAATGAATTCAGATAATTAAATTCAGATAAGATAGAATTATCTGAATTCAATGAATTCAAATTTTTAAAACTTTTCACTTATTTAAGAGGACCAGTAGAGTAGTTGCTGTAGTATTACAATGCATGTTTCCGTCTTTTGTTGGTTTTTGATGTTTGGTTTTTGATGCTAAGGATGTTAGATTTGTTGTTTGTGGCCGAACCATCTAATCTCAATTCCATTTGGTGACAGGAGAAACGATTGTGTCGTGAAATCAGCTTAACTCCTCAACAGTATCTTAAAATGCAGGAGGTATGACTACATAGATCTTCACTAGCAAAATTTCCAAGAGATCCGATGCCTACCCTCTATTTCAAATTGAGCCTGCCAAGATTGATAAAGTACATGATATACTTTTGAAGAAGGGCATTGCTCCATTCTGAAGCAAAGGGCCTCTCTCTCTCTCTATCCATATGCAATTTTATCAAGGAATCTAAAGGGAGGGAGAGAGGAGCTTGGTGACTAATTTTCTTTGTTTTCCAGACATGGGAGGATAGAGCCAACGGCCATGTCGGAGTCAAGCGATTCCGTTCCCGTGGATGTAGAGACTATCTATTTTGGCGGAAAGGTTCCTTTGTATTCTTACTTCTTTGCACACTATGCATTTGCATTCGTTTTTTGGTATGTATAAAGATGATGATGGGATGATTCTGTCATTGACTGTATTGTGTGTAATGCACAACTTTGATCTTTGGGAGAAAAGAGGAAGGACCTTTTGTTTATATAGTGTTTATTAAGTCAAAGAAGTGATCTTTTATGACAATTTATGTTTCCGGTGATGATCTAGTGATCTTTGGGACTTTAATGCCTTATTCATGATTGATGTAGGATATTGTGAGGGGGTCCATGGTGGGGTGGTGCAAAATACCTCTGTTGAAGAGAAGGGTGCCGGGGAGGTCGTAGAATCAAATAGCTCAACAAAGGGAAGTTTTAGGCTCTTTGGTGTGGAGATCATTGAGAGAAACTCCACTGCTGGAGTCTGATTTCTTTTTTACATCAATGACATAGTTGTTTTTGTTTCTAAAATTTGATCAAGGAATAATGAACAATGATCTTCAATTTATGGAATTCATTTGGAAAGATTTGTTGCTAGGGTTTTTATTTTGCCTCCTGCCCTCTATTTTTTTGGTGTTAATGATTTATCCATTGTATGACAATAGTGGGGATACCACTTTTTTTTTCCCCATAATGTATTTAAAATAAAAATAAAATAAAAATGTTATTCCCGTGCATCGCACGGGCAACAACATAGTGTAAAATAATAGTCTTAAAATAAATTTCAAATAATTGAAATATAATAGTACAATACATTTGATGAATAAATTACAGAAAGCGGAATTAAAAAAAAAAAATCATCCCTTATACAATTTCTATATGTGGATATAATAAAAATATGTAGCAACCCGGGTGGGCTGAGAGATGGACCCGACCATCATCCCCACTTAAACGGAAAAATCATGATAGGATAAGCACTAGTTTAACATGTTAAGTCATGGTTCTAAAAGTCAGATCGGATCGGCCTGTTCAACCGGTCGGATTGGGAATCGACCACTGGTCCGGTTCAACTTTATGCTATAAGTCGGTAACGAAAAAATCGGCCAAGAACCGGTCAAATCGATCAATTTGAATTTTTTTTAAAAGAAAATAAATTTATTTTTATGTTTTAGACCTTTTTGGCAAATAACTAAATTATTCTTATTTAAAATCTATTAGTTTTAAGAGACATCTTTTATATTATTTATTTATTTTTATTATATATATAATAATAAATAATATTTAAAATATATATTTAATTACATTCCGGTTTGATCACGGTTCAACCCAATCGGACCTATGAACCATTGAATCTATTGTTTCACTAGTTCAATGACTGGTCCGATTTTCAAAACTTGGGTTAAATTATCATCTTTACATGCAAATTTTTTTTTTTATTGATAATAGCAAGTCATTTTTTAATACAAGAAATAGAGTGTTTTTAATTAATTTTTTACGAGAATTATTTTTGGTAAGGTCCTTAAAGAGGCATATCCTTTATACGTAAAGATTAAAGTAAAGTGTTATGAAATTGTTGATAGTAAACTTGTATAATCCATTATTCATCTTTTATAGGATGACATTATCATTCTATCCTATTAGGTTGATACTCGTGCATTGCACAAGTAGTTTCTAGCCATAGCAACAGTACATTTTCAATGACTAAACCATCTTCTTCTTCATCAACACTGAAATTAGAGAATAAATCTATAACAATAAATCACGAAAACAAATCAAACTTGACATCAATCCCGCTAGAAATGAAGGGAGAAATATATTCATTTTTTCTTCTTTTGTTTTGAGCAAAATAAAACTCAATTTCATCATTGTTGCCATTTCGTTTCCAAATCCCAAGCATTATGTAAGTAATCGTTAAGCCTTGTCAATAAGACTGATTTCAGGCATGAGGAAAATTAGACTATAGCCTATCACTGTTGCATTTCTATATGCCTGACTTCTCCCTTTGATTCTTATTTTTTTTGTAGTTTAATAAGAATACAGTTCTGAAATTTATTTTTCATTTGAATTCTTTGTTACACTAAAGAGGTCTCAAGATACAGATTTGGTGATTTAGGTTTCGGTGTTTCGAGTCTTGGGTGCAATATGCGAGCTCATAGCCATTTAGAATACTCCAAAGCTGTTTTTTTTCTTTGAAGGTACCTCTAATAAATTCTTTCTTTGAAGGAAGCTCTTATACATTCATCTGGTAAAATATTATCTTGGATCCTTCACATACTTCAGATGGTTTGAGGCTCAATTATGTGTCTTGAGATGGCTTTTTCAGCTAGAATATGCATAGAGTTAACTATAACCAATCTAGGTTCTGAAGCGAAAATGTAACTCCATTATCTTTTGAAGTCATTTTTAAATATTTTTTGTAGTTAGAATTATGTTTTTTTTTAAATCAAGAAAGTACTTATTTTTTTCCATTTTATTCTTATTATTTATTAATTTGCTAATCCATGTTAGTTATACTATCCTACTAAAACATGTTATTAAGAAAAAATTATTTTGTTTTTTTTTATCATAACTTTGTATATTTAAGGACTTTTTAATAAATAGAAGTCAAAACCCACTACAGGAAAAATGCAGTTTAGAAAGTAGAATAGTAACCAAAGCTATTGTTAAGGAAAGATAGAGATATATGATAAGATAATAATTTACCTAGTCGAAAAAATTTAGATTCGATTTACGTCTCAATCTCAATAGTAGAAGGAAATGGAAGAAAAAAATGAGGAAAGATAATTGAAAATTTATCATTTTAGGATAAGTATAAAATGGAAATTAATTCAAGATAGCATGAATAGTAATAATTTTCAATCTTTTAAGCTTTCAATTCCCGCCACCAATTTAACTGGATAAATTCCTATTACATCCAAGGTCAACAATGTCAACAAAATCCATAAGAGAATCCATTCACTTTCACTGTTATATTCACTTACCAATTATGACATAGTAGGATGTAGAAAAAGAATATAAGAGCATTCACTTCACTAAAAGAAAAAGTAATAATCCACATATGATGTTACCTTATCATTCTCCTCTCATTAGTTCTATTAGATCACACCGCTTGTAATGAATTATCTAGTTAAAAATAAATGGACTTACATGTTTAAATTGATACCAATAATATAATTAAATCCATCACCAAGTAACTATATCATATGCTCACAATCAAGTCAGCAAGGACAATTTCAGAGGAATACTCTTCAGGAAGCTCCCTCAATACATCCGTTGCTAAGGTCAAGGCCCACATGTTCTACAATATCAAATATGAATGCCAAGTTAAATACTCATTGTATCACATCCAGCCATAAAAATTAGAAACTAATGCAAAAATAATCTTTCAACAGTGCACCTCATAGGTACCTACTTTATCTGATCCGCCCTGTTTCAAAGAAAAGCACAATAGGCCAAAAATTAGTTTAATAAAACAAACATCCACATGGAAACTAACATTGAAATAAAAACTCACGTTAAGCCTCAAAATATGGCACTTGTTAGGGTTAAAATACTATACTTGATTTAGAGAGAGGAAAAATTTTCCATTTACTTCAATATGAGTACATATGCTATTATAAAATTCTCCCCAATGACTGTGTTCAGTAATAGGATCAAGAAAACTTTTATCCTCAAAGAGGGTCAAAACACATGTGTACACTATTATATTTACCCTGTACTCTCATGTTTTGGCCTATTTCGAGGATAGAATTTGCCACAACTAGTTAATAGTAGCCTATCTGTTAACTAGAGAACTCTTTTGTACATATCATTTGATTAATATATATATATATATATATATATATATATATATATATATATATACATTTTGATTAAAAAAAAGTAAAGTTTTATCCTAATACTATCTTGTGATGGAACAAATTGCGAGGAAACACTGCATATTGTCACCAACATTGAAGAATAAGCATTATTTTGAGCATAATAGATAACACATTCAATGTAGCAAAGATTTTCAAAATTACAAAAATCGGATTAGAAGATTAGCATAAGAGCATTAAGGAAACATATTAAATATGATTACGTTCATTCTTTTCATGATCTAAGACCTAAGAAAACATGTCATAACATTGTGTAAAGTAGCACAAACCAAAATTAAAAAGTAATGAAAATTATAATTATAACTAAGATTGAGGAAAAATCATACATTCAAATCAGGCTTCAGCACTCTTGGCCTTCTCTTCATTATTAAACATTGCCAAAGTGCGCTTGTCCTCAGCACTATAGACATGATTTTCTTTTCTGATACGAATGGCATGCATTCTCCGATGCCTGCTACCACTCATCACATGACCAAGACCCTCAAATTTTTGAATCTCCTCAACAGATAGACTCACTTCACCCCTTCGTGGGATACACTTGCCTTGCTGAACATACTGTACAATTGCATCTCCTTCTCTGAACCTAAGAGCCCTACCATAGCTAATATGTCCTTCGGCCCTTAGCAGTGACATTGGCCCAACTATTGGCTAGTTTTCTAAAGTATCCATCTTCCAAGCCTCAAGAAGCTCTTTGAATTTAAGAAACTCACTATTAACATCATTTATTTTTGCTTCCCCAACCACCATCTGTTTATACGCATCATCTACAGAATCAAAGCTTCTGTCTAAGTAGGAAACCTTAACATCTGTCTCTAATTCCCTCTTTTTGCTGTGCTTTGAACGTGAATGCTTCCGCCTTTTTGTCTTTGCACCATCATTTGAAGACCTATTAGCCTCAAAATACTCACTTTCACTCTCATCTTTGCTTTTACTTTCATCAAAATAAGCCTTCCCTTTACTATTCCTTTTTCTCTTACTGCTTCTCCTACTGCACCTACTTTTCCTGCTTCCCTTTTTCCTAGACTTGCTCCATCGTGCTTTCCTGTCTTCTTCTTCTTTTGAATCCTCACTCAATTCATCGAACTCACTTTCAGTCTCAGGTACAATCTTTGATCTTCTCCCAGATATATTCCCCCTCCTCCACAACATATTCTTTTGCAAAGGGCTTGCACTTGAAGAAGTGATCATCTTATATCCCACCAAAATCCATTTTTCAAACCACAGCCCTTTCTATTCCTTTTTTCCTAGTTCAATTAAAGCACCCCAAAGTTACAACAATCAACAATACCTAAAGTCAAACTACACTTCTTGATAATTAAAATCCACACACAAAAAAAAAAAAAAAAAAAAATCAATACAGGGTATTCACCACAATTTTAATAATTAAGGGTAGTAACTATATTTATGGACGATAGAAGCTTGTGAATTCAAAACTTGAAGCGCACTGAAGGTCTCACTGCTTGTCTACCCATCGCATAATCAAAGCAATAGCTTATTAATTGAGCATTTTTTCCTAATCAGCAATATCCCCCCAAATAGCTAATTAAAAACAAAAAATTCAAGTAACCCATTACTGAAACAACAAAAGATTTTTCTTTAGACAAAAAATTTGAACCTTTCGTTGCAATTCCTATAAATTCAGCCTTCCTATTGGTTATACTACAAAATGCAGTCTTATTGTTCATTGTCCCAGAAAAAGGTATCTAACATCACCATTCAATCCATGAACAATCTCAAAGGACTAAAAAACATCGAAACCAACCTTTCCAACCAATACAAGAAGATTAAAACAATAAAATTGGCGGGATAATACCTTTTGTTGATTAGAAAAAATATAATACCTTTTGTTGATTAGAAAAAAGTAATGTTTTGCATAATAATTTCCTATCTATTTAGAGGTAAAATATAATACCTTTACCTAAATGTGAACGATCGCAATAAATATTGTTAAAAAATCTTGAAAGAAAAGCTCACATTTTCTTTCAGTTTTAGGCTTTATCTTGATAGAAGCTTCCTGTAAATAAAATGAAACAATCCCAAACATAAGATAGAGAATCAGGAAAAAAAGATTAACCTTAGAAAACATCCGAAACATAGAGAAGCAGAAGACATTGAAGTGGCATAACAACACTTGAGCCTGAGAATCCTCAAAATCGTCTTCGACTTTTTCACTGAAAAGATTTTCCAGCAGCGGTTATTTTCATCTCACAGCTTTGATTCAAATCCTTATAGCAATGCCTACTTTCATAGAGCAGTATAGGAGTGAAAGAGCATTACACTCTGGTGACAACAGTCTTTTGGGCTCTACGTGGGAAAATTACCTATATTCATAGGTAAAATAAGTTATTATGCTATTGCACAGACATCTAACAAAAAGTACACCAATTTTTGTCTAACAAAAGCATTAAGTCATTCAAGACTCAAATTCTTGTCCATTGCTACAAAAACGTAGGTTACAAAATCTTGACAGTAAACATGCAATTCGAAATCAAATGAAAAATGCAAAAATCAAAGCTTCAATGTAATAAATATACAATATTGCAATCTAAATGTACACTCGATTATGTGTATATATGTAAAACCGTAGACCAAAGGTAGTAGGTAGAGAAATTAAAAAAAAAAAAAATACAAAAACAACCGAAAACATATACAAATGGCAAGGAGAGAACCACATTCCCCCCCTAACAATGCTCGGTATTCAGAACCATAAATTTATCCCAAATTATTCTTCATTTGTTTAATCATATCATACTTCACAAAATATGGCACCATAGAAAATAGTGATTCCCCTTTATTTCCAATAGGTAATATAGAAGCAAAAATCATTAGACCACAATACAGAAATAGAATAACAGTCCAAACATCTAGCATAACCACCCGATGCCTCTTTGGAAATAAAATAATTATGATAGAGGATCAATTTCATAGGCAGTTTAATTACTAATAATCCATATTTCATCTGTAACACCCCACATTTTTACCTTGTCATAGTGGGCTGGGCTTAGGCGGGATGTCGCCCCGTCTGAAGTCTCAGACTAGGGGTCTTTATAATGATGTAAACTTATAGTAAGCAAGTAAAGTCAAAACTTAAATAAATAAAGGAAACATACTCTTTATTTATGTAACATATGAGTCATGATAGGTACATTGTCATAGTTTCCAAAATACATAAGCTAAACCATCTCATAGCCTATATACAATGTTCCCATCAAAAGATTAGCTATCTAGTGCTAGAGAAGAAGTCTGGGTAGTACCGTTGTGGTATACTCAGTGAGTTTCGTGTGTGCCAGTGTTTTGCTTAGAAGAGAAAGTTGGCTTTCATTTTCTTTACTGAAATAAATTTCGCAACAGGAAAAAAGGCAGTAATTGATAAATTTAAATTTAATTTATCATGTACTTTCGTAAAACAATGGCTTCCAAACACATGGCCCTTAATTCAATAAATGCGGGTTCTTCCCCAATTAGAAGTGCGACCCGCGTGCAAAGTTCAAAGAACTTTGCCTTCGGCAACACGGTCTCTTGTGCCAGGGATTGTGCCTTACAACACGTCACCCGTGTTATGCCGGAAGGGTGAGCAGCGTACCAATGTACCTCACCGTGCACTTAGGGATCTTTTACTTGCCACCATAAGCCAGGGGTCCCAATCCTGACGTCAATCACCATCGAGGTGGCAAGGGGTTGAACACACCGAGTGTCCCCGCTCGGTATCATGTGAACAACGCACCAATCATAATTAACAGGCAATTGCTGGGCTCACAACGACTAGCCAAGGACGACTCATCACAATGTCCTGTCGCCCTGTTTGGAGTAAGACAATCCCCATAACTGATCAGGTTACTTGGGGTCGTCTACCTCTAACATGGGCTAGTACAAAGATCAAAGTCCTTACTGAGTACTCAACGCAACAATACTAACCCCATCTAACTGATCAGACCAGAGGGTCATCTGATCCCGCAGGATTTCCAAATCAAAACATTTCTTATTTTTTGGGGCCGTACTTGATCACAAAAGTCATTTTTCCAAGGGTATTCGGGTTATTTCACCCATGCCAGATTCCAAAAGACTTTTTGAGGGTATCCGGGTTATTTTACCCTTACCCGATTTGAAAAATATTCGCAAAAGTTCCAATAAGGATATTTCGGTCATTTACTGAATATCCGAGTTCCAAGAGTTTTCATAAAATATTCTAATAAGGATATTTGGATTATTCTCCAAATACCCGATTCCAAAATTTACTATTTTTCAGAAATCCCAAATATTTAATCCAAAAATGACTAAATTCACAAAATTCGTGTTTTAAACATCCAAGAAGGTTTCCAAGCTGAATATGAAATTTATTCGAGTTCGAAATAGCATAAAAGCAAATGTTGCTCATGTAAACCTTAAACATATTCGAGGATTTCCAAAAATGACATAAAACATAGCATTTCATAGAAAATCAAAGCACACTAGCCTTTAAAAAAAAGGTTTAGAAATCAATGGGACTCACCTTGTATATTAAGTCGAAGTTGCACTTGTATAGACCTAAAAGGTGTTCTCTCGACTTGATTCACCTACACCATTGGTATATCCCTTTGTCATTACTCAATGGTTTCAAATACTTAATGGTTTGAATAAGGTTTCTATAATTTTCTTAAAGAAATAAATGAATTAATACTTTGGATGGTTTTCTGGTTTTACAGCTTTACCACCCTCCACCATTCTTCACACAACTTATTCAATATAGGTCCAAATAAGGTGAGGCTACTTACATAATATTCCTAAGATGTCCCTTTATCAATTACAGGTCATGAGTCATGCAAACTCCATCCCATTTTGTACAGTTTTTCAGTTAATTCCACTCTTCCGAGTTTGGAGTTCAGTTTCGTCACTTTCCAGTACTTTATACATATCTCCCCCAATTTAGGTCCAAATGAGGTGAAACCACTTCCTAAATACTCCTAGGACATTTATCTATCAATTTCAGGTCATGGGGTATTCAAAACTCTCTCCATTTCGTTCAGTTTTCCAGCTAAACTTGCTGCTCCGAGTTGGTGGTTCAGAATTACAGTTTAGGAACCCAACTTGTTTTAACTTATTCCCCTAGTTTCTTCAACATACCCTACCTCATTTAAATCCTTCAATACTTCATTTAACATCCTAATATCAGTATTCTAATAGGTTTTCATATCCAGCACTTCTCTTTTATCCAAATGAATTATTATTCTAAGCTTACCAAACCAGTAAATTTTGGTAGCTTTCATTATTCTTGCTTTTTCTGATCTCTTAGTCATCCAAACCCACACCACCTGATCCAAATCCTTTCTAACTAGTCTAGGACATGCTTAGGATTATTTATGCTCAATTTCCAGTCATCTTTACTTAGATTTCCTTTGATATTTCCAAACAACACAAACTGGTTATTTTGTTACTAGCTCTTCTAGTTTCCTTATTATTTCTATCTTCTTCCTTTCCAGATTTCCAGCAAACCATCATTCTAAAATACATTAAATGAACTGAAAATCATGCCTAATTCATCGCTCATCCAACCGGTTAATCAACTTCCATCACAAAATCAAAATATTTTCATTACTTAACATTCACATGCAAATAGCTCCCAACTTCTAGTATCATTCTTTTAGCTTTTGAGAAGTGATCCCTTACCTTTCCAAGATGAAGGCAAAGCTATAACTCTCCTCATTTCCTTCCTTTTCCTTTCCTCCTCCTTGCTGCCAGTTCTTCTCTCATTTTTCTTGCTGCCAAAAATCTCTCTCTCTCTTAGTCTTTCTTTTTGTTTTCCTTTCCTCTCTTCACTTTTCTGTTTTTCTTCTCTTCTCCCAGCTTTCTCTCTTGGCCGAAAGCCTCCCCTCTTGCTCCTATTTATATAGCTTGCTCCACTTGGTCTTATTTTGGTCTTAGTAAAAGATTTAGGGTGAGTTGGCAATTTTAGAAGTCTTGAGACTCCTCTAGGAGTTTCAAGAGAGTTGTGGATTGCCCTAGAAAGTTGTAGGATCCTCTAGAAGTTTGAAGAAATTCTTAAAACTTCCTAGGACTAATTTATGCTTAATCAAGTTTAACTTACCCTAATCTCACTTAGCTTAATTAAGCTTAATTAGAGGAAGTCTAATAATAGTCAAATTTGGTTAAAAATGTCATGCTTGTGGGCCATCTTTATTTACTTCTTGTGGGCCCTTCCCTAAAATATCTTTGTGGGTCCCCTAAAATATTTTTGCATATAATATAATATAACTTAAGATATTTATAGCATTAGGTGTAATATATGCATATATATATATATATATATAGTATTATTAAAATTCAATAATTATATTGAATTATTATATTAGTCTTACCATTATATATATATATATATATATAATGGTAAGACTAATATAATAATTCAATATAATTATTGAATTTTAATAATACTATAATTTAATATTGCCAAGAGATTTTGGTATTAGATAATAAATAGTAATAATGGATAATAGCAATAATGAAATAAAATATATCATAAATTCTTTTTATATTTTATCTTTTTTATTATTATTATTTTTTTATAAAACAAGTCCACCCTATGCAAGTCCTTTATATAAGACGGGTTATTGCATCATCATCCAAGAGGAAAAATTATTATAGTCATAGGT
Source organism: Voacanga thouarsii (assembly GCA_026120185.1). Lineage (NCBI taxonomy): Eukaryota > Viridiplantae > Streptophyta > Magnoliopsida > Gentianales > Apocynaceae > Voacanga > Voacanga thouarsii. Next base: position 2,164,849 of record JANUWF010001161.1, read on the forward strand.
AAAAAAAAGTTATTATATATGCTATTGCAAGGACCTTATTTTTCTATCTTTTGTTTCTTTTCCTTTTCTCCTTATCTTCCCTTTTCCTTTTCTTATTTAGATGGGGGTGCAAAATGAGCAAGATATAGTATTAAACCAACAAAAATGTTTCCCACTAGAATTCAAAACCTTAGCAAGAAAACATGGCAAAAAAAAAAAAAAAAAAGGAAAAGAAACATAACTACTAACAGGCAATTGCTTTTCATACAAATTAGCATCATCCATTAGTGTTGGAAAATTCAAGGAATGATGTAGCATAGATGTGAAAGGCTTCTCTACAAGAGCAACATTCTCACTATTTTTCGGGTTCAATACCCAATTTACATCGTTGCTGAAGGTCAAAGCTAGCCCCACCAGATGTATTCCCCCTTCCCCATGACATATTCTTTTGCAAAGGGATGTCCTTTCTTAGGACTTGATTTTGGCGGTGTTTTCAATTTTTAGGTGTGAACACTCTAAGTCAGTTGTGTTTTTTCCTTTATTATATTATTACTTGCTTCATATCCCTTAGTGGTTTGAAATTAAAAAAATTAAAATCTAAATATTTAAATAATAAGTTCTTAATATTAAATTCTAAAATCTTAAATTAAGTTTGAATTTGAAGTCTACATTAACTAATAATATTGAGTGGAATAGCAAGCACACTAAAGAAGAATGAACAAACTCAAGTCTTACAGTCATGACAAAAAAGCCTTCAAGATTGTAGACATTTAATCAAACATCAAATATTTTTCTAAGTAATCCAAAAATTATCACTGATCTAACTTTGGCAAGGTAAAAGCAAATTCATCAATAAATATAAGAATAGCATAATGTAAACCAAATTTGATCTTAAACTAATCGAAATGCAGTCATATTGATTACATTCTGTTTTCTTGTAGTCCAATTATCCTAACAATGTTTCCAACAATAAGGTACGCATTTCATTTGATAGCCAACCAATTTAAAATCACAATTCCAGACCTCAAGAAATAAAACAAAAAACCAAAATACATAATCTCATAAGAAGCCATGATAATTGGAAAATGCGTCACTGACATGGAGGTAAGGGAACACAATTCTCCAATTAATTTTAATGTAACATACGTATCCACAAGTAGCCATGAATATGAAGACATAATTTCCAGAATCACAAAAGTCTCAGAATCTATGTCAAGAAATGCAACTGACCTATCAAGTAATCTTATGATTAAGAATAATAATTTTTTTTAAAAAAGCAGGCATATTAGAAATTGGAAAATATGTAAGCCAATATTCTTGAATAGTAGAAATTGGAGGAAAATGCCAAAAAAAAAAAAAAACACGATCTCAAAACCCTAGACTGAAGGTAGTAGGCAGAGAAATTAAAAAAAATACAAAAACAATCGAAAACACACACAAATGGCAAGGAGAGTACATGGGCCATTGTCATTCTGGAGAATGATTGGAGTGGTGCAACCATTGTCATTCTGGAAAATGTAACGAAATTGTACAAAGATGAAACTAATACAGTACCTGTGAGGATTAAGGCTTTGAAGTATGGTTTTTCGTTGGAGATAAGCTTGATCAACGTCGAAAGGGTAACGAAGAGAGTTTGTTAAGCGCAGAAGTTCAAGCATCATTTTTGAGAGAAGAAAGATTGGGTTTTGGGATTTGAGAAACTCAAAAGTAGAAAAAGGCCAGAGGAACGGAAGCGACAAGGATAGGGGGGAGGAGTGCATAAGCACTGCACACGGTGCTATAACGTGGGGGAAAAAATCCTTCATTTCAACTGCCATGTGTAAATTAGAGATGATGCCACGTGTTGTAATTGTAGGCTTCCTCAATGATATATATATATATATATATATATATATATATATATATATCTATCTTAATTAGATAATGTATTCTGCAAAATAAGACATAATGTCGGCACATGCCCTTTCTAAATAATCTCTCATAGCCTTTTGTATTCTTTCACAATAAATGGGGCTTGTGTACATCATTCAAGTTGTATAACAAGAAGAGAAGAAAAATAAAATACCAATTTTTCTCTACTTTTATCATCTCTTGTCTCTTTGCTAATTTTTCTTATTGATGCCATCAAATATATAATAGTTCTAGCATATTTTTAAAAATATTTTTACAAAGATAACATCAAATATACTATTAAACAAATAACACTATAAATCCAAATGTAAGCCAAAATTTGTCTAGGCTTTAAGTAATATAACCCTCCCTTAAGAGAATGTAACAAATTACATTTTCAGTTAAGGTCGAGCTCAAATTCGACCCTAATTTTAATTTAATAAGTTCAAAACTTGACTCTTTCACCCTCTATGGATCCTATGCCTTCTCCTTTTGATTTAATAAGTATTATACTTCAGAATAAAAAAAAAAAATGAGATTCAAGTTTTTCATATGAATCCTATTTGAAAATTTTATTTTTACTTATACAACGCAGATTAACTCTATATCTTTAACTTTGTGGTATTAATCCAAACAATCTAATTTGAGATAAATCATATTGATAATGCTCCTTTAATCAGTGTTTCCATTCATTCATTTCATAATTCTTTCACAAATTTTCAAGATTCATTTTTTTTAAGACTTCATATTGAAAAAAAGAGAGTTGTTGATAAAATGACTTAGTTGGATTCTTTCACTTTCTATATATATATTTCCCCCTCAAACTAAACTTTCATTTTGATATTAATCCAAAATTACACCACTGGTGAGAGAGAAAAATGCTAATTATGTGTAATCTACATTGAATGGTACTCAAGTAATAGATTTTTTGAACCTAACTAGAATTAGCATGGTTGTATTGGTTGTGTCTGGTTACATACAAAAACTTCAAAATTTTTAAAAATTTTATTTACTTTGGAAAATTTTCTTTGAATTTTACCTTCACTTTCCGAAAATTCTTCAAAAATCTTATAATATATCTTTTTATATAATTTATCCTCTACCACTACAAGAAAAAAGAGTTTTAGTGAAGGCAAAAGCCTTTGCAATGCCGTAGCTAATCAAGATTAGTGACAACAAGAGCTGTAGCTGAAATCTTCCTTGCTAAATAAAATTTTATTGAGGGTAGGAAAAAGTTATTGCTGTCAATGACGGCTTTGCAAAGGCATTTTCTAGACTGAAAAGAAGTCAACGAAGTTACATTGGTTAAATTAGTTACAGATTAGTAACGGTCAAATAATTTATTGGAAAATATTTGCAAGGGTTTAGCGACAGCCATATATTTTCTCAATATGAATTTTTAAATAAATTAATTCAGGTTGTTGGCAATGTTTCTCAATATTTATTCCTTGGTTGTAGAAAAACCCTAGCAAATTTCATGAGGGTTTAGCGACAACCATTTATTTTCTCAATATTTATTTTTAAAGAAATCAATTTCCTGACAGTTGCAAAACCTAGCAAATTTGCAAGGGCTTAGCAATGGCTATATATTTTTAATATTTATTTTACTCAAATTGAATTTCCGACATGACAAAACCCCACTAAATTTGTGAGGATTTAGCGACGACACGCTGGTTTATATATATATATATATATATATATATATATATATATATATATATAAACGAGCGTGTCGTCGCTAATATATTAAAAATGACTTGTCTGTAGAAAAACCCTAGCAAATTTGTGAGGACTTAGCAACAACCCTTTATTTTTAAATATCTATTTTATTAAAATTGAATTTCTTGCCGTAGCAAAACCCTAGCAAATTTGCTACAGTTCACCTTGCCATTGCTAAAACCATCGCAGATTTTGCTACACTTTTCGTAGCTAATCCATAGCTATTTTCATTTTCCCCTACTAGTAATGGTGCCGAAAGAAGTAGGGGTGGAGAACGAGGACAAGAATGTAATGAAGGATAGATGAGGATTTGGGGGCGGGAATAAAGCTGCCATCAGTCTTCTCCTCCTTGTTGTTTATCACAATCGATTGCAACTGCGGTTGGGTAATCCCAACTTTTCTGACATTGCTGTCATCCAACTGGTAATGCTCTCGTCTCACTAGGTAAACTTCTCTCGTAACCACCACACTCATATCGAAATCCTTCTTAAGCTCTTCCTAACTATGTGCACCCTCTGCTTAAGCTTTCTCTCCACCATCTACTCTATATCAACATGCGTAGAGGACTCCAAGGATGGCAAGGAATTTTGTTGGAGTTGTTGCCTGACTCGCGTCACTTTCAAGGCCAGTCCAAACATGCATATTCGATTGTAGTTGCCTGCCACCTCGATGAATAGAGTCCTCTCGTCACGTATGTTAGAAGAGCGACACTAGCAGACCTACTAGAAGAAGGCTAAGTAAGACGCTCCTTTGTAGCTGTAATGTCTTCCTAAAATTGATTTCAAAGTCAATATTTTATTAAGTAAAATATAAGTAACCAGGAATTATTTTATAATTAAGAATTTATAAATCATTACCAGTGTCTTACGAGAGTGCTTGTTGGTGTACTGCCCCTATGTATCCCCATTCTGAAATATATGCAGTCTCATGAACCATTAAATATGGCTAAAATCACTACCCATCTGCTATAGCTGTAATTACAAAAATAACTCATAAAAATATTGATTGAAAATGATTTATACAAATTAGAAGTACAAAATGTATGAATAATTGAATTACCATACGGTTCTCATGGCCTATGAACGAGACCGATCCTCCAGTATAAGTGGAGGTGGTCTGACCCTTGTTGCTTTGAGCAGTGGTAGAAATCCGCTAGAACTTCTGTGTGCTTCAATGCTACTTCATCTCCTCCTAATACTGAGGGTTGATCTAGGAAGGGAACTGGCTAGCTAGGTCATCTTCTTGGCATTCAATAAAGTGTTCGAAAGGCGATTCCTACAATTATACCCCTAATTAGACCAGATTTGAGCACTATGATAATTGGCCCAACGAAATAGCGCCTGCAAAAAAAAAAAATAATAATAATAATAATTGAAAAACCTTAGGAAGGGGGGGGTGGGGGTGAATAAGGTTTTTGGCAAACTAAAGTTTTTCGAATCGTCTGGTATGCAGAATAACAATGATCATCAAGATTCTTGAACCAACTTTATGATAACAAAGAAAGTTATCCAAGAACTCTTTGATATATATATATATATATATATATATATATATATATATATATATATTCATACTAGAGATGGAAATGCAATTCAATAAGAAAAAAATGAGACACGGTATGTATAGTGGTTCGATCTTCCAAGTTCTACGTCCACTACCTTAAACTCACATTTAAGAATTTTCAATCAGATTTCATTTACTCCACTTAATGAAATCAAACAATACCTCATAAAGAGAGGATCACCACACTAGGTTTTCCAAAACCTCTCAAACAAACAATTACAACAAGGTTCACCCCAACTGGATTTTACACCACAATCTTGTACTACAGTAGAGATTAAATATCAATAGAATAGTAAAGAGCTCACTTATTTGAGCAGATGTTCATTAAGATACAAAGCATAAATACTTTTACCTTTGACACAATATGAATTCACTTTGAAGCTTTTTGATAAAAGGAGATTTTTGAAAACGTTAAGCAATAGTATTTTTTAGAAGAATGTTTCAAAAATCTTATGTCTAATCTTGCTTACAGGCTATTTATAGAGCCAAAAAGTGAAGTGCCAATGGTTATAATTTTTCTGTTAAAATTATCCATATTTTGGACTCAGGTTTTGGACGACGATGCATCCAAATGACAAGTCCAAAATGGCACTTTTTAAGTAGAAACATTTCAATACAGTTTACAGGATTTTGGACGAATCTTTTGGATGCAGATTCATCTAAACTACTCAATCCAAAATTTTGAGATTTTCAAAACATTGAAATCTTCTTCTTTGTATGCTTCAAGGTAAAATCAATTGAATCAAAAGGTAAATAGATATAGGAATTAATAGAAATACCTTAATAATACTTCTTAGTCTAAAGTTCTTCTAATAAGGACTTCTTGGTATGTAACTCCATATACTTTGATCTTCCTTTTGATCTTCCATTCTTAAATTCAATTACTGAAGAGTTTCCAAATAATCATATCTGAATGCCTTAGAAGAACAGAGGCCAAACATGTCCTATCACAATAGATTACACAAGTTAGTTCATATCAACATTTGTCATAAGTCAAAATATAGGAGAAAGCCCTTAGGGCTAACAACAACAACAACAACAACAATAAATTTTTAATATACAATAAATGATTAAAATATATATATATAAAGTACAACATATATAATTTTTATTCATTTACACAATAATTAGCTGCTTACTCGAAACTCCTCAAACCATATGTTCTTCACGTTTCTTGGGACCTCCGCAAATGCCTCGTAAGGCTCGTCAAAGTACCTCTGAAATGCCAACGTGATCTCTCATACACATTTATAGGAACCAACAAATCTTTTTTTTTAAAAAAAAAATAAACATAATATTTAAATGAAAATAAGTGAAATATACTCAATTAATTATAATGATCTAACAAAATGCATGAATATGTTAAAAAATAATGCAAAACAACAAAATGGAATGTAGAAATTAAAATATAGTCAAATATATGCGCTATTGTGGTATAATCTAACAATATACATGAGTATGTTATAAATTAGTACAAAACCACCAAACTTAACATAGAAATTCAAGTAAGTTAAATATACTCCTTATTAGGCCATAATCTGCTCATATGCATGAATATGTTATAAAATTATGCAAAACATATGACATATTAATTTAATACATATATTATAAATTTTAAATGTACCCATTTGTTCATGGAACAATCAATGGCTGAGTATCCTGTGCTTGAGATCCAAACTGATGCAAAGTTGCTGATGATGGAATTGTAGGGGAAGTCTTATCCTACTTAGGTAGTGCATCTCCTAAAAGCTGATTAGGCATCGGTATCCAAGGAGCCTACATAGGTGATTATATAAGGTCCTATGTCCAAGTACGCTATGAGTCATCACAAGGTAGCTGCTCTCCAGTAGATATATCTAAGAGGGAAAAAAATAGAAAAACAAAATTGGAGGATAAAAAGAAATTGTCACATATTCTCACATATAAACATAAAAGAAAATTCTAAACTCATTCTTTAAAGTACGATACCTAGATAGAATGATGAAAAACAAATAAACAAAAAATGATCGCCCCTTAAAATTGTACTAAAATTTGCATTACTACAAAATTTAACAAGTGTTAGTAAACTAGAAATTTAAAAATGACCTCCTTTGTGATTTAAGTTTGGATATATAAGAATCACAACTTAAAACAATTCGAAGGGAAAGATTGCATGCCTATTTGCTTGAGTCATTTTTTGAAATTTATTCCTTAGAATCAACTTTTATCTTGGAATCTATTTCCCAATCACCCTCATCATTATCTTCATTATGGTTCGAATCCTGATCCCGATCTAATGCCTCCTCCTGAGCATCCAACAACTCATTTGTCTTTTCCAAGTGTTAAGGGATCAAGATCGACTACTAAAGATATCCTCATTGTAGTATTGTCATTAATTTCTTTTTGGTGACTCCTGTCAACAATAGGTGAATAATCACATGTTGAGTTTTTGTTTTGCATATTGCCAACTATTCTATTTTGGTCTTTTAGTTCATGGATATGTAGTAAAGTATACTTGATGTGCTTGCTGAGCTAATACAAAAGATCATATTTCGGGTAACTCTTCTTATAATTAACGTTTACCACCTTATATTGAGAGTGTACACTCATGCCTCGATTTTGCATAGGATCAAACTAATCACACTCAAGAAGTACAACTTTCTGTATTAGATGATCAGGAAATTGAACTTCAATAACCTCCTTTAACACCTTATAATAATCAACACCACCATACTTATTCTTGTCACCTTTAAAGCAAACTCTATGGTTGACACTTTTTGTACCATCTTCATGCTCACTTGTGTGAAATTGGTAACTGTTAATTAAATATGCTTGAAATGATTTCACTTATCTTGACAATCTCCGTGAAAGGTTTTGCAAACATTTGTTTATCATCCCCTGGAATGGATCACATGCCTACAAGAAATTTGTAATTTCTAAGTTTGTATTCAAGATAGTTAACATAAGTGAAATTACATGTAACATCCCTCCTTTGTACATTTTGACGGGTGACTACTTTATATAGATTGAGTATTTGTATGAAGGCTCAGAATAAGAAATGATCAGTTTAATGAACTGAACATTTTGGTGCAATAAAAAATATTTTGGGACACAATTGAAATTTTGAGATTATTCTACTCATACTTTTATACTTCAATGAATGGTTACTTCATATAGAATGAGACGAATGTTTTGGTGTAATAAAAATCTTCAAGACTATTGATGGAATTTTGAAAGTGAATCGCAAAAAACTGAGCAAGGATTTAGATTTTGAGAGACACCGTTATGTTCCATTCAACATATAGATCCATATGGTAAAATAAAATTTTTTTCTTAATTGGGATTGATAATACATTGAATTAAGTATATTTTTGAGGAAATATAATTATTAAATAAAGAAAAAGGAATTACAAGGAAACAAGTGTTGATATGTGATTGGTGGAAGGAAAACAAGTGGTGAATCATGATTGGTTGCATGAACGATTATGCAAGGATTTTCTATAGAATTCCATGGATTTCTTGAGAATTCCAAGTGAACACCTAAGTATATAGGTAGACCAATAGGAAGCCTCCAAGCATATGCCACCATTTAATGCACATTTTACTTGGTGACCAAAATTAGCTATAAATAGCTATAGAAGGCTGGCTGAAATGGCTTTCAACCATTCGAAAATACAGTAGAAAATAAGAGAAAATAATAAAAAGGAAAGGAAAGGAAAAGGAGAAAGAATTATAGTTATATTAATTCTATTCACAAAAATATTTGATTGGTTATATGAAAAGCTAGGTGGAACTTCATGATTGCTGGCAAGAATAACATGTGGCAATATTTGAAAGGTTGCACGAATGATTTTATGGAAGAATATGATGGGATAAGAAGGAGTTAGGTGGAATTCTAGGAAATTCTATAGGTTTCCATAACCTTCCACAAAGTTCTACAAACCACCTAAGCTTTCTAAGTGTCCAAAAAACATTCTTTATCTCTAATTGATCACATGCTACTTGTAGCTATAAATAGAGCATGAAGGGCTGGTAAATTCCATTTTTGCCAACAAAAATCAGCAAGGGGGAGAGAGAAAGTAACCGGCCAAGACAAGAGAGAAAAGAAGGAAAAAGAAAATAAAGCAAGGGAGAGAGAGAGAGAGAGAGAGAGAGAGAGAGAGAGAGAGAGGAAGGAAAGCATGGGTTTTCTTGCTCCAAAAATCAGTGAAATATAAGGTAAGGAGCTACTTTGAAAGAATTAAAGTTGTTAAGCAAGTTATGAGGATTACTTTGGCATGAATTATACATGACACCATGCATGTTTGTGAAATTTGCTTGGAAGTAATTATTGAGCAAAGCTGTTTTTTTGTGACAGATTGAATTGGTAGCTTGCGGTTGTGTCCTATGTACTGATTAGGGGTGGTTTGAAGGTGTTTTAATGTATTACTTGTGGTTGTATATTGTTATTGAATTGGAAGAAAGAATTGAACATGGAAAATAGCATAAGTGTTGAGAAAATTGTGATGTTATGGGATACATGCAAGACTGCCGGTATTGTTGTTGTTTTATGATGAAAATGCTGGTTTGGTTAAAGTTGAAGACCAGTGGATTAAAGGATGACAAAATAATAAATGAGGTGAATAAAAGGTTATTCATGTGTTAGAATGAAAAAGGAATAAATGAATAATGGAATTTATCAAGAAAATAGATGAACCATTGAAAAATACCAGACTGTTTTGCTCCAGTAGTCCTGTAACTTTTATGGACTTGTCAAAACAAGATTATAGCTTGTAGCTAATGATCATAGGAGCATTTTGGCACTAGTTTGAGGTTAGTCAGATTTACGGATCAAAAGTTATGGTAAAAATAGAAAAAGGTGCCAAATCAGTGACGGGATTTAACTACTGGAACTTTGTGTTCAAAACTGAATAAAATGAACAAGAGAATTGGTATTCTATGATTTGGAAATTTTAAAGGAATTTCTTGAGATTATTTTGAAATTGGTTTGACTTCATTTGGGCATGTGAATTGAAAGTTATGAGCAAAACAAGATGATGTGCCGAAGCTGGAAATTGCAGAATTTTCATTAATGAACAAACAAATTCGAGAAGTGATTTTATTTATGTTCATGGATGAATGAGAAGTTAAATGGGTATACGAAGACCTTATATTCTTGTGAAGAAGAGGAAATAAGGAAATAGATTACAAGCGTGCAAGGATTATATTTCATTTCAAGTATGGAATGAAATATGAAATGAAGTGATATTCTTAGATGACTGCATATTTGGCCATATGTACATTGTCGTTGACATGCATAGAATACTAAATTGAGTTATGAATGATCATTATTGTTGACTGCTCATTGTAAAACTTTGGTAACGACTTAGCAAATATTTATCTTGCTAACCAATAAGCTGTTCGAGGTGAGTCACTTTATTTTTAAAAGTGTTTTAGCTAAGTGTTTTTCTAATAAAGCTAAATACTTTTCTGATATGGCTAAGTGTTTCTCTAAAATATCATAACATGAGCTTTTATGCTCAAAGTTTCATGCTTTCTGAGTTTACTCAAAATATAAATATATATGCTAAATGTTTTTCATCACAAATACACGAAATTATTTTATTTAATATCATGAATATGTTCATGACTTGGAAGCTTGCATTCAAAATGATACAAAGTTTTATGATAAATGTCGAAATGCTTTCAAAGCACTCTGTGTGTTATATAAAAGACAAGTTGCTTCCTATGTCAACAAACTTTGGAAATAATTATAAGGAATATGAGGAAAATTGGAAAATTATATTTTGGCCCAAAAATGATTTTTCATATTAGATATGAGCTTGTGTTATGGGAAAAGAATATTGTGAATCTTTGAGTACTCAAGAAGGACTATGCACTTATACTAACTTACGTGGGTTTGAGAACGAGGTCCGGTTGGTGCGCATCTCCGAACTGTGATCTCTTATTTCACTGGATATCAGTATTTGATGTTTAGTCGTCCTTAGCTAGCACCCGTTATCCAAAATGAAAATGTAGGGACGGGCGTGGGACACCTAGGTCAGTGTGACAAATATAGGCGGTAGGATTATAAATCTTATTTAGGTTATTGTGACCAAATAATGGCAATAAAATAATATATCCTATTTGGGTCATTGTGACCAAACAAAGGAATAAGACTACATATCCTATTTGGGTCATTGTGACTAATATTTTTATAGTTGGGATGTGATCCCATTTTATTTAAAGGGGCAATAATTTCCAATAAACCATGTATTTTTCCAAATGTGCATGAGCTCTGTGACAATAGTGAACAAAGTTTTCACCTGCAATGTTTAAAGAGTTATTCTTCGGTGGAAAGATACAATGAAATTCTTTTATGTATTTTTGAAGAAAAAACAGTAGCACACATGGGACTCACTGGGTGTATTTTACTCACATTTTTTTTCTCGGTTTTCTTTTTTTAGATTCTATTATACAGTTTAACAATTAGAGTTGCATAACGAAAGTGTGATGAAGTAATAACAAGCAAGTTGCTATATTCTATGTTATATTCTAAGTTGGAATTTATGTATTAGAATTTGTTCCCTATGTACTACTTGTGATTTAATATAATTATTCCGTTGTGTAATATGTTATAAATCATTATAAAAATCCCTTATTTGGGAGATTAGACGTGGTGACATCCTATTAAAGCAATGCCACTATGACATGGATATGTGGGTATTATAGTTGGTATCAGAGCCTAGGTTTAGGTGTTCCTACGATTATGGGGTTAGATGCGGCCTAGTGGCCAGTTAAGTTATGTAATCTGAAACTATCGGATTTGGATAAAATCGATCTTTAGAAATTAGAGGATAGTTATTGTGGATTTGATCCTCGATAGTAGAGTTTATAGTATAGTGGAGCCTATAATTTTGTTTACAATTATAGGTCTATGAAAGTAGAAAACCCTATGGAGTTAGATATTGAGATAGGTAGGATATCTGAACATGAGGCATCCAAGTTAGTTACAATCCCTTCTGATGAGTTAAAAGAAGAGATAGTCGAGATAGTTATGACATCTTTGACCAATTTTAATGGAGAAGCTATTGAAGGTGATATAATAACAAATTACGCAATAAGGGGTGACCTAAACTCTGCTAATAGTATAACAATTAAGGTCAGAGAATCCTTGGATCGAATATACCAGAGTACTATTTTGTATACTCTAATTCTGGACCCCATTTCTGGGACCAGCAGTGATGATGAGTAGAGGACTTTGTGCACTTAAGGGTTTGGTGTATATATAGTATAATTGTAATAGTAGTTATAACTGGTAGCTAAGGATATGTGCACTAGTATGATGCGATTACATAAAAATTTGCATACCGGAAACCTTGTATTGTGGAAAATATAGAGGAGTGCAATAATACTAGCACTAATGAACCAGATTCCAATAGAATTTCAAAGTTAAGCATGCTTGGGTGAGAGTAGTACTAGGATGGGTGATATTCTGGGAAGTGACCTTAAAAGTTGAAGGAGAAGATTTGGAGAAATTTATACAAAGAAATAAAAGGGAATTCCAATCTTTTGACTCTAAAAGACTTGGAGGACCTAGACGGCAGAAGATAGGAAATTTCTCGAAAGAGAATGAGCTACTGAAGAAAGGTAAGTCATTCATCAATTTAAGTATGAGAAAAGGAGCATAAAACCATAAATTACCCCATTTAAATGATCTATAAGATGACTGAATCCAAGAAGAAAATCATATAGGTTAGAGACCGGGATTTATAAGGGATAATTAAGGCCCAATCTCAACTTCTAAATCAAGAGCAAATAAACTATTAGTAATAATACAAGTGGTCATTTTGGATAAAATGGATCTTAGAATGGTAGTGAACAACAGTGGTTGTAGAAGGTAAAGTCTTACTGATGGCAAGAAGGCTACGATTCTGATAAATCCAACTTCTCTTCATATTGCTTATCCCTTTTGTTCAAGGTAAGAATTAAAGATGAAGAAGTTTCCTAAGAACTAGTAATTAGCACTCCTTGAGGGGAACAGATGAATAGTGATAAAAAGTGTTTGGAGCATGACGTATTTGTAAAAGATATGGTTCTGAATGAAAATTTCATATATGTACTTATAGATGACTATGATATTATACTTGTCATAGATTGGTAATTGTTTCAATATCATGCCTGAATTGATTATAGAGACAAAGTGATATAGCTTTGTGAACCAAGCAATCATATATTGGGATTCTGGAAGGGAAAAAAAAAGTAAGAAAGAAGGATTACCTTATATTTGGAGTTACGGATCAAAAATTATTACAAGAATTGTTCCAGAAAGAAAAGTTTCAATCACTATTAATTTAGTGCTAGTTATAGAACCAATTACAAGAACTTCAATAGAATGGTAACAATGGAGTTGAAGGAATTTAAAAATAGTGGCAGGTGTAACACCCCGCTACCTAGGCCCGCTAGGGCTGGGGATGTCGCCCCATTCAAAGGATAAGGGGTCTTTATAACTAGGTCACACAAATAAAATAGCGGAATAAAAATAATACTTTAACTTAAAATTTATTAAAACCCAGAATAAATCCAAGAATTCCCAAAAGAAAAAGAAATCCATAAATAAAATCATCCACTCTCAACTCCCCAAAGCAATACATAAAAATAAAAGACAACATTCTCTTCCAAGGTAGATAACACTAGCTACTCATCCCCACAGCAGGATCGACCTGAAATCATAGTAAAAAGGTGATGAAACAGAAATCTCAGTAAGTCCGTGTGTGCTTTGGGTGTTCAGTGAAAACAGTTCGTGGATGCAAAGTGTGAAATCTTTATAAGAGAAATATTGGCAAGCAATAAATATTAGTCCAAAGTAAGAGTGGTGTTTTGGCTTTTCCAAGCATACATAATCAAAAAGTGCACAATAAAATCAACCACTCAAAAATGGTGGTCATGGGTTACCACACGTTGGGCCCCATGTCCACATGGTCAGTATGCTAGACTTTGTGCATACTGCCGGTCAGAATGCCGACACTTTGTGCAGACTGACAAAAGGTAGGTGATCGGCCTACCAGGCAAGATACTCCTCATTCTCTATACCCAAACAACAACTGGGTGTCAATTCCGGCAAAACATAGTCACTTGACTGAAAAGAACACTGCTAGCTCGGACCGGCATGACTAAGTAGTACTGACGTTTCTCTAAGTTGAGCTTATCTTCTGGAGGTGGCCTCCTATCAAAAGACTCACTCTTGCTCTTCAAAACTAGTACTACTAGCTTACCCTTATTGAGTACTCAACGTAACGTATCCCACTTGGGAAAAATGAACAAAACATAGTTCCACTTGAAAATGGCAATTAAGGCTTTCCAAAGTTTGGGGCAAAACTGGTTTTAGAAAGAATTTTAAGTTTTGAGTAAAACCGCCCCTTGATTTACAAATAATTTATTTGTCTGAAATGAGAATGGAAATAATCCTCAATTGCCTTTACAGAAATGAGTGACCATGCACTCTACATTTGGCTTGCCATAAAAAAAAAATAATTTTTCATTAAATAGGTTTTATGAAGGAGCTTACCCGATCCTTGCTCACAACAAAGGTCTCCAACAGCTGACCTAACCTCGCATGGGCAAATACAAACCACAATCAAACTCAAGCCATAATCTACTTTCTCAATTTAAAACAACTCAACTTACTACTACCATGATCCTAGTGTCCCAAGCTTTAAGGCCAAACAATAAATAAATACGTTTATAAGCTAAGCCTAATTGATATTTAAAATAATTAATGTTTTGGGAAATACGTACTAATAAGTTGAAGGTTTAAAGCTTGCTAAGAAAGATTTAGAGTTTATTTGATGAAGAGTCCTAGGTGGAATTAGGTAAAATAACGATTTATTAATAATTTAGTTGTTAGAAAATAATTGATAACTAAAATTAGTTGAAAATAAATTTAATGAGTCTTGCTTGAAAGATAATAAATAAAATTTTAATGGGTTTTGATTAAAAGATAATAATTAATTTTTTAGTAATAAATATTTTACTAATTATGATTATTTCCATAAAAGGCTTTATTTGATATTATCATTTTATATGTAATATCTATATATTTTATTTTTCTAACAAAAGCTATTATTTATTTGACTAAAATATCCTTATTATATATAATAATCCAAATTTACCCCTCCTAGGTTTTTTTTTTGGAAATTATTGGCAAAATCCCATTATGAAATATTTTATTTATGAAATAAAAATTAGCTTAGGGACAACTAGATCATAATCATACTTCTATGGCTAACCACAATCAAGGACATATACAATCCTTCAATTCATCAAATCATCCAAATAATGCATATAAGCATAGATCTAAATTTATCAAGACATGATCTAACCCTTACTAGCATAAATATGATCATGGCTTCAACAATCCAACATGAATATAAATCCTATTCACCAAAGGTGACATAATCTCTAGCATACTTCATCACAAATAGCACCTATGACATGGAGACATGCATTAAACCTCAAATCATCATACAATCAACCAAAATAATCCATCCATGCATAAATCCCACCTTCTTCATATTCATACATACATTCATGCTTCAACCTCAACAATATATACTCAAACCTTATCCACAATCCATCTTCTATCAACATCATCCTAGAGGCATGAATCTAGAATTTAAAAGAAGGGTTAAAACGGGTTACTTGATTGATGAATTCCTTGAAGTAGTTTCGAATGAATCTCAAGCCCTAGATGCCTAAATCCGTCCAAAGGAGATGAAGGAAGAATGGCCATGGAGAAGAAACCATTCGACCAAGTAAGTGAGTGGTTCGGCCAAGAGAGAGAGAGAGAGACCATTAGCATGCCTATTCACATATATTCTCACTAGAGATCAAGATTGGAGAAGATGAAGTTGTTAGAACAAACCTACCTTGAAGGTGTTCTTGAACCTTCACATAATTTTCTGGTTTTGATTCGAAGTAGCGAGTTGATTTGTGGAGTTTGATGTTAAAAATGGTGTTGATGGACTCACGGCAGTGAGTAGGTCAAATCTGGAGATTTTAGAGAAGGTTTGAAGTGGTTTGGAGGGGTATTAGGTGAAAGGAAGAAGTAGGTGTTCTTGGTGTAGTGTGTGTGTTCTTGAAGGTTGAAGGAATTTGTGAGATTGTAGTTTGCAGCTGCCGAAATTCTATGAGAACTTGGGCTGGCCGAATTTCTGTAGGGTTTAGGAAGATGATTCTCTGATTTGAAAGGGAAAAGGAAAGGTTAGTTGTTAAAATCCTTGAAGAATATTTTTACGAAGCAAATTTGGAAACTAAATATTTAAGAATATCTTTGATTATGGAAGAGCTCTTGGAAATCTGCCATGGCCGACTGCTTGTGCAGAATTTTGGCTGGATGAAAGCTGGTTGAAGGAGGCTAATGGTGGCCGAAATTAAAGAGTCTAATGGTGAAGGGAAGGTCTGGTTGTTTGAGGTATATTTTATGGAAAGTTGTTAAATCATGGTGGCTGGAATTTTGGTATCCAAATCAAGGCATGATTGCAGAATTTTTTTGGAAATCTTTTTGGCAGCCATGGCTGGATTTTCGTTCAGAACATAGGGAGGACAATGGAGTTCAGTTAATGGAGGTTTAAGGGTGGTTTGTGCATAAAAAGGAAGGAGTTTCGGCTAGGGTTGAATTAGGAAGCAAAGCTGGACAAAATTCTGCATACTATTTTCGCAAGGCTGGAATTCCCTGGGCAGTTTTCGGCTGCCCTTTTCCAGGTGATTTGCAGAGGCTTTGAAGGGGAATTTATGGGGCTTTCAAGGCTGGTTTCTAGCCTACTTCATGGAGGAAAAACATGGCTAAGGTGCTGAACAAAAACTGGAAGAAAACAGCTTGGTTTCGGACCTCCAAAGCTGCAAATTTGCCCAAAAAATTTTCTGGTTTTGCACAGTATTTGTGCAGTCCGAAAATGGTCAGGAAAATTCAGAATTCAAGCTGATCAAAAGGGCTATTTTTTGGCAGCATTTGGGAGGGAATAATGGTTAAGAATTTCGTCACGTTGAAGGCACACAAAGCTGGAAAAATTTCAGTTCTAAGCATAAAGGGAAATGAACCTAGCTAGAGTGAATTTTTAGAAAGTTCAGTAAGGAATTTAATTCACTTGAAATCTTTCCCCCTCTTCCATTGTTTCGGTCCATACGATGTCTTTTACTAAGACATTTCGAACCTTCAAAGCCACCGCACATTGCTAGAATTTTTCTAGAATAAAATTGGCTTGAACAAACTAATGAATTGAGAAATAGGAAAAATTAAGGATCAAGAGGAAATGAATTCCCCTTAGGAATTTTGTGTAGAGCAAAAGAGTAGGATTTGAAGACTCCTATCATGTCTCTCATAGGACAACATCTCTACCCTACTCCAAACACCACTAAGGCCGAAAATGATACTTCCCAAGCAAAAATAAAATTTAACCAAGCTAAAGCTCCTATGATGGAATTTGAACCTAAGACCTCAAGAATTAATTCCAAAACTCCAACCACTAAACCACAATAACTCTTATTCTTATTTTCCCCCTAAAAATATTTTCCTATTCAATCCTCAAGCTATCTCCCTTTTTCCACCTCAAGCAAAAATTACCATTTTTCCATTCTCACTCAATAATCATAATCAAGCCCTCTAGACTATAAAACACAAATCCGAAGCACATAAAATCATACAAAAATATATTTAAACATGCAAATAAATATGCTATGCATTCCAACCCCCTTACTCTAAGGTTGGTTTTGACTGGGGTTTCACAGCAAGAATTATTAAAAACAAAGGTTTGTTCGATCTAGTACACCTCCTTGAAGAATACTTATGTTATGTTGTTTAAGAAAAAGAAGAATGGAGCATTAATGATGTGTATAGATTATCATGGGTTAAATATGGTGACAGTGAAGAATAAATATCCTTTGCCTATGGTTAATGAATTATTTGATCAATTTCTAGGAATAGGATGTTTTCTAAATTGGACTTAAGTTAAGGATATTTCTAGGTGCAAATTCAAGAAAAGGATATTCCAGAAACCACGTTTAATAAATGATATGAGCATATTAAGTTTGTAGTGATACTATTTGGTGTTACCAATGCCCCTATTACATTCATGGATTGGATGCACCGAGTGTTTCAACCATATTTGGATAACCTTACTATTTCCTTTTAGATGATATCGTAATGTTTTCTATAAGTCCAAGAACATAAAGTATATCTTCAAAAAATGTTGGAAAAATTGCAGGAGGCTAAAGTATACGTAAATTTTAGCAACTATGAATTTTGGTTAATTAAAATAGCATTTTGAAGCATGTGTGATATCTAAGGAAAGAATCACAATAGATCATGTGAAGATTGAGGCAATGATGAATTAGAAACTCTCTGAGACTCCGACAGAGGTACAAAGAAAGTTCTCTATGTAAAAGTGCGAATGGAGTTTTCCAAAATTGAAGTAAAGATAAGTTTTAGCATTTTTCCTGATGGATAAACCTTATGAGATATACACTAACACCCTTAAGGAAAGATTAGGAGGAGTATTGATGTAAGAAACGAGAGTAAGAGCACATATCTCAAGAAAATTGAAACTTCATGAAGGAATACAGAAGATGTTAAGGAAAGAAGAAAATCCCAAGTAAATGATGTTGGAATCATTCGAGGCCAATATTAGATTCTAAGGCCAGTTGCCATGGAACAAGGTATTTTAGTGAGGCACATCGAAGTAAGTATACAATCCACCTGAAGCGGTTGAGATGTATCATGACTTAAAACGATATTACTAGTGGATTGAAATGACATCTCTCAATTTGTAGCTCGATGCTTCACGTATCAACAAGTAAAAAACGATTAGTAATGATATAGAGGATTATTACAAATGTTGCCCATACTATCGTAGAAGTGGGATGAAATTTTCATGGATTTTATAACAAGATTACCTTGATGGTAGGGTAAAGAGATACCATTTATGTTGTAATGGATGGATTAACCAAAATTGATCATTTTCTCCCTATCAATTAACGGCACTCTTTAGAGGAAATTGAGCAAGATATATATGCAGGAAGTAATTAAATTGTACAAAGTACCCTTCGCCAGTATATCTGATCCTGATTCGAAATTTATTTTCAAAGTTTGGAGTATGTTGCAACAATTATTTGGGATAACTATGAAATTTAGCACTACAATACATAAGCAAATAGATAGACAAATGGAGCAAGTGATTAGGACATTGAAAAACATGTTGTGGGCATGTACTTTAGATTTGGAACCAAGAGGATTGATAATTTGACATATACTAAGCTTACATACAATAATAAGTATCAGACGACAATTGGAATAGCTCCATTCGAAACTTTATATGGAAAAAAGTGCTAATCACCTCTATATTGGGGAGAAATTAATACCTTAGTATATTGGACCTTTTCCAATTGTGGAATGGATTGGAAGTGTAGCATATCAATAGGAATTCTCTACAAAACTACAAGGAAATTTGAATTTTGAGGACGAGATTCCTTAAAGGAGGGGAGATTGTAACATCCCTTCCGTGTACACTTTGACTGGTGACTACTTTACATAGAATGAGTATTTGTATGAAGGTTCAGAACAAGAAATGATCAGTTTAATGAATTGAACGTTTTGGTGCGATAAAAAATATTCAGCAACACCATTGAAATTTTGAAATTGTTCTACCAGTACTTTTGTACTTCAATGAATGCTACTTTATATAGAACGAGAATTCGTGTATAAGCCCAGAACAAAAATCGATCAGTGCAATGAGATGAATTTTTTGGTGTAGTAAAATTGGTGTAGTAAAATTCTTCGTGGGTATTGATGGAATTTTGAAGGCGAATTGTGGAAAACTGAGCAAGGATTTAGATTCTGAGAGACACTGTTATGTTCCATTCAATGCATGGATCAAGATGGTAAAATAAATGTTTTTCCTAATTGGAATTGATAATGCGTTGAATTAAGTATATTTCTAAGGAAATATAATTATTTCTAAAGAAATAAAGAAAAAAGAAATTACAAGTGAACAAGTGTTGATATGTGATTGGTGGAAGGAAAATAAATGGTGAATCATGATTGGTTGCACGAACAATCATGCAAGGATTTCTATAGAATTCCATGGATTTCATGATAATTCCAAGTGAATACCTAAGTATATAGGTGGACCAATAGGAAGCTGTTAGAATTTGTGGACTCCTAAACGCGAAAAACATCCACAAATCCCTTCTGAGGATCCAAGTAAACGATTAAGAAGATCGTAGGCTTGTAGAATTACCTTTGTTTGGTATAATCGATATCCTTTGATTCCGATTCTATCACTGTACGTGCAACCCGAACGATCACCAGATGCTGCAATATGCGAACGTCCTCTATCGGATACACACTGCGAACTCACTCGTTACCCGGGGAGTGCTAACGCCTAGGGTTTGAGGGTTTTTTTTTTTTTTTTTTTTCTGATCAATGGAGGCATGAATGTTCTCAACAGAAATTGGTACACCTAAGAATACGGCTAGGGTTTTCTTAAAACCCACCCCGAACCTCTTAGAGTCCAACCCTAATAATATCTTATCGTATTTTAATTTAAATTCAAATTAAATTAAAACTGATATGATAAGATTCTGCCATTATCTCAGTAATTTAACTAATTAATTTACCGAGTCAGATTCTTATAATCTGGACATCATTCAGATACATCGAATGTGGACATATTTCCAAATTCATTGTATCTGGTAAATTTTTTAAATTCGATTAACTTAGACATATTTCCAGATTCATCGAATCTGATCACCAGAAAAATAACCTAACAAGTTCGCTTATTGTGTGACCCTATAGGTTCATTTAACACTAGCAGTGTGCCTAAATCATATTTAAATGGCCCACAAGTTATAAGCAGTTTCTAGCAAAACATTATAACTATCCAGGTTAAAAGAAGATCAATGATCTCTTTGAACCAAACTATAATTTTATATTTAGTCCTTTTGTCACACAATATCCAGATTAAGTATAAGGCACGGAGCATGTCATCCTTATTAAGCTTAATCAATTATTTCTTGATTTCATAGTAGACTGTTCAAACAAATGATATCAATATCTTAAATTGATATATTTGAGCACGGCCATGCATTTTAACAGTCTAACTTATCAAGGGGCCTATAGATATCTCTCCCATAATTGAGAGGGACAAATTCCTTCACTATCAATCATATTCCTCTCATTGATTTATTTTATATCCAACAGTAGTCTAATTTATTATCTGGTTAAAGACAACTTTAGACAACGTCAAAATACAGAATTTATCATGTAGGAAACTATGATGAATTTAGGTAAAAGGATTTTTAATATTATTATGGCTAGAAAGTACTTATGACATGTTCTATGAAGTACTCTCACAATGGGTCATGTCCAATACAATGTTCTCTAACATTTATTTATGTTTTGACTTGATATCACAAATATCCATGACCAGTAAAACATAGCCATCTAGTCACAAACATACTAATCTTAATTTATTATTGTTCCAATAATAATAAATGATCAGGGACAAATTTAGAATAGTCATTGTATTCATTGTTGGGTTTTACTATCAAGTCATATACTTGATGACCACAAAACAAAATGCACTATTCATGGAAAGAAAAACCTCATATTATTATATAAATATAACGACAATAGTATAAGTATAAATTGACTCTAGGGCATATCCCCAACAGAATCCTCCAAGCATATGCAACCATTTAGTGCATATTTAACTTGGTGACCAAAATTAGCTATAAATAGCTATAGATGGCCAATTGAAATGTCTTTTAGCCATTTTGAAATACAACAACAAATAAGAGAAAATAAGAAAAAGAAAATAAAAGGAAAAGGAGAATGATTTATAGCTATATTAATTTTATTCACAAAAATATTTGATTGGTTATATGAAAAGCTAGGTGGAACTTCATGATTGCTGGCAAGAATAACATGTGGCAATATTTGAAAGGTTGCACGAATGATTTTATGGAAGATTATGATGGGCTAAGAAGGAGTTAGGTGGAATTCTAGGAAATTCTAAAGGTTTCCATAACCTTCCACAAAGCTCTACAAACCACCTAAGCTTTCTAAGTGTCCAAAAAACATTCTTTATCTCTAATTGATCACATGCTACTTGTAGCTATAAATAGAGCATGGAGGGCTGGTAAATGACATTTTTGCCAACAAAAATCAGCAAGGGGGAGAGAGAAAGTAACCGGCCAAGGAAAGAGAGAAAAGAAGGAAAAAAGAAAATAAAGAGAGAGAGAGAGAGAGAGAGAGAGAGAGAGAGAGAGAGAGAGAGAGAGAGAGAGAGAGAGAGAGAGAAGGGAGAGGAAGGAAAGCATGGGTTTTCTTGCTCCAAAAATTAGTGAAATATAAAGTAAGGAGCTACTTTGAAAGAATTAAAGTTGTTAAGCAAGTTAGGAGGCTTATTTTGGCATGAATTATACATGACACCATGCATGTTTGTGAAATATGCTTGGAAGTAATTATTGAGCAAAGCTGTTTTTGTGTGACGGATTAGATTGGTAGCCTGTGGCTGTGTCCTATTTACTAATTAGGGGTGGTTTTCAGGCATTTTAATGGATTACGTATGATTGTATATTGTTATTTTATTGGAAGTAAGAATTGAACATGGAAAATAGCATAAGTGTTGAGAAAATTGTGATGTTATGGGATATTTGCAAGATTGCCGGTTTTGTTGTTGTTTTATGATGAATGTACTGGTTTGGTTAAAGTTGAAAATAAATTGATTAAAGGATGAAAAAAGAGGAAATGAGGTGAATAAAATAAAAGGTTATTCATGTGTTAGAATGAAAAAGGAATGAAGGAATAATAGAATTTATCAAGAAAATGGATGAACCATTGAAAAATACCGAAGTGTTTTGCTCCAGTAGTCCTGTAACCTTTGTGGACTTGTCAAAACAAGCTTATAACCTTGTAGTGAATGATCATAGGAGCATTTTGGCACAAGTTTGAGGTTAATCGGATTTACGGATCAAAAGTTAAGGTAAAAATAGAAAAATGTGCCTAATCAGTAAGGGGATTTAACTACTGGAACTTTGTGTTCAAAACTGAATAAAATAAACAAGAGAATTGGTATTCCATGAGTTAGAAATTTTAAAGGAATGTCTTGAGGTTATTTTGAAACTAGTTTGACATCATTTGGACATGTGAATTGAAAGTTATGAGCAAACCAAGATGATATGTCAAAGCTGGAAATTGCAGAGTTTTCATTAAAGAACAAATAAATTCGAGAAGTGATTTTATTTATGTTCATGGATGAATGAGAAGTTAACTAGGTATATGAAGACCTTATATTCTTGTGAGGCGAGAAAATAAGGAAATAGATTTCAAGTGTGCAAGGATTATATTTCATTTCAAGTTTTGAATGAAATAGGAAATGAAGTGATATTCTTAGATGGCTATATATTTAGGCATATGTACATTGTCGTCAACAAGCATAGAATACTAATTGAGTTATGAATGGTCATTATTGTAAGCCGTTCATTGTAAAACCTTGGTGACGACTTAGCAAATATTTATCTTGCTAACCGATAAGCTATTCGAGGTGAGTTCTTTTATTTTTAAAATCGTTTTAGCTAAGTGTTTTTCTGATAAAGCTAAATACTTTTCTGATATAATTAAGTGTTTGTCTGATATATCACAACACTAGCTTTTATGCTTAAAGCTTCATAATTTCTGAGTTTACTCAAAATATAAATATATATGCTAAATGTTTTCCATCACATATACATGAAATTGTTTTATTTAATATCATGAATATATTCATGACTTGGAAGCTTGCGTTCAAAATGATACTAAGTTTTATGATAAATGTCGAAATGCTTTCAAAGCACTCTGTGCGTTATATGAAAGACATGTTGCTTTCTATGTCGACGAACTTTGGAAATTATTATGAGAAATATGAGGAACATTTGGAAAATGATATTTTAGCCCCAAAAATGATTTTTATATGCTTGGATATGAGCTTGTGTTATGGGAAAAGAATATTGTAGATTCTTGAGTACTCAAAAAGGACTATGCACTTATACTAACTTAAGTGGACTTAAGAACGTGCTTCGGTTGGTGCGCACCTCCAAACTATGATCTCTTATTTCCTTGGGTATCAGTATTTGATGTTTAGTCGTCTTTAGCTAGCACCTATTATCCAAATTGGAAATGGAGGTACGGGCATAGGACACCAGGTCAGTATGACAAATATGAAGGCATAAATAGCAAAGCATACACGCACAAAAGCACGACTAAATGATCAAAATGCTGAAAACAGAGCATAGTGGAAGAACATTAGACCTTTCCACTTTAAAGTTTTCTTAGACTGAACCAATGGAATTGATTAAACCACTTTTGGCTGACTAGTCGAAGCTTTTGGTTGTATTCTCCTCTTCTCAGGCTGTTGTCCCGCAAGTCGTCTTCTACGGCGCATGAATAGTCTAAAGCTTCTGGGCTTCCAGAATATCAGCACAGCTTGAATTGCTAGTGAAAGTTAATGGGCAAAAGAAATAGTCTCTATTCTCTGACTGATTGCTATTAAGCAATTATCAAAGAACAAGACATTACTGATCTAGCTTTTCAAAGAATTGAGAACACATAGAGACGGGGAGAAGAAAGAGAGAGCAAAATCTGGCTTTACGTAATATTTTCTATTCACATCACCCACCAGTCTGCTAATCACTTTATCTTATTCCCCCGAAGAAGTCTAGCTATGGTAAAACAAGCTAAACTTATCTGTGGACCTCATCCATTTCATTGGGCAATGCTTCAATCATTTTTATTTAGTCTTGGACTAACAAGCCCATAAATAATAATAATAAGCTTTTTATTTATTTATTTAATCTTGGACCAATAAAGCCCATTAATAAATAAATCAACCCAAAAGGACCAAGATAATTAATCTAGCCTTATTCCTAATTTATGCTCAGGTTAATTTCTAATTATCCAATTTGGGCTCAAACCCTGAATAATTAATTAACCATTTAAACTAGGTAATAGTTTTATTCTCTCTCTTGAGCCTTTTATTTTATTCTAACCTAATAGATAAACCAAGTTACTTAAATAAAACAAAATCCATAATAACCAAGACCAAATCCTTAACCCAAATCTATCAGGACTTATGAGCTATTTTAGGGACCAAAAGACACATCACATTGACTACTAAAATGACCAAAATAGCCATGCTATATAAATAGCTGTATTTTGCATTAAATATTTCCTAATGTCACCATAAGCAATGTCTCTGACTTATAGGTGTTATGACTAAAATACCCTTCTATACATCACCGTATATTTAGAGTGGAAGAGTGTACTAACACCTCTCTAAAAGACATCTACCATTCTTAGACCTCTAGTCTAATGATTCACAACTCTCTAGAATGTTTCTGCTTTAATAGGGAACTACCCTAAAGTAAACATCTCAGTCATGTTCCCAGGGCCATCGATTATTAGATCATTCGAACATTCACAAGGGGCAATATAGCATAGAAGTTATCTTGTATAAGTCTGTCTTAACTAACTAGTCACATATACCCAACATACAAGTATATTGGTCCTACGATAGAACCTTAACTACAGTATATCAAAGCATATGCTTCTAGCTTCGTTAGACTACTAACTCATACTCAAGCCATAGAGTATAAGTCCGCGTTGTAACAGTAATAGTTTAGGTTTCTACTATATAGTACTTTTATAAACCACTACTACAGGTCCACTTTTATGTATTCAAAATACGCTTATGTTATGAAGTGAGATGACTACTCACTGGCTAAAGGTAAGCCATTCTCTATTTGGAATTCATAACATAATAACTTAGGCATGATGAGATTCTCATTCTCACTAATCGATTAAGAACAAACATTTATGTATTAAGCAATTCATGATCCATACCTTACTGTGAAAAATCTCCATTCACATGGACCATTTACTTAACACAATGGGTCTTTTTCAGCGAAATCATGCATACAAGTAATTAAAATTCACAAACAATTTCTAAGAATAAATCATTTATTAATATAAATTAAGAGAGCATACATTCTAATGAAATAATGTGATAGGATTATAAATCCTATTCAAGTCATTGTGACTAAATAACAGTAGTAGGATAATATATTCTATCTAGGTCATTGTGCCCAAATAAAGGCAATAGGACTACATATCCTATATGGGTCATTGTGACCAATATTTTTATAAATGGGACATGATCCTATTTTCTTTAAAGGGGCAATAGTTTCTAATAAACTATGTGTTTTTCCACATGTGCATGAGCTCTTTGACAATAGTGAACAAAATTTTCACCCACAATATTTAAAGAGTTATTCTTTGGTGGAAAGATACAATAAAATTATTTTATGTATTTTCGAAGGTAAAACACTAGTACACACGGGACTCACTGAGTGTTTTTCACTTATACATTTTTTTCTCGGTTTTCTTTTTTTTAGGTTCTGTTATACAGGTTAGCAATCAGAGTTGCGTAGCAGAAGTGTGATGAAGTAATAACAAGCAAGTTGGTATATCTATGTTATATTCTTAGTTGGAATTTATGTTTTAGAAGTTGAACCCTATGTATTACTTGTGATTTAATATAATGATTCCATTGTGTATTAAGTTATAAATCATTATAAAGATCCCTTGTCTAGGAGTTCAGAAGAGGTGACATCCCATTAAAACAAGGCCGCTACGCCACAGATATGTGGGATGCTACATTACATAAACATACACTCACTAACAATACTTAGAGAACTTTCATAATTTTTGGTTCATTGAGCAAATTCATTCTCTATCCTTCTCTGGACTTCTAACACTATGATTATCAGGTGTTGGGATTGTAAATTAGTAGAGAAATCCCGTATGTATAGTTGCACCTCTTCACAGTTAATAAAATATAGTTTGTGGCAGATTTGAATTCCTAGAATGTTAGGAATTAAGTTTGATTTTTTCCCAATGTCCTTCCTGAAACATTACCAATTGACAACAACGTTTATTCCAATATGTGCTTAGTTGCAATCTCTTCATTACAAGCCACATGTGTATATCTTGTTTGAAAACATATGGCTCAAAGTAACAGGAAAAGAATGTTAATGTTTTTCCAACTAGATAAACATTACAAATTAATCATTCCACCCTTACCTTATTTTTTATCTTGGAAACAAGGTAATTTAGAGCACTCTTTTGATTTGTCATCATTATCATGTACTATAATGCCAATAAATTGTTAGTGAATATCTACTTTTCAAAGGGATACTGCTATCTATGTTGACTTGGACCACAAACCCAGGCTTCATAATGCAAGTGAACCATTAGATACTCCATTACATCGAAGAAAGCTGGGGGAATATTTTTTTAAGCTTACATATGAGCACTAGAATTTCGAACACCAATTTCTTTATATAAGTCACTGACAATGTAGGTGAGCACAGATCCTTATGTAAAATTCTTAATTCAGTCAAACATTCTATACATTAAATGGAAGAAATTCCCTTAAAGCAATTGGAAGTAATCGTTCCATGAACACATGACACTTTTAATTTTTCATGCCAGACATCTTCAACTCTTTCAAACCAACACATCTTGATAAGTTTGAAGCATATCCATTTAGAAGTTGTAATTTCTTCACCCGCTCAAGCAATGCTTGTTTAGCCTCTACAGTTAATGAATAGCATGCTTTAGGCACAGACACCTTGCTTTCGCCTGCTCCACAAACTCGTAGTATAGGCCTACAACAATACATCTTGACATCACATCGAGCCTTTGAATTGTCTTTTTTTTTTTCCCTTCACATCCATAATATTGTTGAAAACATTATCAAATATGTTCTTTTCATCATGCATAATACCTATGTTATGTTGTAGCAATAGAGTGTGACAATAAGGCAAGTCTTAGAAAATGCTCTTTTTTACCCAGATATGATTCACACTTTTACCATCACTCATTCGAAGGTCACATCTTAAATTTGTATTTTTTTTTTAAAATGACACACTGTAACCCACACTTTATCTCCTATTAGATGAGCTATAGGTAATGGAGTTTATATCCTCTGTCCCTTCTAAATGACCATATGTCTCTCCTAAATGGATGATCCGGTGGCAAGAGCCGACGATAACAATTAAGTCAAGAAGTTTTGCCTCCAAATTGCAGAAGAAAAGACTTTCTACGCTCTATGTAATATGGACATGCTAATCGTCCTACAGTGCTCCACCTATTAAGCATTTTATAAGCCGAAAAGTAATTGATTATCCACAAAAGTGCCGCCCTGATTGAAAAATTTGTTTCCTAGATATGTTATATGTAGGAACACCATCAGACCACGACTTACTTAGTGCATCTATCAATGGTTGTAGATAAATAGCAACTTTATGTTTAGGATTCTTCGGGCCCAGAATAATGACAATTAATAACATTACCGAATCCTTCATACACATCCACATGGAGAGATTATATGAAGTGAGAATAATTGGCCAATATAAATATTGTTTTCCAGACATCTTAAATGGGAAAACCCATCTATGTACATTCCAAGCTTTACATTCTGCACTTCCTTTGCAAATTTAGAATAATTCTTACCAAAAATGTTGCCAAGCCTCGCCGTCATGAGGATGACTCATATAGCCATCCTCCATTGTACTCTCTACATGTCATCTCATGTGTGTAGCAATCATTTTAGATGCATACAACTGCTGCAATCGAACTGAGAAATAGTATATCTTCTTAAAAGGTATCTCCTTCTACCTGTTACTCATTCGACCCTTCTTTTACATGTACCAAGGAGGACCGTAAAACTTACAATCTCTACTTGTGATATCATCTTTCCAATAAAGCATGCATCCATTCGTGCATATATTTATTTTATTTTTTTTTGAACAAGTAAATTGAGGCTAGATACTAATTTCTTTATCTCATAGAATTCATCAAGAATTTTATTCATGTGAGGCATGACCTCCTTCATAATTATTTTCAAACTTGATATTTAATAGCAAGTTACAAGTAAATGCTACGAGTGGCTCGCACATCCTTCCTATATCAACATATCATAGAACTTCTTTGCTTCTGTATTTTGGGGTTCATCAACATAATCTAGATGCCTTATAAGTATCAAACTCAGGCTCTGTAGCATCTAGAAACATTTCTCGAAATGGGTTGCTTGAACCTATTTCACTAGCTATATTTTTTGATGTTGAGATGGGTTGTGTCGATGCTGTATTATATGGTTCATGATGACACATCCACCAATGATGGTTACCAATAAATTCAAATTTATATAAATGAATTTTAACGTTGGGTGGGGACTGAAATTTTTTATTTTAACACTTTGAACACGGACATCTAATCTTAGATGATACCACGTTTGAAATAGCAAATGTCAGAAATTCTTTAACCTCTTATTCAAATTCTATACTAATACTCTTGATATAGGGGACATGCTTTTTATACATCTAACTTTGATTATCTATTTAAAATAAAAAACATACGCAAGACAATCAACAACATACTCACTAATTACTAATTAGGGTTTAGGATTTATTAACTATTAATTAGGGTATAGGATTTATGGTTATTTAATTATTAATTAGGGTTTGGGATTTACTTATTAGGATTTATTAATTATTAATTAGTATTTAGGGTTCTTTAATTATTTATTGGGATTTAGGGTTTAGGGTAAGACCGATAAATATTAACTGTTTACAAGGAACATAATGACAAATAATATGATTATAATGAACAATAATACCAATTTTCTTATTTTAAGTTTGAAATTCAAGAAAAAAAACTAGGCAGAATCTCCCTTAAAAATAGACATTTTTAAGGTACTAAGGCCACTTCAAAACACATCAAATAAATCCAAAAGTACAACACACTATAATAACAACCTCCATAGTATCTCCAACACTCAACTACACAAACTAATAACTAGTCTCCTCTAACACCCAACTACACATTTACAATGCCACATAAACGCTAAAACAGTAGTCACACCATAAAAAAAAAAAATAAATGTAGAAATAGTATTAGAAATCTATATATTTAATGCTTTCTTATTTTAGTTTTGCATATTTGGTTGTTGAGGAATTTTGCATAAGATTTCTTATTACACAATTCCTTTTATGAGAACTCTTAACAATCTTTGCATAATTCCTCTTTTGAATAGGAATATTGCTATTAAAATCAGTTCATCTGATTCATCAATCTATTCTAGTTTAAGCTCACAAGTTATAAAGATTTCTTGTACTATTCTTTAATTATTACAATAAAAGCTCTATTAGTAGAAAATAGTCACCAATCAATTTGCAAATGTAATGAGTATATTTATTCCAAAAAATAAGGAAGCAAATGCATCAAAACCTTAAGTTTTAAAATTTTCTAATAACCATGAGGAAGTGTGACAAATAACAAAACACAAGGGAAGAATGTTGCGTTATCAAAACCACTTGCCAAAATAAGTTGGGAACCAAAAGAACCTAAGAGTGCCAAAACATAAACACAAAGCAAAACTTACAAAATATACTAAATATAGGTTCCCTAGGATTCCTATATACCAAAATTAAGGTATTTCTATTAACAAATAAATAATCAGCCTAATTGATATATCTAGTAGCAAAATTAGCTCACATTATATCCTCAATACAAAGAACCAATGAAACCAATCTTTGTTAGTCAAGTAAAGAATCAAGCAAAAAAAAAAAAAAAAAAGCCTTTAATTCCTTTAAGCCAAAATTGTCTATAAAATAGTTAAAACAAATATTTTTGGTAATACATGGCCATCATCAACTAATACAATTATTTAACAATCCACTAGACCTATGTAATCAATCAAATTAGACAGTATCATGTTCTCCAAACTGTTAAGAGGAAAAACAATCATAAAAATATAAATGTCTCTGTTATTCTATTTTTCCTCATTTCCTTGAGAAGATTAGTGAAGGAAATAAAATCTTATTCGAACTAGAGACATATACATATTCTTTTATTTGAAGTAAGGTTCAAAATTTATTGATAGTTCGATCTAAGAAGATATAATTAACTGAATGGTAGTAAAGTATTGCTCCCCAATTTTTCTTCCTTTAAATGACAGTAAAGTATACATATTTCTTGAAATTTGATACATACACCTTCATCTATTTTCACTGACTATAAAATTCCAAGAACTTGACTTAATTTCACAACAAAGAAGTTAAAATCCCATAAGCTCATAAAAAGAAGGAAAAAAGCAATAAGAACAAATCAACAAAATGCCAAGAAAGTGGGTTACTTTATCAACACAAGACAAAATATAATTCAAGCTAGTTCAACGCATGTAACACCCCTACTAAAAGTAACAACAGAAGCATACCAACACCAGGTATCGCCCCGTCCAGTTGCCCAGACAAGGGGTCTTTATGACGCATAACCAATAGAATAAAACCAAGGCCCAGACTAGTACAGCCAACTCATATATATATAAGATAAGGTGTCTCGTACAAGCATTCTCCATACTGTAACAGTAATAAAATACATAAAGAGAGGAGAAAGCGAAAGGACCTAGACTACTGTCACTGTGGCATCGCCTTTCTATTCGTAGGTCCGTTCGACTCCGGATCTATAAAATAGTAAGATAAAAGACATGTGTGAGTGATAAATCATCCAGTGAGTTTCGTGTATGCTAGTACCTTATAAAACAGATAAAGTAAAGAAATGTCACGTTTTTGTCTCAAAGCCACAGAAATCAATTCTAAAACTCTCTAAAGAAGAGTTGTTCAAAACTCAATCATTTTTGAAAAACTGTGTTTCAATTTCAAATCATTGCCCCAATTTTCAAAATTACAAACACTTCTCCAACAGAAAGTCGGCCTGCATGCAAAACTCACAAGTTTTGTCTTTGACGCCCCATCCCATTGTGCTTAGACCAAAGCCTACAGCATTCGACCATGCGTTACCAAAAAGGTAAGTGCACTGCAGTGTATTATCGAGAATAAATAATAAGGAAACCGTAGCATACTAAGTGTACCACAACACACTGAATCTTTTTTTGCCACCGTAAGCCAAGGGTCCCAATCCTGACGTCAATTACCATCAAGGCGGCAAGGAGTCAGATGCTACCGAGTGTTCCCGCCTAGCATTTAGCGAATGACTCATAAACAACATGCTCGTAGGCATAAGGCAATTGCCAGGTGCTAAACAGCTAGCCAGGATGACTCATCTCAATGTCCTGTCGCCCTGTTTGGAGTAAGACAATCCCTAAAACTAGCTAAATTACGTGGGGTCGTCTATCTCTAACATGAACTAGTACAAAAGATCAAAGTCATTGCTGAGTACTCAACGCTACCAATACCAACCCCTACTGACTGATCAGGCCAAAGGGTTATTCGACCCTATTAGATTTCCAAATCAAACATTTTTGGGGCCAAAATATCATTTTTTTAGAAATTGATCCCACTGACTCACAAGTCAGATAATTGTTCCCTTGGGTTCCGCAGGGCCATTCAATTCATTTCACAGGCACACCATGCCAAAAAAATAATTTTCGAGATCAAAATAATATTTTCCAAAAGTTATTCTCATACCGAGAGATCATTTTCCAAAACCATGGCAAAATAGGGAGGAAAAGTTCTTTTTGCACATTAAAACAAGTTTCCAAGGGCTTTCGGGTCAATTCGCCCGTGCCCGATTTCAAAAGTCATCTCCAAGGGTACTTGGGTCATTTTACCCTTATCCGATTGAAAAGACTTCACAAAATTTTCAATAAGGATATTTCGGTCATTTACTAAATACCCGATTCCAAATGTTTCCACAAAATATTCCAATAAGGACATTTAGGTCATTTTTCAAATACCCAATTTCAAAAGGAACTTATTTCAAGAAATCCAGAATTCCAATCTTCAAAGAAGATTAAATTCAAGTTTCTAATCATTTATCCATAAAATGTTCCAATAAGGACATTCTAGTCAATTTGTGAATACCCGAATTTCAAAAGTTACTATTTTCTGAAAATCCCAAGTATTTAATCCCAAAAGGACTTAATTCACAAAATTCATGCTTTAATAATCCATTTAGGTTTCCAAGCCAATTATGATGTTCATTTGAACCTAAAATGGCATAAAAATAAATCTTACTCAAAAGAACCTTAAATATATCCAAGAATTTCTAAAACGGTGTAAAACATGACATTTCATGGAAAAATAAAGCATACTAGCTTTCAAAAGATTTTAGAAATCAAAGGGACTTAGCTTATATCCTAAACAAGCTTTTACCGTTCATGCGTCGTTCGACTACCGTTCTCACCGTTTCCAACATGCCGTCAACCGTTTACTATTAAACCTACATCAAAAATCATTTTTATGTTAAATTATATTTGGTTAAAAAATAGCCGATGGTTAGCCGACGTTTAGCCAATGTGCCCAATAGGTAGCCGACATCTAGCTGATATTCCTAACAGTTAGCTGATGGGGCCGACGTTTAGCTGACGGTTAAGGAGAACGTTCAACTTTCATTCACCTAATTTTTTTGTCATTCGTTCAATTATTTCGTTTTCCATTTTTCCATATCCTTCCTCCCTTCATGAACAAGGAATTAGCTTCATGTTTCTCATTCATTTCATCCCTAATCTTCCTTAAATTCATTCACTTTCCAACCAAATCCTGAAATTTCGCTGCTTTAACACACAATCTTGTTTCGTACATAACTTTCAATCTACAACTCTGATTTGGTTGTATGATATATCAAAACAATCATAAGACTCTTAAATTTAATTATATGTTAGCCATTTTCTGAGTCCTTATTTCTATGACATAATATAGGGTAAAAATAGCCCCAATAGTTTTGCTCCAATTCTACTATTTATGCTATCCTTTGATTTCCTTTAACCTTTAACACCTTGAGAACATTATAAAAAACCTTAGAAGGGGAGGAGGGGGGTGAATAAGGTTTTTGGCAAGAAAAAATAATTTTTTTGAATTGTCTAAAATGCTGAACAAGAATGATCACCAAGATACTTGGATTGACTTAATAGATGGATAGAAAGCTATCCAAGTACTCATAGATGTATATCCAGATTTAGACAGTGAAAGATCATAAAAAGATAGTACATGAACCACTGAATAAAATGAGACAAGAGATGTATAATGGTTTAATCAACAATGATATACGTCCACTATCTTAAGCCTCACATTTAAGGATTTTCAACCCTATTTCATTAACCTCACTTAATGAAACTGATTTACATACAAAAGAGGATCACCACACTAGGTTTTCCACAACCTCTCAAACACATCAAGGATCACCTCATTAGGTTTTACTCCACAACCTTGACACAAACACAAGACAAGGATCACTCCAATGGGTTTTACCACACAACCTTGAACATACACAAAACACAAGGCTCACCCCTATGGGTTTTACACCGCAACCTTGAAAATACACAAAACAAGGATCACCCATATGGGTTTTACCACACAACTTTGCACATACACAAGACACAAGGCTCACCCCTATAGGTTTTACACCACAACCTTGCACTACAATAGAGATTTGAAAATCAATAGAACGGAGATAAGCTCACTTACTTGAGCAAATGTTTTCTAGGATACAAACCACAAATTACTTTTATCTTTAATACATAATGAACTCACTTTGAAGCTAGATAAAAGGAGATTTTTGAAAGTATTGAGCAATAAGTTTTCTAAGATGCATGTTTCAAAAATCCTACTTCTAATCTTGCTTTAAGGGCTATTTATAGAGCCAAAAAGTGGAGTGCCAACGGTCATAAAAAAACGGCTGCAAATTTTTCTGTTTAAACTCATCCGAGTTTTGGATGAAGATGCATCCAAAAGGTAAGTCCAAAATGGCACATTCCTGACAGAAATTTTTCAACCTGGTTTACAGGATTTTGGATGAACTTTTTGGATTCAAACTGTTCCATCCAAAATTCTGTGAATTTTAAAAACTCTGAAAATCATCTTCTTTGAAGCTTCAAGGTAAAGTCAAATGAATCAAAAGATATAGGAATTAATAAATATACCTTAATAACACTTCCTAGTCTATCATTCTTCATAAAGTGCTTCCATGATATATAACTTCTTATACTCTGATTTTCTCATTTGATCTTCTAATCTTGAAATCAGCGATGAAGAGGTTGTCAACAATTCTTATCTAAAGACTTTAGAAGAATAAAGATTAACCATGTCCTATCACAGGAAATTAATAAGTTAGTCCATATCAATATTTGTTATAAATCAAAACATAAAAGAAAGCCCTTAGGGTTAACAATCTCCCCCTTTTTGAGTGATGACAAACATGACACATTTGATATGTAAATAGAGAGAACACGTTGAACAAATAAATGTAATCTTACAGTATAGGTCACATAGAGATCTTTATGATAAAAAATTTATAAACATATCTCAATGATCCTAAAGCATATCATATCTCTATATAAATATTCAGAGTAATTTGATAGAGATAAAATACTAAAATGCTTCCCCTAATTATATGCTTATGTGACTATTTCGAACATAAGAGGGATGAGAAGAAGTAACAATTTATTCATCCAGAAAGTGTATCCAAAATGTTTTTGGAAGAACATGTGTTTTCAGAATTTTATTTGGATAGGATTTTTGGATGTCCAAAACATTTTTTTTTAGTTTAGTAAATATGCTTATAAGAACATTTGTTTTGGATACGAAGTTTCTGAATCCAAAACTCCCCCTGACTTAATGAATGAAAATCTTATCACAGAATCTAGTCTAAAAAATACCATTATCATAAAAGTGAGCATCACAAACAGGGGGTTTTTCAGAAAATTTTGGTAAACAGTAAATCATATAAATGATTTTCATAGCAGTTCAAATTTGATATCAATGCACAACTGTTCATGCCATAAGTAGTTCATGCAGTTTCTTGAAATTCAATAACTGACGTTTCAGTTTTCAAATTGGTTGCAATTATCATAGCAGTTCTTTCACAGATCAGTCTAATTTCAAAACAGAAGTCATTCTCAAAATTCAGTTTATACAAATATCATTAGTCATGTAGAATCTATATCAGATTATTATGCAAAACCCATAACAACATGTAAATTGTCAGTCATTTGCAGACCTAACATTCTATCCTTATTAGTTAATGCATGTAGGCAAATAACATTTCCTTTCTTCCCAGAGAATGCATTCAACAGCATAGAACAGTCATGCAAACCATAATGCAGACCATAGTATTCACAGACCAACATTTTCACAACAGTTTCATTTTTTCTTTTTCTTTCTCCCCTATAATATTCACTACCACCAATAATATTCACCGTTACCCATAATATTCACTGTCACTTTCTTTCTCCCCCTTTGTTATCAATCAAAAAGAAGCATAGTAGAAGGAGAAGTAATATACAATCAAAAGTCATTAGATAGATAATAAGCATAACAGAGAAGTAAGCTTAGGCAAGTATCAGAAATTAACCAAAGACATAATGTAAATGACTGAAAAAATAAATTGTTCAACTTGCGCAGAAATAAAATTGTTCATCAACCAATCTTGCTGCCCAATATGCTGTCTAGGAAATATTGATGGTTTCGCCCTTGGATCCAGCCCCCTTCTTAGAAAACTGACCAGCTATTCTGTTGGATTTTCTTTTCACAACAACGTATTTTTGCCTTTTTCCAGAGGGTTTGGGCTTGGGAGAAGGTGGAGGAATATCTGTCTTCTGTACGGGAGAAGGCTGCCGAGATGGTTCAGGAGAGGGTTTAGGAGAGGGAACCTTGACATCTGCAGGCAGTTCAGCCTTATCCTCTGAAGATTGTTCATCCTCTTCATGATCAGATATAGAGGCGGAAGGCTTAGCAGATTGCTCAATGACAGATAGCCTGTTTCCAAGATTCTTAATTTCTGAACTAAGAGATTCTAATTTCTCTGCAAAGGAGCTAATTGCACTCAGAATAGTCTTAGATAGGCCGAAGTCCGGAACAGTTCCTTCTTCATCAATTTTTATTTTAGTTCCTGACTTCCCTTCTTCTTTGATCTTTATCAAAATTTCCCTCTCTTTTCCAACATATTCTTTTAACAATTTCCATGAATTTCCCTTTCTTACATACCCCATATTTTCAAAGGAGTCAAAGCTATAGACATTTGTTCTTGAGGGATCACAAGTAACAGAATTTAAATCAACATTGAAAAATCTGAAAACTTTGATCAACAAATTTCCAAATGGTAGAGCCTTACTAGAAGTATTTCTAGATTGTAACATTAACTTAGTTGCCAGGAACCCAAACTTAATCTGTCTCCCCTCTGCTAAGGCTAACATGACTACCATTTGAAGTATACTGATAGAGGTCTAATGGCCGGAACTAGGAACAACAATAGTAGACACCATATGATGCAGAATTTTGCCTAATCCATTCAGCCATTTGAAACTGTGATTTCCAAAGTTCTCAAAACTTTTTCCATCAATAAATAACTTCTCAAAATTTTCAAGAACAAAAATTTCATTTCCATCAGGAAATTTGTTCAACTCAAAATACTGAAAACCGGCATCTCAAACATCACAGATTCTATTCAGCATTCTTTGGTCAAATTCAAAATCTTTTCCTTTTACTCTTGTTACATACCATTGAATTATAAACCCTCCCTCAATTTCTTCCAGTTTGCCCTTTTCTCAAATTTGCATAAAATTTCCAAACTAAAGGAGTATAGATTTTCTCATCAACGGATAACAAACTCCCCCACCTGATATAATCAAACATATCTAGAATATTTGACAGGTTCAGAAAAGAAGGGTGGTTCACTCGATAACCAGAAATAACAGTTCGATTTTTGGAGACCCAGTCATTGTATTCAGATTCACATTTTGAGTCAAGAAATTGGGGTACCTGATTTGCAGAACTCACTTGATCTGAAGAAGATTCAGATGAATCATAATGAGAGGCCGATAAGTAAGGTTGAGGAGAAGCTTCCTTTGCTTTAGCCTTGCCCTTAGTTGAACCCGAAACTTTTTCTTTAACACCAGAGAAGATTTTTGCTCCTTCTTAGGTTTTGGAACGATGGATTTTGTCTTGGCCATCGAAAGATTGAAGCCTTTTTTTTTTCTATAGTGCTTTTTGGTTTTTTTTGAGAAGAAGAGCACAAAGGAATTGTTTTTGGAAGAAGAATGGTTTCAAGGGTTTCGAATGAGAGAAAAAACCAGATAGCTTTGAATGTCTAGGATAGTGTGAGAGTAAAGTGCCTTGAAAACATATATTTTTCTGAGGAGTTTTGAAAAATGCGCAAACCAATTTTTTTGAAACTCAAAATTTGGAATAAGAGAATATTAAGTATTGATTTTGGAACAAGATTAGGTCCGAAATCAACATCCAAAAGTGTGTTTTCCCGAAATGCATTTTGGATGTAGGAATTGGATTCAATTACTATGTCCAAAACAAGGATGAGGTATTTCGGATGTAGTGTTTTGTTTCCAAAACCTTTTTCTTCACAAATCCTACACAAGAAACACTTATACCACATGGTTAGTTTTCAAATTCTTGTAATTCCCAAACCTCTTCTATCCTCAGCTAGAGGTTTAGTGAAGATATTTGCAAGTTGTTCATCTATTGAGACATATTCAACACACACATCTCCTTTGAGTACATGGTCTCGAATGAAGTGGTGTTTAACTTCAATATGCTTTGTTCTCGAATGCTGCACTGGATTTTTTGTTCAATTGATAGCACTTGTATTATCACATATTATAGGTACACAATTAAAATTTAGATTAAAATCTGGCAAAGTATTCTTCATCTATAAGATTTGAGCACAACAACTTCCTATTGCAATATATTGACAATGACCATTTGTGCTTTTTCTTTTAACTTTATATCCTACATAATCTGCATCAGTGTATCCTACAAGATCAAATGTATTAGTGTGAGGATACTATCATCCATAATCATATGTGCCAATTAAGTATCGAAGATACGTTTTACTGCACATAGATGAGATTCCTTCAGATAGGATTGAAAACGAGTATAAAGATATACCAAAAACATGATATCTAGTCGACTAGTAGTAAGATATAGTAGACTTCCAATCATACCTCTATATTTACGTTCATCTACCTTCTTACCCTTTTCATCATGGTCAAGTTTTATGGATGTACTCATAAGTGTGTTGATTTCTTTTGCTTCATTCATTCCAAACCTTTTGAGCAAATTTTTTTGCATACTTAGCTTAGTTTATGAAGATTCCATCCTTGATTTGCTTAATTTGTAGTCCAAGAAAGAAGTTCAATTCTCCCATCATACTCATTTCAAATTCTTGCTGTATAATCTTAGCAAATATCTTGCACAAAGAGTCATTAGTAGCGCCAAAAATAATATTACCAACATAGATTTGGACAATCAATAAGTCACCAGAACTATCAGATTTGATGAACAATGTATTATCAATTAAGCCTCTAGAAAATCGTTTTGAGATTAGGAAACCACTAAGTCTTTCATACCAAGCTCTTGGAGCTTGCTTTAATCTATAGAGAGCTTTAGAGAGTTTGAAAACATGATTTGGAAAAAGCTCATGAGTAAAACCAGGTGGCTGCTCAACGTACACTTCCTCTTCAATAAAGCCATTTAGAAAGGTACTTTTGACATCCATTTGATAGAGTATGAAATTTTTAAAGGATGCAAAGGCAAGTAACATTCAAATTAATTCTAGTCTAGCAATAGGAGCAAATGTTTCATTACAGTCAATGCCTTCTTCTTGATTAAATCCTTGAACCACCAATCTAGCTTTGTTTCTAATTACAACTCCATTTTCATCAAGTTTATTTCTAAAAACCCATTTTGTCCCAATAACAGGATGATCATGCGGTCTAGGAACAAGTTTCCAAACCTGATTTCTTTCAAATTGATTTAAGTCTTCTTGCATGGCAATAATCCAAAATTCATCATGTAATGTAATATTAATACTGCTAGGTTCAATATTTGAATGAAGAGCAAAGTTGTCGATAAAATACCGTCGAGTTTTAACTCCTTGGTTTGGATCTCCAATAATTTGTTCGTTTGGATGGCCTGATTTGTATTTCCAGTCCTTCAGCAATTGATGATTTGCAGAATATTTAGTTTGTTCTTTCTCTTGTTCAATCTGCAATTCTTCAATCTCTTCTTCTTTTACATGAGTATCTAATGTTGGAGCTTTAACATGATCTAACTTAACTTCATTTGAATTTCCTACATCATCGTCATCTCTTTTTGAAGTATAAATATTAGATTCATCAAATACAACATGCACAGATTCTTCCACACAAAGTGTTCTTTTATTGTATACTCTATAAGCATTCTTGTTGGAATAATATTCAAGAAATATGGCCTCATCGGACTTACTATCAAATTTTCCAAGATTATCTCTTGTATTTAGAATAAAACATTTACATCCAAAAATTTTAAAATAAGAGACAGAAGGAGTTTTGTCAAACATAAGTTCAAATGGAGTTTTTCTTAAAAATGGTCTTAACATAACTCGGTTTATTGTATAGCTTGCTGTGTTAACAGCTTCAGCCCAAAAGTATTTTGGAAGAGTATTTTCACAAAGCATTGATCTAGCCATTTCTTGCAAGGTCCGATTTTTCCTTTCAATAACACTATTTTGTTGAGCAGTTTTAGCTACTGTAAAATTATGAAAGACTCCATTTTCATCACAGAAGTGAGTAAATTCGCTGTTACAAAATTCTTTGCTATTGTCACTTCTAATAGAAATCAGTTTGCATCCAATCGAGTTTTGGACACACTTAATTAGTTTTGAAAATTTAGTAAAGGCTTCATCCTTTTGACCAAGAAATAAGGTCCAGGTAAATCTAGAGAAACCATCAGCAATTACATATGCATATTTTTTTCCTCCAAGAATAGCAGTCCTCATGGGTCCAAATAAATCCATATGAACTAATTCAAGAGGTTTTGGGGTAGAAATCATTTTCTTTGGTTTAAAAGATGTTTTGATTTGCTTTCCAAATTGACATGCATCACATATTTTGTGGTTATCAAATTTCATTTTTGGAAGCCCCCTAACAAGTTCTTTTGAGGACAATTTGTTTAACAAATCAAAGGATACATAACCTAATATTCTATGCCAAAGATAACCATCATTGTCATGAACGGATAGGCATCTAATTCTATTAACTACAAGGTCATTGAGATAAAACACATATACATTTCCCATGCGTTTGGTAGTAAAGATGATTTCGAGATTTCCACTGTCAAGTATAGAGCAAGAATCTTTTTCAAAAATGACTTTACAACCATTGCCACAAAGTTGGCTAACAGGTTATACTTCAAATCATCAATAAGTAAGACTTGATTTATAAATGTTAAGGAACCTTTACCAATATTACCAATGCCGAGAATCTTCCCTTTCTTCTTGTCTCCAAATGTAACAAATCCTTTATTTGTGGTCTGAATATCTTCTAACAAAATCGCATTTCCAGTCATATGTCTTGAACAACCGCTCTCCAAGAACCACTTGGTGAAGTTTAAAGACCGTGCCTATACATGAGAAGAAGAGATGATTTTTGGTACCCACACATTCTTCGGTCCATGAAGGTTAGTAACATTTTCTTTGATTTTCCAGAAAGTAGCTTCACCGGATTCCACTTTTCTTTTAACAAGATATCTTGAAACTATATGTCCAGGTTTTTCACAATACGTGCATGCCTTATATGTGCTGTGAGAAGAAGTAGGTTTAACATATTGAAATTTATTCTTTTTGTAGTTATTCTTATGTTCATATCCTAAGCCACTTTGATTTTCCATTAAAATAAATCTAGGCTTGCAAATTTTGTCTTTATCCACATGTTTATATCCTAAGCCACTTTTATTTCCAGCATAAACAAATCTGGGCTTGCAAATATTATCTTTATCCTCATGTTTATATCCTAAGCCACTTCGATTACCAAAATGATGTTGAGTTCCGAGTAGCTTTTCTAGATTGCTTTTACCATTTGTGAATTTCTCAATGCAATTGGTAAGATCATTTACTCTAATTTTCATATCATCAAAGGTGCTAACCATGCATTCAAGAGTTTGAATTTTATCACACAGATTTTTATTTTCCAAAGATGCATGATACAAAGCTGTCATAATCACATCTTTTTCAATTTTAGCACACATATGTGTTTCAAAAGACATTTTGTTGTCATTTAACAAGGCTTCATTTTCTTTCATCAGACAATTAACCTTCAACTTTAACTCTTTATTTTTTTTGGACAGATTTTTTAATTCATAAAACATATCACATAACAACTCATTAGGATCAACATGCTTTTCAGTCATAGATATATGCAAATTAGACATGCAATCTGATGTTTACCTCATTTTCCAAGACCATGAAGCAAATGTTGGCAGTTTCTTCCTCATCTTCATTTAAGTCCTAAGCTCCCATCAATCCTTTATCTTTCTTGACCTTCAGGTCTTTCTTTTTCTTAGACGTTTTTCCTTTCTTGCCTTTGCAACCGGACAGTCTGCAATGAAGTGATCCGTGCTTTTACATTCAAAGCATTGAGGTTTGAAGCTGGAGGTTTGTCCTTTCTTTCTTATAAGCTTCCTTTCTCGTTTGTAGTTTCCTTTGTTGAACATCCTTCTGAATTTCTTTGTTATCATTGCCAAGTCATCATTATCCATTTCCATGCCTTCACTGCTTTCCGAAAGACTTGTTTCTCCATCTTCATTTTCAGCCTTTAGAGCAATCCCTTTTCTACATCTATCATGATCATCAGATTCATGAAATCTTTTAAGCTTCATCTCATGAGTTAAAAGAGATCCGATCAACTCTTCAGTAGGTAGAAATTTTAAATCCTTAGATT
Organism: Voacanga thouarsii; assembly: GCA_026120185.1. Taxonomy (NCBI): domain Eukaryota; kingdom Viridiplantae; phylum Streptophyta; class Magnoliopsida; order Gentianales; family Apocynaceae; genus Voacanga; species Voacanga thouarsii. The sequence continues at coordinate 2,207,781 of JANUWF010001161.1, forward strand.
CTTCTACAGCAAGAGTTTTAGGCCGCTAGCTTTTTGGTAGAACATCAAGAATTTTTCGGTTTTGTTCCCCAAGGGAATAAACCTTTCCATAAGCTTTCAGACCATTTGAGATAGTAGTAAATCTTGTGAACATGTCTATGGTGCTTTCATTGGTCTCATAGTAAATAATTCATAATCATGAATAAGAAGCCCTAGTTTCGATTCTTTGACTTGGGTAGTCCCTCCATGGGTGACTTCAAGCATTCTCCACATATCATGGGTTGAATCATAACCACTAACACGGTTGTATTTAATCGCATCTAGTGCACAACACAAAATGTTCATAACTTGAAAATTTAGAGTTATTTTCGCATTGTCTTCCACACTATACTCATCATTCTATTTAGGTATTTTTATGCAATCAATCATCTTTGATGGAATAAAAGGACCATTCTCTATTAAACTCCTTAACTCGAAGTTAATAGAACACACATAAATTTTTATTCTATTTTTCCAGAAAGTATAGTTGCTTCCATTAAACAAAGGATGACGATTTTTTGAAGACCTTTCAACATATGGAAGAGAAGATGAGCTTGACATTAAGATCTTTTCTACAAGGCTGTTAAACTAAGAGTATGTAGACCTTACTCTGATACCAAATGAAAAACCTTAGAGGGGGGAGGGGGTGAATAAGGTTTTTGGCAAGCAAAAATAATTTTTCTGAATTGTCTAAAATGCTGAACAAGAATGATCACCAAGATACTTAGACTGACTTTATAGATGCATAGCAAGCTATCCAAGTACTCGTAGATGTATATCCAGATTTAGACAGTGAAAGATCATAAAAAGACAGTACATGAACCACTGAATAAAATGAGACAAGAGATGTATAGTGGTTCGATTAACAATGATATACGTCCATTACCTTAAGCCTCACACTTAAGGATTTTCAACCCTATTTCATTAACCTCACTTAATGAAACCGATTCACATACAAAAGAAGATCACCACACTAGGTTTTCCACAACCTATTAAACACATCAAGGATCACCTCATTAGGTTTTACTCCACAACCTTGACGCAAACACAAGACAAGGATCACCCCAACGGGTTTTACCACACAACCTTGAACATACACAAAACACAAGGCTCACCACTATGGGTTTTACACTACAATCTTGAAAATACACAAAACAAGGATCACCCCTATAGATTTTACCACACAACCTTGCACATACACAAGACACAAGGCTCACTCCTATGGGTTTTACACCACAACCTTGCACTACAATAGAGATTTGAAAATCAATAGAACGGAGATAAGCTCACTTACTTGAGCAGATGTTTTCTCGGATACAAGCCACAAATTACTTTTATTTTTGATACACAATGAACTCACTTTGAAGCTAGATAAAAGGAGATTTTTGAAAGTATTGAGCAATAAGTTTTCTAAGATGCATGTTTCAAAAATTCTACTTCTAATCTTGCTTTAAGGGCTATTTATAGAGCCAAAAAGTGGAGTGCCAACGGTCATAAAAAAACGGCTACAAATTTTTCTGTTTAAACTCATCCGAGTTTTGGACTCAGGTTTTGGACGAAGATGCATCCAAAAGGTAAGTCCAAAATGGCACATTCCTGACAGAAATTTTTCAACCTAGTTTACAAGATTCTGGATGAACCTTTTGGATTCAAACTGTTCCATTCAAAATTCTGTGAATTTTAAAAACTTTGAAAGTCATCTCATTTGAAGCTTCAAGGTAAAGTCAAATGAATCAAAAGATAAGAAGACATAGGAATTAATAAATATATTTTAATAACACTTCCTAGTCTATCATTCTTCATAAAAAGCTTCCATGATATATAACTTCTCATATTCTGATTTTGTCATTTGATCTTCTAATCTTGAAATCAGCAATGAAGAGGTTGTTAACAATTCTTATCTGAAGACTTTAGAAGAATAAAGATTAACATGTCCTATCACAGGAAATTAATAAGTGAGTCCATATCAACGTTTGTCATAAATCAAAACATAAAAGAAAGCCCTTAGGGCTAACACATTAATTCATTCAATTTTCCTTCAAATCATCTTTGTTTATTTAATTTTCAGATTCAAATAACTCACAAGAGTCATGCTTACTCAACAAAAATTCACTTCTTTCAATCACAAACTAGTATAATTCATTTTTTTCCAACCAAGTAACTTCTATTTTCATTTTATTTTAATCATCATCTCATCAACCAAGATCAATCCTTCAAACTACCATAAAAATTCAGTTCTTCATCACACAAAACACTATCCATAAATCTCCTAGGAAGCCAGCATACATAAGCATATACAAAATTCATAAACAAAGTTCATAAACCCTAGCTTTTGATCCAAAATCAAGGAATAAAAATCATGTTTTCATGTTAAAATTAACATCAAAATGATTACCATTCACCCCAAAACAACTTTAATTCTAGCAAGGTGAGGTTTTACCTTGTATATAAGGCTATTTGGTGTGTTGCTCCAAGAACTTCTCGAGAACTCATATACAACACCAAAAACACACACTAGTATCCTTTCTCTCTCTTTTTGCTAATTTCTTTGATTTCTATTTCTCTTGTTTTTCCTTCCTTATGGCTGCCAAAATTATGGCTGTGAAATAGCCTTCCCACCACCATTTCTCATCAAAGTTTGGCCAAGAGAATTTTAATTCAATTAAATGTATGGTAGCTAATATATAGGTGTGTTCCAATTGAAAAATTACACACCATTTCACTTATTTTTCTTCCTCAAAATTTCCTCTTCTTTTCTCTCTTATGGCTGCCAATTTTCTAGCTGTTTTTAAGCCACTCAACCACTTCTTCATGGTCAAAATATTGGCCAATTATATTGCACAAGACATTAAGTAATTGGCCCCACAAATGATGTGTTCCAATCACAACAATACACATAATTCTTTATTTATTTTGTAATTCTCTAATTCCATGTGTCTTGCATGAATTCTTCATGCAACCTCTTATAAATTGACCAATGTTCATGGGCTACCGATCACAAAATGCCACACGTACCATTTTTAACCGCGATTTTCTATTTTTCTCAGAAATGACCAAAATCAAGTCCAAAACGAAAAAATATTTTATTTCACCATTCAACTCCAAAAATTCTATTGAATCCATTGGTAATACATAAATTCTTCAATTATATCTCAGTTTGCTCAAATTTGTGGTCAAAGTCACAGGCGCAGTCAAAATGACGAAAATACCCCCAAAAACCCGAATAACTTATTTTACACTAAAATGTGCGTTTCATCGCATCGATCAATTTCCGTTCATAACGTACCCTCAAATTCTTATTTTATTAATAGTAGTAACCTTCTAAAGATTTAGAGTACGGGTAGAACAAATTTAATATTTACATCCAAGTCCCAACAAAATATTATCATACCAAAATGTTCGCTTCATTATACCCATCATCTTTTGTTTTGACCATCGATGCAAACTCTCATTCTATAACAAGTAGTAGCCATTTAAAGGTTAAAATATGGGGTATTACTCTTTTCGCTCCTTGCAAAAAAATTTCATCCTCGAAATTGGCTCATTCTTGGAATAATTCTGGATACTTTTTCAACATCTTTGCTTTCGTTTCCCAGGTCGCGTCTTGCACTGGATGATGATTCCATAGAACCTACACAAGTGTAATTTTCTTATTCCATAATTCTTTTTCAGCACACTCCAAGATCTTAAACGGCTTTTCCTCATACTTCAAGCTTGGAATAATCTCAATAGGCTTATTATTCAAAACGTGTGTAAGGTCAGCTACATATTTTTGAAGTTGGGAAACATGAAATATATTGTGAATTCCTTAAAGCTCTGCTGGTAACTCCAATTGGTAAGCCACTTTCCCAATTCTCTCAACAATAGGGAATGGTCCAACATACCTAAGTGCCAACTTCTTCTCTTGTCCTCTAGTTCCCAATTGCCATTGTAGAGTCAATTTCAAGAATACATGATCTTCTTCTACGAACTCCAAATCTCTCCTGCGTCTATCTGCATAGCTCTTCTGTCTACTCTGAGTTGCCTCCAACTTGCTTTTGATCACTTCCACTGCCTGTCGAACTTTTTCAAGATTAAACGCATCTTGCTCACTCATTCTTCATCCTAAACTTTCCCAATATAATGGGGACTGACATTTTCTCCTATATAATACATCAAACGAGGCCATTCCAATTGTTGATTGGTAACTATTATTATATGCGAATTCGGCATATGCCAAATTGTCAATCGACTTAGTTCCAAAATCTAAAGCGCAAGCCCGCAACATGTCTTCCAAAACTCTGTTCACCCATTTAGTTTGCCCATTCATTTGTGGGTGTGCTGTGTGTTAAACTTTAATGTTGTCCCATACATCTGCTGCAATATAGTCCAGAACTTTGAGGTGAATCTCGAATCTTGATCTGACACGATACTAGAGGGTATTCCATGTAGTCTGATTACTTCCTCCATATAAATCTTACTTAACTTTTCTAAAGAATTAAGTTCATTGATGGGAATGAAATGTGCGGACTTAATCAGTCGGTCCACTATCACGTTGTCTTTTTCTATCCTACTGCCATGGGTATTCTTGTAATGAAATCCATAGTAATTTCATCCCATTTCCATGATGGAGTAGGTAGTGGCTGCAATAACCCTCCAGACTGTTGCTGATCAGCTTTCACTTGCTGACAAGTTAAACATCGAGCCACAAAGTCTGAAATGTCCTTCTTCATACCAATCAATAAATAATACATTTATCTATAAATAATGTCATTTCAAGTCCTAATACATTTTTACGGCTCCTGGATGGATGGTATACTTAATTCGATGTGCTTCTGTTAAATATCTTGCCTCATCGCAGACTGTTTTAGGATACAATATCAATCTCGATAATAAATGATCCCGTCATTGTTCTTTCGGAACTCACCTCCTTCTTTACCCGCCTCCTTTTGCACAAACTTTTGCAACTCTTCATCTTTATCTTGTTCTCCCTTCAACTGTCGTAGGAAAATGAGTGAATGGAGATATTACTCATCCTTATTTCTCCATCCACTGCAAATGCTTCTAATTTCAGAATTCGTAGCATCCGAAGAGCTGATAAACTCGCATTCCTACTAAGGGCATCTGCTACTGTATTTACTTTTCCAGGATGATATTTAATTGGGCACCAGAATTCCTCCAAATATTCTATCCACCTACGTTGCCTCATATTCAAATCCTTTTGAGTAAAAACATATTTCAAACTCTTATGGTCAGTGAAGGTTTCAAACTCAGCTCCATATAAATAATGTCTTCATTTCTTAAGTTCAAATACAATAGCTGCTAATGTTGGAATTTATACCATCTAAACTAGTTTTCTGATCAATTATCAAATTTATTAATAAAAAGATTTATTCTCAAATTTTGTTTGTGAATTTACATTTTATTTTTGCACGATTTACATTTGGAAATGACTCATTGTGTTTAAATAAATGATCCGTATGAATGATGGTCTTTCACAGTAAGGTATGGATCATAGATTACTTAACATATAAATGATTGTTCTTAATCGATTGATGAGAATGGGAATCTCATTATGTTTAGGTTATTGTATTATGAATTCCAAATGGAGAATGGCTTACCTTTAGCCAGTGAGTAGTCCACTCACTTCATAACATGAGCATATTTCGAATACATAGAATAAGACCTGTAATAGTAGTTTCTAAAAGTACTATTTAGAAGAAACCTAAACTATTACTGCTACAGGTGGACTAACACTCTACCGCTTCAGTATGAATTGGTGATCTGATGAAGCTAGAAGCATGTACTTTGATATGTTGTAGTTGAGGTTCTTTCATAGAGCCGATATACTTATATGTTGGGTATATGTGACTAGTTAGTTAAGATAGACTTGTACAAGATAGCTTCTGTGCTATATCACCCCTTGTGACTATTCAAATGATCTAAATATTCAAGGCCCTGGGGAACATGACTTGGATGTTTACTTTAGTGTAGCTCCCTTGGAAAGAGGAAACATTTTAGGAGTCATGAATCATTGGACTAGAGGTCTAAGGATAGTAGATGTCTATTAGAGAGGTGTTAGTACACTTCTCCTCTCTAAATGCATGACAATACGTAGAGGGTAATTTTAGTCATTACATCTGTAGGTCGAAGACTTTGCAAACGCAACATTATCCTTAGAGTCAATATTTCCTTATAGTGATATTAATAAATATTTAAAATGTAAAATATAGCTATTTATATAGCATGTGTATTTTGATCATTTTAGTAGCCAAGGTGATGTGTCTTTTGATCCCCGGAATAGCCCTTATGTCCTGACAGATTTGGGTTAAGGAATTGGTCTTGATAATTATAGGTTGTATTTTATTTTATTTTGGTAATCTAATTTATTATTGGACTAAAATAAAATAAAAAGCCCGAGAGAGAGTATAATTTTATCTAGTTTAATTGGTTAATTAATTATTCAGGGCCTAAGACCCAAATTGAATAATTAGAAAATTAATCTAGGTATAAACTAGATAAAAGATCTGATATTTTATTTTGGTCTATTTGAACTTGTTAATTATTTATTTGGCTGTTTAATAAAGTACAAAAAATAAATAATCGAGACTTATTATCTATGGGTATTCAAACCCAAGAGTAAATAATTTTATCTAACCCAATGAATAAGACCAAGGGTAAAATAAAATTAAAAAAATAAATAAATAATAAAAAAACACAGGATGGATCCTCGTATCATTTGACGTGAGAAGATAACAGAAAGTATGGTGTTTTTTGTTTCAAGCTATTGGTCTCTCTATCGTGAAGGCATGAAAAGAAATGAAGAGGAAATCAAAGGGTAAGCTCTTTGATTTCATTTTCACAGTGATCCCATTTTTTTCTCAGAAGCATAGCAAACCCATCATTCTGTAAGCTTGCACCGGCAAATGAAAAGGGATTATTTCGGAAGCTCAAAAGTTTCGCGTGAATAACACGAAGTCGACATTTATAAGGATGTGATCCAGTAGCGTCAAGCATCCTGGTACAGACATATTCTTCAGTGCCAATAAAGTCCTTCAAACACAGAGGTAAATTTTTTTGTTTTGTAAGCATACTTTCAGTTTCATCATTTTTGCTATTTTCGTCCTTCAATTGGTATCAGAGTATGGTTTGGCAAATGTAAGAAGTATGCTAGGCTTAACTAAAATAATAAAATATTTGTTTTGGATGTTTTCTATGAAGCTTCGCGTTTCTGGTATGAGATAGTCTCTGTGTAAGCTTCGTGAGTGGAAGCATAGGAATACTATAATTTACTGCTTTCTTAGATGAAACATGTAAGCCCACTGTTTTTAAGGGCTAGGAGCTTGTTGAGTGGCTTTACATACTGCCTGCATGAAAGAACCAGAAGAAGAAATGCAAAATTGTAGAAGAAAAACCACAGGAACAGCTGGAGAAGATTAGTCGAGCCGAGCCGCAAGCTAAGCCGAGCCGAGCCGAGCTGTGTTTGTGTGAGGAGCCAAGTAGGCCGCGACTTGGAGTTGCACCAGTGCTACCTGGCGAGGATTGCTTCCTTGTAGAAGCCTTTGGCTTCCTCGCAACACATGAGGAAGCCATCCTCGTGGAAGACCCTCTTCTGCGAAGCTGCTGATGGGCTGGGTCGCGAGCACCTGCCCAGATCGTGGCCCATGGGTTTTCCCAAGGGCGATGATCCAATGTGGTAGGTGCACTGGACCAAAAATAAAAAAATAATAATAAATAAATAAATATTTTTTTTGTCCCATATCAAACGAAGTTATTTTTATTACAATAATTAATATTCTTTGAATATTTTACATGAAAAATAATAGTAAAGAAAATTTAAAATTAAACAAGACCATTAATTAATTAATTAATTTATTTAATTCTATTATTTGGACACTTAGGTTAAAAGAATAGAAAAATATAAAAACGTTTACAGTTTTCTAGCATGCTTATTTCTTTTTGTACCCTATGTGAGTGTTTCCTCAAAGACCAAAGTCTTTAGAAATTTTTGATAAAGAAAAATATTTTTCTTAAATCAAATGGTTAAGTTTAATTCGAACAAAAATTAATTTTTGGTTATTTTCTCAAAAGATTTTATCTTTGACATAGAAAATATTATGGATTTAGATATTGTGAATTAAAATAGAAAACCATTTTGATTTAATTTTAACAAGAAAAGTTATTTTTATCAAATTAAACTTGAGATCAAAATCTCTTGAAAATTGTTAAAATTATTAAGTTTATTAACTTAAATATAATTAATCCATGAAAAATTTCTCAAATGGTATAAACCTTGACATAGAAATTTTATGGGTTTAGATATTTTAATTTTGAGTTAAAAGAAAACTTAATTGAAATTTGTTGGGTATCTCAGGCTCATATCGTATACGGCGCAATAGAAAATAAGACGAGATACCCTCACAGGACCCGTCTATGTGTGGAAAACAAGACATAAAGAGAGTAAAGGTAACAGCTTTTAACTTTGGGTGATCGTCCGAAGAACAAAAAAATTTCTTCTTCAAGTTGAGGCGCGATCCAGCAATCCTCGTAATCAACCTCCACGTGAGTTGAACGTCTAACCGCTATAATCACAGTGTGTGATTATCTCTAACAGTAATCCATACAGAGGATACACTCAAGCACCAAAATTTTCTGTGCTAGCAGAAAAAGATGGCGGCTAGGGTTCTTTGATCAAGATCAAATCGAGAGAGATAGAAAGAAGAGAGAATGTCCGTGGCTGTTGTTTTGTGTGTTGTTTAGCTAGGGTTTTTCGTGTGTTACATATACTATATATTACACGAAATTTCCCTCCCAAAACTAAGAATTCTAATCCTATTAGAATTCCCTAATTGTAATTGGAAACATCAAGCTCTCATAATTATAACTTGGACCACAAATTATAACTAATTATAATTTGTCTACAACTTCTCTTTTTCTCAATCAACCCCACTATGTTATCAAATAACATCTTGAGTATATAGTTCTTTATTGTGTGTGACCTATTAGGTTTCCCAGTCAATTGGTAGCGAACATGAATTAATCCAAACGTCTTTGAGATTAATAATCCATAATTAATTAGAATTAATCCTATTAATTCTAATCAGGATTAGTTTATTAATTCATCAATTAATAAACCTATATTCCCATATCATGAGTGGTATCTAGCAACACATCATGATTACCCAAGAGTCCAGGAAGTCAAATGGCTTAACATGAACCCTTCTATAACAAACTTCAATGCAATTAACTCCTTTCACTATACAATATCTCATCCAATGAACTTGTTCCATTAACAAGCATCCATGTATTAATTTTGAGTATCTCAATACTCATGGTTATGAGAACCACCGCCTGATCTAATCAGGAAGTCTAACACATGCTAGTCTTAATGCATTAATGATGTCCTATCTTATTAATACTATTACTAGAGATTATTTAAGTACTAACACCATCCAGTGTAGTAGGAATCTTATATCATGATCTCTATCATGATTTCCTTAACACAATGTTGTTCTAGGGACTTTATCGAACAATTATATTATTTAAAGTAAACAAAAGAAACTGTAAGATAAATAATGCCTTTTATTAAAATAAAATGTGTCATATACAATGTACAAGTAATTGCCTCTAGGGCACAACACTAACAAATTTTCAAAGGATATTTTCCAAGAAAACCGTCATTTTAAAATACTAAGTGTGAGAGTGGTTCCAACGGCCTCATAGCTTCCATCATGATACTCATTAGAGATCGTGGATCCCCTCGCGTCACCCTGAGAGTGAATCCGTATAGGATGAGAATACTACAAGAATCTAGAACTAATGGATGGATATAATTAATAACCCGGGACACATGCTATGATCGGTCAGCCCACGTTGGAGGTTATAGTGCGAGGAATGTCCATAGGAAATGAGAAGAAATGGTCATCTCACGATGGAGTTATCTTCTAGATCATTAACTAGAAGGGAAATTAATTTGTGGTGGTTAATACACTTAGCTTAGGAAACTGTTAATCTCCCTAAGAAGCTATGTCAATTTTTCTAAGAGCTAAATTAATCATATTAAAGATAATAATAATAGGATTAACTATTATCGAATTTAATATGAGGATAAAGTCACAAATTATTTTGTTTTTCACAAACTGAAATTTATTTTATTTTTAATTTTTCAGAAATGGTTAGTGGAGATTCTTTTAGTCCTTTGGCCATTATTCTCCAAGATAATAAGTTAATGGGTCCAAATTATATGGATTGGAAAAAAAAACTTGGACATAATACTCACTGTTGAAGAGTATAAGTATGTCCTCTTGGATACCTACCCTATTATTGGGGAGGGTTCCACTACTGAGGAGTGAGAGACTGAGAAATCATAGAAGAAGGCCAACGAAATGGCTCGATGCTACATGTTGGCCTCCATGGCTAATTTGCTCCAGTCTAAGCACAAGCACATGGCCATTGCATACGACATTAACTAATCAATAGCCACGATGTTCGCATATAAGAGCCGGCCTGCAAGGCAGGAGGCTCTTAGGACGATCATCAACACTAAGATGGCTGAGGGAGCATCAGTCAGAGAGCATATACTTAAGATGATTGCTGCTTTCGAAAAAAATAGAAGTCTTAAGGGCTGTAATTGACCCCGAGAGCCAGGTGGACATGGTTCTCGAATCTCTTCTAGGCTCTTTTACTTAGTTCAAGTTAAATTATAACATGAACAAGTTAAACATAAGTTTAACTGAGTTAATGAAAGAGCTCCATGTGGTAAAGAAGGTCATGAAGCCACAGTCCAAGGCTATGATTGCTAGCACTTTTTCTTCTAGAACTAGGCCCAAGCCCAAGAAGTTCAAGAAGAAGAAGGGAAACACACCGGCCCAACCCAAGAACTAGCCTAACAAGCCCAAAGGCAAATGCTTCAAGTGCAGATAGAAGGGACACTGGAAAAAGAAGTGTCCAGAATTTTAGACCAAGAAAAACCCTACAGATATTGTTCTCTATCTAGAGTCAATTTCAATGGTTGGATCAACTTCCACTTGGATTGTTGATTTTGGTGCCACTAATCATATCTGTAACTCCTTGCAGGAGTTTAAGAAGATAAGAAGACTCCAGAAGGGCGAGCATGGACTACGAGTAAGAAATGGAGCACAAGTATGGGCCCTTGCAGTGGGAGAGCTGGATCTTGTTTTTTTATTGTAATAAAGTAGTTATTTTGAAGGATATTTTATATGTACCCTGTTTTAGATAGAATTTGATTTCAGTTGTAAAGCTAATAAATCATGGATATTCTGTTTCTTTCCATTCTGGTATTACTATAAATAGAAAGGGAGAAATTTTATATACAGGACACATGTATGGAAACTTATTCTTTTTAAATCCTACAAACAATCAAATAAATAATGCTCAATCTGAACCTCTAAGTAAGAAGAGAAAGACTAATGTCAATGACTCATATCTTTGGCATCTAAGGTTGGGTCATATTAACTTAATCAGGATTTAGAGATTAATCCATGATGGGCCCTTGGGCTCATTAAGATTGGATAGTGGCCTTAGTGTGAATCCTGCTTTATATGAAAAATGACTAAAAGGTCGTTCACCCAAAAAGCTTATAGAGCCAATGAGATATTGGGCCTTATTCATACTGATGTGTGTGGTCCTTTGTCTATAAAAGTAAGAGGGGGTTTTGAGTACTTCATCACTTTCATGAATGATTGTACAAGGTTTGGTTATGTCTACTTGATGAGACACAAGTCTGACTCTTTTGACAAGTTTGAAGAGTTTAAGGCTGAAGTGGAGTGTCGGACAGGTAAACTGATCAAAATCCTACGATCGGATTGTGGTAGAGAGTACCTCCTCGGTGAGTTCAAGTATTATATGGTACATAATGGGATAGTATCCTAACTCTCTTCATCAGGTACACCCCAATAGAATGGAGTAGCTTAGAGAAGGAACATGACATTAATGAAAATGGTCCGAAGCATGATGTCCTATGCTACTTTTCCGGTCTCTTTTTGGGGATATACCTTGGAAATAATGGCATACATTCTGAACTTAGTACCTTCCAAATCAGTGCCTAGGACACTCTATAAGATGTGGACTGGGCGTAAGCCAAGTCTAAATCATCTCAGGATATGAGGCTATCCAGGTTTTGTACTAATCAAGGGAGATAAGTTAGAACCAAGATCAGAATTATGCTACTTGTTTGGGTATACAAAGGAACAAAAAGAGGTTACTTTTATGATCCCAAGGAACAAAAAGTACTGGTAAGTTCTATTACTAGATACTTGGAACAAAATTGGAACTCTACGGGAAGTTAACTTTGGAATCAACTTCTTCAGACCCGATTATGGAACAAGAAGAGGCACAGCCTCAAGAAACTGTACAAACGAAGATTCGTTGTAGTGGAAAGGTATCTAGAGTTCTAGAAAGATGGACAAAAGAGGCTTTCGAGCTGATCTCTGACCATCGGAACAAGATCCCACTAGATACGAGGAGGCTATTGTTGATGCCGATGTAAATCTATAGTATGAGGCAATGAAAATCGAGATTGAGTCTATGTACTTCAATTAGGTTTTGAATCTTGTAGCTTCATCAGAAGGGATAAAACCTATTGGGAGTAAGTGGCTATACAAGAGGAAGAGGAGAGTAAATGGGAAGGTGAAAATCTTCAAAGCTAGACTTGTAGCGAAAGGGTATACTCAAAAAGAGGGAATCGATTATGAGGAAACCTTTTCCCCAGTAGCCATGCTTAAGTCCATATGTATCCTCCTTGCCATTGCATGTCATTTCAACTATGAGATATAGCAAATAGATGTTAAGATGACATTTCTTAATGACCATCTTAATGAAGACATCTATATGTCCCAAATCATAAGGTTTTATTGCTACAGGCCAGGAACATATAGTTTGCAAGCTTAAGAAGTCCATTTATGGACTTAAGCAGACATCTAGAACATGGAACATTCATTTTGACAAGACTGTAAATTCTTACGGTTTCATTCAAAATGAGGATGAACTATGCGTGTACAGAAAATTGGAAGGCGTAAATGTTTTTTTTCTAGTCTTATATGTGGATGACATTCTACTTATTGTAAATGATGTAGGAACATTGTCATATACTAAGGTTTGGCTATCTAGTCAATTTAGTATGAAAGACTTGGGAGAAGCCAGTTACATTCTCGAGATTGAGCTTCTTAGAAATAGGAAGCAGAGAATGTTAGAATTATCCCAAACGACATACATTAACAAGATGCTGGCCAAGTTTAGCATGGACTCATTCAAGAGAGCTCTAATCCCTTGCAGACATGGGTTATCTTTTTGTTCTAAGGACTGTCCTAAGTCTCGAGAGGAAAAAGATAGGATGAGTAGGATTCTCTACGCTTCGGCTGTGGAAAGTCTCATGTATGCCATGCTGTGCATTAGGCCAGATATTTATTTTGTCGTAAGCTTAGTTAGCAGATATTAATCAAATCCTAGGGAGGTTCATTGGCAAGCTATAAAAGTACCTCAATAGTACAAAATATTATATGTTGGTTTATAGGGCTAATTGTGAAACTCCACCAAAAGCCAACCCTAGAGTAAGGGGGTCGGGATGTATATCATATTATTTTGCATGAATATATATATTTTTGAATGATTTTATGTGCTTTAGAATTGTGGATTATAGGTTAAAATGCTTAGTTATGCTTATGGAGTAGGAGGGGTAAAATGGTAATTTTGCTTGAGGTCAAAATAGGAAGATGGCTTGAGGATTTCATAAGAAGAATATGTGGTTGAGAAAATAGGAATAAGAGTTAGTGTGGTTTAGTGGTTAGAGCTTGGTGCATTAATTTCTAAGGTCATGAGTTCAAATCCCACCATTTAAGCTTTTGTCATGATTATCTTAACTAAGTTTGAATTTTTGTTTTCTGGCATTCCATAAAAATAGGAATTTTGTCTTAGGGGAGACATGAAGAGAATGTCCTAATCTTATCCTCGTGTCCTAAAAAGAATTCTAGAGGAATTCTTGTCCTTTTTATTACCTCTAGCTTGTCCTACCATTTTTATAATTTAAATTCATTAAATCTCTTCTTTTGAACTCCAAAATTCTATGATATTTCTTCACCTTGAATTTCAAAAATCAGCTGTGGAGGATGGGGGAGTTAGCCGAAAATAGGAGGGGAAATAGGAAGGGGTTCCAAGAGAAATCAAACACCATGGAAGGACCTTCAAAATTCACCTTCATGTTGTTCATGTGTTAGTGAAGGGAAATTTGGAAAATTTTCTAGAATTTTTGCAGACCACCTCTTCAAAAATTCAGCCAGCAAACCTCTTCATTTGCTGCCAAGAAAATGGTCATTTCATGTGGCTTGAAGGCTAGAAAATCTGTGCAATTTTCGGATTGCACAAACTGTGCAAAACCAGGAAAAAATTCTGGACATTTTCACAGCTTTCAACCAACGAAATGAAGCTGTTTTAGTCCATCTTCAAGCCAGCAAAACTCCTCTGTATTTCTCCAGGAAGAAGGCTGGAAAACCACCTTAGAAAGACCTTCAAACCCTCTCAAGAAACAGCTGCAAATTGGGTTGGAGAAGTGCAGCGAATTCTGCACAAAAACTCTTCATCAACCTTCGAAACTCTTGAACCTTGAAACCAGAATTTTTCCAGTTTTGCTTCCTTCAAGCCTAGGCCGAAAATCACCCTTCAACTTCTGTAAAATTGACCCTTGTTCAGCCATGGACTGAACATCATGACCTTCACACTTACCTTGAGCATATGGACTCCATAACCACACCTCAAAACACTCCTAAGATCACTCCATTCAAACTCTTTTTGAACTTCAAATAATTTCAGATTTTTGCTCCATGAAAACACCCTTGTATCAAGCTAATAAACTAGAATTTTCTCTGCCATATTAGACTGCATTTCTGCTAGCCTTCTAACCTGAACAAGCTTCACTCATTTCAGCAAAGGTAGCTAGTTCAACCGGCACCATTGAAGAGTATAGAAACCTTCCTTGATCAAACACCATAGCTAACCTCCTACCTTAAACAACTCCACAACTTCCTCCATTTAAATTTCAAAATCTGATCACTCTCTCTCCCACAAGCTGAAAACCGAAACTCCTATCCATCCCAAACCATTCGGCCAACAGCTCTCTAGAAAATTGTGAGCCTGTTCTCTTATTCTCTCCATTTTTTACCAAGAACACCAAGAACACACAGTAAACTTTTTCAAGCCTAAACCTACTCTAAACACTTCAAATCACTCTCAAATACTCCAAATCACTTCTATTTAATCCCTAAACTTCATTTCTGGGATTTATAACACAAAACCTCGCCAACAAGAATTTTCAAACGGATCGAAATTAGCCTTTTCTCTTGAAGGTCTCAAGAACATCAACAATTGTTCATCTTTTTTTTTTTTCCATTCAATTCTTAATATACCCTTCTAAGGCTCTCTCTCTCTCTCTCTCTCTCTCTCTCTCTCTACCGAAATGGTTGATCAACCATCAACCATGGCTATTTTTCCGGTGGATCACTCAAGGCTCTCTATCGCGCGTGGACCTTCTTTTGTCTTCATCAAAGCAATCAACAATCAAGTATCTATTCTTAAATCCTTTCCTTTTAAATTCTGAAATCATGTCTCCTAGGTGTTGATAGGGAGATAGAGTATGAATGGAGGTTGAGTATATGCATGTGGATTAAGGGGATGGAGTTACGACATGATGATTGTTGTATATAGCTAAGTTGTATGTGTTTTCTTTTTGAATCTTCGTGCTTAATGAATTTTATGGATGTTTGAAGCATGTTAGGGATTATGACACCAAAGGTGATTAGGCTCTCATGTTTCTATTTTCCATTGAAGCCATTAATGATGATTATGCCTAGAAGGAAGTTAGCCTTGTGATAGTATGTGTGAAGTCAAGCATGTGTTCATGAATGGATTGGTTTATTATTTGATGTTGGAGAATGTGTTTATGAATCTTTTCTAGCAATAAGAAAATCATGGTGAAAGAGTATTTCCTTGTTAAGTCTAGGTTATTTTTATTAACAAAATTTTATTACTTTAAATAGAATTACTACTATATTTTTTTCTATAAAATTCGAAACTCTAGGAAGATTTGGAGTGGTTTATTAATTAAAATATTAATATTTTCTTTATCAAATAAATGAGATCTTTTGTTAAAAATAATATATATATAGTAATAAATCATTTATGATAAATAAAATATTAGAATTAATTGATGACCTTGTAGACCTTAGTTCAAACTTTTACCTATATTCCTAAATATTATTTTAAAATCTATTTGTTATTTATTAATTTAAATTTTAAAATAATTCATTTATTATTAATTTTATTTATTACTAATTAATTATTATAAATAAATAAATGAATAATATATTTGTGATTTATTATTTACTGATAATAAAGCTATTTTTACATTACCATTTATTAATATTATTTAGGACTTAATATTGTTCAATATTCAAACCTTAGTTTATTTGTTAATAATCACACTCAAGAATTATTAATTAAGTCTATAATTTATTAGCAACTAATTTAGAACCCTAGCTATTTTAACTTATCGAACTAAAACTTATTTTATAAAATTCTTTATCATCTAGCATTAAAACTTAGGACATGGTGGTCATAGTTAGTCGTGGTTGTAACTAGTTGAGCTAGGATTATTTTGTGTAAGTGAATTTGGCTTGAATGTAACCTCAAGTTTTGTGTTTACCCCAGGCGGGGTTAGGATAGCCTTGGAAGACGTTTGAGTTGAGCAAGCAAAAGATCAGGTAAGCTCCTGCACGGAATTTTGTGAAGACCGAAAAATTACTGTGGCAAGCCAAATGCGATGTATATGGACATTTATTTTGTAAAGGCAATTAATGACTGTTTTCCTTTTTATTCCAGACAAACAAATCATTTGAAAATTAAACAAGCAGTTTTACACAAAATGCTAAACCCTTTCTAAAACGCAACTTTGACAAGACTTTTAGAAACCCTTAATTGCTATTTCCAAATAAAGCGGATTATGATCAATTTTCTCCCAAGTGGGACAATTAACGTTGAGTACTCAATAAGGGTAGACTACCAGAACTAGTCTTTGAAGGGTTAGGATAAGTCTCTCAGTAGGTGGCCACCTCTAAGGGGTGTGAGTCCTGTCTAGATAGGATGCCAGTCCGGTGGGTCATGCCGGTCCGAGCTAGCAAGTTTCAATCCTATGGACTGTGTATTCCGGAGTGGACAACCGGTAAGTTTAGGTGTAGAGATGGAGGAGTATCTCACCCGATAGGCCGTACACCTACCTTTTGTCAGCTTGCACAAAGTGTGGCATTCTGACTGTTATTTAGTCATGTGGCCCAACGTGTGGTAACCCATGGCTGCCCATTTGAGTGGTTGTATTTATTGTGCACATGTATGGTTTGAAAAGTGAAATGCCACTCTTTATTTTCAACACTTATTTATTGCTTGCCAGCACCTTTTTCTTATGAAACTTTTACAACTTGCATACATGAATTATTTTACTTGAAACACTCAAAGCACACACGGGCTTGCTGAGATTCTTATCTCACCACCTTTTATGCCATGTTTTCAGGAGGATCCTGCTGTGGATGTCAATAGCTAGATTGTTGCCTATGCTTTGAAGACTTGTGTTATTTTCTTTATGTGATGTTTTGAGAGATTGTTGTAAACAATTTATTTTTGATTTGTTCCAATATTCATCTTTTGGGTTGTAATAGGTTTAATTTTAAAGTCTTTATTTTATTTTATTCTATGTAACCTAGTTATAAAGACCCCTTGTCCTCTAGACAGGGCGACATCCCCGGCCCTGATAGGCCTAGGTAGTAGGGTGTTACAATAATGACTTAGTTCCTACTGGATACATAGACTCAGATTTCCAGACAGATAAGGATGAGAGAAAATTCACTAGTGGATAGGTCTTCATCTTGTCTAGAGGAGCTATTTTATGGAGGAGTATCAAGCAATCTTGTATTGCTGACTCAACTATGGAAGTTGAGTATGTGGCAGATTCGGAAGCATCCAAGAAAGTAGTTTGGCTTCGAAAGTTCCTTTCGAAATTTGAAGTTATGCCACACATGGACAGACCGATTGTAGTGTATTACGACAACTCCGGAGTAATCTCATAATCCAAAAAATCTAGGAACCACAAGAAGGGGAAGCACATCCAGAGAAAGTACCACTTAATTCGGGATTTCATTTAGAGACGAAAAATCGTGGTGGAACAGATAGCCTCGAAGAACAACCTAGCAGATCCCTTCACCAAGCCTTTGGCTGAGAAAGTCTTCAAGAGACACTTAGACGCCATAAGGGTGGGCAACTATGGGCTTTCTCTGTAACACCCCGGAAAACTTAGGCCCGCCAGGGCCGGGGATGTCGCCCCGTCCAAAGGACAAGGGGTCTTTATAACTAGGTCACAAATAAAATTGCTGAAATAAATAATACTCAATCTAAAAAAGAATTTATTACAACCCAAAATACTTCAAAAGTACATCCATGAAATTCCAAAACAAAAACCATAATTAAAATCATCCACACTCGTCTCCCCAAAGCAATACATAACATCAAAAGACACATTCTCTTCCAAGGTAGCTACTCACCCACAACAGGATCAACCTGAAATCATGATAAAAGGTGGTGAGACAGAAATCTCAGTAAGTCCGTGTGTGCTTTGGGTGTTTAGCGGAAACAGTTCGTGGATGCAAAGTGTGAAATCTTTATAAGAGAAACATTGGCAAGCAATAAACATTAGTCAAAAGCAAGAGTGGCGTTTTGGCTCTTCTAGCCATACATAAGTAATGAAATCAACCACTCAAAAGAAAGGGATATGGGTTACCACACGTTGAGCCCCATAACCGGTCAAAATGCCTAACACATTGTGCAGACTGACAAAAGTAGGTGATCGGCCTACTGGGAAAGATACTCCTCCTTCTCTATACCCAAACAACCGCCGGGTGTCCATTCCGGCAAAAACACAGTCACTTGACTGAAACAAAATAAACTGCTAGCTCGGACTGGCACGACTCACTGGAACTGGCATCTTATCCGGGAAGGACTCACCCCTCAGAGGTGGCCACCTACTGAGTGACTTACCCTAACCCTTCAAAGACTAGTCCTAGTAGTCCACCCTTATTAAGTACTCAATGACGTTTCCCACTTGGGATAAAATGAACAGAGCATTGCTCTGCATGAAAATAGCAATTTGAGGGTTTCCAAGGTTTTGAGCGGAATCAGTTTTAGAAAGAGTTTCGAGTTTGGAAAATCCGCTCATTAACTTTTGAATAATTCCAGCGTTGGAAATAAAGATGAATTCAACCCTCAATTGCCTTCAAATAAACGAGTGTCCATATACTCCATATTTAGCTTGCCATAAGAAAACATTTCACATCGATAAGTTTTACGCAGGAGCTTACCTGATTCTTGCTCACAACAACAAGGTCTCGAACAGCTGACCTAACCTCACATGGGCAAATACAAATCTTAATCAGATTCAAGCCACAATCTACTTCCTTAGTTTTAAATCAACTCAATTCACTACTACCATGATCCTAGTGTCCCAAGCTCTAAGGCAAAACAATAATTGAATAGGTGTATAAGCTAAATTTAATTTGTTATTTAAGATAATTAACGGAGTTGAAAGTTTAAATCTTGTTAAGAAAAATTTAGAGTTTATTTGATCAAGAGCCATAGGTGGTACTAGGTAAAATAGTGATTTAATGATAGCTTAGTTGTTAGAAAATAATTGATAGCTAAAACTAGTTAAGATTAAATTTAATAAGTCTTTCTTGGAAAATAATAAGTAAATCCTTAAGGGTTTTGATCTAGTAAATATTTTATTAAGTATGAATCTTTTTCATAAGGGCTTTAATTAATTTTCTTTATTTAAAATAATATTTATTTATTTTATTTTCTAGAAAAATCATTATTTATTTGACTAAAATATCCTTTACATATATTATAATTCCAAATCTACCCTTCCTAGGATTTTCGAAATTCTTTAGCAAAAATTATTAGTAAATATTTTATTCATGAAATAAAATTTGCTTATGGACAACTAGATCATGATCAAGATTCCATGGTCAACCATAATCAATAACATACTCAATCCTTCAATTCATCAAATCATCCAAGTCTTGCACATAGGCATAGATCTAAATTTATTATTACATGATTTAACCTCTACTAGCATAAACATGATCATGGCTTCAAAATCTAATCATGCACATAAATCCTATTCACCCATGGTGACATAATCTCTAGCATGCTTCATCACAAATACTACCTATGACATGCATCAAATCTCAACTCATCATTAAATCCACAAATATAATCCTTCCATGCATAAATCCCATCTCCTTCACAATCATACATATACTCATGCTTCAATCAACAACATCACATACACAAACCCATCGCCATTCATCAACCTAGAGACATGATTCTAAATTTTAAAAAGAGGATTGAAGGTACTTACTTGATTGATGAATGACTTGAAGGAGTTTAGAGAAGATCTCAACTCCTAGATGGCTAATCTTGTTCAAGAAAGGTGGCGAAAGCATGGTCATGGAAAAAGAGACCATTCGGCCAAGGGAGGAAATTTCGGTCCATGAGAGAGAGAGAGAGAGAGAGAGAGAGAGAGAGAGAGAGAGAGAGAGAGAGAAAGAAGAAGAGATCATTAGCATGCTTATTCATATAGGTTTTCATTAGAGATTAAGTTTGGAGAAGATAAAGTTGTTAGAATAAGTTTACCTTGAAGATGTTCTTGTTCTTCACAGAAATTTTTGCTTTTTGATCCAAAGTAGCAAGATGATTTGTGGAGTTTGATATTAATAAGGGTGTTGATGAATGCACAGCAAGGAGTAGATCAAATCTGGAGATTTTCGTGAGGGTTTGAAGTGGTTTGGAGGGGTATTAGGTGTGGAGAAGAGGTAGGTGTTCTTGGTGTAGTGTGTGTGTGTGTTTGTTCTTGTTGCATGAAGAAAATCGAGAGAGAGAGAGGAGAAGCTACCGATTTTTCTGAGGAGTTGTGGCTGCTGAAATTCTGTAGGGTTTAGGGAGTGACTTCTCTGATTTGGAAGGGAAAGGAAAGGTTAGTTGTTACAATCCTTGAAGAATATTTTTAGGAAGAGAATTTGGAAACTAGATATTCTAAGAATATCTTGATTTTTCTGGACAGCTTTGAAGTCTCCTATGGCCGACTGGATTGTCCAGCTTTTCTAGGGAATTAAAGCTGGTTAAAGGAGGCTTGTGATGGCCAAAACTAAGGTGCACAATGGTGGAGAAGATGTCTGATCAATTAAGCAAAATTTTATGGAAAGTTGTTAAACAAGATGCCTGAAAATTTAGAAAGTAATCAAGCTAAATTGCAGGGATTTGGTTGAGGAATTTTCGGTCAGCCATGGAGGGAATTTCATGCAGAAGCTTCAGGGAACAATGGACCTCTATTAATGGAGGTTTAAGGGAGGTTTTGACAGAAGTAGGTTGGGGTTTTCGGTTGGAACAAAATAGGAAACAAGCTGGACAAAAATTCTGCACAGAAATTTCGTTGTACAGGATTTTCTGGCAGAATTTTCGTCTACCATTTCCAGCAGATTTGCAGCGAGTTTTGAAGGGGATTTTAGGGGTTTTCAAGGCTGGTTTCTAGCCTTCCTTATGGAGGAAAAACATGGCTAAGGTGCTGCACAAAATCTGGGAGAAAACAGCTTGGTTTGGAGCTCTCAAAGCTGATTTTCGTACAGGAATTTTTCTTACTTTGCTCCAGCTTGTGCAGTCCGAATTTGGGCAAAAACTTTCAGGTTTCAAATTATTCCTAAAGACCATTTTTCTGGTAGCATTTGGGAGGGAATGTGAGCTAGAATTTTTGACCTTTTGAAGGTACAACAAGCTGAAAAGTTTCAGCTCATTCCATGAAGATAGATGAACTAAGATAGAGGAAAAATTTCAGCAAGCTTTCAGGAGGGATTTTCCTCTTGAATTTTCCCACAATTCATTTACATTTTCCAAACCATGAGAAGCCTTTTTACTAGGACATTTTGATCCTAAAAGACCTTAGTCCTCTACTGAATTTTCTGGAAAGGAAAATGATAGAACACCTTGATCAAACTAAGGAGTTGAAAATTAAGAAAAACTAAAGTCCAAGGGAGAATAAATTCCCTTTAGGCATTTCACGAAGAACAAAAGAGTGAAGTGAGAATTCTCCTAACATGTCTCTCCTAGGACATCATCACCACATTGATCTAGGACCTCATGGCCGAAACCATCCTTTTCCAAGCAAAATAAAATTTACTCAAGCTAAAGCTTCTATGATGGATTTTGAACCTTAAACCTCAATAATTTATTCCAAAGCTCTAACCACTAAACCACAACAACTCTTGTTGATACTTTCACTAGAAAAATTATTTTCTATTCAATCCACAAGCTATTTCCCTTTTCTTACCTCGGGCAAAAATTACCATTTTGCCCCTCTCACACATCACTCACCACCAAAACTTCAAGATAATAAAAATCAAATTCAAAGCACACAGAAATCATATAAAAGCATATTTAATCATGAAATAAAGCATGATATGCATCCCAACCCCCTTACTCTACAGTTGGTCTTGACTAGGGTTTCACATTCTCAGTCTTAGAGTGCAAATTAGAGATTATTGGAATATATGCCATCTAGACTAGTTTTCTAATATAATTATCGAATTTATTAATAAAAGAATTTATTCTCAAATTTTTTTTGTGAATTTACATTTTATTTGTGCACGATTTACATTTTGAAAGGACCCATTGTATTTAAGTAAGTGATCCGTATGAATAGTGGTCTTTCACAGTAAGGTATGGATCACGGGTTACTTAACATATAAATGTTTGTTCTTAATCGATTGATGAGAATGGAAATCTCATCATATTTAGGTTATTATATTATGAATTTCAAATAGGAAATTGCTTACCTTTAGCCAGTGAGTAATCCACTCACTTCATAGCATGAGTATTTCGAATAC
Source organism: Voacanga thouarsii (assembly GCA_026120185.1). Classification (NCBI taxonomy): domain Eukaryota; kingdom Viridiplantae; phylum Streptophyta; class Magnoliopsida; order Gentianales; family Apocynaceae; genus Voacanga; species Voacanga thouarsii. Next base: position 2,230,766 of record JANUWF010001161.1, read on the forward strand.
GTAGAACATGACTTGTAATAGTAGTTTCTAAAAGTACTATTTAGAAGAAATCCAGACTATTACCGCTACAACGTGGACTAATACTCTACCGCTTGAGTATGAGTGGGTGGTCTGATGAAGCTAGAAGCATGTTCTTTGATATGCAGTTGAGGTTCTTTCATAGAGCCGATATACTTGTATGTTGGGTATATGTGACTAGTTAGTTAAAACAGACTTGTACAAGATAGCTTCTGCGCTATATCGCCCCTTGTGACTATTCAAATGATCTAAATATCCAGGGCCCTGGGGAACATGACGTGGCTGTTTACTTTAGGGTAGCTCCCTTGGAAAGTAGAAACCTTCCAGGAGTCGTAGATCATTGGACTAGAGTTTTAAGAATGGTAGATGTCTATTAGAGAGGTGTTGTACACTCTTCCTCTCTAAATGCACGGCAATGCGTAGATAGATATTTTAGTCATTACACCTATAGGTCGAAGACTTTACTAATGCAACATTATCCTTGAAGTCAACATTTTCTTATGGTGATATTAGAAAATATTTAAAAAGTAAAATATAGCTATTTATATAGCAGGGGTATTTTGATCATTTTAGTGACCAAGGCGATGTGTTTTTTGGTCCCTAGAATAGCCTTTAAGTCCTGACAGATTTGGGTTAAGGAATTGGTCATGATAATTATGAGTTTTATTTTATTTTAATTAAGTTGTCTAATTTATTATTTGATTAGAATAAAATAAAAAGTCTGAGAGAGTATATATTTTATTTAGTTTAATTGGTTAATTAATTATTCAGGGCCCAAGGCCTAGATTGAATAATTAGAAAATTAATCTAAGTATAAACTAAATAAAAGGCTTGATATTTTATATTGGTCTATTTGGACTTGTTAATTATTTATTGAACTATTTAATGAAGCTCAAAAAATAAATAATTGAAACTTATTATTTATGGGTGTTCCAACCCAATAGTAAATAATTTTATCTGACCTAATGAATAAGACCAAGTGTAAAATAAAATTAAAATAAATAAATAAAAAATAAAATAAAAAATAAAAAAATAATACGGGATGGATCTCGTATTGTTTGGCGTGAGAAGATAACAGAAAGCATGGTTCTTTTTATTTCATACTGTTGGTCTCTCTCTTTCTCGATGAAGGCATGAAAAGAAATGAAGAGGAAATCAAAACGTACGCTCTTTGATTTCATTTTCACAGTGAAGCCATTTTTTCTCAGAAGCATAGCAAACCCATCATTCTATAAGCTTGCATCGGCAGAGGAAGGGGCATCATTTCGGAAGCTCAAAAACTTCGTGTGAATGAGACGAAGTCGACGTTTATAAGGACGTGATCCAGTAGCTTCAAGCATCCTGGTACAGACATCTTCTTCAGTGCCAATAAGGTCATTCAAACACAGAGGTAAATTTTTTCATTCTATAAGCACGCTTTTAGTTTCATCATTTTTTCCATTTTCATCGTTCAACTAATTTCAAGTCATGTAAATTTTCTAGAGATATAATCTATCACCTTTCTCTCCTGCATCAACACCCCTCCCAGTCCTTCTTTCAACATATCCATGTACACCTCATACTGTTTGACCATCCTTGGCAATGCTAAAATAGGAGCAGAGCTTAATCTTTTCTTAAACTCCTGGAAATTTCTCTCACACTTCTCGGTCTAGACAAAAGGAACTTTCTTTTAAGTGGGTCGAGTCAAAAGTGAAGCTATCCTAGAAAATCCTCAATAAATCTTAGATAATATCCTGTTAATCCCAGAAAACTTCGTATTTCAGTTGGATTTTCCTGTCATTTCCAATTGGTTACCACTTCGACTTTTGCAAGATCCACCATAATCCCATCTTTGGATATCACATGTCCCAAAAATACTACTTCTTACAACCAAAACTCACACTTACTAAATTTCGCATATAATTTAGCTTCCCGTAACTTCCCCAATACTATTCAAAAATGTTGCTCATGCTCATGAGAATCTTTAGAATACACTAGGATATCATCTATGAATATAACAACAAAACTATCTAGGTACGGCCGAAACATTCGATGCATCAGGTCCATAAAAATAGCGGGTGCATTGATTACACCAAAGGGCATCACTACAAACTCAAAATGTCTATATCGTGTGTTAAATGCAGTTTTCGGTATATCTTCTTTGCAAATCTAAACTTGATAATATCCTTACTTCATGTTCAATTTTGAAAAATATCCTGCTCCTTGTAACTGATCAAACAATTTATCAACCATGGACAATGGATATTTATTCTTCACCGTCACTGCATTCAATCCTCGGTAATCTATACACATTTGTAGTGACCCATCTTTCTTTTTCAAAAACAATACAGGTGCTCCCTAAAGTGAGGTACTAGACCGAATAAATCCTTGATTCATTAATTCCTGTAACTATTTCTTAAGCTCCTGCAATTCTGTAGTGTCATTCTATAAGAAGTCCTTGAAACTGGTTCTGCCGATAGCACTAAATCAATAGTAAACTCTACTTCTCTCTCCAGTGGTAATTCCTTCAAGAAAAGCAACTTGGACAAAAAAAGAAGTGACTTGGATAAAACAAAACGAAGTGGCTTACCACAGGGATGTCTTCGAGCTTCTTACCTTCTCCTGGCTTATTAATCACATAAGCCAAGTGTAATACCCCGCCCAAAACCACCTTTGACTATGGGAAAAAGTTATGCATTGCATAGCATTTTACATTTTTCATGGTAGCTTAAAATTATTTTTGCATGGATATATGTGAATCTTAAAGTTGTCCTTGCATTTGAATTGATTGGTGTGAAATAATGGTGCTGTTAAAGATTTGGTTAAGTGAGATATGGTCGAGGATATGGAAGGATGAGAATAGGGTGGAAAGAATTTCTTAGAGAATTATTAATGTGGAGTAGCTTTGGAATAGCGGGAGGTTGGTGATTTCCTTTGGTGACCCGAGTTCGAATCCTACCTTTTGTGAATCTTAGTTTCTCTTCTTGAAAGTTCCTTTGCTTAGACTTTTTCATGTCTTGGCCGAAAAGGATCTAGAAATCCTAGAGAAATTTTAGTGCCATTATTCCAAGGAAATAAGTCTCCATATTTATTTCCTAAAATCAATGGCTTTGATGTGAATAAAGTTCACTTGTATTTTCAGCTTTTATTCCCTTGGATTTTCGAAAACTCTAGCTGAATAATTACAATTTTAGTTTGATTTCAACTTGCTAGAGCTTGCTATAGATAGTTGAAATTAAAGAGTCATTCTTCTAGTTGGAAACCTTGTTGATTTTAAACCTAGAACTTTAGCTAAAAATCTGAAAAATTTTCCAGCTAGTGCCGCCACTTCTTGAAGGAATTTTAGCTCAACTCAAACTCTTCCAAAGTTAGGAAATCTTATCCTAAATCCTTTAGCAAATCAAATTTTATTTCAATCCTAATTTAACTAGGTGTTGCTACCTTTTCCTAGCTGAAATTCGGCAGCCTTGTGCAAGCACAAGTTGTCCGAAAATTCCAGCACTTCTAGGTGCAATCCAACTCTCCAAACCCTAGCTCAAAACATCTAGAACACTCCTCATAAATTTAGATTACCTTAGTTACACAAAACCAGATTTTTATCTCCAAAAAACTACAAATTTTTGGTCAGCCTTGCACAGGAATTTCGGCCAGCTTACACTCCTACACAAACCGAAATTCTATACACCAAAACACACCAGAATCCTCAGTTGATCAACCCAATTTTCTGCGCCTAAAACCCTCATCTTTTCTCTGAAAATTGCAGCAGAACCACAGCTACAACAGACCAGAATTTCTCCTCTTATTGTTCAGCAATTTCCTACAGCAAAACCATTGCATGCGCACAGAAATTTCAGCTCTTCAAACCCTCTCAAACTCTTCTTTGTTTGGCCCAAAATTCTGAACACATTCAGCCCTTCCCTTGAGCAATATTTCGGCTAGTATAAAGAAGCAAATTACAGAATACTTTCTCCCTTAAACCCTCCCAAAGTCGGCAGCAAGAAGGCACACCATAAGCTGCAATTTTCGCCCTTGCTGTCTAAGAAACCTAAAGCCATTAGGAGTCTTTCTAAACACCACCATCTAACCCTAAACCAATCTTCTCTAACCCTAAAGCATAGTAGCCGACTACCCTCTCTATTCTACACGAAAAATTTCAGCAAGAACTCCACAACAATTTTCGAAAATCTTAAGAGCAATACCTAGCGAAAACCGATCACCCTCTAAGGTAAGCAAAAACCATCTCAACCTCTTAATTCCTTTCTTCCATCAATTCTTCTCCTTTTCTTCCCTTGAATCACGCAACCTAAAGGCTAATTTCATCCCTTCTATTTATTTTCGGTCAAAAAGAAGGAAAGAAGGTAGCTTTTCTCTTCCCATCAAGCGAACTCGGGACGATCACTATAGGAGCATTGAGATCTTGCTAACCCGATTGTTGCAAGGTAAGGGAATACTTACCCTTGATGTCAAAATTAAGTTTTAATATAGTGGATGATGGATATGAGTTTTGATGGTCAAGTCGAGACCTTTTTGACATGTTAGTCATATTTTTTATGGATATATGATCATAGTGTATGTACTTTGAGGATTAGGTGATTTATTTGAAGTTAGATAATGGATCGTGATTTGTTATGGGAATAAATGAGTTTAATGCATGTTTGAATCAATTGAAACCCTAATCATGATATTATGTGATTCGAGATCAGGAGGGTATTTGAAGGAAGCAAGCTGTGATTTTGTCTTGTTTATCTGAGGCATATCAAGTAAGTCATTGCATAAACTCTTTTGTTAAATTTTGTGATGGTAAGTTCTTACATAAACTCTTTTGTTAAATGTTGTGATTGTAAGTCTTGCATAAACTCTTTTGTTAAATGTTGTGATGGCAAGTCTATGTTGTAAAGTTTTGTGAAGCTATTGTTAAACTATGTTCGCTTGGGTTGTAGACATGGATATTTATTCTCTAAAACGGTTTTGTCCAACTAATAATTTTATCGAGAAAACTATTCTTTCTCCTAAAGTTTTGGAAAACTCTTTAAAAGAAAACCACGTTGTACAAAGCCAAGGTATGGAAATTTTGAATCGGGAATTGACGAATATGTTCATTGAGTACTCAATAAGGGTAGGCTAACAATACTAGTCTTGGAGAGCTGGAGTAAGTCTTTTGGTAGGAGGCCACCTCCAGAAGATAAGCTATGCTTGAAAAGGCGACAGTATTGGTTGGTCAGGCCGGTCCGAGCTAGCACATGTACCTGAAAGGTATTGTTTATTTTCCCAGCATGGACACCCGGATGGTTTTGTTGGGTGTAGAGAATGAGGAGTATTTCACCCGATGAGCTGTACACTCACCTTGATCAGAACGCCCAACGTGTGGTAATCTGATCTTGTCTCGGTACACAAAGTGTGGTGCCTTGACCTGTCTTGGTGAACAAAGTATGGCACCTTGACCATTTTGTTCTCATGGAGCCCAATGTGTGGTGACATGACTGTTGACTCGAGTGGATGATTTGTTTTGTCTAAAGCGTGATTATGAGAAAACCCACTTCTTGCGAAAAGAGATTATTTATGACTTGCCAATTGTTTCTACAAATGTTTTACACTATGCATACACCTACTGTTTAAAACACCATGTGCACACACAGGACTTACTGAGATTTAATCTCACACTATTTTATATCATGTTTTCAGGAGATAGATTGTGCTGAGCCAACGGGGCATGTGATAGATGAAGCTTTTGTTCTTTTTGTTCCATTGTGCTCTAGGAGATAATTGTTGTTTAGACTTCTGAACGATATTTGTTTTATTTCATATTACTCTAATTTGAGCCGGATGTAATAAGAGTTTTTCTTTATTTATCTAAGTTGATTCTTTTGAGGTCGCCTTTATATTTATGCCTCGTTTTAAAGACCCATTGTCCTACGGGACGGGGCGACATCCCCGCCCTTTTAGGGTGCGTAGTAGTGGGGTGTTACAAGTGGTATCAGAGCCTATGTGTAGGCAATTATTTGACTTACTAGGTTATATTTTCTTAAGTATTTTGATCTAGTGTTAATTTTTATCGTTTGTTTATAGGATGGTCAAAAGAGGTGTATCGACTGTCAGAGGCTGGCCCGCTGGCTGCGGGAATCCACCTGCCCCACTACCCGTAGTTGATCCACCTGTATCTGATTCAGAGGGAGAGCGTGAGCCGCCAGTGCTAGACGACACGATGGTTGAGGCGTAGATAGAGGTCGAGGAGAGCTTAGGAGAGTACGAGACAGATGATGAGCGGGAGGTAGACGAGGTAGCGAGTGAGGGAGAGGAAGGTGAGGAGATGGCTGAGCTGAGTGAGGGGGAGGTAGATGAGCTCGAGAATGAGGGAGATGATGAGAACGAGGGAGGGATGGCTGGGATGGAAGGAGAGGATGAGGAGGTAATGGAGGTTCCCCAGACCCCACAGATAGGAGAAGTTGATAGGACTCTTGCTTGCTACGACCCTAAGGAGTCCAGTGGCGAGGTACATAGGCTGAGGGAAGGAGTTGCCCCGAGAGAAAGGGAACTTAGGCAGTCAGCTCCAGGAGTGGTGGATAAGGGAAAGAGGAAGCTAGAAGAGGGTCCTAAGGGGTGTGGACTCCGATATGGACTGGGTATAGATGCCATGCTGAAGAGAGAGGGGTTGCTTGATCCATCTGATTCAGCGAGTGAGAGGCCTGCGCCTAAGGATGCTATTAGATTAGCATTAGATGAGCTTTATGAGTCGGCCATGAGAGCCAAGAGGGGCTGTCGGGGTGAGTTAGGGCAGTCCAGTGAGAATGTTGGTTTTGTAAGGGACCGCATAGGGAGACCCGATAGCTCCGTAGGGTGGTTTGTGGAACTAGCCTCTGATGACTTTGATGCTTCTGTTGAAACTAGAGAGAGTCGAGTCTAGAAAACCCGCTGCTTTACTTTTCCTTCTTTGGGATTTGCATTCCTTTACTTGTTTATTTCTTTAAAAGGAGCATGTTGATTATAGGGCTTATTCATTTTATTAAATAAAAAGGTATCGTATGTGATAACCCCTTCTTCTCTACGAAAGAATGGTTTATATGAAAAGCATGAGTTTCATTCATTACTTGATTATCCCCTACATAATATCATCAAATTCTCTTTTTAAATGAGTGGATAACATAGCCATTGACTGATCATGCATCTAAGCATATTCTTTTCCCCTTGGTAACTATCTGACCTTGAGTGAATATGATTAAGATGCCACCCAAACGCAGAACAGTTGTGCATAGCAGAACGGTGCAGGAGAGTGCATCCTACACCCCGAAATTTGAGCAGATGCATCGTTCCACCCCCGATGTGGAAGAGCACCTGCCGAGAGAGCAGGAGATAGCCTCAGAAAGGTCACGAGACGTGACCATGGGTCAAGCTTTCGACAAGATGGCCTCGATCCTATAGAACTTGATTGAAAGAGTGGACAAGGCGGCCAGGAAACCACCATGGGGAGAGGATAAGGCCCTAGAGCATTTCCTGAAGTTCCAGCATTCCACATTCTAAGGGGAGGTGGAACAGGACGAGAAGGCCGAGCAATGGATTGAGCAGATGAAGGATATTTTCGCTACTTTGCAGTACTCAGAAGAGAGGATGGTGAAGTTTGCTACTTTCCGGTTGAGGGGATTGTCTCGGGCATGGTAGCAGCGAGTACGGAGTGATTGGGATCGAGAGGAGTAGGATTGGACATAGGACAATTTCACAGAAGCTTTCCGGACCGAGTACAGTCCTCGATGGGTGGCTGAGAAGAGGGAGGGTGAATTCCAGACCCTCAGGTAGGGAGGCATAACCGTGGCCCAATACGCAACCCGATTCATGCAGTTGTCCAAGTATTGCAAGTGCTTGGTAGATACGGAGCAGAAGCGCACCCGACAATTCGTGAAAGGGCTAAGGCCAGATTTGAGGAAGGCATTGGCTCCATCACCGCCAACGTCGTACACTGCCACCGTGGACGCAGCTTCCCGGATGGAGAATGAAGATCGGCATCTGTAATAACCCGCCTTGCCCGCCTTGCATAAAGCGTTTGTGAAGAATAGTTTTGTTAACAATGAAAATATATATAAATGAAATATTTTCTTTCCTTATTATCAATAATAAAATTAAGATTTCAAATTGATAATATTATTCATAGTGTTATAATATAGCCATCACTAGTACTATTATCATTATTAATATTAGTATTATCATTGCTAATTTTATTATTGATTTTATTTTTATTCTATTATCCATTACTATTATTTTATATATATTATGTAATATCAAAATTCCTTGGTAATATTAAATTATAGTATTATTAAATTCAATAATTATGTTGAATTATTATATTATTTTTACCATTAGTATATATATATATATATATATCAAATAATACTATAAATATCCTAGCTATATTATTTAGCAATATTATGCTATATTATATTATATATAAATACCCTAGCTATATTATCTATCTATATTTTATTATATATAAGATATTTTAAGGGGCCCACAAGAAGTAAATGAAGAGGGCCCACAAGCATGATATTAAATAGGAGTAAGGAGGGGAGAATTTCAGTCAAAGCTGGGAGGAGAAGAGGAAAAACCAGAAAAGTGAAGAGAGGAGGGGAAAAAATAAGAAAAAGAGAGACTAAGGGAGAGAGGGAGATTTCCGGCAGCAAGGAGGAAGGAGAAGGAAACCGGCAACAAGGAGGAAGAAAGGAGAAGGAAGGAAGGGAAGGAGTATACAGCTTGCCCTCATCTTGGAAAGGTAAGAGATCATTTCTTAAAAGCTAAAAGAATGATGTTAGAAGTTGGAAACTAAATTCATATGAATTTGTTGATGTTGAGCAATGAAAATATTTTGATGTTGTGATGGATGTTGAATTGACCGGTTGGTGTAGTGATGGGTTGAATATGGTTTTCAGCTTATTTTAAGGTGTATTGGAGTGATGGTATACTGAAAATTTGAAAAGAAAAAGGAAGGAAGTGGTAAAGAAAACAAGAAAGGCCATTTGTTGATAACAACTCACTAGTTTGTGTTGTTTGGAAATATTAAAAGAAATCTGAGTAGATGTGACTGGAAACTGATCATAAATGACTCTAAACCTGTCCTAGACCAGTTAGAAAGGATTTGGAACAAGCTGTGTAGAGGTTGTGAGGGTTTTGAATAGCTAAGAGATCATGAACAACAAGAAGGGTGAAAACTGCCAAAATTTACTGGTTTGGTAAGTTGGGAATAATTTATTTGTTTGAACAAAAGAGAAGTGATGGGCATGAAAACCTGTTAGAACAATGATTTTGGGATGTTAAATAAGGTATTGGAAGGTTTAAATGTGGTAAGATATGTTGAAGAAATCATAGAAATAAATTAAAACAAGTTGAACTTCTAAACAGTAATTCTGGACTTCCAGCTTGGAGCAGTAAGTTTAACTGGAAAACTGAACGAAATAGAGAGAGTTTTGAATACCCCATGACCTGAAGTTGATATAAAAATTTCCTAGGAGTATTTAGGAAGTGGTTTCACTTCATTTGGACCTGAATTGGAGGAGATATGAACAAAACACTGGAGAGTGACGAAACTGAATCTCCAAGCGCGGAACAGTGGAATCAACTGCAAAACTGTACAACATGGGATGGATTTTGTTGGACTTATGACCTGGAATTGATAGAGGGATATCTTAGGGAAATTATGGAAGTAGCCTCACCCTATTTGGACCTATATTGGCTAAATTGTGTGAAAAATGGTGAAGGGTGGTAAAGCTGTAAAACCAGAAAAACTATTCAAAGCACTAACCAATTTATTTCTTTAAGAAAATTATAGAAACCTTGTCCAAACCATTAAGTATTTGAAACCATTGAGTAATGACAAAGGAATATACTAATGATGTAGGTGAATCAAGCCGAGGGAACCCCTTTTAGGACTATACTCGAGTGCAACTTCGGCCTAATATACGAGGTGAGTCCTATTGATTTTTAAGCCTTTTTAAATGCTAGTGTGCTTTGATTTTTCTATGAAATGCTATATTTTATACCATTTTGGAAATGTGTAAATGTGTTTACGGAATACATGAGCAAGACTTATTTTCATACTATTTCGACTTGAATGAATTCCATAATTGGTTTGAAAGCCTTATTGGAGGAATAAAACATGAATTATGTGAATTTAGACATTTTGGAATAAATATTTGGGATTTTCGAAAAATGATATACTTTAGAATCGGGTATTCGGTAAATGACCGAAATATCCTTATTGGAACTCTTGTGAATATATTTCAAATCGGGTAAGGATAATATGACCCAAATACCCTCAAAAAGTCTTGTGGAACCTGGCATGGGTGAAATGACCCGAATGACCTTGGGAAAATGACTTTTGTAATTGAGTACGGAAAAAATAACCCGGTTACTCTTGGTAACACGTTTTGACGTGTGAGTAAAACCTTTTATCTGGTTTCAACATGATTTTGGAAAATGTTGTTTTGGCCCTAAAATGTTTTGATTAAAGATCCTACGGGATCAGATAACCCTCTGGCCCGATCAGTCAGATGTGGTTTGTATTGTTGCGTTGAGTACTTAGCAAGGGCTTTGATCTTTGTACTATCCCGTGTTAGAGGTAGACGACCTCAAGTAACCTAGCTAGTTCTGGGGATTGTCTTACTCCAAACAGGGCGACAGGACATTGAGATGAGTCGTCCTAGCTAGCCATTTAGTGCCTGAAAATTGCCGTGTTTGTGAATGCGTTTGTGAACGTTTGTTGTTTTTAAGTCATTTGCTGGAATAAGGATGGGATGTTTGGGGTGTTTGACTCCTTGTCACCTCGATAGTGATTGACGTCAGGATTGGGAACCCTGGATGATGAAGGTAAGTAAAAGATCTCTATGTGCACAGTAAGGTACATTTGTACGCTGCTCTCCCTTCCGGCCTGACACGGGTGACGTGCTGTAAGGTGTAGTCCCTGGCATTAGAAACCGTGCAGTCGAAGGCGAAGTTCCTTGGACTTTGTGCGCGAGTCGCACTTCCATGTGGGGAAGAATCCGCATTTATTGAATTGGGGGCCATATGTTTGGAAATCATTGTTTTTCAAATGTACATGATAACTTGATCCTAAATTTACCAATTACTGCTATTTCCCTATTATGAAATTTATTTCAGTAAAGGAATTGAAAATCATCTCTTTTCTGAGCAAAACACTAGCACACACGGGACTCACTGAGTATACCACTCACACGTGTGTTTATCTTTCCTATTTTTTTTTTTTTTTTTGGATTGGAGCTGAAGGCTAGGGATGAGACTACCCGGACTTACCATCTAGCGGTAGATAGTGAATCTTTTGGCTTGATTATTGTACATAGATGTTGAAACTATTTTGGGCTTGTGTATTTTGGGAACTCTGATGATGTATCTATCGCAACTCATGTATATATAATAGAAGAGTTTGTTGTATATATTTACTTAAGCTTCGATTTGTGCTTGTTTGTTTTAAGTTTATATCGATGTACAGACCCCTAGTCTGAGGATTCAGACGGGGCGACATCCCACCTAAGCTGGCCCATTGTGCAAAGAAGGAAATATGGGATGTTACAATTGGTATCAGAGCCTTAGCCATAGAGTTTGATTTGTACATTATCTATGGGCATAAATACATTATCTGTGGGTCTAGATATAATTTCTGTAGGAATCAAGAGAAATTTAATCCGACTATTCTTTTGTAGGAATGGCTAATAATGATGATAAAGGAAAGAAGCCAGTCGAAGGAGAAGATCAAGACTTTCACAGGAACATCGATCTCTAGACCCTATTATTATCATAGCTCCCTTAGAGGCTCGAGACCAAGAGGAAGAAACTCAGACCCGACTCAGGACAGCCATATAGGAGATGTGACTAAAGAACCGGAGATAGTGGAAAGCCCTAAACATCTAGCCGAACCGGAAGGAGTCATAATCCCTTGGATGAATCGGATGACGAAGCGGTTGAGGTAGTTGCCATATCCTCAGATGAGTCAGCAGCCGAAGATGATGAAGACGAAGTAGTCGAAGTAATTGCTGTGTCTTCGGACGAGTCAGTCATAGGAGAAGATATGGATGTGTTAGGCCCGGGATCTGATACTCCTGAGTATTACCATGTACCGATCGGCTCAGGACCCCCTGCTTCCAGTGTTGATAATAGCGAGTAGAAGGACTACCTAGGAAGTTTTAGTATGAGTATTATCTGATGTACATATTAAGTACGTATGTTAGTAGGAGATAATAAGTAAGTATATGTGTAAATGTACTAAAACCCCACAATTTTGGTGTAATATATCAGGGTGTTATGTTTTTATATTATGATAATGTTCTGTGCTATCGTACTAATCTAACTCCATTAGTGATATTAATTTAACTAGGAAATCTGACTGTCTTTATTATGCCGCCAAAGCGAGCCACTTCGTCACCCTCCAAAGGAATCCTTTGCTAACAATGCAGCCAAAGGAGCATCCGATGAATCCTTGGAAAATACTATAATACAGACTTTTCAGAGAATGACAGAAGTGTTACAACATGTGACCGAGAGGACAGCTAAAGAAGGACGACGAACTGAAGTTGAGGCAGATCAAGCGTTAGAGTGGTTCCTAAAGTTCCAACCCCCTCCATTTTATGGCCCAGAATCCTGGATCGAACAGATGGAGAACATATTTGCCGCTCTAAGTTACTCAGAGCAGCAAAAGGTGCAATTTACTGCATTCAAACTTTAGGGACCGGCACGAGACTGGTGGACACGAAAGAAGGAGCAGAAGGAATGGACCTGGAAGGAATTCTGAGCAGAGTTCAAGAAAGAATTCATACCAAGTTAGGTGGTAAAAAAGCGAGAAGACGAATTTTAAATTTTCAAATAAGAGGGAAGGACAGTGGGGAAGTACGTTGCAAAATTCACGCGACTCTCGAAATATTGCCCTCTTCTAGTGCAGAATGAAGCAGACAGGACTCGCCGTTTTGTGAAGGGTTTGCACTCCAAGCTCAAGGAGGTATTGCTCAGCATGGCCCCAAGCAATTATAGTGCTGTAGTAGAAATAGCATCAAGGGTCGAGGAGGTAGATCTGGAACAAGCTAAGAAGGGAAGTAAAAGGAGATTTCAACCCCCAAACCAAAATAAGAGGCCGGTAGGGAATAAATGGCCAAATAAAGGGAAGTTTCCAAGAAGAAAGGGAGGTAGTACGGGGAAGTTGCTCATTCGTTGTTACAATTATGGAGAAGAAGGACACAAAAGTCGGAACTGCCTATATCCGAAGAGAATGATAGGATGGATAAATCCAAGAGGAAATAATTTGGGGGCAAGACTAGAATTTGCCAAAGGAAACCCACGCTAGCCCTTTACACCCAAACCAGGAGCCAACAAGCTTGTCGTGAAAGTTCGAGTGGTAGCCCTAGATAAAGCAGGCACTAATACATCAGCAGTAGTGGAAGGTAAGATTTTTATTTTTGGTCAAGAAGCGCAAATTCTAATAGGTCCAGGCTCTACCCATTCTTTTTTTATTGCATGCTCCTTTATTCAAAAGATAAATATTAGAAGTAAGGAGGCTCCTTATGAGATGATAGTTAGTACCCCTTTGGGAAAGCAATTGAGCAGTGATAGAATTTATTTCGGAAGTGAAATAAAAATTGAAGATGTGACCCTGGAAGGAGACTTTATGAGTTTGCCCATAGTAGACTATGATGCCATTTTAGGAATGGATTGGCTATCGCAACATCATGCGAGGTTTGACCGTAGGAATAAACTAGTGCAATTTAGGGGACCAGGAGGAAGTACTCTAGAATTTAGGGGAGATAAAGCAAAGTAGGGAGTAAGTTTGATATCCAGAGTGAAAGCAAGGAGGTTGATCCGAAAAGGATGTTACTCTAAATTAGACCTGAGACAGGGGTATTATCAAGTGAGGATTAAAGAAGAGGATATTCCTAAGGTTGCCTTCAATACACACTATGGGCACTATAAGGTTGTAGTGATGCCCTTTGAAGTTACTAATGCCCTACCACTTTCATGGACCTTATGCATCGGATTTTTCAGCCCTACTTGGATAACTTTGTTGTCATTTTTATTGATGATATTTTAGTAAACTCTAAGAAACCTCAGGAACATCAAGAGCATTTGCGGAAAGTGCTTGAGAAATTAAGAGAAGCCAAGTTGTATGCTAAGTTTAACAAGTGTGACTTTTGGTTGGATAGAGTATCTTTTCGAGGGCATGTGATCTCTAAAGAAGGGATTTATGTGGACCCTGCAAAGGTGGAAGCTGTAGTAAATTGGAAACGACCGAAAAACCCCACGGAGGTGAGAAGTTTCTTAGGCTTGGCAGGATATTATAGAAGGTTCATTGAAGGATTCTCGAAACTTGATTCGCCATTAACCCGATTAACCCAGAAGAAGGATGTGAGAAAAGTTTTCAAGAATTGAAGCGAAGGTTGAGCACCTCACCCGTCCTAGCCTTACCTGCTATGGATAAGTCCTATGAGGTATATACTGATGCTTCTAAGGAAGGATTGGGCGGAGTACTAATGAAAGATAGAAGAGTGATAGTATATATATCAAGGAGATTGAAACCCCATGAGAGAAATTACCCTACTCATGATTTAGAATTAGCAGCCATTGTGTTCAACTTGAAAAAGTGGAAGCATTATCTTTATGGAGCGAAATTTGAGGTTTTTACAGACCACAAAAGCTTGAAATATATTTTCACTCAAACAGACTTAAATATGAGACAGCGAAAATGGATGGAGTTCTTAGAAGAATTTCGCTGCCCAATCAAGTACCATCCTGGAAAGGCCAATGTAGTAACAGATGCATTGAGTAGAAAAGGATGTATATCCGCGCTACGGAAAGTGCAAACCCCAGAGTTGGACGCAGTGGCACTTAAAGAACGAATCAGGATGAATAACACATCAATACAGCCTGTATGGTTACAACAATTGAAAGGAGTTCAAGAGCAAGACCGGGAGTTACAGTAGAACAAGGCAAAAAGCAAGGAACAAAAGAAAACTGATATCTACGAAGATGATGCAGGGATCCTCCGGTTTAGAGGACGATATTGTATACTGAGACAAGCTCCTATGAAGCAGGAAATATTGACAGAAGCACATCAGAGTAAATACACCATTCACCCAGGGGCAGTAAAGATGTATTGAGATTTGAGGTAGCATTTCTGGTGGATAGGTATGAAGAACGATATTTCTTGAGTTGATAATTTGGCCTATGAGGAATTTGCCTACAACAATAGTTATCGATCCTCAATCAAAGTGGCACCGTTTGAAGCCCTATATGGACGGAAGTGCCGATCTCCTCTATATTGGGAAAAACCTTAGAATGGCATCAGAAGTAATATGATGTCTTGGATATGAAAAGGGCACGGCAAAAGATGTTGCAAAGTAAAAGGAAATGGAAGATTACCCAAAGTAGGCAGAAAAGTTATGCGAATCGTCATCGGGAAGATGTGGAGCTTAGTGTTGGTGATTTAGTAATCTTAAGGTTGGACCCTTCCCCATTTCCGAGAAAGTTGGAAAAGTAGCTTATAGATTTGGATTACCATCAGAACTTCAAGGAATCCATGATGTAATCCATGTACCAACTTAGACAATATATAGCCGATCCCAGTCATATTTTGAATGATGATGCCATAGAGCTATCACCGAATTTAAACTATGCAACAAGACCAGCTAAAATCCTAGTGTGCGCTGAAAAGAAGTTATGGCAGAATCAAATCTCACTTGTTAAGATGCTATGGAGCCATCATCCTATGGAAGATGTTAAGTGGGAAGCAGAAGCAGAAATGTATAAGATTTATCCAGAACCCTTTGAAGGTAAGTCATAAGTTCGAGGACGAAATTCCTTTTAGGACGGGAGATTGTAATAACCCGCCTTGCATAAAGCGTTTGTGAAGAATAGTTTTGTTAACAATGAAAATATATATAAAAGAAATATTTTCTTTCCTTATTATCAATAATAAAATTAAGATTTCAAATTGATAATATTATTCATAGTGTTATAATATAGCCATCACTAGTGCTATTATCATTATTAATATTAGTATTATCATTGCTAATATTATTATTGATTTTATTTTTATTCTATTATCCACTACTATTATTTTATATCTATTATGTAATATCAATATTCCTTGGTAATATTAAATTATAGTATTATTAAATTCAATAATTATGTTGAATTATTATATTATTTTTACCATTAGTATATATATATATATATATATATATATATATTTCAACTAACACTATAAATATCCTAGCTATATTATTTAGCTATATTATGCTATATTATATTATATATAAATACCCTAGCTATATTATCTATCTATATTTTATTATATATAAGATATTTTAAGGGGCCCACAAGAAGTAAATGAAGAGGGCCCACAAGCATGATATTTTTTACCAAGATTAACCATTCTTAAACTTCATTAATTAAGCTTAATTAAGTTAAACTAGATTAGGACAAGTGATCATAATTAAGCTAAACTAGATTAGGCCAAGTTAATTATAATTTGCATGGCCATGTAAGGTTAGTAAATGCATTAGTCTTGAGACTTCTAGGGAATTCTACAAGTTTCTCCATGGTTCCACAATTTTCTTGGAAAGCCTAGGAGCTTTTAGAATAGCCAACTTACCTTAAAGTAAGACCAAGAGGATTAAGCTCTACAAATAGGAGTAAGGAGGGGAGAATTTCAGTCAAAGCTGGGAGGAGAAGAGGAAAAACTAGAAAAGTGAAGAGAGGAGGGGAAAAAATAAGAAAAAGAGAAACTAAGGGAGAGAGGGAGATTTCCGGCAGCAAGGAGGAAGGAGAAGGAAACCGGTAGAAAGGAGGAAGAAAGGAGAAGGAAGGAAGGGAAGGAGTATACAGCTTGCCCTCATCTTGGAAAGGTAAGAGATCATTTCTTAAAAGCTAAAAGAATGATGTTAGAAGTTGGAAACTAAATTCATATGAATTTGTTGATGTTGAGCAATGAAAATATTTTGATGTTGTGATGGATGTTGAATTGACCGGTTGGTGTAGTGATGGGTTGAATATGGTTTTCAGTTTATTTAAGGTGTATTCGAGTGATGGTATACTGAAAATTTGAAAAGAAAAAGGAAGGAAGTGGTAAAGAAAACAACAAAAGCCATTTGTTGATAACAACTCACTAGTTTGTGTTGTTTGGAAATATTAAAAGAAATCTGAGTAGATATGACTGGAAACTGATCATAAATGACTCTAAACCTGTCCTAGACCAGTTAGAAAGGATTTGGAACAAGCTGTGTAGAGGTTGTGAGGGTTTTGAATAGCTAAGAGATCATGAACAACAAGAAGGGTGAAAACTGCCAAAATTTACTGGTTTGGTAAGCTGGGAATAATTTATTTGTTCGAACAAAAGAGAAGTTCTGGGCATGAAAACCTGTTAGAACAATGATTTTGGGATGTTAAATAAGGTATTTGAATGTTTAAATGTGGTAAGATATGTTGAAGAAATCGTAGAAATAAATTAAAACAAGTTGAGCTTCTAAACAGTAATTCTGGACTTCCAGCTCGGAGCAGTAAGTTTAACTGGAAAACTGAACGAAATGGAGAGAGGATTGAATACCCCATGACCTGAAGTTGATAGAGAAATGTCCTAGGAGTATTTAGGAAGTGGTTTCACTTCATTTGGACCTGAATTGGAGGAGATATGAACAAAAAACTGGAGAGTGACGAAACTGAATCTCCAAGCGCGGAACAGTGGAATTAACTGCAAAACTGTACAACATGGGATGGAGTTTGTAGGACTTATGACCTGGAATTGATAGAGGGATATCTTAGGGAAATTATGGAAGTAGCCTCACGACCTATATTGGCTAAATTGTGTGAAAAATGGTGAAGGGTGGTAAAGCTGTAAAACCAGAAACACTATTCAAAGCACTAACCCATTTATTTCTTTAAGAAAATTATAGAAACATTGTCCAAACCATTAAGTATTTGAAACCATTGAGTAATGGCAAAGGAATATACTAATGATATAGGTGAATCAAGCCGAGGGAACCCCTTTTAGGACTATTCTCGAGTGCAACTTCGGCCTAATATACGAGGTAAGTCCTATTGATTTTTAAGCCTTTTTAAAGGCTAGTGTGCTTTGATTTTTCTATGAAATGCTATGTTTTATACCGTTTTGGAAATGTTTAAATGTGTTTACAGAATACATGAGCAAGACTTATTTTCATACTATTTCGACTTGAATGAATTCCATAATTGGTTTGAAAACCTTATTGGAGGAATAAAACATGAATTATGTGAATTTAGACATTTTGGATTAAATATTTGGGATTTCCGGAAAATGATAAACATTATAATCGGGTATTCAGTAAATGACCGAAATATCCTTATTGGAACTCTTGTGAATATATTTCAAATCAGGTAAGGGTAATATGACCCAAATACCCTCAAAAAGTCTTGTGGAACCTGGCATGGGTGAAATGACCCGAATGACCTTGGGAAAATGACTTTTGTGATTGAGTACGGGAAAAATAACCCAGTTACTCTTGGTAACACGTTTTCATGTGTGAGTAAAACCTTTTATCTGGTTTCAACATGATTTTGGAAAATGTTGTTTTGGACCCAAAATGTTTTGATTGAAGATCCTACGGGATCAGATAACCCTCTGGCCTGATCAGTCAGATGGGGTTTGTATTGTTGCGTTGAGTACTTAGCAAGGGCTTTGATCTTTGTACTATCCCGTGCTAGAGGTAGACGACCTCAAGTAACCTAGCTAGTTTTGGGGATTGTCTTACTCCAAACAAGGCGACAGGACATTGAGATGAGTCGTCCTAGCTAGCCGTTTAGTGCCTGGAAATTGCCGTGTTTGTGAATGCGTTTGTGAACGCTTGTTGTTTTTAAGTCATTCGCTGGAATAAGGATGGGATGTTTGGGTGTTTGACTCCTTGCCACCTCGATGGTGATTGACGTCAGGATTGGGAACCCTGGCTGATGGAGGCAAGTAAAAGATCTCTATGTGCACGGTGAGGTACATTTGTACGCTGCTCACCCTTCCGGCCTGACACGGGTGACTTGCTGTAAGGCGCAGTCCCTAGCATCAGAAACCGTGCAGCTGAAGGCGAAGTTCCTTGGACTTTGCATGCGGGTCGCATTTCCATGTGAGGAAGAATCCGCATTTATTGAATTGTGGGCCATATGTTTGGAAATCATTGTTTTTCAAATGTACATGATAACTTGATCCTAAATTTTCCAATTACTGCTATTTCCCTATTATGAAATTTATTTTAGTAAAGGAATTGAAAATCATCTCTATTCTAAGTAAAACACTAGCACACACGAGACTCACTGAGTATACCACTCATACGTGTGTTTATCTTTCCTATTTTTTTTAGGGATTGGAGCTGAAGGCTAGCGACGAGACTACCCGGACTTACCATCTAGCGCTAGATAGTGAATCTTTTGGCATGATTATTGTGCATAGATGTTGAAACTATTTTGGGCTTGTGTATTTTGGGAATTCTGATGATGTATTTATCGCAACTCATGTATATATAATAGAAGAGTATGTTGTATATATTTACTTAAGCTTCGATTTGTGCTTGCTTGTTTTAAGTTTATATTATTGTAAAGACCCCTAGTCTGAGGATTCAGATGGGGCAACATCCCACCTAAGCTGGCCCATTGTGCAAAGAAGGAAATATGGGGTGTTACAGCATCGATCGGTGAACCGACCCTCCCAACCTAACCGTCCACCCATGAGTCCTTCAAGCAACAAGTGACCTGCGGCTTCTATGCCGTGGGAAAATCGGGGTAAGCAGCCTCGAGTGCCTATGGCCGGACTGATGCAATGCAGCCTGAATTGCCGACTCTGCGAGAAGCGAGGCCACACCGAGAGAAATTACTGGGGTAACGGGGTTGTGAGGAGGTGCTTCAATTGCGGAGACCCGGGACATTTGAGGAACATCTGCCCCAAACCCCTAAGGATTGAGCAGACCGCACCAACCCAACCAATGGGAGGCAATAGAGGTGTTGCTGCTAGACCAGCTGGAACGGGAGGCCAGAAGCCTCAGGTGAAGGCCAAGGTTTTCACCCTGAACAGAGAAGAAGTCGGAGCGGATGCCGCCGTGATAGAAGGTAACCTTTCTATCCAAGGTCATCTTGTTAATATTTTGATAGATCCACACACTCTTATGTAAGTAAAGTATATGCATCACATCTGGGTTGGGAAGGAAAGGAATTACCCTATACCCTAGTAGTAAGTTCACCCTTGGGAAAGGTGGTAGAAGCGGACAAGAAAATGGGAAGATGTGGAGTTGAGGTAGGGAAGGAGATTCTGGAGACCGACCTCATAATTTTGCCTATAGACGATTATGATATGATCATGGGCATGGACTGGTTGTTGAGACACGGAGCTCGTGTGGACTGCAAGATCAAGACAGTGCAGTTTGTGAGACCTGGTCGGGTTGTAATTGAATTCAGCGGCAAACGAATGAAGGAACTGAAATTTCTCATTGCTGGTGCTAAAGCCCGGAAGTTGCTCAAGAAAGGTTGTACGGGATATTTGGCGTATCTCCTGAACAAACCAAAGGATCAGTGTACCTTAGAAAGTACGCAAGTGGTAAAAGACTTTCCAGACGTTTTCCCTACTGAGCTCACTTCCCTACCCCCTGAACGGGAAGTCGAGTTTACAGTGGATCTAATTCCCGGAGCAGAACCGGTGTCAAGAACCCCCGACCGAATGGCACCGATGGAGCTGAAGGAGTTAAAGGAGCAATTGGAAGAATTGGTAAGGTAAGGCTATATCCGGCCGAGTACGTCGCCGTGGGGAGCCCGGTGTTGTTTGTCAAGAAGAAATATGGAACCTTGAGGCTATGCATTGACTATCGGGGACTGAACTGTAACACCCCACGACTACGTATCCTAAAAGGGCGGGGATGTTGCCCCATCCCGTAGGACAAAGGGTCTTCAAAATGAGGTATAAAATATAAAGGCAATCTCCAAAAGAGTCAACTTTGATAAACGAAGAAATACTCTTATTACATCGGCTCAAATTGGAGCAATACGAAATAAAAAGAAATATTGTTCAGAAGTATAAATGACAAAAGTCTCCTAGAACAGCATAGGAAAAATAGCAAAAGCCTCAAAGCCCCACTGACTCAGCACAATCTATCTCCTGAAAACATGATGCAAAACCGTGTGAGAATAAATCTCAGTAAGTCATGTGTGTGCACATGGTGTTTTGAATAGTACGTGTATACAAAGTGTAAAACATTTGTAGAAATAATTTGGCAAGTGTCACACTTTGTACAAAATAAATCCTCCACTCGAATAAACAGTCATGTCACCACACGTTGGGCATTCTGATCAAGGTGAGTGTACAGCTCACGGGGTGAGATACTCCTCCATCTCTACACCAAACAAAACCATCTGGGTGTCCATGCCGAGAATATAAATAATACCTTACTAGGTACAAATGCTAGCTCAGACTGGCCTGACCAACCAACACTGTCGCCTTTTCAAGCAGAGTTCATTTTCTGGAGGTGGCCTCCTGGCAGAAGACTTACGCTAGCCCTCCAAGACTAGTATTGTTAGCCTACCCTTATTGAGTACTCAATGAACATATCCGTCAATTCCTAATTCAAAATATCTCTACACCTTGGCTTTGTACAACGTGGTTTTTCTCTAAAAGAGTTTTCTAAAAATTTAGGAAAGAATAGTTTTCTTGATAAAATCATTAGTTTGACAAAACCGTTTATAAAGAATAATCTTCCACGTTTACAACCCAAATAATCATAATTCAACAATAGCTTCACAACATAGACTTGCCATCACAACATTTAACCAAAGAGTTTATACAAGGACTTACCATCACAACATTTAACAAAAGAGTTTATGCAAGGACTTACTTGATATGCCTCAAATAAATGAGATAAAATCACAGCTTACTTTCCTCAATTATCCTCCTGATCTACACCATATAATATCATGATCAGGGTCTCAATTAATTCGAACATGCTCTAATCTCATTTATTTTCACAACAATTCGCAATCCCCTATTTAAATCCAAGTAAACTATCCAATCCTCAAAGATCATATACCATGACCATATGCTCATCCAACTAATCGACATCATTAAACCTTACTTTCAGCATCAAGGGTGGGTATTCCCTTACCTTGCAACAACCGGGTAATGAGGTCTCGATGCTCCTATGGTGATCATCCCGAGTTCGCTTGAAAAGAAGAGAAAAGCTACCTCCTTTGCTCCTCTTGACCGAAAATTAAAGAAGAAGATGAAATCAGCCTCTATGTGGTGTGATTTAAGGGAAGAAGAAGGAGAAAAGAATCATTAGAGAAAACGGCATCAAGAGGTTGAGAGGATTTTTGCTAGGTATTGCTCTTAAGATTTTCAAAAGTTGCTATAGAGTTGTTGCTGGAATTTTTCGTGTAGAATAGAGAGGGTAGTCGGCTACTATGCTTTAGGGTTAGAAAAGATAGGTTTAGAGTTAGATGGTGGTGTTTAGAAAGACTCCTAATGGCTTTAGGTTTCATGGACAGCAAGGGAAAAAATTGCAGCTTATGGTGTGCCTTATTGCTGCCGACTTTGGGAGGGTTTAAGGGAGAATATTCTGTAATTTGCTTTTTTTTACTGGCCAAAATATTGCTCAAGGGAAGGGCTGAATGTGTTTAGAATTTTGGGCTAAACAAAGAAGAGTTTGAGAAGGTTTGAAGAGCTGAAATTTCTTTGCGCGTGCAGTGGTCTTGCTGTACGAAATTGCTGAACAATAAGAGGAGAAATTCTGGTTTGTTGTAGCTGTGGTTCTGCTGCAATTTTTAGAGAAAAGATGAGGGTTTTAGGCGCAGAAAATTGGCTTGATCAACTGAGGATTCTGGTGTGTTTTAGTGTGCAGAATTTCAGTTTGTGTAGGAGTGCAAGCTGGTCGAAATTCCTATACAAGGCTGGCCGAAATCTGTAGTTTTTTTGGAGATAAAAATCTGATTTTGTGTAACTAAGGTAATCTGAATTTATGAGTGTTCTAGATGTTTTGAGCTAGGGTTTGGAGTGTTGTATTGCACCTAGAAGTGCTGGAGTTTTCGGACAGCTTGTGCTTGCACAAGGCTGCCGAATTTCAGCTAGGAAAAAGTAGCAAAACCTAGTTAAATTAGGATTGAAATAAAATCTGATTTGCTAAAGGATTTAGGATAAGATTTCCTAACTTTGGAAAAGTTTGGGTTGAGCTAAAATTCCTTCAAGAAGTGGCGGCACTAGCTGGAAAATTTTCCAGATTTTTAGCTAAAGTTCTAAGTTTAAAACCAACAAGGTTTTCTACTAGAAGAATGACTCTTTAATTCCAACTATCCATGGCAACATCTATTAAGCTAAAATTAAGCTGAAATTTTAATTATTAGCTAGGGTTTTTTTTCCCGAAAATCCTAAGGAATAAAAGCTGAAAATTAAGAGTGAACTTTATTCACATCAAAGTCCTTGATTTTAGGAAATAAATATGGAGACTTATTTCTTTGGAATATTGGCACTAAAATTTCTCTAGGTTTGCTATATCTTTTTCGGCCAAGACATGGAAACTCTAAGGAAACGAATCTTCAAGAAGAGATACTAGGATTCACAAGAGATAGGATTCGAACTCGGGCCACCACGGAAAAATCACCATCCTCCCCGTTATTCCAAATCAATTCCAATACTAATTCTTCCTACAAGAAGTTCTTACCACCCCAATACTCATCCCTCCAAATCTTCGACCAAGCCTCCCCTAACCAAATCTTTAGCAACACACTATTTCACCTCCATTAATTCAAATGCAAGAGCAATGGAAAAATTCACATGCATCCATGCAAATAAAATAATTCTAAGCTACCACATAAAATGCAAAATTCTATGCAATGCATGACTTTTCCCCATAGTCAAAGGTAGTTTTGGGTGGGGTATTACATGAACAATCTCACGATAAAAAATAAGTACCCTCTACCCTTGATCGATGAGTTGTTTGATCAACTGCAAAGCACCGTTTGCTTTTCGAAGTTGGACCTACGACAAGGATACTATCAGGTGAGGATCAAAGAAGAATGCATTCCTAAGACTGCATTCAACACGCGGTATGGCCACTATGAGTTCATAGTAATGCCGTTCGATGTGACCAATGCACCGGCAGTTTTCATGGATTTGATGCATCGTGTTTTCCAACCATACTTGGACAAGTTTGTGGTTATCTTCATCGATGACATCTTAATATACTCCAAGAATCCGGAGGACCACGCGGATCACTTAAGATTGGTCCTAGAAAAGCTGAGGGAATTCAAGCTTTACGCCAAGTTCAGTAAATGTGAGTTTTGGCTGAGCTTGGTGTCTTTCCTTGGTCATGTGATATCCAAGGATGGGATCAAAGTGGACCCTGCTAAGGTAGAAGCCGTAGCTAACTGGAAACAGCCGGAGAACATTACCGAGATACGAAGTTTCCTTGGGCTAGCCGGGTACTATCGGCGTTTCATTAAAAAATTTTCCACTCTGGCTTCACCAATGACACGTTTGTTGAAGAAGGATGTCACTTTTTCTTGGAGTGAGAAGTACGAGAAGAGCTTCCAAGAGCTTAAGAGGAGGTTGATTACAGCACCCGTGTTGAGTCTACCCGAGGCTGATAAGCCCTATGCACTCTGTATAGATACGTCCAAGGAAGGTTTAGGAGCTATGCTGATGCAGGAAGGGAAGGTCATAGCTTATGTATCTAGGAAGCTAAAGTTGCACGAAGCTAATTATCCAACGCATGGCTTGGAACTGGTAGCTATAGTGTTCGCCTTGAAGAAATGGCAACATTACCTGTACGGTATGCAATACAAAGTTTTTACTGACCATAAGAGTTTGAAGTACATCTTCACGCAAAAAGACTAGAATCTCTGACAGCGTAGGTGGATGGAGCTCTTGGAGGAGTATGGATGTCCTATCAACTATCACCCATGTAAAGCGAATGTGGTAGCTGAAGCTCTGAGTCAGAAAGTGAAGATGGCACATTTGAGAATGCAGGAGGTGTCGGCAGTCCAGGAAATCCTGGAGCAAGAAGGGGAAGTTCAAGAGAGGAAGATCTGCGTGAGTAACTTGACCCTGAAACTCGATCTGGACCAGGAGATTGTATCAGGACAGTGCAGAATTTCAGACTTTTAAGGTGAAAGAGATCACAAGAGGAGGAAGTGACTTCCGAACCGATGAGAATGGGGTATTATACTTTCGGGACCGGGTTTGTGTGCCTGACATCCGAGACCTGAGGAAGAGGATATTGGACGAAGCTCACAAGAGCAAATATACCATACACCCTGGGGAGGTAAAGTGTACCAAGACTTAAAGAAGAAATATTGGTGGGCTGGAATGAAAAGGGATGAGTTCAACATATGTCAAACTGCCTGACGTGCGAGAAGGTTAAAATGGAGTATAAGAAGTCTGCAGGTTTACTGCACCCGTTACTGATCCCCGAGTGGAAATAGGAAGAAGTAACCATGGATTTTGTGACTGGCCTTCCGATGATCAAGTCACACAAAGATGTAATTTGGGTGGTGGTGGACTGATTGACTAAGACAGCGCATTTCAGACCAGTAAACGTAAGGGACTTGATGGAAAAGTTGGCTCAGACATACACCCGAGAAATTGTAAGGTTGCATGGTGTACCGTCGAGCATTGTGTCGGATAGGGACCCTAGATTCACTTCAAGGTTCTGGGGTAAGTTCTAGGAGTCGTTGGGCACTACTTTGAAATTTAGCACATCTGCTCATCCGCAGACAGGCGGTCAATCCGAGAGAGTCATTTAGATACTAGAAGATATGCTCCGAGCATGTATCTTGGACTTTGGAGATAAGTGGATTGAGTCCTTACCGCGTGCGGAGTTAGCATATAACAATAGTTATCAGGCGTTGATTGGGATGGCGCCATACGAAGCACTGTATGGGCGAAAATGCCAAGTACCGATATACTGGGGATGGACAAAAGAGGGGAACGTTAAGAGGACTGGTGAAGTATGCATTCAGGAGATGACAGACAAGATCAAGTTAATTCGAGAAAGGCTAAGGGCAACGCAAAGCAGACAAAAGAGTTATACAGACTCTAGGAGAAGGGAACTGGAATTCCAAGTAGGTGATTATGCATTCTTGAAGTTGACTCCTAGTAGAGGAATCCTGACGCATCCGAGAGGAGGAAAGTTGAGTCCTAGGTATTTTGGACCGTTCCCGATATTGGAGAAAATTAGACCGGTTGCCTATAGACTGGATTTGCCTGATGGTCTAACCGGGATGCATGATGTTTTCCATGTCTCTCAGTTGAAGAAGTGAAACCCCGATCCGAGTTATGTACTCAATGAGGAACCGTTGGAGTTGCAACCAAATTTAAGTTATGTAGAGAGACCCGTCAAGATCCTGGAACGGAGTATCAAGACGCTTTGAAACAAGCAGATACCCATGGTGAAGGTACTTTGGGATCATCATGGAGCAAAAGATGCAACATGGAAAACGGAGGAATGGTTAAGGTGGAAGTATCCGGATATGCTCTAAGGGTATGAAATCTGAATTTCGGGCCAAAATTCTCTTAAGGGGGAGGGGATGTAATACCCCGCCCAAAACTACCTTTGACTATGAGGAAAAGTCATGCATTGCATAGCATTTTACATTTTTCATTGTAGCTTAAAATTATTTTTGCATGGATATATGTGAATCTTAAAGTTGTCCTTGCATTTGAATTGATTGGTGTGAAATAATGGTGCTGTTAAAGATTTGGTTAAGTGAGGTATGGTCGAGGATATGGAAGGATGAGAATAGGGTGGAAAGAATTTCTTAGAGAATTATTAATGTGGAGTAGCTTTGGAATAGCGGGAGGTTGGTGATTTTCTTTGGTGACCCGAGTTCGAATCCTACCTTTTGTGAATCTTAGTTTCTCTTCTTGAAAGTTCATTTCCTTAGACTTTTTCATGTCTTGGCCGAAAAGGATCTAGATATCCTAGAGAAATTTTAGTGCCATTATTCCAAGAAAATAAGTCTCCATATTTATTTCCTAAAATCAAGGGCTTTAATGTGAATAAAGTTCACTTGTATTTTCAACTTTTATTCCCTTGGATTTTCGAAAACTCTAGCTGAATAATTACAATTTTAGTTTGATTTCAACTTGCTAGAGCTTGCAATAGATAGTTGGAATTAAAGAGTCATTCTTCTAGTAGGAAACCTTGTTGATTTTAAACCTAGAACTTTAGCTAAAAATCAGGAAAATTTTCCAGCTAGTGCCGCCACTTCTTGAAGGAATTTTAGCTCAACTCAAACTCTTCCAAAGTTAGGAAATCTTATCCTAAATCCTTTAGAGAATCAGATTTTATTTCAATCCTAATTTAACTCGGTGCTGCTACCTTTTCCTAGCTGAAATTCGGCAGCCTTGAGCAAGCACAAGCTGTCCAAAAATTCCAGCACTTCTAGATGCAATCCAACTCTCCAAACCCTAGTTCAAAACATCTAGAACACTCTTCATAAATTCAGATTACCTTAGCTGCACAAAACCAGATTTTTATCTCAAAGAAACTACAGATTTTCGGCCAGCCTTGCACAGGAATTTCGGCCAGCTTGCACTCCTACACAAATCGAAATTCTGCACACCAAAACACACCAGAATCCTCAGTTGATCAAGCCAATTTTCTGTGCCTAAAACCCTCATCTTTTCTCTGAAAATTACTGCAGAACCACAGCTACAACAGACCAGAATTTCTCCTCTTATTGTTCAACAATTTCGTACAGCAAAACCACTGCACGCGCATAAAAATTTCAGCTCTTCAAACCCTCTCAAACTCATCTTTGTTTGGCCCAAAATTCTGAAAACATTCAGCCCTTCCCTTGAGCAATATTTTGGCGAGTACAAAGAAGTAAATTACAGAATATTTTCTCCCTTAAACCCTCCCAAAGTCGGCAGCAAGAAGGCACACCATAAGCTGCAATTTTCGCCCTTGCTGTCCAAGAAACCTAAAGCTATTAGGAGTCTTTCTAAACACCACCATCTAACTCTAAACCAATCTTCTCTAACCCTAAAGCATAGTAGCTGACTACCCTCTCTATTCTACACGAAAAATTCCAGCAAGAACTCCACAGCAATTTTCGAAAATCTTAAGAGCAATACCTAGCGGAAATCGATCACCCTCTAAGGTAAGCAAAAACCATCTCAACCTCTTAATTCCTTTCTTCCATCAATTCTTCTCCTTTTCTTCCCTTGAATCACGCCACCTAAAGGCTGATTTCATCCCTTCTATTTATTTTCGGTCAAAATGAAGGAAAGAAGGTAGCTTTTCTCTTCCAATCAAGCGAACTCAGGACGATCACCATAGGAGCATTGAGATCTTGCTAACCCGATTGTTGCAAGGTAAGGGAATACTTACCCTTGATGTCAAAATTAAGGTTTAATATAGTGGATGATGGATATGAGTTGTGATGGTCAAGTCGAGACCTTTTTGACATATTATTCATGTCTTTGATGGATATATGATCATAGTGTATGTACTTTGAGAATTAGGTGATTTATTTGAAGTTAGATAATCGATCGGGATTTCTTATGGGAATAAATGAGTTTAATGCATGTTTGAATCGATTGAGACCCTGATCATGATATTATGTGATTCTAGATCAGGAGGGTATTTGAAGGAAGCAAGCTGTGATTTTGTCTTGTTTATCTGAGGCATATCAAGTAAGTCCTTGCATAAACTCTTTTGTTAAATTTTGTGATGGTTAGTCCTTACATAAACTCTTTTGTTAAATGTTGTGATGGTAAGTCTTACATAAACTCTTTTGTTAAATGTTGTGACGGCAAGTCTATGTTATAAAGCTTTGTGAAGCTATTGTTAAACTATGTTCGCTTGGGTTGTAGACGTGGATATTTATTCTCTAAAATAATTTTGTCCAACTAATGATTTTATCAAGAAAACTATTATTTCTCCTAAATTTTTAGAAAACTCTTTTAAAGAAAACCACGTTGTACAAAGCCAAGGTATGGAAATTTTGAATTGGGAATTGACGAATATATTCGTTGAGTACTCAATAAGGGTAGGCTAACAATACTAGTCTTGGAGAGCTTGAGTAAGTCTTCTGGCAGGAGGCCATCTCCAGAAGATAAAATCTGTTTGAAAAAGTGACAGTATTTGTTGGTCAGGCAGGTCCGAGCTAGCACTTGTACCTGAAAGGTATTGTTTATTTTCCCGGCATGGACACCCGGATGGTTTTTTTGGGTGTAGAGAAGGAGGAAATCTCACCCGGTGAGCTGTACACTTACCTTGATCAGAACACCCAACATGTGGTAATCTGATCCTGTCTCGGTACACAAAATGTGGTGTCTTGACCTGTCTTGGTGAACAAAGTATGGCACCTTGACCATTTTGTTCTCATGGAGCCCAACGTGTGGTGACATGACTGTTGACTCGAGTGGATGATTTGTTTTGTATAAAGCGTGATTATGATAAAACCCACTCCTTGCGAAAAGAGATTATTTATCACTTGCCAAATGTTTCTACAAATGTTTTACACTATGCATACACCTACTGTTTAAAACACCATGTGCACACACAGGACTTACTGAGATTTAATCTCACACTATTTTATATCATGTTTTCCGGAGATAGATTGTGCTGAGCCAGCGAGGCATGTGATAGATGAAGCTTTTGTTCTTTTTGTTCCATTGCGCTCTAGGAGACATTTGTTGTTTAGGCTTCTGAACGATATTTGTTTTATTTCGTATTGCTCCAATTTGAGCCGGATGTAATAAGAGTTTTTCTTTATTCATCTAAGTTGTTTATTTTGAGGTTGCCTTTATATTTATACCTCGTTTTAAAGACCTCTTGTCCTACGGGACGGGGCGACATCACCGCCCTTTTAGGGTACGTAGTAGTGGGGTGTTACACCAAGTATTTAGCACATCCTTTTCTAATCATCTTCTGGGCCTTGAGTCCTGATATAAAAATATTATTTTTCCATCTGGCCTCATCTACAAATTCTAATATAGGTTTCCCAGGCCGACGGAATCGTACTACCTTATGTCTACAGTTAACTTGAGCATAATGTTGAGACAACTAGTCCATGCCCAAAATAGCATTGTAGTCCTCTATAGGCAAATATATCAAATCTCCTTCCAATATTTCATTCTCTACCAAAATCTTACATCCTTTATGTATTTTTTTACTAGTCATTTGCTTTCCCAATGGGGTACTAACAATCATTTCATATGAAGTTTCTTCCCCTTTAATCCCTATAGTATCAAGAAATAAATTGGCGATAAAGGAATGCGTAGAATTAGAATCTATCATTACTTTAGCATCATGATAAAAAAATAAGGAGCGTACCTTCTACTACTGTAGCCTGGTTGTCTGTCTTCTCCAAGGCAACTACCCGAGCATTCACTTGTGGTTTGGCAGGTATAGGTCTAGAGGTAGAAGTATGTCCTAGATTCCCTCTTCCTAGTCTGGCCTTTGTCCCTAATTATTTCCCGCTGGTCGACTCCATCCTCCCATTCTTCGAGGAGGTTGCAATTGAAACTCTTGAGTCCTATTTCCCCCACAGTTGAAACATCTAAAAGAGGGTTGTCCTCCAATCAGGCCTCCCCTCTTCGGTATTTTTCCCTTTTTCTGAAATCGGGGCCCTCCAAGTCGCTTCTAATTCATGCCCCGAAATCCACTTCAATTTCTCTCACTCGCCTGTTCAATATCAGTCATTTCTATCTTGGAAACCATCTTTATTGCAGCATTATAACTAGTGGGGGCCATGCTTGCCAATACTCTTTTCAATTCTGGGCATAGGCCTTTCACAAAGTGCCTAATCCTATCTGCCTCTGAATGTACTAGAAGTGGACAGTATTTTGATAGACTAGTAAATTTAGTAGTGTACTAACCCCACAGTACGACCTCCTTATTGAAAGGCTTGAAATTCATCCTCCTTCCTTTCCACTACCCAACTGGGAATAAATTCCTTCTTGAAATTGGCTTTGAAATTTGTCCATTCTCACTCTTGTTGATGTCTTTCTCTTGTCCAACAATCTTGGGTAGGTTCTTAAAGCTAAAATGTGGCAAATTATACTTTTCTCTGCTCTAAGTAATTCAGAATTGAAAAAATCTTCTCTATGTGCTCAATCCAGTTTTCAACCTCCTGTTCCGAATCACGTTGCCCTTGAAATTGTTGAGGGTGAAATTTCAAAAAGAGTTCTAGAGCTTGATCTAATTCGATTTCATTCCCATTGCTCCTATTCTCAGTCATTCTGGCATTTTCATTTGCTCTAGTGGTAATCTCAGTCAACTGTTCAATAGTATCAACCATTTTCTGAAAGGTTTGGAACATTGGGCAGCTCAAAGTTGGAAGAGGGAACTTCTCTCATGCGATTCCTCTACTACTGGCTCAGGGTGATTTCCGAGTAGTTCGTGTTGGTCGCCTGGAATTTCGTTTAGGAGACATCTGTACAGTTCATAAGGTTTTGTTAGTAAAATAATAACTCAAAAGTAGGCGCAAAAATGGACGTAGTGCACATAACAAGTAACATAACATTTATTCATTCTCGTCAAAACACGAAGTCAATACAAAATTTATGTGCCAAGCACATTATTATATCTAACATACCCTGGCCGAACTGTGCATGTCCTACTACGTATATCTACATCTTATCCTCCTACTCCTACTCGTCATCATCGCTATCTAAAACTGGAGATCCTAAGTCGGCAGAAACTATGTAGGACTCGAGTGCATCAAGTCCCTCATCTCCATCCATATCAGGATGCAACCAAGCCTCTAGCTCCGAGTTTAACACCAACTCCTCCTCAAACTCCTTGACCACAGGCATCTCCACCTCGGGTACCTCCTGGACCTCTCCTGCCTCGACAACCTCCAATCCTAGCATCTCCTCCTCTAACACTCCCAGAACATCTCCACCAAATACCTCATCATCATCATTGGACACTAGTGCATTGTCAGGGATACTATCCTAATGGTGTGGTTTAACATCATCATCAGCATCGTCAGAATCGCTACCTACCTTTCCTACCTAGCCAAGTGACGACGGCATCCTCTCGGGAGTAGACATTCTCTCTAGAATATGGTCTCGCATAAACGGAAGAACAACAGGTACTGTTGGGTCAAACCTACTCTCGGCGAAACAAGGTGCATAAGATGGGCAAGGCCGGGTCTTGTCAACGTGAAATGTCCCAGCACACCTGCTCAGTAGATCATCTTAATTTTCCTAGGTTTCTTTATGCCCGAACTCTCACCCGTCTCTTTCTTCCCATCATCACTGCAATTATCCATTGGGCGCTTGCCCTTATTGTCCCTATCTGTCATACCTACAAGATAAAAGGGTTTTATCAATTCCTATGATGATACCACAATTCTATGATAACTATATTCTGATACCAATTGTAACACCTGTTAGGGATATACCCTAGACCCAATTTGTACTTATACTATTGTCGTTATGTATTGTGTAATAATACGAGGCATTTTTTCCATGAATAGTGTATTTAGTTTTGTAATCATCAAGTACGTGACTTGATAAGTAAACCCTTATAATCAATATAATGACTATTCTTAAACTGTCCTTGATCGATTATTATTAGGTAAAAAATAATAAATTAAGATTAGTATATTTATGACTTAATGGCTATGTTTTACTGTTCATGGATATATGTGATATTAAGTCAAAACATAAATAAATGTTAGAAAACATTGTATTGGACATAACTCATTGTGAGAGTACTTCATAGAACATGTCATAAGTACTTTCTAACCATAATGATATTAAAAGTCCTTCGACCTGAATTCATCATAGTTTTCTGCTTGATAAATTCTATATTTTGAGTTGTCTAAAGTTGTCTTTAATCATATAATAAATTAGACAACTATTGGATATAGAATAAACCAGGGAGAGGAATATGATTGATAGTGAACAAATTTGTCCCTCTCAATTATGGGAGAAATATCCATAGGACTCTTGATAAGTTAGACTGTTAAAATGCACGGTCGTGCTCAAATATATCAATTTGAAATATTGATATTATTTATTTGAACAGTCTACTATGAGATCAAGAAATAATTAATTAAGCTTAATAAGGATGACATATTCCATACCTTATGCTTAATCCGGATATCGTGTAATAAAAGGACTAAATATAAAGTTATGATTTGGTTCAAAGAGATCACTGATATTTATTTAACTTAGATGGTTATAATATTTTGTTAAAAACCGCTTATAACTTGTGGGCCATTTAAATGTAATTTGGGTACACTGCCAGTGTTAAATGAACCTATATGGTCACATAATAAGAGAACACGTTAGGTTATTTTTCAGGTGACCAAGTTTAATGAATCTGAAAATACGTCAAAGTTAGTCGAACCTAGAAAATTGACCGATATAATGCATCTGGAATATGTCCACATTTGATGTATCTGGATGATGTCCAGATTGTAAGAATCTGACTCGGTTAATTAATTAATTAAATTACCGAGATAATGGCAGAATCTTATCATATCAGTTTTAAATTAATTTGAATTTAAAATAAAATATGATAAGATATTATTAGAGTTGGACTCCAAGAGGTTCGGGTGATTTTAAAAGAAAACCCTAGCCGTCTTCTCAAGGGTGCTCTCTGTTAATATTTGTGCTTCTATTCACCAAAAAATTTAAGCCTCTCAAACCTTAGGCGCTAGCACTCCCGGGGTACCGAGTTGGTTTGTTGTGTGTATCTGATAGAGGGAGTTCGCACATTGCAGCGTCTGGTGATCGTTCAAGTTGCACGTACGACAGAAAATCAGAATCCAAAGATCTTGATTACGCCGAATAGAGGTAATTCTGTAATCCCTAGATCGTCTTAATTGTTTGACTTGAATCCTTGGAAGGGATTCGTGGATGTTTTTCGCGTCTAGAAATCCACAAATCCTAACAACACCCTACTAAAAGTAATAGCAGAAGCATACTAACACCGGGTGTTGCCCCGTCCAGTTGTCCAGACAATGGGTCTTTATAACGCATAACTAATAGAATAAAATCAAGGCCCAGACTGGTACAACCAACTCATATATATATATATATATATATATATATATATATAACAGAGAGTCTCGTACAAGCATTCTCCATACTACAACAGTAATAAAATACATAAAGAGATGAGAGAGCGAAAGGACCTAAACTGTTGTCACTATGGTATCGCCTTTTTATCCATAGGCCTGCTCGACTCTGGATCCTATAAAATAGTAAGATAAAAGACACATGTAAGTGATAAATCACTCAATGAGTCTCGTGTGTGCTAGTGCTTTATAAAACAGATAAAGTAAAGCAATGTCACATTTTTTGTCTCAAAGCCACAGAAATCAATTCTAAAACTCTCTAAAGAAGAGTTGTTCAGAACTCAATTATTTTTGGAAAACTGTGTTTTAATTTCAAATCACTGCCACAATTTTCAAAATTACAGGCACTTCTCCAATAGAAGATCGGCCTACATACAAAGCTTACAAGCTTTGCCTTTGGCACCACATCTCATTGAGCTTAGACCGCTGTCTACAGCACTCGACCATACGTCACCGAAAAGGTAAGTACACCGCAGCATACTACCAAGAATAAATAACAAGTATACTATAGCACACTAAGTGTACCACAGCACACTAAATCTTTTACTTGCCACTATAAGCCTGGAGTCCTAATCCTAACATCAATCATCATCAAGGTGGCAAGGAGTCAGACATTACCTAGTGCCCCAACCCGGCATTCAGCGAATGACTCACAAACAACATGCTCGCAGGCATAAGGAAATTGCCAAGTGCTAAACGACTAGCTAGGATGACTCATGTCAATATCATATCGCTCTGTTTGGAGTAAGACAATCCCCAAAACTATCTAGGTTACTTGGGGTTGTCTATCTCTAACTTGAGTTAGTACAAAGATCAAAGTCCTTACTAAGTAGTCAACATTACCAATACCAACCCCTACTGACTGATCACGCCAGAGGGTTATTTAATCCCGCAGGATTTCCAAATCAAACATTTTTTGGGCCAAAATATCATTTTTCAGAAATTGATCGCACTGATTTGCAAGTCAGATAATTGTTCCCATAGGCTCCTCAGGCTATTCAATTCATTTCATAGGCACACCAGGCTAATAAAATAGTTTTAGGATCAAAATGTTATTTTCCAAAAGTTATTCTCATGCCGAGAGATCATTTTCCAAAACCATTGCGAAACAAGGTGGAAAAGTTCTTTTTGCACATTAAAATAAGTTTGTAAGGGCTTCGGGGTCATTTCGCCTGTGCCCGACCTCAAAAGTCATCTCTAAAGGAATTCGGGTCATTTTATCCTTACTCGACTTGAAAAGAGTTCACAAAAGTTCGAATAAGGATATTTCGATTATTTACCGAATACCCAGTTCCAAAGGTTTTCACAAAACATTCCAATAAGGACATTTCGATCATTTACCAAATACCCAATTTCAAAAGGAACTTATTTCAAAAAATCCAGAATTCCAATCCTAAAAGAGGATTAAATTCAAGTTTCCAATCATGTTTTCATAAAATATTTCAATAAGGGTATTCTAGTCAATTTGTGAATACCCGATTTCTAAAAGTTACCATTTTTCAAAAATCCCAAGTAATTAATCCCAACCGAACTTAATTCACAAAATTCATGCTTTAATCATCCATTAAGGTTTCCAAACTAATTATGATTTTCACTCAAGCCCAAAATGGCAAAAAATAAATCTTGCTCAGAAGAACCTTAAATATATCCAGGGATTTTCAAAACGGTGTAAAACATGACATTTTATGGAAAAATAAAGCATACTAGTTTTCAAAAGATTTTAGAAATCAAAAGGACTCACCTCGTGTCCTAAACAAGCTTTTACCGTTCATGCGTCGTTTGACTACCGTTCTCACTGTTTCCAACATACAGTTGGCCGTTTACTATTAAACCTACACTAAATATCATTTTTATGTTAAATTGTGTTTAGTCGAAAAATGGCCGATGGTTAGCCGACGTACCCAACGAGCAGCCGATGTCTAGCTAACGTGCCCGACGATTAGCCAACACCCAACCGACGTTTTGCTGACAAGGCTAACGGTTAAGGAAAACGTTCAACATTTGTTCACGCTGTTTTTTCATCGTTCATTCAATTCTTTCGTTTTCCCTTTTTCCATATCCTTCCTCCCTTCATGAACAAGGAATTAGCTTCATGTTTCTCATTCATTTCATTCCAAAATCACATAGTTATTCTTCCTTAAATTCATTCACTTTCCAACCAAATCTTGAAATTTCGTTACTTTGACACACAATTTTGTTTCATACATAACTTTCAATCAACAACTCCGATTTGGCTCTATGATATATCAAAATGACCGTAAGACTCTTAACTTTAATTTTATGTAAACCTTTTTCTGAGTCCTAGTTTCTGTGACACAATACAAGGCAAAAATAGTCCCAATAGTTTTGCTCCAATTCTACTATTTATGTTATCCATTTCCTTTAACCTTTAACACCTTGAGAACATTAATTCATTTAATTTTCATTCAAATCATCTTTGTTCCTTTAATTTTCAAATTCCAATAACTCACAAGAGTCAGGCTTACTCAACATAAATTCACTTTTTTCAATCACAAGCTAGTATAATTCATTTCTTTCCAACCAAGTAACTTCTATTTTCATTCTATTTTAATCATCATCTCATCAACCAAGATCAATCCTTCAAGCTACCATGAAAATTCAGTTCTTCATCACACAAAACACTATCCATAAATCTCCTAGGCAGCTATCATACATAAGCATATACAAAATTCATAAACAAAGTTCATAAACCCTAGCATTTGATCCAAAATCAAGGCATAAAAATCATGTTTTCATGTTAAAATTAGGGTAAAATATGTTAACCACCCTTGAACTTTCACAAATTTTTATTTCTACCATCAAACTTTAAAATATGTGATGTTAGCCCTCAAACTTTTGAAACGCCTAAAAAATAGCCCTTTCAACAATAAAAACTCAAGTACAATACAAAATCATTAGATTTTTGCTCTCATTCCCCCAATTTTTATTTCTAAAATATTATTCATCAACTTTAATCTCGCTCTCTTCTCTTCGAATTTCTTCATTTATCAACAATAATTTTAAGATCTAACTTCAAACCTTTTATGCAACTCAATAATCTTAAAATTACTCTTTCGCACTTTTTGGAATCTAATCATACAACAAAAATAATATATTTTACCCTTTAATAAACAAAACTAGGACTTAAAGATGAAGAAGAAAAAAAAATCGATTCAGTTATTAACGAATAATAATTTTCTTGGCATCTCTACAAAAAGGAAGAATAAATTTGAAAACAGAAATGAATTACAAAAAAAAAAAAAATCTAAAAGGAGAAGTGAGAGACACGCAAGTTGCAATAGTCTTTTCCTGTCATATATAGAAGTTATTTTGTAATAATTAGAAGGATGACACCACATTGTGAGAGTTGAATGAATGAAAATACCTATAAAATAGGTCATGTGGAAGTCATGTGATGAACTTCCGTGAGCACATAATGGTTTTAATTGATGGAAGGGTTATTTTTTAGATATTTTAAAAGTTTGAGGGTTAAAATCACACATTTTAAAATTCGATGATAGAAATCAAAATTTGTGAAAGTTCAAAGGTGGTTAACATATTTTGCCCTTAAAATTAACATCAAAATAATCATCATTCACCCCACAACAACTTTAATTATAGCAAGGTGAGGTTTTACCTTGTATATAAGGCTATTTGGTGTGATTTTCTCTAAGAACTTCTCAAGAACTCACACACAACACCAAGAACACAAACTAGTATATTTTCTCTCTCTTTTTGCTAATTTCTTTGATTTCTTTTTCTCTTGTTTTTCCTTCCTTGTGGCTGCCAAAATTATGGCTGTGAAACAACCTTCCCACTGCCATTTTTCATCAAATTTTGGCCAAGAGAATTTAATTCAATTAATTGTATGGTAACTAATATATACGTGTGTTCCAATTAAAAAATTACACACCATTTCACTTATTTTTCTTCCTCAAAATTTCATCTTCTTTTCTCTCTTATGGCTGCCATTTTTCTTGCTGTTTTTCAGCCTCTCAACCACTTCTTTATGGTCAAAATATTGGCCAATTAAATTGTGTAAGACCTTAAGTAATTGGCCCCACAAATGATGTGTTCTAATCACAAAAATACACATAATTCTTTATTTATTTTGTAATTCTTTAACTCCATGTGTCTTGCATGAATTCTTTATGCAACCTCTTATAAATTGACACATGTTCATGGGCTACCAATCACAAAATGCCACACGCACCGTTTTTAATCGCGATTTTCTATTTTTTTCATAAATGACCAAAATCATATCCAAAACGGAAAAATATTTTATTTCACCATTCAACTCCAAAAATTCCATTCAATCTATTAGTAATACTTAAATTCTTCAATTCTATCTCAGTTTGGTCAAATTTGCGGTCAAAGTCATGTGCATGGTTTGGTCAAAAACGATAATCCGATAATGCCCCCAATAACCCGAATAACTTATTTTACACCAAAACGTAAATTTCATCACACTGATCAATTTCTGTTCACAACGTACCCCCAAATTCTTATTTTATTAATAGTAGTAGCCTTCTGAAAATTTAAAGTACGAGTAGAACAAATTCAATATTTACATCCAGGTCCCGACAAAATGTTATCATACCAAAATGTTCACTTCATTATACCAATCATCTTTTGTTCTGACCCAAACTCTCATCCTATTACAAGTAGTAGCCATTCGAAGGTTAAAATACGGAGTATTACAACGCATTGCTCAGAAAATGTGAAGATATCACATAGGACATAGTAAGAAAAGCCATGGGTATTGGTAAAATATCAGGCAATGTGTAGGAATAGCTAAAAATTGGCTACCAAAACATATGCACAAATAGAAAAGAGAGGGGGTGGGGTGGGGGTGGGGGTGGGGGGGAGGGGGGAAGCTTATTTGATTGAGAAAAGGGTCTGGCAAGGAAGTGCTTAAAGGGTTGACACAAGAGAAATATAGGAGGGAATAAAAATAGGAGGGCCAATGTGAGAGAAGGCTAGTGTGATTGGTATGGCTGGCGCGATGGGTTTGCATAGAGAGAAAGTGAAAAGGAAAGGGAAATCGGGAAAAGAAGAAGGGGGAAAAAGACTAAGCATTGGACTTGGTTGGGAAATTTCTCTAGGGCCTGGATGCTATCACTAAGTGCTTGCAGATAGCGAAGGTTTAGTTACGGTATAAAAAAAGACTAAGTGTCAAGCCTAGTCCTCTAATTTTGCTAGGGCATCGATGCCATCGCTAAGCTCTTGCAGATAGTGAGAAGGCATGTCTACGATATTAAAAGGGACTAAGTGTTGGACTTAGTCTTCTAATTTTGCTAGGGCCTCCATATCGTTGTTAAGTTCTCGCAGATAACGAGGGTTTAGCTACAACATTAAATAATATTCATTGCTTATAATACACATTTTATGGATAAAATTTATCCTCTGTGTGAGAGAGAGAGAGAGAGAGAGAGAGAGAGAGAGAGAGAGAGAGAGAGAGAGAGAGAGAGAGAGATGATTGCTAAATTGTTTATATGCCCAATTGTAAGCATACCGGATTACAATTGACGCATAGATGTCTGATGGATGATTGGGTAAGAAAAAAAGGTCTCTCACTCGCGCGCGCGCACACACACACACTTGCTTCTCTATATTTTTATAATTTAATTTTAGATAAATTTATGAAGTTAAATATTAATTTTTAGTCAGTTTCACGTAGGTTGTATGAAATTTTAGTATAATTGAATCCAATAGTAAATAATAAATTATTTATTAGATATGTTAATTGATAATAATTTTTTAAATTTTAAATATTTTTAATAAAAATATGTTATAAATTGAAAAAAACATAATAAAAATATTTAAGTTTACTTTAATTTTTACTTGTTAATATTAATTTAATAAAAATTATTTAACAAAAGGTCAAGTATTATT
The DNA here is from genome assembly GCA_026120185.1 of Voacanga thouarsii. Classification (NCBI taxonomy): domain Eukaryota; kingdom Viridiplantae; phylum Streptophyta; class Magnoliopsida; order Gentianales; family Apocynaceae; genus Voacanga; species Voacanga thouarsii. Next base: position 2,270,735 of record JANUWF010001161.1, read on the forward strand.
TTCTTATTAAGTAAGTTGTATAATTAAAATGTATATATTAGAATCACTTATCACATATTGCATAATTCTAGATCAATCAAATTTGTCAATTTTTACAGTGTTTGATTTAGCTGGTGATCAACACTGTGAATTATGTACATTAATCCTCAAATTCTCACTTTATTTTTTTTAAAATCTACATTAAACTTTTTTTTAAAACATCTAATATATTTCGACAAGATATTTATAGTATTTTAATTAGAGACAACACTTGAGTCGACACAGATTGGGATTAAAACTTTTAATTGTGTCTTGCCTTCTAATGTTTCGACCCATTCTCGACTTATCTCTACAATAAGAAGAGGTAAGGATCCTTGTCTCGACCTACTGTGGACAAAATCATTCCAATCTTTGACCCACCGTCACCAAGTGGGGAAATGAAGGCTTAGCAGGTTAGGAGGGAAAAAAATTTGATGCAATTTAAAATCGAAAATAAATAGAAAAAATTAATACTAAAAAAATCAATAAATTTATAATTTTAGAAAAAAAATTATATTAAAACAATAAATTAAAGATAATAATTTATGAAAAATATAGTACAACTTAAAAAAATAAATCTTCCAATATAATTTAATTCTTTCAAAATTTAAGAAGACTTGTAAAAAAAATTAAATACAAATATTGTTTAATTTATACAATCAAACATTTTTCACGTTTTACTTTAAAAATAAAATATCAAATATTTTTATACCAAATTAAAATTTGAAAATAAAATATTAAATATTTGCATACCAATTTAAAATTTAAAATAATCTTAAAAATATTACTGCTCTCTTAAAATACATATTATTATATATATATTTGAAAATTTTTAAAAACATTTGGGTAGAGAAAGGGTTATATATATAGAGAGAGAGAATTGACGTATACTTATTTATATAATTACTATTGTATAACATGTATAGCTAATATACATATTTGCATATACAATAATCACTACTAATTTATCAATATATTTATATACTATATAACTATATTAGATACATACATACATATATACTTACACACACACATATATATATATATATATATATATATATATATATATTAGCTCGGTTACTGGGTATATACACACACGTCTATTAGTTCGGTTACTGGGTATGCCCAAGTTCTATCGTCATCGTGTCCTTCCTTGCTACTCCTGTCTATAACTTTTTCGAGAAAAGATAGAATAAAACCATAGCAAGACTCAAAGCCGCCCAAGGATGATTTGTAGCCAGGCTGCTCGGGGTAGCTGGGTGCAGTCCAGTCCTGGCCAGGCACCAGCAAATTAATTTAATTTAAATTGAAGATAAAAAATCTTTCAAACTAAATATTTATTCTGTCCCTTAATATAAGTCGCTAGACTTAATTTCATATATATTAAGATTCTTAAAAATAAAGTAACTATATTTTTTCTTCCTAAAACATCCCTATTTAAACGTGTTAGAAATAAGAGAAGAGATGAGAGAGAAAAAGAAGAAAATAGAATAATAAATAAGAATAAAAAGATAAAAATAACTTCAAAATCGTTTTAAAAAGTCTTCCAACGACATAAAATTTGGGATTGACTACTTATATTAAAGGACAAAAAGAATATTATGTTGTAAGTAGTGCCAATAAATCCTTAATATTGTATTGTCATTTCTACCTGAACAACTCACAAAGTAAATCAGGAGATAATGAGTAAAGAAATTTCAACAAGTAAGATTTGGATTGTGCCTCGGTTATAATTTCTTGGAGTATAAATCCCTTTTCCATGAAAGACACTAGACCTGAATAATGTTTAAAATTTGATAATATTCTATTTAATTTTATGAATATTAAATGTCTAATTTATTGAGTGTTGTATTGTCCATGGGAAGGTCACTTAAATGTAATTAAAAAAAAAAAAATCACATACATTTTCACTATAGTATTTTATAGTGTATTTAGCATAGTTTTATATTTGTATTTTTATTTCCAATTCTACGATTTTTTGGTTGTCCTTCAAACAAAGTAATTGAAATTTGAAATGAATTCCAAATCAATTCTATAATTTCATAAAAGAAAGAAATTCTATGACTTCAAATTTATAATTTTAAAATTCTATCCAATTTTTAAAAACCGAGGATTCAACATTTCAAAATTCCATCCTTTCATATATTGGATGACTTTAAATTCGGCCGAAAATCATATTTATTACAACTCATGCGAGCTTCATCCCGGCCCCTCCCTACCTACATTCTATATACAATACCGACCTCGTTTAAAATTAAGTATCGTAATCTAGCATTAATGTTTTTGAGAAGTTGTAATTAATTTGTTGCTAGTAGGACCAAACCCTAGTGATTGATGAGGAAGGATTAGAAGAGGCAAAGTAAATACAGAAAATAAAATAGAGGTAAGACATCATTTATAATTACAAATAATTAAATTTAAGGCAGAGTAAATTCCTCTCACGTAAGAGCAAACCAAATTCTTTATCGGGTGAGTATTTGTTTCCCTTCCCGGAGGAGAGTTATAATAATTTATGAATTTAGAAATTATAATAAAAGTAGAATTGAATAGTAATTTAATTTAATTTTAAATTTTTTTATCTAAATAAATTTTATTTTTGAAATCAGTAATCTACTAAAAAAATTGTTTATTATTTAATTTCTTTTTCAATCCAAAAAAATTCTTTAGGGAAGAGTTGCAATTCAAATCCAGATATTAAATTGGGGGTGCTCACTAGTTCCATATCTATCCTATAATTCCACACCTACATCTCTGGCAAGTTTTCTCACACGTTCATCCCTCCATTGGCAGGGACTAGAGGCTCCGGTGAATATGTCACCAAATTCTACACACTCAAAACCCACACCCCACCCCTACCCCCACAAAAAAGAAAAAAAAAAATCCCCAAGATACAAAAGGGTATCAGATATTTCGGTCCAAAATTAGCAGAACAATCAGATCGATCCATCAAACGTCAATTACTACAATATATATAACCACACCAAAAAAAAAAAAAAAAAGTCAATAGGGTTTTGATTTACTCCAGTCGAATGGATGAACAGCAATTATGATCATTGACCGGTCACTTTGATGATGAGTTTTTCCTCTTCTCGTACTGAGCCTTCACCCACTTGATTCCACCGGCGGTCCCACTCTTCACTTTCTTCGCCCCAACCACCGCCGCCGCCTTAGCCTTATCAAATCCCGCTGACGCCACCGCCTTCACCTCATCCATCTTCTTCCGTCCGCCGCCCAGTGTAGCTGTCTTCTTCTTATCATTCCCCTCATCACCGTAACCGCCACTTCCCCATTGATCAGACCAACTCGGTGCGCTACTTGCCATCGCTGTTTTCGTCGCCCGAAATTCTACGATGGAAACAGAAAAAACAAAAGAAAAGGATAGAGAGAATCGGGTGGAAAGTCGGATACTGCTTGCGTCAATATATATATATATATATATATATATATATATATATATATATATTTATTTATTTATATATATATTTATATATTCAAGTTGTCTGGTATACTTGAATAGGCAAATACTGCTAACGGGATTAGAATTCTATTCGAAATGGAAAATTCTCACACAATTAGGTAAGTAAATAAATTGGATTGATCTTCTTCTCAATTGTGGTGCTACCCCTATTAGATAAGGATTAATGATAATATATAACCATCGCTCAAAAGTATAATTTATCAAATAATAAGTAGAGTTAAAATAAATTTAGATAATATGCAAAAAATCACATATTTCAATGTATTAATATTAAATATATATTTTTATTAATTAATTATAATTTTATATATAATTTTTATTTTTTAAAAAAAAATTATTTAACCATGTATCACCTTATGAAGCTTCCACGTGTCGTAATAGTATGTTTTATCTTCGATTTATATATATATATATATATATATAATATTTAAAGAATCACACGTTTTAATGTATTAATATTAAATACATATATATTTTATTAATTAATTTAATTAATTATGAATTTATATATAATTTTTATTTTTCTTTTAAAAAAATTATTTAACCACGTATCACCTTATGATATCTCTACGTGTCGTAATGGTATATATATATATATATATATATATATATATATATATATATATAATTTTAAAAACATTGATGATGTTATTAAATCGTTAGATTTATGGTTTATAACCTCATCCTTAAATATATTATTGGAAAAAAAATTGTTCACCACAATTTATTTTTTATTTTTAAAAATATCGTTTATTATTATACAAATTACATAATTAATAAAATTTTAATTCAAAGAGCTTTAGAGAAAAAAAATAAAATTAGCTATTGAATTATTTTGAAATTTAAATATTAATTATTATTATAATTTACTAAAGTAATAAATAATGAGAATATAACTAGAAATAATAAATTTTCTAATTCTATAAAATAATAAATAATTTTAAAAAACTTTAAAAGTGATAAATATTATCTTTAAAACAGTAGGAGTAGTGCATTTTATGTAAATTTGAAAACAATAATGATGTTGTACAAAAAAGAACACTAGTGGTAGATAAATTGTGGGACAAATATGATTTTTTTTTTTTAATGAAGATAGTGGTATTATAAATAAAAAGGAAAAAATGAAAAAAAAAAAAGGAAGATGTGAAAATAATTGGTGATTTCATTACAAATTTTAGGCACTACTCATTAATCTTTTTTAGATATTGACATGGAACAAACTACAGTAAGTGGTATGCGATTAAAGACGTATTATTATTATTATTATTATTATTATTATTATTATTATTATTATTATTATTATTATTATTATTATTATTATTATTACAGAAAATACTAAGGAAATGGTAATTTTTTAATTTGGCTTTTTCTGAGGACAAAGTCAAAAACTTTATTTTTTGAAATAAAAATATTCTACCTGAGGTAAGGGTTTTCCCGTTCAATGAACGTATAACAAAGCCTAATTTAAATTTTAAAATGGATCTTATCCAAAACCGAATCCCCTCAAGTAGCAATGGCAGCCCCTATATTCCAGTCCGGTTTGAGTAGGGTCGGTGAATTTGGCTCTTCAACGATATTTGGTCAAAGTACCGACTGATGGGCCTGTTTGGTGTGACGCTAAAATCATGAAGTCGGAAGTGGCATGGAATGTATGTAGAGATGGCAAAGGGGTCGGATCGGGTCAGGGATTAAAAATTTCGATTCCGTCCCCGCATATATTTTCGTATCTCTCTCCCCGATTCATTCTTGCTACAAGAAAAGGTGCGGATTCCCGCTCCCGGTCCGGACAAAATAATCCTCGGTCCCAGTCCGGGGAAGCAGGAAAGCAAGGGTTCGTTTGGGCTGAAAATAATTATAAAGATTTAAAAAAAAATTTACCTCCAATATATTTTTATTCAAAATTTTTTAATCATATAGAAAACTTTTGTAGTGATTTCCAATAATTTATATATGTATTATATTATTAGATTAGTAAGAGTAAAATTAATAATTAATAATTTATAATTTTTTTTATTTTTCCTCTTCTTTTCTATTTTAATTTATGTACATATATAATCTACCTTTATATATATATATATATATATATATATATATATATATAAAATCTACCTATATATATATACATAAACACACACATTATATAAATTATAGGTAGATTATATATATATATATATATATATATATATATATATATATATATAAAATATGTAAAGCGGGCCGGGCCAGAGGCGGGGATCATGCAATCCCCGTCCCCGGTTGGTGGGCCAATGAATGAAACCCGTCCCCGGCCCATCCCTACTTAAATCGGGGAATCTCCGACAGGGCGGGGCGGGTCCTCGGTTTAAGTAGGGAAATTGTCATCCCTAAATGTATGACCTAATCGCTCGAACAACCGTTTGGGTGGATTCGGTTTAAGTGATTCAAGCCTTTAAAAAAAAAAAAATACATTCACTTTTTTCTTTTTATTTTTTACTATTATAATATTAAAATTTTCAAATAAGTAATTGACTTATTTGGATATTTAAATTAAGTAGGAAACAAAGTACAATTAATAATAATAATAATAATAATAATAATAATAATAATAATAATAATAATAATAATAATAATAATAATAATAATAATAATAATAATAATAATAATAATAATAATAATAATAATAAAGAAGGGAGACTTGGGGTTTAAACCTCCTAAAAAATTACAATTAGTAAATAAAATGTACTAAATTACTACCTCCTAAAAGAAGTACAATTATTAAAAAAAAAATGGCTTGAGTCTAGGATCTAAAGGTTATTCATGGGAATATGACTAATAATTTATCTTTGTTGAGCTACTTGACTAAACCCCTTATCCCTAACTATACTTTTTATTGGGTTATTGACTTGTGTACATATTAGTATTTGAATAAAAGAAAGATCGTCATTATTCCCTATCCATAAGTCCACCATTTGATGCACACCCTATTTGTCAATGAAGAATCATCATTTTTGAATTACCTCCAGACTATTTGAACAATCGATTTTACCTTCAATTAATTCATTTTAAGCATTAAACACTAACAGAGGTCAGTTATATGCCTTCCACATAACTCCAAAATAAGTTTTTGACTTTTAACTGTACATTTATTTATTTATTTATTTATTTATTCATATTTTTCATTAGAATTGCTAACCTCGATAGAGAAAAAGGAGATTTTTCCCTTCCCCTCCAAGTCAATGCCTCCTTGTATTCTTGTTAACACCATATCTACCTTCACATATTCCATCTCCCATTCTCCCTCTTTTCCATCTTTCTCCTCATCACCCCAACACCATCACTGTGGCCAACCTCCCTCTTTTTCTCTTTTTCCTTTTTTCTTTTGGAACATGGATAATGCTTTCACTGCCACCACCAATGGATCTGCTCATTCTTATTCAAATTTAATCAATTTGCAATCCTAATGTAAATTTTGTTAGAGATTTTCAAAATAGTTTTAAACTGTTATTAAATATTAAGAGTTATGTTTCTTCTCAAACATTAAATGTTTGTGTCTTATTGATACTAAAGAGTAATGACTATTGACAATAATTGTGTCTTTAATCTAGGGACACGAATAAGTCTATAAAAAGGAATAAGAAGAGAAAGGATGGACATATACAAAATCTCTCTCTCTCTCTCTCTCTCTCAAAATATTCTAAGTATACAAGATCTATACACTCATCACAAAGTTTTCTACTGTTTCTTTTCATATATCTGTTCAAGCAGGTATACACAATAGGTTTGGTTTCATTAGTTCAAAACATAGTTAGAAAACATGGCTTTATTGTATCCCTGAGGATATTTTGCGAAACCCATTTGCATACCAGTCTATTGGTGGGCGAAATAAGCTTTAAGGAAAGCGACATTGTAATGCACCTTGAAGCCATCTTGTATTATATTGTTCTTAAGTTCTATCAGTCTTAAGGCTTATTTAGTGAGACAAGATGGCTCTAACATCGTTATGTGAGATGGCTACTGATTTCATCAAATTAGAGCGATTTGAGGGAAGTAACTTTAGATGATGATAGAAGAAGATTCACTTCCTTCTTGCAACACTCAATGTGGTCTACATTCTCATCACATCAAGCTCAATAGAGAATAAGAATGAAACTTTAGTTGAAATGCATGCAAGATAAAAATGGGATAATGCTGATTATGTATGCAGAGGGCATATTCTAAATGGAATGTTTGAAGTTTTGTTCAATACATATCAAAGCATATCATTAGTAAAAGAATTGTGGGATAAATTGGAAGCATGGTACATGAAAGAGGATTCAACAAGTAAGAAGTTTCTTGTTAGTCGATTTTTTAATTATAAAATAATAGATGCTATACCTATATTAGAACAATTAAGTGAGATTGAATGCATCTTGAATAATTTCAAACAATATAACTTGCAAATAGATGAAGTTGTTACTGTGTCTTCTATGATTGATAAATTTCCTCCATCTTAGAAAGATGTGAAAAGAAGCCTAAACCATGAAAAGGAAGAAGTCCCTTGAAGATTTTCCTAATCATCTTTGAATTGAGGAAGAAATGTCCAAACAAGAAGAAAAGGTTGTGTCTCTCATAAAAGATCAGGATGCACAAGAGACAAGGTTTAAGTGGTGGAGGAAAAGCATTTTAGGTCAAAGAAACACCCAAGAGAATCAACTAATACTTCTTAATTAAAGAAAAAGAAGAAAGGTTCATGCTACCATTGTGGAAAACCTAGACACCACAAGAAAAGGTGTCATGTAGAAGAGAAACGCCTAAGAGACACTAGAAGAAAGGTTCGTGCTACCATCTGTTGAAGTTGCGCGAAAGACAAAGGTTCATGTAGAAGAGAAACATTCTAGGTCAAAGAAAAGCCCAAGAGAATCAACCAATACTCCTCAATTAACGAAAAAGAAGAAAGGTGCATGCCACAATTGTGGAAAACCTGGACACTACAAGAAAGAGTGTCATCTTTTGAAAAAGAAAGACAAAAAGGATGTACCTCAAACAAAGAAAAAATTTGTTGCAATGCTACTGAAATAACTTTTTTTTTTTTTATCATGATAAAGTATAGTGGATTGATTCTAGTGCCACAAGACATGTATGTAAAGAGAAAAGCTTGTTTAAGACATTACAAACTTTGGAAAATAGAAATGTTATGTACATGGGAAACTCTTCAACTATGTTGGCCTAAGGCAAAGGGACATCAGAACTTGAATTTACTTCTAGAAAATGTCTTACACTAAATGGTCTCCTTTATGCTCCAAAAGTTAGGAAAATTTTGGTGTTAGTGGCTTGTTGAAAAAATTTAGTTTTAAACTGGTGTTTGAGGCAGATAAATTTGTACTATTCAATGGTGTTATATTTGTGAGAAAAGTTATTTGTATGAAGGCATGTTTAAACTTAATATCAAAAAATATATATAGTTAATTCTACTTATATTATTGAGTCTTCTTCCTATCTTAGACATAATCATTTAGGACATGTTAATTTTCGTAGAATGCATGACATGGTTAAATTAGATCTTATTCCTAATTTAGATTCACTACAAGAAAGGCAGGAATTAGCGAGGGATACATCCCTCGCTAATTTTGCGAGAGATTAACGAGGGAAAAAAGAGATAGCCAACCATTAACTTTCCCTCGCTAATCCCTCGCTAATTTGCGATGGATCAAAGTTAGGTAAACGTGCTTTCTAAGCAGCGAGGGGAATAGAAAATCCAAATCTAATTCATAGCAAATTTAATACGGATTTGTGACGGAAATTTTATTTTTTGCTTTACATTTGTTGTAAAATTTAGCTTTAGATTTGCGACGGACTTTATAAAAATCCCTTGCAAATTTCATGGGGATTAGTGTGGAAAAAGTAATTTTAAATTATAATAAAATAATTATCCCTAGCTAATCGCTTGCTAGTTTGCGAGGGATTATAAAGGGATTGAAATAAGTATAAACCCTCGAAATTCAATGGCTGATTTGCAACGTATTTGAGTTGTATTAGTGAGAAATAATTAGTATCACTTGCTAATCCATCACTGAATTTTTCTGTCACAAATCCTTGCTAATTACCAAGAGAATTGAGAAGGCTTTCCCATTTTTGGGTACTCTAAATTTTTTTCCTCACGATACTTTAGCATGTGGTAAATTTATTATGCAATATCCTTATAAACACTAAATTCTCTATTATTTGTTGATTTGTAACCAATCTATATACTTCGAATATATGTGTAATTATCATCGACAATTAACGAAGTATAGATTATAATTAAATGATATGCATGTATTATATTTCTATACAAATTTGTTATGTGTAGTATATAATAGATTGTTCATTATATATATATATATATATATATATATTTGATACATCATATGATCAATATAATGCAAATATGAACTAGAATTACTATGAGAGATATGTATACGATCGAAGTTTTGTATATTATGTTGTTTTATATTTGTTTTGGGTAATAAATATAATTTTGTGATTTTGTGATATGAAAGCATGTTAATACTAATTAAACCTCTCAAATTAGTAAGCTGCACAGAATCGATGTTAATTAAACCTAAATAAGCACCATGATGATTATTTAGAATTTTTCATTGGTGAAATATTTCTAATACTTCATGATATTAATTCATAGCTAATGAGGAAGTAGGTAAGTATTGATAGAATAAATATGGTTTCTTAGCGGAGTATCGAAAAAAATGAGGAAAATGATATTAATCCGTCACTAATCCATCGCTATTCAGTGAGGGATTAGCAATGGATAGGATACAGCGAGCGATTAGAGAGGGATCCGCGAGGGGTTCAAAATTAATAAATTAAAACTATGAGGACATTTTAGGTGGAATCTGAAATTCAAAAAATTCGTCGCTAATCCCTTTTTAATACAATGCAATTAGCGAGGGATCATAGAGGTAGTAAAAAACTCTGTTGTCAATGATCCTCACTGAATAATTCTGTCGCTAATCACATGCTAAATTGAGAGGGATTATTTTTATTTAATTTTTTTGTTAATAATAAAATTCGTCAAAAATCCCTTGCTACTAGTGAGGGATTAGAGACAAATTTTGTCCCTCGCAAATCGAACGACTATAACAACCCATTGCTGCACAGTTACTCTTTTCCCTTCTATTATATCCTTTTCGCTTTTCTCCGGCTCAAATTAATTCCATCCCATCCCCCCGGCGACCCTCCCTCCTCCTTGCCTGAACTACCAGTGCCAAAGTGGAGTTGCAATTTTTTTTGCTATCTTAGAGTTTTCCCGCAAGACTGCCGTAGTGTCTCCTCTTCTCCGCTATGACGGAGCTTGGGCCTCGGACTGCCCCCACCACAATTGCCCCTGAAATCATTGATTGCCTATTAATAATTTTCCCAAAGGTTTGGACTGAGTTCTTGGTGTTGTGAATGAACATTTAGCTGCTGCATTCTGTTGGAATATTGTTCTATCTCCTCTCCTCCACATTTTGCATTATACAACTGCTTTTTATAAAATATAGACGAATCAAGCGATTGCTTTTTCTTTCATCAAATTTTTAACTTTCATCTGTTGTCCTCTTTGTTTTTGTATATGAAAGTTTTGATTGAGATGTTTAACATCTCAATTGTAAACACCTTGCTGCCTTGCTATCTATCTTTTTTTGGAAACTAAATCTGAATCATATTATGTGACTATTGAGCTGATTTGAGATGCTTGCCATATGCATTTGTGGAATTGATTAACAATTATGTTCATTCTATGCATATTATTGGAGTTTTAGATTAGATTGTGCTAAGACTTTATTTGGGTTTGATATTGTGGCTGACTTAATTGGTTGAATTGGTTTGGATACATTAGTGACTTGGTAAAGTTTGAGGATTCAAGTAGTTGTAGGCTGTTAAGCTATCTATGAGTTTATCAATTGTTATATAATAGTTGAAGACTAAGTTTTCACTATTTTATTATTTTTCTAGAATCTGAAATTGAATTGCACTGTATATTGTTGAGTTGGATTGAACAGCTTGCTAGTTGAATTCTAATCACTTGATTGATTATTTGTATTAATTATTACATATTTCTATTATAGTGCATTAAATTAGTTGGGATATTGTGTGGTAGTTTATTTGGATGATTTGATTTGTTAGATTGGTAGTGTTGTTGAGCTTTGAGGAGTGGTGTTGTGAATGTGTATTAGATGATTTGGTGATTTGTGATTTTATTAGTTGGTTTGTTAATATGGTGTTGATATGATAGGAATAGACCTTGTGCAAAGGAGTGTGACTTCTGATGGTTAATTATCATAGTGAAAGGAGATTAAGTGGCAGTTTTGTAGACTATAATGAGAGAGAAACTTTCTTGCTCACTGCTATTCTTTTCCTTTTCAAGCCTTTTAATTTCCTTTTGCATTTCCTAACCTATCCTTTTATCCCTATGGCTCATAAACATATGGCTACTAAGTTACCTTCCAAAATAAAGAGCGAAGAATGTACTTCTTCTTCTGCATAGCCACTTGCCAATACAAATAAGTTTGTTAGTGCTGAGACTGAAGAGTGGGTTGGAGACATACACTTGAGCTAAAGGGTGTTTATTACCCCCCAACTTGTTGAAGGAATTCTATGTGAATATGTAAAATAAGAAGCATAATATTCTGAGAAACATAGATACCACAATGATAGGGATTCCCTTTGTTTTTAGATGGTTTGTGAAATGGCATTTCTTGGAAGCCATTTGCTTTATTTTCTTTTTCTTTTTTTAAATTTTTACATTTCTTTACCTCCTTTCTTGACAAGCAAAGTAGTATCAAACTAATTATTTTATCTACCATTTATTATTTTATTTGTCCAATGTAAAGAACAAAAGCAACTTTAATTCCTTATGTTATTTTTTTACTTTGTATCATTCTCCGATGTGTGATATTTTTTAGTCTTCCTGTAATCCTACTAAAAGTGAAAAGTATAATATTATTATGCAAAGGTTAGACATATAATTTTTTTTATTTTATTTAATTGGACATATGAGCACTTCTAAGGTAAGAAAACCCTTCAATGGCATCTTTAGAACGCCGTAAGTGATGGGTGATCATTCCCCGTGAATGATGGGTGATCATTCCCCATGGGTAATGGATGATTACCCTTAAGTTAGTGTTGTTGAATAATTATTATGAGATTATTTGTGTTTTGTGTGTTTTTTTATAATGAATGTTGGTTGAATTGAGGTAGCTTAGTGCTTGAAAAATGTTCAATTTATAGGGAAAATTTTGTCAAAATTTTTAAAAAATATTTAGGATACATAAATTTAAACCCTTTTTGAGAGTAGGGACTTCAATGGGAAACTCAATATAGATACTTACATCTTTACAAATTTTGATTAAAATTATAGTATCATTCTCTACTATATTGTTCACATAATTTGCCCCTGCTCCAATGTTGTTGAGCTTTTTGTTCTATCTCATATACATTCACTTCCTATCCCACATACACTTGCCTTCCAAGTGGTGCTTTCATAATTCAATCTTTCTCCCATAGTTCAAAAAATGTAGAGTGATCATATAACATTTCAAAAAAAATATAGAGAAGGCATACTATTTTCGTAGCTAATTATCACCATATAACTCACTACTAGAAAAAGACTGATTACTAACTGTCAAATTCTGTTGGTAGTTATCCCATTTCTGTTGGTAATACTAGTTTACCAACAGATTGCCAACAGAATTTGGTCCATGGGTAAAACGCTTGTTGGAAAGTGTTACCCACAAGAGGTTTTTAAGTCTGTTGGTAATCACCAATAGATGTCACTGTTGGTAACAATATATTTCAGTTGGTAATAATTTCTTTGGGGTTAAGTATTTTCTGTGGGTAATTTTTTTACGTTACCAACAAACTAACTATGTAGTTGGTAAAATCGTTGAAAATTTTTGAATTGTTTATTTTGTTGGTAGTTTTTCCAATTGATTGTTTAGTTGGTAATGTTGTTGGTAATTTGCCAACAATTTCTTAGTTGGTAAATATTATCCATTTCCAACAAACTATTTAGTTGGTAAATGTCGAAAAATATCATGTCTATTAATAGCTTACCAACTACAATTCAGTTGGTATTGTAAGCATACTCTGTTGGTATATACCAATAGATAAATCTATTGGTAAGCAGCTGCAAATTGTTGTTGTTACTTACCAACAACAATCTATTGAAAAGCACTTACAGTTTACTGTTGGTAAGCACCTGCAAATTTGTGTTGGTAAATGTTAATAGTTTGTTGGTAAGCACATGTAAATTTCGGTTGATATGTACCAACAAATTATTTTGTTGGTAAGTACCAATAGATTTTCTATTGGTAGGTAGAATTATATTATCATTATTTAATCCATACACATATTTAATAAAGCAATCTTACATAATATTAAAAGTACATTCGTACCAAAAGTTATACATCCATATTGAAAGTACATCAATATCCATAACAAAAATACATCAAACTCTGATATGGAACAAAAAATAGAAAAGTCAAATTGATATGACTTGACTTGCTTAGAATGAATCTATGGTTGGACGCTTTCTCTAGAATTGCTCCCATTGCGACCATCAGTAGGAGCAAGCAACGTAGGTGGTGGAGTATGTAAATCATCCGCTACTCTCTGGCTAGTATTTGGAGAATTTTCACTTTCTGTTGGGGTGAATTCAAAGGTTGACCTTCGAAGTCGTTGTTTGATTGACCTTCACATCATCCTACCTTTCGCCCCTTTTTTTGCATTCCTTTCCTACCAGGTGCTATCTGAAAGCAATGCATAGATTACAAATAAGAATACTCGAAAGATAAATGTAGTGGATAAAAAAAAAATGGCATAAATAACTCTCTAACTTATACCTTAATAAATAGAACTTTGGTGAAAGGATCATATTAATAGTAAAGTGATGGTATCACGATAGAGCTGATTAGTTCTATTTTTTTTCACAGTTCATCGTCATCATCCTCTGCTATAGTTACCCTCTCATTCTCCTTGATGAATCCATACTTTCTAAGTGCCCATAAATTCAAATGGACAACATTTCGAATGAAAACAAGAGTCATGTATCGCAATCATGTAAGCTCACTGGTTTTTTACATTTGAGCAGTCCTAAAAATAAGAAAAAAAAAAAGGGACAACTAAAAGATGTGTTAGCCCTAAGGGCTTTCTCCTATGTTTTGACTTATGACAAATATTGATGTGAACTAACTTGTGTAATCTATATGTGATAGGATATGTTTGACCTCAATTCTTCTAAGGCATTTAAATCTGATTGTTAAACAATTCTTGAGCAATGAATTCAAATATGGGAGATCTAATGAAGTTCAAAGTTTATGAGGTTGTATACCAAGGAGTCTTTATAGAAAAACTTTAGACTAGGAAGTATTATTAAGGTATTTCTTAATTCCTATGTTTCTTTACCTTTTGATTCAATTGATTTTTACCTTGAAGCACCAAAAAAAAAAAATATATATATTTCAAAGTTTTGAAAATTTCAGAATTTTGGATTGAGTAGTTTGGATGATTCTGCATCCAAAAGATTCGTCCAAAATCCTGTAAACAACATTAAATTGTTTTTACCTGAAAAAGTGCCATTTTGGACTTATCTTTTAGATGTAACGTCGTCCAAAACTTGAGTCCAAAACACGGGTGAATTTAATAGAAAAATTATAACCGTTGGTACTTTACTTTTTGACTCTATAAAAAGCCTCTAAACAAGATTAGACATAAGATTTTTGTAGCATTCTTCTAAGAAACACTATTGCTTAATAGAATACAAAATCTCATTTTATCAAGTGCTTCAAAGTGAATTCATATTGTGTCAAAAAGGTAAAAGTATTTGTGCTTTGTACCTTAGTGAACATCTGCTCAAATAAGTGAGCTTTTACTGTTTTATTAATATTCAATCTCCTTTGTAGTACAAAGTTATGGTGTAAAACCTATTTGGGGTGAACCTTGATTTGATTGTTTGATTGAGAGGTTTTGGAAAACTAAATGTGGTGATTCTCTCTTGTATGTGGTACAGTTTGATTTCATTAAGTTGAGTAAATGAAATCTGGTTGAAAATTCTTAAGTGTGAGCTTAAGGTAGTGGACGTAGACCTTAGTAGATCAAACCACTATACATTTTGTGTCTCA
The DNA here is from genome assembly GCA_026120185.1 of Voacanga thouarsii. NCBI lineage: Eukaryota > Viridiplantae > Streptophyta > Magnoliopsida > Gentianales > Apocynaceae > Voacanga > Voacanga thouarsii. The sequence goes on from JANUWF010001161.1 coordinate 2,286,347, forward strand.
TTTCTTTGCATACGTCATTGACTGTATTGTATTTCTTACTTTTGTTTGAATCTGGATATATCTCAAAGTGTTCTTGGATAGCTTTCTTTGTTACCATAAAGTTGGTCCAAGAAACTTGATGATTATCATTATTCTGTATATTAGACGATTGGAAAATTTTTAGTTTGCCAAAAACTTTATTCACCCACTCTAAGGTTTTTCATTTGGTATCAGAGCTTGGTCTACATATTCTTGGTTTAACAACCTTGTAGAAAAGATCCTCATGGCAAGCTCATTCTCTCTTCCATATATTGAAGGATCTTCAACAAATTGGCCTCCTTTGTTCAATGGAAACAACTACACGTTTTGAAAAAATAGAATGAAAATTTATGTGTGTTCTATCAACTTTAAGTTATGGAATTTGATAGAGAAAGGTCCTTTTATTCCATCAAAAATTGTTGATGGCATAAAATTGCCTAAATAGAATGATGAGTTTAGTGTTTAAGACAATGCTAAGATGACTTTAAGTTTTTAGGCTATGAACATTTTATACTGTGCACTAGATGCGATTGAATACAATCGAGTTAGTGGTTGTGATTCAACCCAGGAAATGTGGAAATTACTTGAAGTTACTCATGAGGGGACAAACCAACTTAAAGAATCAAAACTAGGGCTTCTAATTCATGATTATAAATTATTCACAATGAAGTCGAATGAAAGTATCACTGATATGTTCATGAGATTCACTAATATCTCAAATGGTCTCAAAACTTATGGGAAGGTTTATTCCCTCGGAGAACAAAATCGAAAAATTCTGGATGCCTTACCTAAAAGCTGGCAGCCTAAAGCTCTTGCAGTGGAAGAATCCAAGGATTTAAAATCCTTATCAACTGAAGAGTTGATTGAATCTCTTCTAACACATGAGATGAAACTCAAAAGGTTTCAAGAATCTGATGATCATGATAGAGAAAAAAAAGGAATAGTATTGAAAGTTGACAAAGAAGATGAAGAAACTAGTCTATCTGACAGTAGTGAGGGAATGAAAATAGACAATGAAGATTTGGCTATAATAGCAAAAAATTCAAAAGAATGTTCAATAAAGGGAACTACAAAAGAGGAAAGAAGTTCGTGAGAAAGAAAGACCAAAACCCCAGCATTCAAACCTCAGTATTATGAATGTAAAAGCATTGAACACTTCATTGCTGATTGTCCAGTTACAAAAGGTAAGGAAGGAAGAATGCTTAGAAAGAAGAAAGACCTGAAGGTAAAGAAAGGTAAAGGATTGATGGGAACTTGGGACTTAAATGGGACTGCGTCTGAAGATGAAGATTCTGAGAATGAAACTGCCAACATATGCTTCATGGCTATGGAAAATGAGGTAAACTCTACTACAACTAATTTCATGTCTAATTCGCTGATATCTATGACTGAAAAGCATGATGATCCAAATGAGTTGTTAATTGATATGTTTCATGAACTGAAAAAACTATCCAAAAAAAAATAAACAAATGAAGTTGAAGATTAGCTATTTGATAAAAGAGAACAAAATGCTGTTAAATGATAACAAAATGTCTCTTGAGTTACATGTGAGTGCTATTATTGAAAAAGATGTGATCATGACTACTTTACAATATGAATCTCTGAAAAATTGAAATTTGTGTGATAGAATTCAAACTCTTGAAAGTATGGTTAGCACTTTTGATGACATGAAAAATAGACTCAATGATCTTACCACATGCATTGAAAAATTCACAAATAGTAAAAGCAATTTGGAAAAATTACTCGGAACTCAACATCAAGTTGGAAATCGAAATGGCTTAGCATATAGACATGAGAATAAGGACAAAATTAACAAGCCTTAATTTGTTAAATCTGCCTTATGTTACCCAACACACAAAGCTTGCACATATTGTGAAAAACTGAAACATATAGTATCGAGATGTCTTATTAAAAGAAAAGTGGAATTCGATGGAATAACAATCTGGAAAATCAAAGGAAATGTTATTAACCTTCATAGACCTAAGAAAGTGTGCGTACCAAAAATCATTCTTCCTTCTCATGTATAGGCACATTCTTTGAGCTTCACCGAGTGGTTCTTGGACAGCGGCTATTTAAGACACATGACTGGAAACATAGCTTTGTTAGAGGATATATAGACCACAAATAAAGGATTCATTACATATGGAGATAAGAAGAAAGGAAAGATTCTTGGCATGGGTAATATTGGTAAAGGTTCCTTAACTATTATAAAACAAGTATTACTAATTGATGATTTGAAATATAACTTGCTTAACATTAGCTAACTATGTGATAATGGTTACAAAGTCATCTTTGAAAAGGATTCTTTTTCTATAATGGACAGCTCAAATCTTGAAACAATCTTTACTGCTAAACGTGTTGGAAATATGTATGTGTTCTATCTAAATGACCTTATAGCTAATGGTATTAGATGCCTATCTGTACATGAAAATAATGGTTATCTTTAGCATAGAAGATTAGGTCATGTATCCTTTGATTTACTAAATAAACTATCTTCAAAAGAGCTTGTTAGGGGACTGCCCAAAATAAAGTTTGATAAAAGCAAAATTTGTGATGCATGCCAATTTGGAAAACAAATCAAAACCTCCTTTAAACCCAAGAAAATGATTTCAACCTCAAAACTTCTCGAATTAATTCATATGGATTTATTTGGACCAATGAGGACTGTTAGTCTTGGAGGTAAGAAGTATGCATATGTACTAGTCCATGATTTCTCTAGATTCACTTGGACTTTATTTCTTGGACAAAAGGATGAAGCCTTTTCTGAATTTTCAAAACTGATTAAATGCGTCCAAAACTCTATTGGATACAAACTGATTTCTATTAGAAGTGATAATGGTAAAGAATTTTGCAACAATGAATTTACACACTTCTGTGATGAAAATGGAGCCTTTCACAATTTTTCAGCAGCCAAAACTCCTCAACAAAATGGTGTTGTTGAGAGGAAAAATTGCACTTTGCAAGAAATGGCTAAATCAATACTTTGTGAAAGTGCCCTTCCAAAATATTTTTGGGCTAAAGTTGTTAATACAGCTTGATATATAGTAAATCGAGTTACGCTGAGACCATTTTTGAGAAAAACACCTTTTGAACTTATGTTTGACAAAACTCCATCAATCTCTTATTTTAAAGTGTTTGGTTGTAAATGTTTTATCCTTAATACCCATGACAGTCCTGAAAAATTTGACAACAAGTCCGATAAGGCCATATTTCTTAGATACCCTTCCAACAAAAAGGCATATAAAGTGTACAACAAGAGAACTCTTTGTGTGGAAGAGTCCGTGCATGTTATGTTTGATGAATCTAACATTTATGCTTCAAAGAGAGGTGATGATGATGTAGGAAGTTCAAAGGAAGTCAAATAGATCAACTCAAGGCTCCACCGCTATACTCATGCAAAAGAAGAAGAAATTGAAAAGCTACAAGCCGAACAACGAAAAGAACAAATTGAAGATTCTACAAATCAACAATTGCAAAAATATTGGAAATACAAAATAGGTCATCCCAAAGAACAAATCTTTGATAATCCAAACTATGGAGTTAAAACTATACGGTATTTTATTGATAACTTTACTCTTCGCTCAAATATTAAACCTAACTGTATTGATATAGCATTGCATGATGAATTTTGGATTATTGCTATGCAAGAAGAATTAAACCAATTTGAAAGAAATCAAGTTTGGAAACTTGTCCCTAGACCTCTTGATCGTTCGGTTATTGGTACCAAATGGGTATTTGGAAATAAACTTAATGAAAACGGAGTTGTGATTAGAAATTGTAACACTCCACTACATAGGCCCAACAGGGCCGGGGATGTCGCCCCATCCAAAGGATAAGGGGTCTTTATAACTAGGACACACAAACGAAAATAAAATAATAATTTAAAATTAAAACTTATTACAATCTAAAATTTCAAGAACAAATCCAAAATAAATTGTGCATTATCAGCTCTCAAAGCAACATATAAAATAAACAACAAAAGTCTTCAAGCAGGCAACATTCTAGCTACTCATCCCCACAGCAGGATCGACCTAAAACATGGCATAAAAGGTGATGAAATAAAAATCTCAATAAGTCCGTGTGTGTTTTGAGTGTTTAGGTAAAACAGTTCATGCATGCAAGTTGTAAAAACTTCATAAGAAAAAGTACTGGCAGGCATTAGACAATGTTAAAAATAATGAGTGGCGTTTTGCTTTTCCAACCATACATGTGCACAATAAAATCAACCACTTAAATGGGTAACCATGGGTTACCACAAGTTGGGCCCCATGACCATACAACGGTCAGAATGCCACACTTTGTGTAGACTGACAAAAGGTAGGTGTACGGCATACTGGGTAAGATACTCCTCATTCTCTACACCTAAACATATCGGTTGTCCATTCCGAAAATACACAGTCCAAATGATTGAAACTTTCTAGCTCGAACCGGCATAACTAAGGAGTACTATCGCTTCTCCAAGTTGACTTCATCTTTTGGAGGTGGCCTCCTGTCAGAAGACTCGCTCTTGCTCTCAAAACTAGTACTACTAGCCTACCCTTATTGAGTACTCAACATTGATTGTCCCACTTGGGAGAAAACTGATAAAACATTGCTTTATTTGGAAATAGCAATTAAGGGTTTCTAAAGTTTGTGTCAAAGTTAGTTTTAGAAAGAGTTTGGTGTTTGAGCAAAACTGCTTGTTGATTTTTAAATAATTTGCTTGACTGAAACAAGAAAAGAACAAGTCCTCAATTGCCTTTATAAAATGAGTGTCTATACACTCCGTGTTTGGCTTGCCAGAGTAACCTTTTGTTATCAAATAAGTTTTATGCAGGAACTTACCTGATCATTTACTCGAGCTAAATCAAAGATCTTCTAAAGTTGACCTAACCCCGCCTGGGGTAAACACAAGCCATAATTAAACTCAAGCTAAATTCGCTTCCATAAATAATCCTAGTTCAACTTATTATGATCATGACCTTAATGTCCTACGCTTAAAGGCTAGATGATAAATGTTTTATAAAAAATAAAAAAAAAAGTTTAGCTTGATAATAAAATAACTAGGGGTTGTAAAATAATTACTAAGAGGTTATAGGTTCAAACATAAATCTTTGTTATTAATAAACTAGGGTTTATTTGATGAAGGATCCTAAGTCCTAGATGATATTATTAAAATAAATAATAAATTATTACTAATCTCTTAACTAATAATTAATAGTCAGAAAATAACTAATAAATAAAATTAATAATAAGTAAATTTTAATAAATCTTGATCAAAAGATAATAAATAGATTTCAATAGTATTTATGAATATATGACCTACTAGATCAATATTTTACCTATTATTATTTATATAAAAGGCCTTGTTTAATATTATATATATATATATTTATATATATTATTTTTAACAGAAGATATTATTTATTTATCTAAAATTTTACTATTTTATTTAATATTCCAACTCCAAGGCTTCTTAGGGTTTTCAAAATTATTAAGGGAAAATATAGTCTTAATTTTGATTAACGCAATAAAATTAGCTAATTAAAATATCTTAGGATCAGCAAGGTCATGATCATAATTCTCCTATTGCTAACAAGAATCATGAACATAAAATCCAACATCAATCATCAAACCATTCCATTCATGAATAAAGGCTTAAATCCATACCTACTAGTATATGGCTAATTCTCTACTAAGCATAATCATGTACAAGACTTCAACAAGAATATAAGAACATAAAACCCTATTCACCAAAGGTGACATAATATCTATCATGTTTAATCATCCATACTTACTCACGACATGAAGAGCATGCAACAAACCACAAAATATCATAACACTCAACCATGAAAAAACATCCTCATGCTCCAATCTCAACTCTTTCATACAAATACATACTCAATCTCCAATCATATTCTATCCTTTTCTAATAATATCTAAGAGACATGATTTTTAGAATTGAAAAGAGGGTTAAAGAGAAATACTTGGTTGATGACAATCTTGTTGAAGATCCAAGGAGGTGAACACACATAGGAGGCTTGAATCGTCCAAGAAAGAAGAAGAGAAACGGTTATGGTTGAAACAACCATTTCGGCTGAGAGAGAGAGAGAGAGAGAGAGAGAGAGAGAGAGAGAGAGAGAGAGAGAGAGAGAGAGAGAGAGAGAGAGAGAGAGAGAGAGAGAGAGAGAGAGAGAACATTAGTATATTATGTTTAAAGATTAAAGGAAATAAGATGATCAAAATCGTTCTTGGTTACCTTGAGAGGGTTCTTGAATCTTCAAGAAAAATTTTGATTTTTAATCCGATAGCAGAATTTTGTTATCAATGTTTGATGTTATAAAATACAGAAATGGCCTCTAGAGGGTGAGTAGACATGATCTGGAGTTTTTGGAAGGGATTGGAGAGGTTTGGAGTGGTTTTAGGCTTGGAGGATGGTGGTGTGTGTTCTTGGAGAAATGGAGAGAAAGCTGGACGAATTTTACTAAAAGATGTTGGCCGAATGGTTAGGGGATTCTTGTGATTGAATTTTTAGATTAGGGAGAAGAGGGAAATCTGATCATTTGAATTTCAAAAGGAGTAATTCATGGAGTGAATTAAGGTAGAAGATATGGTAGAGTGGTTTGATTGATAGAGGTTCTTTGGAGCTACTATGGCCGACTGGATTTTGCTGCGGTTTTGCTGAGATGAATGAGGTTTGAAGAAGCTATAGGGTGGCTGAAATTCTGAGTGTAAGGGTGGGAGAATTTCTGGTTATTTGAAGCCTAATTCATGAAAGTTTTCATGGAGCAATTTGCTGAAATTTTGAATTCTAATTGGGAACTTGATTGGAGTAATTGATGGAGGAATTTAAGAAGTGGCTATGGTGTTCATTTCATGCAAATCAATGGAGGAGGTGATGAAGTTTAGTTCATGGTTGACTAAGGTTGGTTTCATAGAAAATTGAAGTGAGTTTCGGACAAGGTTTGAAGAGGAAGCAAGGCTAGAATTTCTGGTTGTTCATTCGAATGGTTTGCTGGAATTTTTGTGTATTTTTTTTCTGTGATGTTCCAGCCGACTTTCAGTGAGTTTGAAGAGATATTGGAGGGTTCTTTAAGCTGGTTTCCAGCCTTCTTTATGGAGGAAAGACAGAGGTGAATTACTGGTTTGAAGGCTAGAAGAAACAGCTTGGTTTTTGGCCTGCTAAGCTATGAAATTGTCTAGGATTTTTTCCCTGGTTTGCACAGCTCTGTGCAGTCCGATTGTTGGCCAAGGATTTCAATCTTCAAGCTGAACAAGTTGGCTATTTTTCTGGCAATATTTGAGTGAGAAAAATGGCTGAAGTTTTCAAAAGCTGGTCTGACTAGGAAGCTGGAAAATTTCTAGATTACTACCATGAAGAAGATGAATACTTATGGAGTGAAGTTTGAAGGTTCAACCATGGAGATTAATTCTCTTGGGAACCTTCTCTAACTCCTTCCCCATTTTCAGCCAATACTCTATCCTCTAAGAGTCATTTTTGAGATTCTAAGGTTAATAAACCCTGCTGAATTTTTTGAAAATAAAAATGGCTTTGGATAAATTGAACAACTTAATTGATAAAGAATCAAGGTAAGCTAGAGAGTAGAAGGATATGAATCCTTTAAGAATTCTTTTAAGGCACAAGAATAGGACTAGAACATTTCCTTCATGTCTTCCCTAGGACAACACTCCTAGTTCTACTTATGGGATACAAAGGCCGAAAAGTCTAATCCTTAAACAAAATAAAATTATTCATGCTAAATCTTAAATGATAGGATTTGAACTTAAGACCTTAAGGATTAATTCCAAAGCTCTAACCACTAAACCACAACAACTCTTTTCTTATTTTCTCTCCCAAATACTCTTCCTATTTAATCTTCAAGCTATCTCCCTATTATTTACTTCAAGCAAAATTACCATTTTACCCTTCAATAAATACAACTAAATCTTCTAGACTATAAATCACAATCCTAAAACACATAAAATTATTCAAAAATATATTTATGCATGCAAGAAAATATGATATGCATCCCGACCCCCTTACTTTAGGGTTAGTTTTAGTTGGGGTTTCACAGATATAAAGCTAGATTAGTTGCCCAAGGATTTAATCAAGAAGAGGGCATTGATTATGATGAGACATTCACTCTTGTTGCTAGGCTAGAATCTATAAGAATGCTTCTTACTTTTGCATCCTTAAAAAATTTCATGCTCTATCAAATGGATGTTAAGAGTGCATTCCTAAATGCTTTTATTAAGGAGGAAGTATATGTTGAACAATCTCTTGATTTTATTCATGAGCACTTTCCAAGTTACATTTTCAAACTTTCTAAAGCTCTTTATGGATTAAAGCAAGCTCTAAGAGCTTGGTATGAGAGGCTTAGTGGTTTCTTGATTTCAAAAGGTTTTTCAAGAGGCTTGATCAATACCACATTGTTCATCAAATCTGATAATTTCAGTGATCTACTAATTTTTCAAATATATGTTGATGATATCATTTCTGGTACTACTAATAACTCTTTGTGCAAGATGTTTGCTAAGACAATGCAGCAAGAATTTGAAATAACAATGATGGGAGAACTAAACTTCTTCCTTGGACTACAAATTAAGCAAACCAAGGATGGAATCTTCATAAATCAAACTAAGTATGCTAAGGAGTTGCTCAAAAGGTTTGAAATGAATGAAGTAAAAGAAATCTGCATACCTATGAATACTTCTATAAAACTTGATCAAGATTGAAAGGGTAAGAAAGTAGATGAATATAAGTATAGAGGTATGATTGGAAGCTTACTCTATCTTACTGCTAGCTGACTTGACATTATGTTTTCAGTATGTCTTTGTGCTCGTTTTCAATCTTGTCCAAAGGAATCACATCTATGTGCAGTAAAATGCATACTTCGATATCTAATTGGCACATATGATTATGGCTTATGGTATCCTTACACTGACACATTTGATCTTATAGGATACACTGATGCAGATTATGTAGGCTGTAAAGTTGAAAGAAAAAGTACTAGTGACCATTGTCAACTTCTTGGACACTCTCTTGTGTCATGGCATAGCAAAAAGCAAGCTTGTGTATCCTTATCCACTATTGAGGCCGAATACATTGCAGCGGGTAGTTGTTGTGCACAATTTTGTGGATGAAGAATACATTGCTTGATTTTGGTCTTAACTTTAATTGCGTACCTATATTATGTGACAATACAAGTGCTATCAATCTAACAAAAAATCATGTTCAACATTCTAGGACAAAGCATATAGAAGTTAAACATCATTTCATCCGAGATCATGTGCTCAAAGGCGATGTGTGTGTTGAATATATTTCAATTGATGAATAACTTGCAGATATCTTCACTAAACCTCTAGCTGAAGAAAGATTCAACAATCTGAGAAGAGGTTTGGGAATTCCAAAAATCTGATAACTAACCTTTTGGCAGAAGTGTTCTTTATTTTGCAGAATTAGTGAAGACAAAGTTTTTGGACATAGTGTTTGTATCCAAAACACACCAACAACTGTTTAGATGCAGTATTTAAGTCCAAATCCCACATCCAAAATGCATTTCTAAAAAAGTCTCGTTTGGATGATTATTTCGGGTTGGGTCAAAATCAAAAACATTTTTTTTTATATACTCTATATTTTTCCATATTCCAATTTTTGAATTTCAAAAAGTTAGTTTGCGTGTTTCTCTAAACTTCTGTGATAAATTTATCTTTTCAATGCACTTTATATCACATTTCTCCAAACATTCAAAGCACTTTATTTTTTCTCCAAATCTTTGTAACTGACATCCTCCAAAACTCTTTGTGTTCTTCTTCTTCAAAGAAAACTGTCAGTCCAAAAAAAGCCCTAATCTTACTAATGGAAAAAACAAAATCATCTGCACTAAAACCTAAGAAGGTGTACAAAATGTCTCCGAAGATGAAGAAGAAGGGTTCAACTTTAAGCAAAGCGAAAGGAAAAGAAGTCTTCCCTGAACCAGACTTCTCGGCATCATACTATGACTCATCAAAGTCTTCACCGAAACAAGTGAGTTCCAAAAATCAAGTACTTCGTTTCATAAACTCTAAATGTGAATCTAATTACAATAACTGGGTTTCAAGGAATAGAATAGTTATTTCTGGATATCGTGCTATTCTTTCGGCCTTTCTAAATCTCTCAAATGTATTGGATATGTTTGAACACATTGGATGGGGTAGTTTACTTTCTGTTGATGAGAAATTATTTACTCCACTTGTTTAGGAATTTTATGCCAATTTAAGAAAAGGTTGTCTTGAGGAAACTGGGGGAGGTTTTATGATTCGATGGTATGTGTCAAGAGTTAAAGGAAAAGATATTGAGTTTGATCACCGTTTGCTAAATAGGATTTGAGATGTAGGGATGCAAGAATTCAATATTTTGAGTTGAATAAATTTCTAGAGGGAAATGACATCTTTGAATTAAAGAAATTTGAGGAAATCTTTGCTGGAGGAAAGAGTTTTGGGAACTATGGTAACAGAAGTACAAAATGGCTGAATGGAGTTGGAAGGATTTTGCACTATATGGTTTCCACTATGGTGGTTTTGAGCTATGGACATAATGTTAGAATTAGTGGACTCCTAAACGCGGAAAACATCCACGAATCCCTCCCGAGGACCCAAGTAAATGATTAAGAAGATCTAAGGTTTAAGAATTACCTCTGGTTGCTGTAATCGAAATCCTTCGATTCTGGTTGCGCTGTTGTACGTTCTACCCGAACAATCACCAGACGCTGCAGTATGCGAACGTCCTCTATCGGATACACACCGCGAACTCACTCGATACCCGGGAAGTGCTAGCGCCTAGGGTTTGAGAGGTTTTTTTTTCTTTTCTGGTAGAGAATGACACGAATGTTCTCAACCGAAAAATTGGACTATTGAAAAGACGGCTAGAGTTTTCTTAAAAACCCCCGAACTTCTTAGAGTCCAACCCTAATAATATCTTATCATATTCTAATAAAAAATCAAATTAAATTAAAACTGATATGATAAGATTCTGCCATTATCTCGGTAATTTAACTAATTAATTTACCGAGTCAGATTCTTATAATCTAGACATCATCCAGATACATCGAATGTGGACATATTTCTAGATTCATTGTATCTGGTAAATTTTCTAAGTACGATTAACTTAGACATATTTCCAGATTCATCGAACCTGGTCACCAGAAAAATAACCTAACAAGTTCGCTTATTGTGTGACCCTATAGGTTCATTTAACACTGGCAGTGTGTAACACCCCGGAAAACTTAGGCCCGCCAGGGCTGGGGATGTCGCCCCGTCCAAAGGACAAGGGGTCTTTATAACTAGGACACAAATAAAATTGCTGGATTAAATAATACTTAAACTAAAAAGAATTTATTACAACCCAAAACACTTCAAAAGTACACCCATGAAATTCCAAAACAAAAACCATAATTAAAATCATCCACTCTCGTCTCCCCAAAGCAATACATAAAATCAAAAGACACATTTTCTTCCAAGGTAGCTACTCACCCACAACAGGATCAACCTGAAATCATGATAAAAGGTGGTGAGACAGAAATCTCAGTAAGTCTGTGTGTGCTTTAGGTGTTTAGTGGAAACAGTTCGTGGATGCAAAGTGTGAAATCTTTATAAGAGAAACATTGGCAGGCAATAAACATTAATCAAAAGCAAGAGTGGCGTTTTGGCTCTTTTAGCCATACATAAGTAATGAAATCAACCACTCGAAAAAAAAGGATACGGGTTACCACACTTTGGGCCCCATAACCGGTCAGAATGCCTAACACGTTGTGCAGACTGACAAAAGTAGGTGATCGGCTTACTGGGCAAGATACTTCTCATTCTCTATACCTAAACAACCGCCGGGTGTCCATTCCGGCAAAAACACAGTCACTTGACTGAAACAAAATAAACTGCTAGCTCGGACCGGCACGACTCACTGGAACTGGCATCTTATCCGGGAAGGACTTGCCCCTCAGAGGTGGCCACCTACTGAGAGACTCACCCTAACCCTTCAAAGACTAGTCCTAGTAGTCCACCCTTATTGAGTACTCAACGACATTCCCCACTTGGGACAAAATGAACAAAGCATTGTGCTTCATGAAAATAACAATTTGAGGGTTTCCAAAGCTTTGAGAGAAATTAGTTTTAGAAAGAGTTTCAAGTTTGGAAAAATCTGCTCAAAGACTTTCAAATAATTTAAGCGTTGGAATTAATGATGAATTCAACCCTCAATTGCTTTCAAATAACCGAGTGCCCTTGCACTCCACATTTGGCTTGCCATAAGGAAATCATTTCACATCAATCAGGTTTTATGCAGGAGCTTACCTGATTCTTGCTCACAACAACAAGGTCTCGGACAGATGACCTAACCCCACATGGGCAAATACAAATCTTAATCAGATTCAAGCCACAATCCACTTTCTCAATTTTAAATCAACTCAATTCACTACTACCATGATCCTAGTGTCCCAAGCTTTAAGGCAAAACAATAATTGAATAGGTTTATAAGCTCAGTTTAATTTGTTATTTAAAATAATTAATGGATTAGGAAATAAATTCTATTACGTTGAAAGTTTAAATCTTGTTAAGGAAAATTTAGAGTTTACTTGATCAAGAGCCATAGGTGGTACTAGGTAAAATAGTGATTTAATGATAGCTTAGTTGTTAGAAAATCATTGATAGCTAAAACTAGTTAAGATTAAATTTTAATAGGTCTTTCTTGGAAAATAATAAGTAAATCCTTAAGGGTTTTGATCTAGTAAATATTTTATTAAGTATAAATCTTTTTCATAAGGGCTTTAATTAATTTTCTTTATTTTAAATAATATTTATTTATTTTATTTCCTAGAAAAATCATTATGTATTTGACTAAAATATCCTTTACATATATTATAATTCCAAATCTACCCTTCCTAGGGTTTTCGAAATTCTTTAGCAAAACTTATTAGTAAATATTTTATTCATGAAATAAAATTTGCTTAGGGACAACTAGATCATGATCAAGATTCCACGGCCAACCATAATCAATAACATACTCAATCCTTCAATTCATCAAATCATCCAAGCCTTGCATATAGGCATAGATCTACATTTATTATTATATGATTTAACCTCTACTAGCATAAACATGACCATGGCTTCAAAATCTAATCATGCATATAAATCCTATTCACCCATGGTGACATAATCTCTAGCATGCTTCATCACAAATACTACCTATGACATGCATCAAATCTTAACTCATCATTAAATCCACCAATATAATCCTTCCATGCATAAACCCCATCTCATTCACAATCTTACATATACTCATGCTTCAATCAACAACATCACATACACAAACCCATCGCCATTCATCAACCTAGAGACATGATTCTAAGTTTTGAAAAAGAGGATTGAAGGTACTTACTTGATTGATGAATGACTTGAAGGAGTTTAGAGAAGATCTCAACTCCTAGTTGGCAAATCTTGTTCAAGAAGGGTGGCGAAAGCATGGCCATGGAGGAAGAGACCATTCGGCCAAGAGAGAGAATTTCGGTCCATGAGAGAGAGAGAGAGAGAGAGAGAGAGAGAGAGAGAGAGAGAGAGAGAGAGAGAGAGAAGAAGAAGAGATAATTAGCATGCTTATTCATATAGGTTTTCATTAGAGATTAAGTTTGAAGAGGATGAAGTTGTTAGAATAAGTTTACCTTGAAGATGTTCTTGTTCTTCATAGAAATTTCTGCTTTTTGATCCAAAGTAGCAAGATGTTTGGAGGAGTTTAATGTTAATATTGGTGTTGATGGATGCACAGCAAGGAGTAGATCAAATCTGGAGATTTTCGTGAGGGTTTGAAGTGGTTTGGAGGTGTATTAGGTGTAGAGAAGAGGTAGGTGTTCTTGGTGTAGTGTGTGTGTGTTCTTGTTGCTTGAAGAAAATCGAGAGAGAGAGAAGAAGAAGCTGTTGATTTTTCTCAGGGAACAATGGAGCCATGTTAATAGAGGTTTAAGGGAGGTTTTGACAGAAGTAGGTTGGGGTTTTTGGTTGAAACAAAAAAGGGAACAAGCTGGACAAAAATTCTGCACAGAATTTTACTGAACAACAGTTTTCTGGCAGAATTTTCGTCTGCCATTTCCAGCAGATTTGCAATGAGTTTTGAAGGGGATTTTAGGGGTATTCAAGGTTGGTTTCCAGCCTTCTTTATGGAGGAAAAACATGGCTAAGGTGCTGCACAAAATCTGGGAGAAAACAGCTTGGTTTGGAGCTCATAAAGTTGATTTTCGTACAGGATTTTTTCCTGCTTTGCTCCAGCTTGTGCAGTCCGAATTTGGGCAAAAACTTTCAGGTTTCAACTGATCCTAAAGACCATTTTTCTGGTAGCATTTGGGAGGGAATGTGAGCTAGAATTTTTGACCTTTTGAAGGTACAACAAGCTGGAAAATTTCAGCTCATTTCATGAAGATAGACGAACTAAGTTAGAGGAAAAAATTTCAGCAAGCTTTCAAGAGGGATTTTCCTCTTGAATTTTTCCCACAAATCATTTACATTTTCCAAACCATGAGAAGCCTTTTACTAGGACATTTTGATCCTAAAAGACCTTAGTCCTCTACTGAATTTTCTGGAAAGGAAAAGGATAGAACACCTTGATCAAACTAAGGAGTTGGAAATTTAGAAAAATTAAAGATCAAGGGAGAATGAATTCCCTTTAGGCATTTCGCGAAGAACAAAAGAGTGAAGTGAGAATTCTCCTAACATGTCTCTCCTAGGACATCATCACCACATTGATCTAGGCCCTCATGGCTGAATCCATCCTTTTCCAAGCAAAATAAAATTTACTCAAGCTAAAGCTTCTATGATGAACTTTGAACCTTAGACCTCAAGAATTAATTCCAAGGCTCTAACCACTAAACCACAACAACTCTTGTTGCTATTTCTACTAGAAAAATTATTTCCTATTCAATCCACAAGCTATCTCCTTATTTTCACCTTGGGCAAAAATTACCATTTTGCCCCTGTCACACATCACTCACCAACAAGACTTCAAGATAATAAAAATCAAATTCAAAGCACATAGAAATCCTATGAAAACATATTTAATCATGAAATAAAGCATGATATGCATCCCAACCCCCTTACTCTAAGGTTGGTCTTGACGGGGGTTTCACACAGTGTGCCTAAATCATACTTAAATGGCCCACAAGTTATAAGCGATTTCTAGCAAAACATTATAACTATCCAGGTTAAATGAAGATCGGTGATCTCTTTGAACCAAACCATAATTTTATATTTAGTCCTTTTGTCACACGATATCCAGATTAAGCATAAGGCACGGAGCATGTCATCCTTATTAAGCTTAATCAATTATTTCTTGATTTCATAGTAGACTGTTCAAATAAATGATATCAATATCTTAGATTGATATATTTGAGCACGGCCATGCATTTTTAACAGTCTAACTTATCAAGGGGCCCATGGATATCTCTCCCATAACTGAGAGGGATAAATTCCTTCACAATCAATCATATTCCTCTCATTGATTTATTCTATATCCAACAGTAGTCTAATTTATTATCTGGTTAAAGATAACTTTAGACAATGTCAAAATATAGAATTTATCAAGTAGGAAACTATGATGAATTTAGGTCGAAGGACTTTCAATATTATTATGGCTAGAAAGTACTTATGACATATTCCATGAAGTACTCTCACAGTGGGTCATGTCCAATACAATGTTCTCTAACATTTATTTATGTCTTGACTCGATATCACAAATATCCATGGCCAGTAAAATATAGCCATCAAGTCACAAACATACTAATCTTAATTTATTATTATTCCAATAATAATAATCGATCAGGGACAGTTTTAGAATAGTCATTGTATTCATTGTAGGGTTTTACTATCAAGTCATGTACTTGATGACCAACAAAACAAAACTCACTATTCATGGAAAGGAAAGCCTCATATTATTATATAAAACATAATGACAATAGTATAAGTACAAATTGACTCTAGGGCATATCCCCAACAGTCTCCCACTTGCACTAAGACCAATTTGGCATAAGCCGTAATCCCATTGATCTGGTATGACTATCATGTTTAGACGATGGGAGAGGCTTTGTCAGTGGATCTGCAACATTGTCATCAGTTGGTACCTTGCATACATTAACATCTCCTCTATCAACAATTTCTCGAATGAGATGAAAACGTCTAAGTATATGTTTGGATCGCTGATGTGATCTTAGTTCCTTAGCTTGTGCAATAGCTCCATTGTTGTCACAATAGAGATCCACTGGGTTCACAATACTAGGAACTACATCTAGTTCTGTAATGAACTTTTTAATCCAATCTGCTTCTTTAGCTGTAGCTGAGGCAGCTACACACTCAGCTTCTGTAGTAGAATCGGCCACGGTGTCTTGCTTTGAACTTTTCCAGCTTACAGCACCTCCATTCAAACAAAATAGAAAACCTGATTGCGATCTATAATCATCTATGTCAGACTAAAAACTAGCATCATTGTAGCCATTTACAACTAGCTCGCCTTCTTGTCCTCCATAAACTAAGAACATATCTTTAGTTCTTCTTAAGTACTTCAATATGTTCTTGACAGCAGTCCAGTGTGCCTCTCCAGGATTTGACTGGAACCTGCTCGTCATGCTCAATGCATATGATACATTGGGTCGAGTACATAACATGGCATACATGATAGACCCTATAGCAGAAGCGTATGGTATCTTGTTCATGCGCTCTTCTTCATCCTTCGTAAAAGGACTTTGAGTTTTGCTGAGCTTAATGCCATGTGACATTGGCAAGAATCCTTTCTTAGAGTCTTGCATACTGAACCTTTTCAGTACCTTGTCAACGTATGCACTTTGACTTAGTCCAATTAGTTTTCTAGATCTATCTCTATAGATCCTTATACCTAGAATATAGGCAGCTTCACCTAAGTCTTTCATTGAGAAAGAATTTCTCAACCATGTCTTTACACTTTGTAGAGTTGGGATGTCATTTCCAATGAGTAAGATATCATCAACATAAAGTACCAAAAAGGCTATTGCATTCCCATTTGTTTTCTTATAGACACAAGGCTCATCTTCATTTTTGATAAAGTTAAATTCTTTAATTGCTTCATCAAAATGAAGATTCCAACTTCGAGATGCTTGCTTCAATCCATAAATGGATCTTTGAAGCTTGCACACTTTATTAGAATTCAAAGGATCATCAAAACCCTTAGGTTGTGTCATGTACACATCTTCGAGTAAGTTTCCATTAAGAAACGCGGTTTTGACATCCATTTGCCAAATTTCATAGTCATAATATGCTGCTATGGCAAGAAGAATTCTGATCAATTTAAGCATTACAACTGGTGAAAAGGTTTCATCATAGTCTATACCATGAGTTTGTCTATAACCTTTTGCTACCAGTCGTGCTTTGTAAGTATGCACATTTCCCTCCATGTTTATTTTCTTTTTGAAAACCCACTTACACCTAATGGTTTTTGAACCTTTAGGTGGGTTAACCAAAGTCCAAACTTGGTTATTATACATGGATTGCATCTAAGACTTCATAGCCTCTAACCATTTTCCAGAGTTAGAACTCTTAATGGCTTTTTGATAGGAAGTGGGCTCATCATTAACCATAAGCTCCATATTGTGATCGTCAGTGATGAGAAATCCATATCTCTCAGGTTGTTGACGAACCCTATCAGATCTTCGAGGTCCTTGTTCTATAGATGTAGGCTCATCTTGGACTTGTGAGCCATCTAATCGAGATTCATTATTTGGTTCAGGCACTAATTGTGGCTCTTGAATCTCATCTTGATAAGGTTCAAGCACTAATTGTGGTCCTTGAATCTCATCAAGATGTATTTTACTCCCACTGATTCTTTTGGAAATAAATTCCTTTTCAAGAAAGAATCCATTTCGAGCAACAATTACTCTATTTTCTTTTGGGAGATAAAATTGATATCCTTTAGTTTCTTTAGGATACCCCACAAATATGCATTTATCCGATTTAGGTGCAAGTTTATCAGATAATAAACGCTTTACATAAACTTCACAACCCCAAATCTTCAGAAATAACAAACTAGGTTGTCTCCCAGTCCATATCTCATATGGCGTTTTCTGAACCGATTTAGATGGAACTCGATTTAGTATGAATGCAGCAGTCTCCAGGGCATAACCCCAAAAGGAGATTGGAAGATCAGTTTGACTCATCATTGATCGAACCATATCTAATAAAGTCCGATTTCTCCGTTCAGATACACCATTCCATTGAGGTGTTCCTGGTGGAGTTAATTGGGAAATAATTCCATAATTTTTAAGATGCTCGTCAAACTCGTGACTTAAGTATTCACCACCTCGATCCGATCGAAGTGTTTTAATACTTTTGCCAAGTTGATTTTGTACTTCATTTTGAAATTCTTTGAATTTCTGGAACGATTCAGATTTGTGTTTCATCAGATACAGGTAGCTATATCTGCTGAAATCATCTATAAATGTAATGAAGTACTGAAATCCTCCTCTAGCAAGTGAATTCATTGGTCTACATACATCAGTATGTATTAGGCCCAATAAATCAGTTGCCCTTTCATTTTGTCTCTTGAAAGGCGCTTTAGTCATTTTGCCTAATAAACAAGAATCACACGTTTTGTAAGATTCTAAATAAAATGATTTTAGAAGCCCATCATTATGAAGCTTTGTTATGCGTTTCTCATTTATATGGCCCAAACGACAATGCCAGAAGTAAGTCTGATTTAAATCATTGGATTTCAATCTCTTAGTATTTATATTATAGATAGACATGTCTGAAGATCCACGAAGATTTAGAATATAAAGCCCATTCGATAATGAAGCATCTCTATAAAAAATGCCGTTTTTATTAATGGAGCAAATGTTATTCCTAATAACAAATTCAAAACCTTCTAAATCCAAACAAGAAACTGAAATAATATTCCTACTCATAGCAGGAACATAAAAACAATTGTTCAGTTCTAAAACAAGCCCACTGGGCAAAATTAATTCAAAAGTTCCTACAGCTACTGCAGCAACTTTTGCTCCATTCGCAACTCGTAGGTCCACCTCGCCTTTTGCCAAGGCTTTACTCCTTTTTAGACCCTGCACATTTACACAAATGTGAGATCCACAACCGGTATCCAATACCTATGAATCAGAAGTAGATAAATTAATTTCAATAACATAAATACCTGAAACGGCAGTCTCATTGTCCTTCTTTTTCTTTGCTTCCAAATAGAGCTTGCAATTTCTTAACCAATGTCCTTGTTCTCCACAATGGTGGCAAGCTCCCTCATTTGGTGTCTTGGCCTTAGGTTTGGGCTTGAACTTGGACTTTGCCTTGTCCTTACCCTTACTAGCCATGACCTTGCCCTTTTTGTTGTTCTTTTTGCCTTTCCCTTTTTGAACCATTAGAACACTAGGAGTATTCTTCTTAATGTTCAATTCAGCTTGTTTTAGCATCCCATGCAATTCAATAATGGATTTCTCCATATTATGCATGTTAAAATTCATGACAAACTGGTTATACTCAGCAGGTAAAGAGCCCAAGATCAAATCCGTGGCCGTGTCATGATTAACAGGAGCACCAAGCTTCTCAAGATGATCTAGATAGCCCTTCATTTTAAGGACATGAGCACTTACCGAGGTGCCAGAAACCATCTTACATGCATTTAACGCCTTGTGAGTTTCAAATCTCTCTTGTCGTGCTTGCTCTTGGAACATTTCCTTGAGATGCACAATCATGTCAAATGCCTCTGCTTCTTCAAACTGTTTTTGAAGTTCAGAGTTCATGGTTGCTAGCATGAGGCAAGTAACATTGTTGGATTCATCTTTGTGCTTACTATAAGCATCTTTTTCAGCTTTTGAGGCGTTGTTTGCTGGAGTAGGGGGAATAGGATTTTCAAGAACATAGAGCCTTTTTTCTTGCTTAAGAACAATTCTTAAGTTTTGTGCCCAATCAAGAAAGTTAGTCCCACTAAGCTTGTCTTTCTCAAGCACAGATCGCAATGAATTATTCCAACTGTTTGTTGCCATTATCTACATACAAAAATATGCAAAGTAATTAATTTTTGAGATTCTAACGAAAAACTCCCACTAAAAGCATTTAAACTTTTTGAAACTTCAACATTTTGATGTTTCGTAGTGGGGAAAAATATTTTATTTTAATCATAAGTAAGCTTTGGCTTTAATCTTATAATTAAATAAAACTCTAATTTTAAATGAGATAGACATCAAATGTCCCGGCTAAAAATATCTTATAAAATGCCCTAAGCCCAAAACTATTTTGATAGCCCAGTTAAGTCAAACCATATCAAACATATGGAAAACTATTTTCCATCTTATCTTACTCAGATAATCAAAAGCATCCTACTTTGGTAGGAATGACCATATGATGATCCAAGTAATAACAAGTGTTTGATTTTGGAAGGCATTTAACACTTAAATTTTTTTTTTTTATTTTAAAAATTTGATTGTAGTAAGTAGGAAATAAACATATCAAATATGCATGCAAAACATAAATAAAAGTGACATAGCATGACCCATAACCTATGTTGATCATCACGAGCAAAGTGAAGATCAAGGTGGTCAATCTAGGTATATGAACTCCTTAAGCATTCTCTAATGCCTTGAGCATACTCCTCCTTGGTTGTAAATGTCGGTTGCTGTCTTCTTTTACATTGGATAATAAAATTAAAATAATTCATATTCTAGGAAAGTAGTACAATTTTACAACAATGAAAAATGACACACAGGCCGTATTTAAAAATTACAACTTAAAACAACCATAATGTAACTAGCCAATCACATTGGGATAAAACGGGCCATGCTATGCACTATTCAAAATAATCCACAACTACAATAAAAAACACTGACGAATAACACACAATGAATAGTTAGTTGGGGTTCCAAGGGGCAGCGCCCCTGGCGAAGGTCCCACTGGCCGGTCAGTGGGCGGGGGTCAAGGGGGCAGCGCCCCCGAAAGGAAAAACGATTTTTCCTTCTTTCATTGAATGAGATTTTGCCTTCCGATTTTCGAATATTAATCAAATTAACTTTCGGACCCCTTAGTAACCATCGCCGTAAAAATTCATATTACAGACAATATGCGTTCTTTTAATCATGTTTATACAGATAACATATTACCATGGCCGATTAATAAAAACAATTCGCAAATATAGAATGATGGATAGCATGCTTACGATACCATATCATATTAAAATAGACCAATTTACAGACAATCTGCAACTAATCTGGTCTGATCAGGGGACTAAGACGCACATATTAAACCTAATTCAGGCAGTCTGCATGCTAAGTATTCTAAAATCATAATCATGCGAACATGCTAATACATATCGTTTAAATTCATATATACATATCATATATGTATTCAACAATACGATTAACACAGATGAATCAACCTAATCGTTTAGCAAGTTGCTCTGATACCACTGTTAGAATTCGTGGACTCCGAAATGCGAAAAATATCCACAAATCCCTCCCGAGGACCCAAGTAAACGATTAAGAAGATCTAAGGTTTAAGAATTACCTCTGGTTGCTGTAATCGAAATCCTTTGATTCTGGTTGCGCTATTGTACGTTCTACCCGAACAATCACTAGACGCTGTAGTATGCGAACGTCCTCTATCGGATACACACCGCGAACTCACTCGATACCCGGGGAATGCTAGCGCCTAGGGTTTGAGAGGTTTTTTTTTTCTTTTCTAGTAGAGAATGGCACGAATGTTCTCAACCAAAAAATTGGACTATTGAAAAGACGGCTAGGGTTTTCTTAAAAACCCCCGAACCTCTTAGAGTCCAACCCTAATAATATCTTATCATATTCTAATTTAAATTCAAATTAAATTAAAACTGATATGATAAGATTCTGCCATTATCTCGGTAATTTAACTAATTAATTTACCGAGTCAGATTCTTATAATCTGGACATCATCCAGATACATCGAATGTGGACATATTTCCAGATTCATTGTATCTGGTAAATTTTCTAAGTACGATTAACTTAGACATATTTCCAGATTCATCGAACTTGGTCACTAGAAAAATAACCTAACAAGTTCGCTTATTGTGTGGCCCTATAGGTTCATTTAACACTGGCAGTGTGCCTAAATCATATTTAAATGGCCAACAAGTTATAAGCGGTTTCTAGCAAAACATTATAACTATCCAGATTAAATGAAGATCGGTGATCTCTTTGAACCAAACCATAATTTTATATTTAGTCCTTTTGTCACACAATATCCAGATTAAGCATAAGGCACGGAGCATGTCATCCTTATTAAGCTTAATCAATTATTTCTTGATTTCATAGTATACTGTTCAAACAAATGATATCAATATCTTAGATTGATATATTTGAGCACGACCATGCATTTTTAACAGTCTAACTTATCAAGGGGCCCATGGATATCTCTCCCATACTGAGAGGGACAAATTCCTTCACAATCATTATTATTCCAATAATAATAATCGATCAGGGACAGTTTTAGAATAGTCATTGTATTCATTGTAGGGTTTTACTATCAAGTCACGTACTTGATGACCAACAAAACAAAACTCACTATTCATGGAAAGGAAAGCCTCATATTATTATATAAAACATAATGACAATAGTATAAGTACAAATTGACTCTAGGGCATATCCCCAACACATAAGACCTCCATAAGCATTTTGCAAATGTAATCATGTTCGCTTTGGCAGAAGGAAGGTAAATTAATTTTTGGTTTTTAGCTGCTAAGTTAATGCTGCAATCAAGGAATACCTCTAGCAAAGCTTTGCCTTTTGGAAATCTGTTATCTAAAGTGTTCAGTTATTTTAATGTTGATTTAAATTCAATTCCTTGTGATCCGACAAAAATGAATGTTTACAGCTTTGATTTCTTTGAGAGAATGGGTTATGTAAGAGTGGGCAATGAATGGAAGCTTCTGAGAGACACTGAGGGTAAAGAAAAAGAAAAATTGATGAAAATTAAAGCAGAAGGAAAGTCTGCTCCTGTTGTTGGAACAAAAAGAAAGCTTGAAGATGATCCTCAGGCAGAATCCTCTGCTACGGGAAAAGAAAAGGATGTGGGACTATCTGTGAGTATTTTGGATGCTATCAACTCACTGGCTGTGAAATTAGATAATTTTAGTTCTGAGCTTCAAAGTCTTGGAAATAGATTGACAGTAGTAGAAAAAACTGCAAAAATAGATGCACCAATGTCTACCCCTAAAATGTCTACTCAAGAAAAGTAAACAACAGAAGAATTGGTCATTGAAAAAGAAACTGAACTGCCTGCCGCAGATGAAGTGCATGCTACTGAGCAAACCAAGGAAAAATCCCCGATTAAGGAAGCTGTAGCACCATCTATATCCTCTAAATCACATGTCTCATCTGGAAAGAGACAGAAGCATGTTGTGGTTAAAAAAAAAATCTAACAGGATTGTTGGTCAACACTCGAAAAAGGGTGTCGAATCAAAAGTTGAAACAATTAACATTTCCTGAGAAGACCAGTTTGGTAGGATGATCTTCAGTTGATATTTCTCTCTAATATCATAAACAATTTACTTTTTGCAGTAGAATAATTTATTTTCCTGTCTTTAATTATGCACAAGGATAACTGCTTAAATTCTGACTATTTCCTATCTATCTATATTCTATTTCTTCTGCTTCCTTTCTATTATTACTCTTTTTGGCTGATGACAAAGGGGGAGAAGATATTAGTTAAGAAATGAGACAGATCTGAATGACTAGGAAGGTATGAACTGATATGATACTATTTGGAAAATTTTGGGTTAGACTGATATAAATATGAACTAATCTAGATATTAGACTAATATGGACTGATATGAATGACTGGAAAGTTTTTGCTTGAACTGATATGATACTGTCTGAGAAATTTTGGGTTAGTTACTAAAATAATTAGCTATAACTGAAAATATGAATTTACTGCAAATATGAAACTAATTGGAAATGTTTGCTTAATTGAATATGATTACTGGAAATTGCTTTTGGAATAGTGGGATAATTTTTGGCTAATTTTTTTCATACATTTCTGCAAATTTACTTGAGGGAAACTTTGTGCTGATAATATTTGATTTTAGTTTGTTGTTATCCAAACTTAAAACTTCAGTTTGATATTATGATTTTTTTTTCTTTATCAAAAGTACTCTCTTCATATTTGAGGTATCTTTGAGACTAGATAAGATATTGATATGATTCTGTGACAATTTTTTTTTTTTTCAATCAGAAGGAATGTTTTCTTTATGTTTAAAACTCTTTGAGATTTTGAAAATTTCATTATTCCGTGCATTATGTTAGGGGGAGTTTTGGACTCATATTTTCTTGATCCAAAAATCCTTTTTCAAAGATTCATACTGTTTTGGACACACACTTTGGATATCCAAAAACTTGTATCTATAAAGGTTTTATACATACCTTCAAAAATGTTTTGGACGTTCGTTTTGGATGTACAAAATTGATTTCAGTTTTCCTTCGCATTTTGAAATATGCAAACATTAAGAGGGAGCATCTCATCATTTAACTTGCCTGCAATATCTCTTTTATAAAATTTATTGAATCATTATTTCTTTTTGGAATAATCGTAAGGATATGGAGATAGGTTAGGCTCTAGGCTTCTTGAGCCATGCTTATTCTTTATATATATATTTATTTAAATCTCATAAGGACTCTTTGAGTCCGATTATGAGAGATTACATTTTAATGAAAAATATTCTTATCTCTCTCTGATCAACATGTTTATACTATACACATCATTGTTCTTTATATATCATTCCTATCAAATTTGTCATCACTTAAAA
The DNA here is from genome assembly GCA_026120185.1 of Voacanga thouarsii. NCBI lineage: Eukaryota > Viridiplantae > Streptophyta > Magnoliopsida > Gentianales > Apocynaceae > Voacanga > Voacanga thouarsii. Next base: position 2,311,158 of record JANUWF010001161.1, read on the forward strand.
AAGAGGAGATTGTTAGCCCTAAGGGCTTTCTCCTATGTTTTGACTTATGACAAATATTGATGTGAACTTACTTGTGTAATCTATATGTGATAGGACATGTTTGACCCCAGTTCTTCTAAGGCATTCAAATCTCATTGTTAAGCAATTCTTGAGCAATGAATTCAAATATGGGAGATCTAATAAAGTTCAAAGTTTATGAGGTTGTATACTAAGGAGTCCTTATAGAAGAACTTTAGACTAGGAAGTATTATTAAGGTATTTCTTAATTCCTATGTCTCTTTACCTTTTGATTCAATTGATTTTTATCTTGAAGCACACAAAGAAAAAGATTTCAAAGTTTTGAAAATCTCAAAATTTTGGATTGAGTAATTTGGATGATTCTACATCCAGAAGATTCATCTAAAATCCTGTAAACAGTATTGAATTGTTTCTGCCTGAAAAAGTGCCATTTTGGACTTACTTTTTGGATGCATCGTCATCCGAAACTTAAGTCCAAAACACGGGTAAATGTAATAGAAAAATTATAGCCATTTTATAGCCGTTGGTACTTCACTTTTTAGCTCTATAAAAAGCTTCTAAACAAGATTAGACATAAGATTTTTATGGCATTCTTCTAAGAAACACTATTGCTCAATAGAATACAAAAATCTCATTTTATTAAGTGCTTCAAAGTGAATTCATATTATGTCAAAAAGGTAAAAGTGTTTGTACTTTTTACCTTAGTGAACATCTGCTCAAACAAGTAAGCTTTTGTTGTTCTATTAATATTCAATATCCTTTGTAGTACAAGGCTATGGTGTAAAACCCATTTGGGATGAACCTTGATTTGATTGTTTGGTTGAGAGGTTTTGGAAAACCAAGTGTGGTGATCCTCTCTTGTATGTGGTACAGTTTGATTTTATTAAGTTGAGTAAATGAAATCTGGTTGAAAATCCTTAAGTATGAGCTTAAGGTAGTAGACGTAGATCTTGGTAGATCGAACCACTATACATTCTATGTCTTATTTCTTTGTATACATAATTGACTGCATTGTATTTCTTACTTTAGTCTGAATCTGGATATATCTCAAAGTGTTTTTGGATAGCTTTCTTTGTCACCATAAAGTTAGTCCAAGAAACTTGATGATCATCATTATTCTGTATATCAGACAATTGAAAAATTTTTAGTTCGCCAAAAACCTTATTCACCCCCTTTAAGGTTTTTCAAGATGTATGTTCAATCAGGATAGCATTTAAACCTGAGAATGTACAATCAATTTTCTAATTTTAAGTCTAACTCTTAACCCTGTTAGACTGTATATTTATGGATTTCCTAAACGTGCTAAGTGGAAGCGTTACATAACTCTATTAAATGAAATTATTTATTATTCGACCATGTTTTCGATTCAAGTTACTTGAACAATATAAAAGTCCATTTTGAACAAAAAAGAAAATGGTACAACACTTTTAAGTAACTATTGAAAACTAATGACTCGGGGCTTTATTCCCCCCCCCCTCCCCCCTCTCTATCTCTTATTTCTCCACATTTCTTTCTTCTAATCTTGTCCAACGTTTATGAAGGATGGAGGGAAATGAGTTAAATAGAAGAGTTTAGTAACTCAAATAGCATGATTGCAACTCAAATTTCAACTTAGTGGAATAAATTCACAGGAGATTAGCAATCAAAAGATGTATATATGTTATATGTATGTTGTATGTATATAAAGTGTATATATAATGTTTGTATGTTGTATGTATATATGCTGTATGTATTTATATGTATATTGTATATATACTGTATGTTTGCTGTATATATGTATGTATGTATGATGTATATATATAAAATGTATATATGTTGTATATATGCTATATGTATACTGTATTTTTCAAGGCCTTAGGCAGTTTGTATGTTGTATGTACGCTGTCTATATGTTGTATGCTTTCTTAGTTGGCACTATAATCACTAGAAGTCTGCATAATTCTGGTACATATTTTGCTAACTTTTGATGCAATTTAAGTGCATCTCATATGGTTTTGCTGTATGTATGCTATATGTATGGTGTACTTATGTATTTTTCTATGTTGTATGAGATCTTACAGATTTGTCTGACAATAATGCTATTTTTTTTGGTGATGGAATGGAAGTGACTACGAAGAAGATTGAGAACTTCAAAGTAAAGTTCTGGAAGCCGTGAGATTGGTGAAAGTTAGCGGAGTGCTCCAAGAATGTGAAGCAAGTATACTGTGGAAAGTACAATTTGGATAGATTGGCAGTGCTGGTGCTGGGTAAAGAGAGGGAATTGGTGAAACTATGCTAGAATCAATTGGTACAATGCAGAATAGAATAATTATGATAGATCTTAGTCAGATGAGAAAATCAAGTATGGAACTATTGATGCATTTCTGGCTTATGATTATGGGCATGAATTTTTTGAAAAATGGAACAATTGAAGCTTTTCCTTCTTATAAGAACTAGTAAAAACATCTTAATTTGCATTATAATCGCTAGAAGTCTGCATAATTCTGGTACATATTTTGCTAACTTTTGATGCAATTTAAGTGCATCTCATATGGTTTTGGTATATGTATACTGTATGTATGTTGTATGCATGTATTTTTTTAAGGCCTTATGTTGTATGTATGGTGTACCTATGGACAAAGACTTTTACTCAATGCCCATTCATAATCTCAACTCAGTATCCCTTCATTCAATTAACACAATGCAGCCATCATCAAGGTTAGCTATTCAAGGGGGAGAGAGAGAGGAGAGTGAAGGAATATAGACATCAAGGACTATAGACCTTCAACAATTGCAGTGGACAAATAGAACCAAGTAAAATTTGAATTTCCTACCAAGATTGTGAATTTCCCCATGAAACTTTGATTGCATGAACTGCATTCCAGCTTTTGTTGTAAAGAGAGCTTGCCTCAATTCCTACCATTGAATCAATAAATATAATTCTACCAAAAAGTCAAAGAGGAAGCTTTTGTAACTTTGAAAACTGTAACCATCTTGATCCTATAAAATACCTTAATATCTCTTTGTTGTTGGTCAACAATCATTTTCTACTTCTACGAGATTCCTTCTTGCTCATTAATGATTGAACTTTTCCAAAAACAATCTTCTTTCTTCACCAACGAAACATTTTTACTTTCATATTTCACTGGAAAAAAAAAAACATGCCTATTTAGTTGATATTGATGGTTAAATGGAAAACCAGAGTTCAGTTGAATACTATTTAAGATATCCCATTTTCTGCACTGAAAATGTTTAGCAGTGAATTACCTTTACATTTCCAGAAGCATGATTTAGTACAGGCTTATTCACATGAGAGATTCATGCATGAATACTAAATATCATAAAATTAGAGACATGAACAAAGTGAAAGCATAGACAAACTGTGTATTGGCATAGAGTTTCTTATAGGTCTGTTCTCAGAAGTACTAAATAACTTGTCTTGATGACACTACAAAAAATATTAAGAAAAAAGGTCAATGAGTATTTAAACGTCATTGGACATACCTGTTGAATCTGGCCTGATATGCGATGCTCAAATTCTTCCACAACTTTATTTAATACAGATTCCAAAAGCTGCAGAAGAATTTGAAAATCACATTCTCAATGGGATGGCAAATATGCTGGATGAAATAGAATTTTGAATAGGGGAGAAGAAAAGAAATGTTCACAAAGGAAAAATCCACAATGTAATACAAATTTGTGGAGCCTTAATCAGGGGGGAAAAATGATAAGATCTAATATGAAAATGCTGGCTGCGAAGGCTCTTACATTTGGAACTTCTTCTGGCTTCTTATCTAATAGTATAGAATGGATGAGCATATTCAAAGATGACCCATTTTGCTTCACAATAGAAGAGCAAAAAATTGGAATAAATAAGGTCTTAGGTTAAGAACAAGACAAAGTAGGTGCAAAAGAACATACAGAGTTAGAATTGATTACCTACCATTTCATTGGAGTCATTTTCAATAAATACACCACTCGAAGATTTTGCATTCAGTAATGAAGTCCTTGAGAGAGAACTTGTGAATGGTTCAAAATTTTTTCGCACAAATTGTTTTGCAGATGTTAGAGGCTTCACATTTCCACCAAATTTCTAGACTCCATTGCTGCCAGTTTGTTTCCATTCACTATATGATTTAAGTGCCAATACGCAATTAACAATCCTTGAGGATTTTCCTCCCTGAAAATCATCACAATAAGGTAAGATTGTAAGTTTAGCATAATGCTGCATCCCAGTAATAGATGAAAGTTGAAAGTCAGAAAGGAATTGGTAAAATCTCCTTTGTTTATAGTAGCTACACCCACTTGTTCCAAATTAGATGCCCCAAAATTGGGAATTCCCATCTCTTGCACCGCTACAAGGAAGTTCCTCACATTCTCAAAGTACTGGTAAGCAGACAAAGCTGCTCCATCTAGTATAAACACGGGCTTTCTACCACTTGAATTGATGAAGACAGGTGAAATCCCATTGGGAAGAGACAAATTAATATTTGGGCAAACTAATTTCAGCGTAATTTTGCATATTGATAACAGAAACGTAAGATAAGAGCAACAAAACTCATTTCACCTTAGTGACAGCACCAGGTTGGACCTTATTGAGCACATTGTACAGGATTATCCCACTTCTCAAACTCTACCTAAATTCCTCTTTAGAGGGCTCAGCAGGCTAATCTTTTACTCCAACAACTCCAATAGCAGAATCGGCAGAAGAAGAAGAAGAACACCAAACAGAGACTTCAATAGCACATCACAAGTTAATACATTCAAAAACACAAATAGGATTGCAATATATATATATATATACATATATATATAAAATATAAAACATATTCCACCATATTCGAACAAAAACTAAAACCCATTTGAACTAATAAAATTTCAGGAAAAAAAAACACATTCGACAAAAAGAAACAAAAACTAACAAAATTTTAGAAGTTCCTCCACCACATTCGAACTGAAGCAGAAACCTATTACAAAAATGATAACATAGCAAACAACAACAGCAGAAAACCACAAGAGTAATCTCAAATTTCAAAGCCTTAATTCAAAATTAGTGCAAATTTCACAAACCAACGAAATAGTACAATAAGAGATAATGCTTATGGGCAGCGTAGTTTGAAGCTGCAAACTTGGAGGAATGTGGCCACAGACGGTGTCTTTGTGCGTATGTCAAAGCAGAAAACATTGGATGACTTCGAAGTAGAAAACATCGGCCGCAAACTTCGAAGCAGAAAACCATAGCATACTTTAGATTTGGGATATTTTGAGGATCTTTCTTTGTGTCTCTGTGCATCAATGTGTGCTGCAGAAAGTGAGAGAGAGAGGGTTGAAGTAATGGTCGGTAAAGAGTATTGGCAGTGAGTGTGAGAAGCAGAAGGAAGTGCCGATGACAATGGGGGTGTGAGAATGTTATTCTCAATATAGTTTTCCTATTCTTTCAATTGTAATAGATTTTGTATTACTATATTTTGTATAGTAATTTATAATATAATTTTTTTCTTTCTTATATTTTATAATTCATATAATATATATACACACACACACATACACACACACACACACACACACACTAAATACTAAATTCTAATAATGTGTATTTATATTTATATTTATATTTTGAGTCCATATATAAATAATAATTCAATTTTTTTACACTAAAAAAATAATTAGTAGTTAGTGTATTTAATATATATACACTAAATACTAATTATATATATTTTATATTTTGTGTGAATATATAAATAAGAATTATTAATAATTTATGCATATAATATATATATATATATATATATATATATATATATTATAGTGACATTTATGTGTACATTGATTCTTAAGTTTCAATTGTTACAAAATTACAATACTTACTTGTATTTGAAATATGTATACTTATATATACATATATATAATATTGAGATTTTTTATTTCTCTTTTATTTTCTTCTTCTAAATATAACTATCCTTAAGTTTTTCTTGAAGAAGAATTATATACTTAAGTTATGAATATATTATAACATATAATAAATGTTATTAAATATATTTATTGTTATACTTAACTTTAAATTGTTATAAAACTATAGTACTTACTTATATTTGAAATATGTATACAAAAGTACATGTTATAATATCAAAACTACAAAATTTTAAGTTATTCTATTTTATCCTTTCTCATTGCCTAAACATTTTTTTTTTAATTCGAAAAACTTAGTTTAAATTTTGAAATCATTCTTAAAACAAATTTAACTTTAAGGATCCAACAAAATGCAATTGGTATATTTAGATTGTGTAGCTAAGTATATCTGATTACCTTCAAATTTGGTCACAAGACTTTTTTTTAGTAATTTTAATAAATCTAACAGGTAGATCGTCAATTTGATGTGCTTATTTTTATGAACATGTTAGGTTTTAGGCCGTTATATAGAGATTATACTACATTGTGTAGCAAAATATATCTAATTACCTTCAAATTTGGTCACAATATTTTTTTAGTAATTTTAATAAATATAACGGTTGGATCGTTAATTTAACGTGCTTATCTTTATGAATGAGTTAGGTTTTAGGCTGTTATATAGAGATTATGTTCCATTGTGTAGCTAAATATATTTGATTACCTTCAAATTTGGTTATAATACTTTTTTTAGCAATTTAAACAAATCAAATTGTTGGATTGTTAATTTGATGTGCTTATCTTTATAAACGAGTTAGGTTTTACGCCGTTATATAGAGATTATGCTAGATTGTGTAGCTAAATATATTCGATTACCTTCAAATTTCGTTACAATACTTTTTTTTTGTGGTAATTTTAACAAATTTAACAGTTAGAACGTCAATTTGACGTGCTTATCTTTATGAACGAGTTAGGTTTTAGGCTATTATATAGAGATTATGCTACATTGTGTAGCTAAATATATCCGATTACCTTCAAATTTGGTTAGAATACTTTTTTTTTTAATAATTTTAACAAATCTAACGGTTGGATTATCAATTCGACGTGCTTATCTTTATGAATGAGTTAGGTTTTAGGCTGTTACATAGAGATTGTGCTACATTATGGAGCGAAATATATTCGATTACCTTCAAATTTGGTCACAATACGTTTTTTTAGTAATTTTAACAAATCTAACGGTTGGATTGTCAATTTGATGTGCTTGTCTTTATGAATGAGTTAGATTTTAGGCCGTTAAATTGAGATTATGCTATATTGTGTAGCTAAATACACCCGATTACCTTCAAATTTGGTCGCAATACTTTTTTTTAGTAATTTTAACAAATCTAATGGTTCGATTATCAATTTGACGTGCTTATCTTTATGAACGAGTTAGGTTTTATTATATAGAGATTATGCTACATTATATAGCTGAATATATCCAATTACCTTCAAATATGGTCACAATACTTTTTTTTAGTCATTTTAACAAATCCAACAGTTGAATCGTCAATTTGACGTGCTTATCTTTATGAACGAGTTAGGTTTTAGGTCGTTATATAGAGATTATGTTAGATTGTGTAGCTAAATATATCCAATTACTTTCAAATTTGGTCACAATACTTTTTTTTTTAATAATTTTAACAAATCTAATGGTTAGATCGTTAATTGGACATACTTATCTTCAACAAATCTATTTTTCTTCTACTTAAACTTCTACCAACTACCTACTTCAGTTGGTATTTTGTTGGAACATCAACATGGAAAAAACATTTCTCTTCCCTTTACCAACAGATTCCCATCAGACATAGTTACCAACTACGCATATATAATTGGTAATCGGTTGGTAAATATTTTCCTATATACTTACCAACATATTACCAATAGATTACCAACACAAATATTAACAACTAAATACACACAGTTGGTAATTTTGTTTGTAGTTTATTGGAGATTGATTTACTATATTTCCAACGGATATGTTAGTTGGTAATATTGTTGATAAAAAATAAACTATCATATTGCCAACTATATTACCAGCTAAATTAGCTACCGACTACTCACTTCTATTGGTATTCCGTTGGTAAATTGGCGGGAACAACATTCCCTCCCTATTACCAACAGATTACCATTCGACATAGTTACCAACCCCTTATATTTTGTTGGTAATCAGTTGGTAAATAATTTTCTGCCCATTTACCAACACATTACCAACTGATTACCAATAGCAAAATCACCAACAGAATACACACAGTTGGTAATTTGTTGGTAAGTAACTGAAATGCAACACATTTCACATTTGTTGGGAATCTATTGGTAATTTTTTGGTAATTACCAACTGAACTTAGTTTGTTGGGAATGGTTTGTGTTGGTTATCTCGGGCTCGTATCGTATACAGCGCAGCGAAAAATAAAACGAGATACCATCCCAAGACCCGTCTATGTATGGAAAACAAGACATAAAGAGAGTAAAGGTAATAGCTTTTACCTTTGGGTGATCGTCCGAAGAACAAAAAATTTCTTCTTCAAGTTGAGGTACAATCCAGCAATCCTCGTGATCAACCTCCACGTGAGTTGAATGTCTAACCACTATAATCACAGTGTGTGATTATCTCTAACAGTAATCCATATAGAGGATACACTCAAGCACCAAAATTTCCTGTGCTAGCAGAAAAAGATGGCGGCTAGGGTTCTTTGATCAAGATCAAATCGAGAGAGATAGAGAGAAGAGAGAATGTTCATGGCTGTTGTTTTATGTGTTTTTCAGCTAGGGTTTTTCGTGTGTTACATATACTATATATTACACGACATTTCCCTCCTAAAACTGAGAGTTCTAATCCTATTAGAATTCCTTAATTGTAATTGGAAACATAAAGTTCTCACAATTACAACTTAGACCACAAATTATAACTAATTATAATTAGTCCACAATAACTTCTCTTTCTCTCAATCAACCCCACTATGTTATCAAATAACATCTTGAATATATAATCCTCTATTGTGTGTGACCTATTAGGTTTCCCAGTCAATTGGTAGAGAATATGAATTAATCCAAACGTCTTTGAGATTAATAATCTATAATTAATTAGAATTAACCCTATTAATTCTAATCAGGATTGGTTTATTAATTCATCAATTAATAAACCCATATCCCCAGATCATGAGTGGTATCTAGTAACACATCATGACCACCCAAGAGTCCAGAATTCAAGTGGCTTGACATGAATCCTTCAATAACAAGCTTCAGTGCAATTAACTCATTTCACCATACAATATCTCATTCGGTTTGGAGTACAAAATTAGTGCCAACTCCCTTCAGAATTAATTTTGGCCCGAATTGTAACACCCCACAACCTAGGCCCGACAGGGCCGGGGATGTCACATTGTCCAAATGACAAGAGGTCTTTATAACTAGGTCATACCATCAAAATAATAGAATAAAAATAAATACTTTAAACTTAAAATTTATTACAATCCAAGATTTCAAAATAAATCCATAAATAAAATTATCCACTCTCATCTTCTCAAAGCAATACATAAAAATAAATGATAAAATTCTCTTCCAAGGCAGACAACACTAGCTACTCATTCCCATAGCAGGATCGACTTGGAATTATGGTAAAAAGGGTGATGAGATAAAAATCTCAGTAAGTCCGTGTGTGCTTTGAGTGTCCAGTGAAAACAGCTTGTGAATGCAAAGTATAAATCTTTATAAGAGAAATACTAGCAAGCAATAAACATTAGTCAAAACCAAGAGTAGTGTTTTGGCTTTTCCAACCATACATAATCAATAAAATTAATCACTCAAAAGAAATGATCATGGGTTACCACACGTTGGGCCCCATAACCGGTCAGAATGCCGACACTTTGTGCAAACTGACAAAAGGTAGGTGATCGGCCTACCGGACAAGATACTCCTCCTTCTCTATACCCAAACAACAACCGGGTGTCCATTTCGGCAACATACAGTCACTTGACTGAAAAATAACTGCTAGCTCGGACCGGCACGACCTACTGGACTGACATCCTATCCGGGAAGGACTCACCCCTCAGAGGTGGTCACCTATTGAGAGACTTATCCTAACCCCTTAAAGACTAGCCGTAGCAGTCCACCCTTATTGAGTACTCAACGTAACTTATCCCACTTGGGAATAAATGAACAAAACACAGTTCCACTTGAAAATGGCAATTAAGGATTTCCAAAGTCTCTGTTAAAATTAGTTTTAGAAAGAGTTTTGAGTTCGAGTAAATCTGCTTATTGATTTTCAAATAATTTGTTTGACTGAAATAAGAAAGGAGCCAATCCTCAATTGCCTTTATAGAAATGAGTGTCCATGCACTCTACATTTGTCTTGCCATAATAAACATTTTACATCAATTAGGTTTTATGTAGGAGCTTACCTGATCTTTAGCTCGAGATAAAATAAAGATCTTCAACCGCTGACCCAACCCTACCTGGGGTAAATATAAACCACAATCAAACTCAAGCTAAAATCTACTTTTACAAATAAAACTAGCTCACTCACTACTACCATGATCCTAGTGTCCCAAGCTTTAAGGCCAAATAACAAATAAAAAGGTTTATAAGCTAAGTCTAATTTGATATTTAAAATAATTAGTGTTTTGGGAAATAGGTACTAATAAGTTGAAAGTTTAATTCTTGCTAAGAATAATTTAGAGTCTATTTGATAAAGAGTCATAGGTGGTATTAGGTAAAATAATGATTTATTAATAATTAATTGTTTGAAAATAATTGCTAACTAAAATAAATTTTAATGGGTCTTGGTAGAAAGGTAATAAATAAGTTTTAACAGGTTTTGATTAAAAGATAATAATTGAAAGATAATAAAATTTAATGATATTTATGAATAAGACTTACAAAATTAATATTTTTACTTATTATGATCATTTATATAAAAGGCTTTATTTGATATTATTATTATATATAATATCTATATATTTTATTTCGTTAATAAAAGCTATTATTTATTTGACTAAAATATCCTTATATAATAATCCAAATCTACCTTCCTAGGGTTTTCGAATTTGCTAGCAAAAATTATAATATTAAATATTATATTGAAGAAATAAAATTAGCTTTGGGACATCTAGATCATGATCATATTTCTATTTCTATCCACAATCATGAACATATACTCCATCCAATTCATCAAATCATGAATAAAAGCATAGATCTAAATTTATCAATGCATGATCCAACCTCTACTAGCATAAACATAATCATGGCTTTAATAATCATACAAGAATATAAATCCTATTCATCATAGATGACATAATCTCTAGCATACTTGATCACAAATACTACCTATGACATGGAGACATGCATTAAACTCCAAAAATACCATACAATGAACCAAGATAATCAACTCATGAATAAATCCCATCTCCATCATAAACACACATTTATTCATTCTTCAATCTCTACTCATCACAACAATACATGCTCAAATCCCATTCATAATCCATCTTCTACCGATATCATTCTAGAGACACGAATCTAGAATTTAAAAGAAGGGTTGAAAAGCCTTACTTGATTGATGAGTACCTTGAAGGAGTTTTGAATGGATCTCAACTCCTAGATGACTAAATCTATCCAAGGGAGATGAAGAAAGCATGGCCATTGGTGAAGAAGTCATTCGGCCAAGAGGGAGAGGATATTCGGCCAAGAGAGAGAGAAAGAAGAGAGAAGAAGAGAGTCCATTAGCATGTTTATTCATATATATATATATATATATATATATATATATATTCATTAGATATCAAAGATTAGTGAAGATGAAGTTGATTGAACAAACCTACCTTGAAGGTGTTCTTGAGTCTTCACAAAAATTCTGATTTTTGATCCAAAAGAGCAAGTTGAATTTTGGAGTTTGATGTAAAAAATGGTATGGATGGACTCATGGCAGTGAGTAGATGAATTCTGGAATTTTTTTGAAGAAGATTGAAGTGGTTTGGAGAGGTATTAGGCAAGAGAAGGGAGTAGGTGTTCTTGGTGTTCTATGTGTGCTTGAAGGTTGAAGAGAATGGAGGGATTTTGGATTAGAAGCTGCTGAAATTCTATGTGTGTGCAATGGCCGAATTGTTTGTGTAGTTTAGGTAGATGATTTTTCTAGTTTGAAAGAAAAAGGAAAGGCTGGTTGTTGAAATCCTAGAAGAATATTTTTGGGAATCAAATTTGGAAACAAAACATAGCAAGAATATTTTTGATCAATGGAGAGCTTTGTGGAGCTGCTATGGCTGACTGATTGCTTTGTGATTTGGCTGGATGAAAGCTGGTTGAAGAAGGTTAATGGTGGCCAAAAAGAAGGAGTGTAATGGTGAAGGAAAGGTCTGGTTGTTTGAGGGACATTTTATGGAAGGTTGCTAAATTAAGATTGCTGGAATTTTGGTATCCTATCAAGGCATAATTGCAGTAATTTGTTGGAGATATTTTAGAGCAGCCATGATTGGTTTTTGTGCAGAAGGTTGGGGAAGACAATGGAGTTCTGTTCATGGCTGTTCAAGGGAGGTTTGTGCAGAAAAAGGATGAAGTTTCGGCCAGGACTGGAATAGGAAACAAAGCTGGAAAATTCCTGCACAGAATTTTACCATTGCTGGAATTTTTCTGGGCAGCTTTTGCTGCCATTTTCTAGCCAGATTGTAGAGAGTTTGAAGGGGCATTCAGAGGTCTTTCAAGGCTGGTTTCCAGCCTTCTCCATGGAGGAAAAATGTGGCTATGGATTTGGGAGAAAACTGGAAGAAAATAGCTTGGTTGAAGACCACCAAAGCTGCGATTTTAATCAGAAATTTTTCTGGTTTTGCACAGTATTTGGGTAGCCCGAAATTAACCAGAGAATTTCAGATTCCAAGCTGATCAAAAGGGAAATTTTCTGGCAACATTTGGAAGGGAATAATAGCTGAGGATTTTGACATTTTGCATGCACAAAAAGCTGGAAAAATTTCAGATCATCACATGAAGGAAAATGAACCTAGCTAGAGTGAAGATTTGAAGGTTCACTAGGACAATTAATTCACTTGGAACCTTCCCCATCTCTTCCATATTTTCGGTCCATAAGATCACTAAGACATTTTAAACCTTCAAAGCCACAGCACTTACTGAATTTTATGGAATGAAATTGGCTAGAAAAAATTGACCAAACTAATGAATTGAGAAGTAGGAAGAATTAAGAATCAAGAAGGATATGAATTCCCTTAAGAATTTTTGTAGGGAACGAGAATAGGATTAGGATACTCCTATCATGTCTCTTATAAGACAACACCTCTACTCTACTCTAAAGCACATAAGGCCAAAAATACCACCTACCCAAGCAAAAATAAAATTTAATCATGCAAAAGCTCCTATGATGGAATTTAAGCCCATGACCTTAAGAATTAATTTCAAAGCTCTAACCACTAAACCACAACAACACTTGTTCTTATTTTCTCTCTAAAATATTTTTCCTATTTAATCCTCAAGCTATCTCCCTATTTTTCACCTCAAGCAAAAATTACAATTTCGCCCTTCTTACTTAATAAACATAATTAAGCCCTCAAGACTATAACACACAAATCTAAAGCACATAAATCATATAAAAATATATTTAATCATGCAATAAAATATGGTATGCATCCCAATCCCCTTACTCTAAGGTTGGTTTTGACTGGCATTTCACACGAATATAATAATACTTGTACTAGGAACCCACTACTCTAGACGTGTATCAATTGGAACTATTTCCAATACATAATCGCCTTGGCCAAGAACTTTCGAGTAGTAATTCCTGCAAGTGACCGTGAGATATTCGCCCCAACTATTAGGAGTGGGGAATCCTTTATTGACCCTCTCAACTACTTTCGTTTACCTTATAATGTATCCAATATCCATCCCATACGGAGATTGGAATCAAAGTACAATGCTCAGCAAACAAAGTACCTTGGAGATCTCAAGTCTAAGGATACTTGCACGTTTGCTATATTGAGATTATATCACAGGCACTAAATAGTTATCCATGTGATTATCTCAAAGCTAGGTCATCCAATGAACTTTTTCCATTAACAAGCATCCATGTGTTAACTTTGAGTATTTCAATACTCATGTTTATGAGAACCACCGCTTGATCAAATCAGGAAGTCTAACACATGCTACTCTTAACGCATTAATGATGTCCTGTCTCATTAATACTATAACAATGGACTATTTAAATATTAACACCATCCAATGTAGTAGGAATCTATATCATGATCTCTATCATAATTTTCTTAACACAGTGTTGCACTATAAACTTTATCGAACAGTTATATTACTTAAAGTAAACCAAAAAACTGTAAGATAAATAATGCCTTTTATTAAAATAAAATGTGTCATATACAATATACAAGTGATTGACTCTAGGGCACAACACTAACAGTTTGTTGGTAATCAGCTTTTTTCTAGTAGTGACTAGTATCTTAGGATCCTTGACCTCCACAATCACCATATCCATTATTCAAATTGGATAAGTGCTAAATTGCAATACGGTTACTAAATATAGGATTCGAAACTCAAGCACAACTCTAGGTTGTAGTTGTCCACAACTTGCACACTTGAGTTCACAACTTCTAGTCACATAAGGAATGACAATCAATCAATTGAACAACAAATCAAGCTAGTAATTCAATCGTCAAAATCAATCAACTGATCAAATAGAAACTCAAGAGATACACAATTTATAATCTCATTATTCATGTTAGTGTTGTTGAATAATTGTTATGAGATTATTTATGTTTTGTGTGTTTTTGATAATGAATGTTAGTTGAATTGAGATAGCTTAGTGCCTAGAAAACGTTAAATTTAATGGGAAAACTCTGTCAATTTTTTTTTTTTAAAATTTCAAATACATAACTTTAAGCCCTTTTTGAGAGTAAGGACTTGAATGGGAAACTTAATATAGATACTTATATCTTTAGAAATTTTGATAAAAATTATAGTATTATTCTCTACTATATTCTTCACATAATTTGCTCCTGCTCCAATATTGTTCGATGGTAGTTTCATAACAAGTATCTTAGGGTCCTTGACTTTTACAATCACCAAGGTTCTTCATTCAAATTATACGAGTGCTAATAAGCTACACGGTTACTTATTGTAGGATTCGAAACTCAAGCACATACAATGTTTCTTTTGGATTGAATATAGATGGATGATCGTAGTTGGATGTATAGGAGACACGTACAAGGGTTCAAAAGAATTACATTTGAGTTTGAACAAGGGATCAAGAGATTCATTGCTTATGTTTTGTCAACTGGTCAAGCATCAGTTATAAGGTGTCCATGTGCAATGTGTAAAAACAAAACGTACCTGTCTCCTGATGAAGTGGAGCTGCACCTGTACGGATTTGACTTTGTTGCTAATTATCGACGATAGACTAGTCATGGTGAGGGTATTACTCCATCACAGTCTGAGTTTGCTGTAAGTATGACTTTAGTCGTGTTAATAATCGATTTCGAGATATGGTTATTGATGCAGTGGGACATAACTTTTCAACTAAACCTTCATCATCGGAGTATGTTGAGGAACCGCCAAATCCGGAAGCTCAGAGATTTTATGACATGCTGAGAGCTTCAGAAACTACTATATGGGATGGATGCAAGAATCACAGTATGTTATCAGTTATTTCTTGACTTTTGAAAATTAAATTTGAGAACAATGTATTAGAGCAATACTTTAATCAGGGGAAGCAATTGATGAATGATGTATTACCAAGTAGTAATGAGCATCTAGATGACTTCTATCAAATAAAGACGTTAGTATCTGGTCATGGGCTACCTATTCAGAAGATAGATATCTACCCAAATGGATGCATACTTTATTGGAAGGCCGATAGTGATAGGAGGGATTGCAAATTCTGTGGTCATGGTAGATATACGGCGAAGAAGAAAGTTGCAAAAGACAAAGAATAGAAAGAAGTCCCTTTCAAGAAGATGTATTGCTTCCCATTAACACCGAGATTGCAGAGACTGTTTGCATCATCCACAACAGTGGAACACATGATATGGCATGTGGAGAGTCGACCAGAAGAGGACGTTGTGAGCCATTCATGCAATGGTGAAGCTTGGAAACACTTCGACCATAGCCATCCTGAATTTGTAGCCAAAGTTTGGAATATGCGTCTTAGATCTGCATAGATGGATTTTCACTATTGGAATGTCGAGAAAATAATACTCTTATTGTCCTGTTATTGTTACCCCATATAACTTGCCTTATTCGATGTGCATGGGGGATCCATTTATGTTCTTGATAGTCATTGTTTTGGGACCTAAGAATCTAAAGAATAAAATTAATGTCTATCTACAACCTTTGGAAGATGAATTAAGGATTTTGTGGTTTAGTGGAGTCTTGGCATATAATATTTCAAAGAAATAGAACTTCTTTCTGTGAGCAGCACTTCTTTGGACAATTAATAAATTCTTGTCATATGGGATGCTCAGTGGGTGGAGCACATCAAGAAGATTAGCATGTCCGTACTGCATAGAGTAGAAAAAATCATTTCACTTGCAAAAGGGACATAAACAATCTTGGTTTGACTATTACCGGTAGTTCTTAGCTTTAGATTATCCATACAAAAGTGACACTAGGTTTTTTAGAAAGGATAAAAGTCACAAGACAACACACCCTGCACAATGCACTTTTGGTGATGCTATGTGGGATAGAGTGTGCCATTTAACAAAAATAATTGAGACAGTTGTGGAGCTTGGTTAGGATGATGGTAGAGGCATCTATCATAATTGGGCCAAAAGGAGTATCTTTTGAGATTTTCTATATTGGAGAATATATTTAATTCATCATAGTATAGTTGTGATGCACAATGAAAAAAATATATTTGGTAATGTCTTTAACATTGTCATGAACATAAAGGGAAAAAACGAAGGATAATGTAAAGGTGTAGCATGATCTGGAGGTACACTGCGATAGACTTGAATTACATGTAACTGGATTAGGTGACGGGAAGAAATCACTAATTTAGGCTCAACATAGGCACTAGGGATATTGTAACAATAGGTTGGCTTAAAACGCTCAAACTATCCAAAGAAGGCCTATTACCGTCATCCCTAAGTTAAATCATGAATATCTTTCTTATTTCACCTCGAGAGGTATTCAAGTAAGTTCTAGAATGTTTCATGAATTTTAGAGAAAAACAGGTTTAAGAATCATGCATAGCATTTGATCAAGAACTACTTCGTCCAGGTGAGTGCAAAATGTCATGCATAAGCTACAAATGATATAGAACATATGCTCTATGATCTATCACAAAGACATTTATTAACAATACATCTTGAAAGCTCAACAAAAATAAGAAAATTTTTTCAAAATTAAATTTGCTCAAAGGTTCAAAGAAGAATTTCAAGAAGAATAAAGCATAGAAGAATTCTCATTTTAACCACTCTCTTACACTTAAACTGGACATTGTCCTCAATGGCCAAACAAATAGAGCAAGGAATTATTGCCACGGGACCAAAAATAAAAGGGGAAAGGAGAAGAAAGAAAATACTCCCATACTTTGTGCTCAAAATAAAATTATTTCTCAATTTTAAAATATTTCAAAGTAGCTCAATACTAAGAAAACACCAAGATAATTGATAAAAACTTGGACAAAGTATATCACCAAACCACTTCCCCACACTTAAATTGGACAATGTCCTTCTTGGCAAAAAATAAACACAAGAAAGCATCTCCAAAGGGACCAAAAATAATAAAGGAGAAGAATGTATTACTTCCCAAGTGCAATAATTCTGCAATAGATAGCCAAGATTGAGGTAAATAGAAGGGCTTGTCCAAGAGAACTCTATGCCTATAAAACAAAATACAAATAAAAGCTCAAGGCAAATAATAATAAAATAAAAATAGACCTAAATAAAAGAAATCAAACAAAAGAAAAAGACTAAAATAATACAAATAAAATAAAAACGCTCTACACCCATCGTGCTTCCTCATCAAACCTTTTGAAAAGAAATTAAGTTCAAAATAGAAGATAGGTATAACGAATGTAGAATGAAGAATGGAGGATTTTGAAAAATGGAAGGTTCATGAAAATGATTTATCTTAGCAAAACATATAAACCTTATTTTCCAACATTCCTTTAGACACATAAATATCTTTTCCAACATATAAGTGCACATACTATCTAACAGATGCATCAACTTTGAACTCACCATTTAACCCTTCAAAAGAATAGGATTAGGATACTCCTATCATGTCTCCTCTAAGACAACACCTCTACTCTACTCTAAAGCACTTAAGGCCGAAAATACCACCTACCCAAGCAAAAATAAAATCTAATAATGCTAAAGCTCCAATGATGGAATTTGAACCCAAGACCTCAAGAATTAATTTCAAAGCTCTAACCACTAAATCACAACAACTCTTGTTCTTATTTTCTCTCTAAAATATTTTTCCTATTTAATCCTCAAGCTATCTCCCTATTTTTCACCTCAAGCAAAAATTACCATTTTTCCCTTCTTACTTAATAAACAAAATCAAGCCCTCAAGACTATAACACACAAATCCAAAGCACATAAAATCATATAAAAATATATTTAATCATGCAATAAAATATGGTATGCATCCCAATCCCCTTACTCTAAGGTTGGTTTTGACTGGCATTTCACACGAATACAATAATACTTGTACTAGGAACCCACTACTCTAGATGTGTATCAATTAAAACTATTTCCAATACATAATCGCCTTGGCCAAGGACTTTCGAGTAGTAATTCCTGCAAGTGACCGTGAGATATTCGCCCCAACTATTAGGAGTGGGGAATCCTTTATTGACCCTCTCAACTACTTTCGTTTACCTCATAATGTACCCAATATCCATCCCATACGGAGATTGGAATCAAAGTACAACGCTCAGCAAACAAAGTACCTTGGAGATCTCAAGTCTAAGGATACTTGCACGTTTGCTATATTGAGATTATATCACTGGCACTAAATAGTTATCCATGTGATTATCTCAAAGCTAGGTCATCCAATGAACTTGTTCCATTAACAAGCAACCATGTGTTAACTTTGAGTATTTCAATACTCACGGTTATGAGAACCACCGCCTGATCAAATCAGGAAGTCTAACACATGCTACTCTTAATGCATTAATGATGTCCTATCTCATTAATACTATAACTATGGGCTATTTAAATATTAACACCATCCAATGTAGTAGGAATTTATATCATGATCTCTATCATAATTTTCTTAACACAGTGTTGCACTATGGACTTCATCGAACAGTTATATTACTTAAAGTAAACAAAAAAACTGTAAGATAAATAATACATTTTATTAAAATAAAATGTGTCATATACAATATACAAGTGATTGCCTCTAGGGCACAACACTAACAGTTTGTTGGTAATCAGCTTTTTTCTAGTAGTGACTAGTATCTTAGGATCCTTGACCTACACAATCACCATGTCCATTATTCAAATTGGATAAGTGCTAAATTGCAATACGGTTACTCAATATAGGATTCGAAACTCAAGCACAACTCTAGGTTGTAGTTGTCCACAACTTGCACACTTGAGTTCACAACTTCTAGTCACATAAAGAATGACAATCAATCAATTGATCAACAAATCAAGCTATTAATTCAATCGTCAAAATCAATCAACTGATCAAATAGAAACTCAAGAGATACACAATTTATAATCTCATTATTCATGTTAGTGTTGTTGAATAATTGTTATGAGATTATTTATGCTTTGTGTGTTTTTGATAATGAATGTTAGTTGAATTGAGATAGCTTAGTGCCTAGAAAACATTCAATTTAAAGGGAAAACTTTGTCAATTTTTTTTTTTCAAAAAAATTTCAAATACATAACTTTAAACCCTTTTTGAGAGTATGGACTTGAATGGGAAACTCAATATAGATACTTATATCTTTAGAAATTTTGATAAAAATTATAGTATTATTCTCTACTATATTCTTCACATAATTTGCTCCTGCTCCAATATTGTTCGATGGTACTTTCATAACAAGTATCTTAGGGTCCTTGACTTTTACAATCACTAAGGTTCTTCATTCAAATTATACGAGTGCTAATAAGCTACACGGTTACTTATTGTAGGATTCGAAACTCAAGCACATACAATGTTTCTTTTGGATTGAATGTAGATGGATGATCGTAGTTGGATGTATAGGAGACACGTACAAGGATTCAAAAGAATTACATTTGAGTTTGAACAAGGGATTAAGCGATTCATTGCTTATGTTTTGTCTACTGGTCAAGCATCAGTTATAAGGTGTCCATGTGCAATGTGTAAAAACAAAACGTACCTGTCTCCTGATGAAGTGGAGCTGCACCCGTACGGATTTGGCTTTGTTGCTAATTATCGACGATAGACTAGTCATGGTGAGGGTATTACTCCATCACAGTCTGAGTTTGCTGTAAGTATGACTTTAGTCGAGTCAATAATCGATTTCGAGATATGGTTATTGATGCAGTGGGACATAACTTTTCAACTAAACCTTCATCATCCGAGTATGTTGAGGAACCGCCAAATCCGGAAGCTCAGAGATTTTATGACATGTTGAGAGCTTCAGAAACTACTATATGGGATGGATGCAAGAATCACAATATGTTATCAGTTATTTCTTGACTTTTGAAAATTAAATTTGAGAACAATGTATTAGAGCAATACTTTTATCAGGGGATGGAATTGATGAAGGATGTATTACCAAGTAGTAATAAGCATCTAGATGACTTCTATCAAATAAAGACGTTAGTATCTGGTCATGGGCTACCTATTCAGAAGATAGATATCTACCCAAATGGATGCATACTTTATTGGAAGGCCGATAGTGATAGGAGGGATTGCAAATTCTGTGGTCATGGTAGATATACGGCGAAGAAGAAAGTTGCAAAAGACAAAGAATAGAAAGAAGTCCCTTTCAAGAAGATGTATTACTTCCCATTAATACCGAGATTGCAGAGACTGTTTGCATCATCCACAACAGTGGAACACATGATATGGCATGTGGAGAGTCGACCAGAAGAGGACGTTGTGAGCCATTCATGCAATGGTGAAGCTTGGAAACACTTCGACCATAGCCATCTTGAATTTGTAGCCAAAGTTTGGAATATGCATCTTAGATGTGCATAGATGGATTTTCACTATTGGAATGTCGAGAAAATAATACTCTTATTGTCCTGTTATTGTTACCCCATATAACTTGCCTTATTCGATGTGCATGGTGGATCCATTTATGTTCTTGACAGTCATTGTTTTGGGACCTAAGAATCTAAAGCATAAAATTAATGTCTATCTACAACTTTTGGAAGATGAATTAAGGATTTTGTGGTTTAGTGGAGTCTCGGCATATAATATTTCAAAGAAATAGAACTTCTTTCTGTGAGCAGCACTTCTTTGGACAATTAATAAATTCTTGTCATATGGGATGCTCAGTGGGTGGAGCACAGCAAGAAGATTAGCATGTCCGTACTGCATAGAGTAGAAAAAATCATTTCACTTGCAAAACGGACATAAACAATCTTGATTTGACTACTACCGGCAGTTCTTAGCTTTAGATTATCCATACAAATGTGACACTAGGTTTTTTAGAAAGGATAAAAGTCATAAGACAACACACCCTGTACAATGCACTTTTGGAGATGCTATGTGGGATAGAGTGTGCCATTTAACAAAAATAATTGAGACAGTTGTGGAGCTTGGTAAGGATGATGGTAGAGGCATCTACCATAATTGGGCCAAAAGGAGTATCTTTTGAGATTTTCTATATTGGAGAATATATTTAATTCATCATAATATAGATGTGATGCACAATGAAAAACATATATTTGGTAATGTCTTTAACATTGTCATGAACATAAAGGGAAAAAACGAAGGATAATGTAAAGGCGTAGCGTGATCTGGAGGTATACTGTGATAGACCTGAATTACATGTAACTGGATTAGGTGACGGGAAGAAATCACTAATTTAGGCTCAACATAGGCACTAGGGATATTGTAACAATAGGTTGGCTTGAAACGCTCAAACTATCCAAAGAAGGCCTATTACCGTCATCCCTAAGTTAAATCATGAATATCTTTCTTATTTCACCTCGAGAGGTATTCAAGTAAGTTCTAGAATGTTTCATGAATTTTAGAGAAAAACAGGTTTAAGAATCATGCATAGCATTTGATCAAGAACTACTTCGTCCAGGTGAGTGCAAAATGTCATGCATAAGCTACAAATGATATAGAACATATGCTCTATGATCTATCACAAAGACATTTATTAAAAATACATCTTGAAAGCTCAACAAAAAATCAGAAAATTTTTTCAAAATTAAATTTGCTCAAAGGTTCAAAGAAGAATTTCAAGAAGAATAAAGTATAGAAGAATTCTTATTTTAACCACTCTCTTACACTTAAACTGGACATTGTCCTCAATGGCCAAACAAATAGAGTAAGGAATTATTGCCACGGGACCAAAAATAAAAGGGGAAAAGAGAAGAAAGAAAATACTCCCATATTTTGTGCTCAAAATAAAATTATTTCTCAATTTTAAAATATTTCAAAGTAGCTCAATACTAAGAAAACACCAAGATAATTGATAAAAATTTGGACAAAGTATATCACCAAACCACTCCCCCACACTTAAATTGGACAATGTCCTTCTTGGCAAAAGTTAAACATAAGAAAGCATCTCCAAAGGGACCAAAAATAATAAAGGAGTAGAATGTTTAAGTAATACTTCCTAAGTGCAATAATGCTGCAATAGATAGCCAAGCTTGAGGTAAATAGAAAGGCTTGTCCAAGAGAACTCTATGCCTATAAAACAAAATACAAATAAAAGCACAAGGCAAATAATAATAAAATAAAAATAGACCTAAATAAAAGAAATCAAACTAAAGAAAAAGACTAAAATAATACAAATAAAATAAAAATGCTCTACACCCATCATGCTTCCTCATCAAACCTTTTGAAAAGAAATTGAGTTTAAAATAGAAGATAGGCATAACGAATGTAGAATGAAGAATTGAGGATTTTGAAAAATGGAAGGTTCATGAAAACGATTTATCTTAGCAAAACATATAAACCTCATTTTCTAACATTCCTTTAGACACATAAATATCTTTTCCAACATATAAGTGCACATAGTATCTAATGGATGCATCAACTTTGAACTCACCATTTAACCATTCAAAAGAATTTTTACAATTAAAATTCTCCTTAAAACTTAGCAATTGAGTTCTTAAGAATGGGATCAGGAAATCCTTTCTTTTCGACACATCTACAAAAAATATGTTACTTCCTGTTGAATGGGGTGAAGGGTAGAAATTTCCACCATCCTCCAAGGACTTCTTACGATATAGTGTTGAAAGATCCAACTCCTTGAAGTATTGTAAAGTTAACACATCATTATTTGGACGTATATTCTCCAAGAAAAGAGAGGAACCTAAGAAATCATGTAACAAAGAGAGATTTGGATTATTAGCACATAGTGAAGAATTGAATACCTCACTTCCCACAATGGATAGTTGTCCCTCATAGGATCTCTCCTCTCGTGGGAGATTCTTTTGTTCAAGTGTATGGGCCAGCATGAACTCATGAGTCTCCTCAACAATCTTAACTAATTGTTTCCTTGGATCGCACCATCGTTGGGAAGCTTCTTCATGCTACTGAACAGATGAATTTATATTGGCAACAAAAGAATTCACTAATGCTTCTAATGACGTCTCACCAAAAACATAAATGTGAGCTTGTAATTTTGCCAATCAATACCCTAATGTTTTTTTCTTTCTCTCTCTCTCTCTCTCTCTCTCTCTCTCTTTTTTTAACAACTAAAAACTATCCTAATTGAATGCATGACCACGATACATTTAAAATAAGAATTCCTAAATTAAAACAAAAGTAAAAATTGTAAATAAAGAAACAACTAATAAAATAGTTCGTCTCCAATATCGTGTTAGCTTAAATCTAAACTTGAAAATAAAAAGAGTTAGTATTGACTCAAAATTATAGATGTAAAAATCAACAAATTAAAAATATTATTATTACACATATTCTACATTAACATTGGGTTAGTAAAACTAAATAACTAAATATACAATTTATTCAAACATACAAAAACAAGTTAGTTATTATTAACATGTATCTCTCTATTTACATATTTACAACATATAGTGAAAGTAAAATACAATTATATAAACAACAAAATATGGCACTTCTTTATACAAGGAACATATATACATATTTACATATTTACATATTTACCTATTTACATGGTTAAATCAACAAAATCCAAGCTTTCATGCTATTGTTCCCCGACAACGGCGCCAAAAACTTGATGCGTCCAGACTTGGGTATAAAAATCATCCAAAACTATGCACATTTCCAATCAAGTTCAAATTAAAATGTCAAACCCAAATCATACATATGGGCATGCGTACTCATTATTAACTGAGCATAGGGTTAAAACGAGTGTCGATCCTCAAGGACCAAGTAGACATTAATTACCCTTCTTTCATTGTTTAACCGACTCGATAAAGTGAAAAATAAATAAAAAAGAAAATAAAAAAGAAAATAAAAATATGTATATGTCAAGGATGTAGATTTATGTAACTCAAGCCATTGTTTAGACAAACATGATCTTAAAGAACTTAACCATTATGATAACCAATCATTCTCTTGGCACCATGAAGGATGAAGGTAGACTCACTTTGATGGTCAATCCATGAAATCACTATCTTCTAGATAAATTAGAATCACTTGGTCTGTCTCAACTAATTCATCCAAAAGACGCATTAAACATAATCCTTAATTAAATTCCCTTGGTCTCGGCAAATTTTGAATATGAAATTAATCAATGAACCCTTGGTCTCGGAAGACATCAAATAACTTTCAATTACCAGTTTTTAAATAATTAACCCACTTTGGTCCAGCAAGTCAATTGCCAACAGAATATTAAATTAATAAATCGAAACACCCATCAACCCCCTTTGGTCCAGCAAGTCGATGGATAAAATCAACTAACCAATCTCGTAATAAGCATAAGTAATTGAATACCAAGAATAATAACCAATTAATCAAAAGAACAAATAACTCTAGAAATTATAAATATCTAAAATAATGTTAAATTACAATAAAACAATTAACATATCATTGTTCAAGAAAAAGAAAAAAAAGTAAAAGAAATAACTCATAGACAAGCCTCCTTCTTCTTCCTTTGAAGACCTTCTTGTACAACCCTCCTTGAACTTGAAGAATTCCTCATTGGACTGAGTGATTTTCTATGATGATCAATGAATTCCCTCATTTTCCCTTGTGTTTTCAATCTATTTATAGGCTTAAGAGGTGCCTAAACTCGTAGGTACCAAGTTCTTGGCCGAGTAGAAGTTGGGAACTGCTAAAACTCTTCAGATTTCCAAAAACACATAGAAAGATCGTAGCACTGCCTCAGGGACAGACCACAGCCGGTGCCGCCTTGGTCCTTTGGAGCCGGCGCCGCCTGTGTTCTGTTTCTCTACTCGTTCGTCGATTTTTCTCTGAATTGTGAGCATATGTTCCAGAATGCAACCGGCACCGGTTCCAGCCTTACAGCCGGTGCCGCCTCTGCTCTGTTTCGCGACGGTTTTGTTTTATTTTACCTAAAATCCTGAGATAATGACCAAAATACCTTTCCAAGGATAAAATCTCAAATATGAAAGAATATGACTAGTTATTACACAAAATGTATTACAAAAGAGCCTCAAATAACTAAACAAAGTATAACCAATTTAGCCCCTATCAGGAAGGCATCAATGCCAAAGGCTAAATACTCTATTACACCCGAACAAAAGAAACTTCTACTTGAGTGGGTTAGAGATTTGTGACTTCCAGATGGATATACTTCGAATTTAAGCAGGTGTGTTAATTTGAATGAGTTCAAAATGTAGGGTATGAAAAGTCATGATTGCCATATATTTATGGAAATATTGCTTCCGACTACCTTGAAAGAGTTACTCCCAGTGTCAATTTGGAACATTCTAACTGAAGTCAATCTCTTTTATCACGACTTATATTCTCCTAAACTTTCCATAGCCCATATGAAGCAGTTGGAAGATAATATTTCATTACTCATCTGTAAATTAGAGAAGATCTTCCCACCCAGCTTTTTTGACGTGATGGAGCACCTAATAGTCCACTTGCAGTACGAGACAAGGGTTGGTGGCCCTGTTTAATATAGATGGATGTATCTATTCGAGAGGTAAAATATTATGTATTATTATATGCGTATATACATATATTATGTGAATCCGTTCTAACCGTAAAAAATCTATTAGGTTCTTATATCATTTGAAGACTAAGGTTAAAAATAAAGCAAGAGTGGAAGGATCAATTTGCAATGCTTATTTAGTTGAAGAGGCATCTACATTCTTCTCATATTATTTTGAGTCATATGTGTAGACTAGACATACAACTATGGTTCGAAATGATGAAGGTGTTCTCGATACAAACTTGTATAATAATAGGTTGTTTATATGCAATGTTCTGGGAGGGTTTTGGGAAATATTCAGAACAAATATCTTACTCCAGATGAATTTAAGGTAGCCACAAATTACATATACCTAAATTGTGAAGATGTTCAACCATATATTACGTAAGTACTTATTACACGTTTCTCAATTTTGTATGTCATACTTTGAATAAGTATTTTTATGTGTTCGTTTTAGGAAATTCAAGAATGATTTGCAATCACGTGAGCTAAGTATGACAGACCCTGAAGTTGATAGAAGATTAGAGTCGAAGTTTGGTAGATGGTTTATGTGAAACCCCACTTAAAGCCAACCCTAAAGTAAGGGGGTTGGGAAACATATCATATCATTTTGCATGAATATATTTATTTTTGAATGATTTTATGTTCTTTAGAATTATGATTTATAGGATAAAAGACTTAGTTATGATTATTGAGTAAGAAGGGTAAAATGGTAATTTTGCTTGAGGTCAAAATAGGAAGATAGCTTAAGGATTAAATAAGAAGAATATTTGGGTGAGAAAATAAGAACAAGAGTTGTTGTGATTTAGTGGTTAGAACTTTGGAATTAATCTCTAAGGTCATGAGTTCAAGTCCCATCACTTAAGTTTTAATCATGATTATCTTAGTTAAGTTTGAATTTTTGTTTTCTTACATTCCATAAAGATAGGAATATTGTCCTAGGGGAGATATGAAGAGAATGTCCTAATCCTATCATCATGTTTTAAAAAGAATTCTAAAGGAATTCTTATCCTTTTATTACCTCTAACTTGTCCTAACACTTTCATAAATTAAATTTGTTAAAAATTTATCAAAATTCATCTTTTTAATTCCAGAAATTTCAGTAAGGATTTCTTGGCTTTAAATTTCGAAAATGGATCTTGGAAGTTGGAGGATTGACTGAAAATAGGAGAGGAGTTAGGAAGGGTTCCGAAGGGAAATTAATCACCATGGTTGAACCTTCAAGCTCGTCTTCATAGTGATCATGTTCTTCATGAAAGAAACCTGGAAATTTTCCAGATTCTTGAGTAGCCTAACCTTCAAAAAACACAGCCAGCTTTCTTACTCATTTTTTTCAAGAAAAATGACCAATTTATTCAGCTTGAAGACTAAATTCCTATGCAAAATCGGATTGCACAAAAATGCACAAACCAGGAAAAAAATTCTGGGTAGTTTCGCTAATCTTGAACCAGAAAACGAAGCTGTTTTCTTCTGCCGTCAAGCCAGCAAAACTCCTCTACTTTTCCTCCATAAAGAAGGCTGGAAACCAGCCTTAAAAGACCCTCAAACACCTCTCAAAAATCTCTGCAAATTGGGCTGGAATATTGCAGAAAAACTGCATAGAAAATTGCAACAACCATTCGAACCTTGAACACCATGAAACCAAAAAATTTCCTAATTTGTTCCTTTAAGCCTTGGCCGAAAACCACCCTCAAATCCTTGTAAAATGACCCTTGTTTAGCCATGAATTGAACACCATTAACCTCGCCACTTACCTTGCACACTTGGATTCCATAACCCCACCTCAAATATCTCCTAAGATCACTCCATTCAAACTACAATTTGAACTTCAAAAATTCCCAACATTTTGCTCCATGAAAACACTCTTGTACTAAGCTTCATAACCAAAAATTTCTCTGCTATTGAGCTTTGAATTTTGGCCAGCCTTAAAGCTCCATCAATCTTCATTCATTTCAGCAAAACTTAACAGTCTTGCCGGCTCCATTGTAGCTCCAAGAAACCTCCATCAATCAAACACCATTAACATATCCTATACTTCAAACTACTTCTCAAATCTCTCCATTTGAATTTCAAACAATCAAAATTTTCTCTTCCTCTCTAAGATGAAAACAGAAACTCCTAAGCTCCCTAAACTATTTGGCCAGCATTCCCAGATTTCATGCAGCATTTTTCCCTCAAACTCTCTCAATTTTCACCAAGAACACACACACTACCTTTCTTCAAACCAAAACCCACTCTAAACACTCCAATCCCTCTCAAATACTCCAGATTACTCCTACATACTCCCTATAGTTCATTTTTGGAATTTATAACACCAAATCTCAAAAACAAGAA
Source organism: Voacanga thouarsii (assembly GCA_026120185.1). Classification (NCBI taxonomy): domain Eukaryota; kingdom Viridiplantae; phylum Streptophyta; class Magnoliopsida; order Gentianales; family Apocynaceae; genus Voacanga; species Voacanga thouarsii. The sequence continues at coordinate 2,339,650 of JANUWF010001161.1, forward strand.
AGTGCATTCGGATCAAAACCAATTTTTTTCTTGAAGGTCTCAAGAATATCATCAAGGTAACTAAGAACAACTCCTTTGTTCATCTTCTTCCATTCAACCTTCAATGTATCTTACTAATGCTCTCTCTCTCTCTCTCTCTCTCTCTCTCTCTCTCTCTCTCTCTCTCTCTCTCTTGACCGAAATGGTTGATCAACAACCATGGCTGTTTTTCTTCCTCTTGGACAATTCAAGACTTTCAATCACGTGGACCTTCTTAAATCTTCATCGAAGTAATCATCAAATAAGTATTTCTCCTTAATCATTCCTTTTAATTCTCAATTCATGTCTATTGGGTATTGATAGTGTAACACCCCACAACTTAAGCCCAGTAAGGCTGAAGATGTCGCCTCGTCCAAAGGACAAAAGATCTTTATAACTAGGTCACACAACAAAAATAAAATAATACTTTGAAAATTAAAACTCATTACAACCCAAAAATTCAAGAACAAATCCAAAATAAATTGTTCACTCTCATCTCTCAAAACATTACATAAAATAAATAGCATAACATCTTCCAAGTAGGCAACAACTAGCTACTCATCCCCAGAGCAGGATCGACCTGAAATCATGGTAAAAAGGGTGATGAGATAAAACTCTCAGTAAGCCCATATGTACTTTAAGTGTTCAGTTAAAACAGTTCATGTATGCAAGATGTAAGAACTTTATAAGGAAAAGTACTGTCAAGCATTAAACAATGTTAAAAATAAAGAGTGGCATTTTGTTTTTCCAACCATACATGTGCACAATAAAATCAACCACTCAAAAGGGTAGCCATGGGTTACCACACATTGGGCCCCATAACTATACAAAGGTTAGAATGCTACACTTTGTGCAGACTGACAAAAAGGTAGGTGTACGGCCTACCGGGTAAGATACTCCTCATTCTCTACACCCAAATAAACCGGTTGTCCACTCCGGCAACACACAGTCCACATGACTGAAACTTGCTGGCTCAGACAGGCATGACTAAGTAGTACTGTCGTTTCTCCAAGTTGAGTTCATCTTTTGGAGATGGCCTCCTGCCAGAAGACTCGCTCTTGCTCTTCAAAACTAGTACTACTAGCCTACCCCTATTGAGTACTCAACGCTGTTTATCTCACTTGGGAGAAAATTGATAAAACATTGCTTTACATGGAAATGGCAATCAAGGGTTTTTAAAGTTTGTGCCAAAGTTAGTTTTAGAAAGAGTTTAGGGTTTGAGTAAAACTGCTTGTGGGATTTCAAATAATTTGTTTGACTGAAACAAGAAAGGAAACAGTCCTCAATTGCCTTTACAAAATGAGTGTTCACACACTTCACATTTGTCTTGCCATAATGACCTTTTTACATCAAATAGGTTTTATGCAGGAGCTTACATGATCATTCGCTTGAGCTAATTCAAAGATTTTCAAAAGCTAACCTAACCCCTCCTGGGGTAAACACAAGCCATAATTAGACTCAAGCCAAATTTGCTTCCATAAATAATCCTAGTTCAACTTACTACAATCATGACCCTAATGATGCAAACTTTAAGGCTAAATGATAAAAAGGATTTTATAAAATAAATCTAGCTTGATAATAAAATAACTAGGGATTGTGAAATAATTACTAATAAGTTGTAAGTATAAATCTTTGTTATTAATAAATAAACTAGGGTTTATTTGATGAAGGGTATTAAGTCCTAGATGATATTATTAAAATAATAAATTATTACTATTCTCTTAATTAATAATTAATAGTTAAAAAATAATTGATAAATAAAATTAATAGTAAGTAAATTTTAATATACTTTGATTAAAAGATAATAAATAAATTTTATTAGTATTTATGAGTATATAACTTATAAGATTAATATTTTACCTATTATGATTATTTATATAAAAGTATTTATTTAATAATATTATTATATATAATATTTATATATTGTATTTTTAATAAAAGACATCATGCATTTGGCTAAAATATCATTATTTCATATATCAATCCAATTCCAAATCTTCCTAGGGTTTTCAAAATCATTAGAAGAAAATATAGCATTAATTTTTATTAATGTAATAAAATTGGCTAACTTAAATAGTTTACGATCAACAAGGTCATGATCATAATTCTCCTATTGCTAACCATAGTCATGAACATAAACTCTAACACCAATCAACAAACCATTCAATTCATGAATAAAAGTATAGATCTATATCTACCATCACATGATTTAAACTTTACTAAATATAATCACATTCATGGCTTCAACAAGAATACAAGAACATAAAACCCTATTCACCAAAAGTGACATAATATCTATCATGCTTAATCGCTCATACTAAGTCACGACATGAAGCGCATTCAACAAACCCCAAAACATCATAAAACTCAACCAAGACAAATCATCCTCATACTTCAATCCCAACTCCATCATATAAACACATACTCAATCTCCGATCATATTCCATCCTTTTCCAACAACATCCAAAAGACATGATTTTAGAATTAAGGAGAGGGTTAAAGAGACATACTCGATTGATGACTACCTTGATGAAGTCTCAAGAAAGTCCACACACTTGGAAGGCTTGATCCGATCAAGAAGAAAGAAGAGAAAATGGCCATGGTTGAAACAACCATTTCGGCTGAGAGAGAGAGAGAGAGAGAGAGAGAGAGAGAGAGAGAGAGAGAGTATTAGTAGATTTCAATAAAGATCGAAGAGGAAGGAAGATGAACATAATCGTTCATGATTAACTTGAGAGAGTTCTTAAGTCTTCAAGAAAAATTCTGGTTTTTTATCCAAAAGTAGAATCTTGTTTTCAGTGTGTGATGTTATAAATTATAGAAATAGATTCTAGAGGGTGAGTAGACGTGATCTGGAGTTTTTAGGAGAGATTGGAGGTGTTTAGAGTGGTCTTAGGCTTGGAAAATAGTGGTGTGTGTTCTTGGTGTTCTTGGGAGAAATGGAAAGAATGGAGGAAAGGCTGGACGAAATCTGTTGAGTGTTGTTGGCCGAATGGATTGGAGAATCCTTGTGATTGAATTTTCAAATTAGGGAAAAGAAGGAAAGCTGGTTGTTTGAAATTCAAAAGAAGTAATTTAGGGAGTGAATTAAGGTAGAAAATATGGTAAGAATAGCTTGGTTGATGGAGGTCCTTGGAGTTGTTATGGCCGGCTGGAATTAGCTAAGGTTTTGGTGAGATGAATAAGGTTGAAGAAGCTATAGGGTGCTTGAAATTCTACGTGTTATGGTGGAGGAAATTTCTGGCTGGTTAAGGCTTAAACTATGGAAGTTTCATGGAGTAATTTGCTGAATTTTTGAATTCCAATTGAAGGCTTGATTGTAGTGATTGAAGGAGTGATTTAAGGAGTAGCTATGGAGCTCATTTCTTGTAGATCAATGGAGGAGGTGATGAAGTTCAGTTTATGGCTGACTAAGGTTTGTTTTACAGAAAAATGGGAGTGAGTTTCGGATAGGGTTGAAGAGGGAACAAGGTTGGAATTTCTGGTTGTTCATTCAAGAAGTTCGCTAGAATTTTTGTGCAAATTTTCTGTAATGTTCCAGCCGACTTGTAGAAGGTTTGAAAGGGTATTGGAGGGTACTGTAAGGCTAGTTTCCAGCCTTCTTTATGCAGGAAAGGCAGAGGTGAAATAATGGTTTGAAGGCTAGAAGGAACAGCTTGGTTTTTGGCCTACTAAGCTGCGAAACTTGTCCAGAAATTTTCCTGGTTTGCACAGATTTTGTGCAGTTCGATTTTTGGCCAAAGATTTCAGCCTTCAAGCTAAACAATTTGGCTATTTTTCTAGCAGCATTTGAGTGAGAAAAATGGTTGAAGTTTTCGAAAGTTAAGCTGACCTAGAAGCCATAAAATTTTCCAGATTGCTACATGAAGAAGATAAATACTTATAGGGTGGAGTTTGAAGGTTCAACTATAGAGATTAATTCCTTTGGGAACCTTCCTTAACTCCTTCCCCATTTTTAGTCAAAATTCCATCCTCCAAGAGGCATTTTCAAAACTCCAAAATCACAGAACCTTGCTGGAATTTTTCGAAAATAAAAATGGCTTGGATAAATTGAGCAACTTAATTGATAAAGAATTAAGGTAAGCTAGAGAGCAAAAAGGGCATGAATCTCTTAAGAATTTTTGTAGGGCACAAGAGTAGGATTAAGATATTCCCTTCAAGCCTCCCTTAGGACAACACTCCTACTTCTACTCATGGCATGCAAGGGCCGAAAATATCCCACCCTATAAAAATAAAATTTAATCATGATAAGCTTAATTGGTGGAATTTGAACCTAAGACCTTAGAGATTAATTCCAAAGCTCTAACCACTAAACCACAACAACTCTTATTTTTATTTTCTCTCCCAAATATTTTTTTCTATTTAATCCTCAAGCTATCTCCCTATTTTCACTTCAAGCAAAATTACCATTTTACCCTTCCTACTCAATAAGCACAATTGAGCCTTCTAGACTATAAATCACGAATCCAAAACACATAAAATCATTCAAAAACATATTTATGCATGCAAGAAAATATGATATGCATGACCCCCTTACTCTAGGGTTGGTTTTAGATGGGGTTTCACAAATAGGAAGAATAGAATATGAATGGGGAATTGAGTATATGCATATGAATGAAGGGGTTGAGATTAGGACATGAGAATGATTGTTCATGTTTAAGCTATATGGATTTTCTTGAGAACCAATGTATGTTCATCCTGTCTTAAGAGAATTATGGATGTTTAAAGCATGCTAGATGTTATGACACCTCTGGTGAATAGGATTTTTATATTCTTATCTCCATTGAAGCCATGATTATGATTATGTCCAGTAGAGATTTGGACATGTGATAGTATGTGCTGATTTAAGCCTATGTTCATGAATGGATTAGTTTTTTGTTTGATGTTGGAGAATGTGTTCATGATTCTTGATTAACAATAGGGAAATCATGATTATTTTCTTGTTAATCCTAGGTTATTTTAGTAACAAATTTTATTACCTTAATTAAAATTATTACTATGTTTTTCTCTAAAGATTTCGAAATTCCTAGGAAGTTTTGGAATTGGAATATTAAATGAAATATTGATATTTTATTAGTCAAATAAATAATATCTTTTATTAAAAATAATATATATATATATATGTAATGATAAAAAGGTCTTTTATACAAATAATAATAATAAATAAAATATTAATGCCCTTGTAGACCATAGTTTAAACTTTTGCCTATATTCATAAATATTATTTATATTAAAATTTATTTGTTATATATTAATAAAAATTTATTTTAATTCATTTATTATTAATTTTATTTGTTACTAATCATTTATTATCTATTAAATATTAATTAATTTATTTATTTAAAATTTACCATTTATTAATATTATTTAGGACTTAGTATTATTCAATATTCAAACACTAGTTTATTAATAAATAATAGCACTCAAGATTTATTATTTGAACCTATAACTTATTAGTAATTATTTTTCAACATCTAGTTATTTTAACTTATCAAGCTAGATTTATTTTATAAAATCTTTTATCATCTAGCCTTAAAGCTTAGAAGATTAAGGCCATGATTGTAATTATTTGAACTAGGGATTATTTATGTAAGCGAGTATAGCTCGACTATAACCTTATACCTTGTATTTACCCCAGGCGGGGTTAGGTCAGCCTTGGAGGATTTTTTAATTCAAGCAAGCAAATGATCAAGTAAGCTCCTGCATGGAATTATTTGAAGACCAAAACTTGTTGTGGCAAGCAAATGTGATGCGTATGGATATTCTTTTCGTAAAGGCAATTAATGACTGTTTTCCTTTTTATTTCAGTCAAGCAAATCATTTGAAAATCAAACAACAGTTTTACATAAAATGCTAAACTCTTTCTAAATCCAACTTTGACAAGAATTTTAGAAACCCTTAATTGCTATTTCCAAGTAAATCAATGTATGATCAATTTCTCCCAAGTGGGACAATTAATGTTGAGTACTCAATAAGAGTAGACTACTAGGACTAGTCTTTGAAGGGTTAGGGTAAGTCTCTCAGTAGGTGGCCACCTCTGAGGGGTGAGTCCTTCCCGGTTAGGATGCCAGTTCGGTAGGTCATGCCAGTCCGAGCTAGCGAGTTTCAGTCATATGGACTGTGTGTTTCCGGAGTGGACAACCGATAAGTTTGGATGTAGAGATGGAGGAGTATTTCACCCGGTAGGCCGTACACCTACCTTTCGTCAGTCTGACCGACAATATGCTCAACGTGTGGCATATTGACCATGTGATTTTTGGGCCCAACGTGTGGTAACCCATGGCTACTTCTTTGAGTGGTTGTATTTATCGTGCATAGGTATAGTTTGAAAAGCAAAACGCCACTCTTTATTTTTAACATTTATTTAATGCTTGCCAGTATTTTCTCTTATAAAATTTTTACGACTTGCATACATGAACTGTTTTACCTGGAATACTCAAAGTACACATGGGCTTACTGAGATTTTTTTTTATTTATCTCACCACCTTTTATACCATGCTTTCAGGTCGATCCTGCCGTGGAGGTCAATAGCTAGATTTGTTTCCTATGATTTGAAGACTCTTTGTTATTTCCCTTATGTGATGTTTTGAGAGATTGTTGCAAATAATTTATTTTGGATTTGTTCATGTATTTTTAGGTTGTAATAAATTTAATTTTAAAGTATTTATTTTATTTTATTTTATGTGACCTGGTTATAAAGACCATTTGTCCTATGGACGGGGCGACATCTCCGATCCTATTGGGCCTAGGTAGTGGGGTGTTACAGTTTAGGACTTATGTAAGTTGAACAAATAAAAGTAGGTCTTACATGTAAATGAAATTAATAATAAAAGTGTATTAACACTTTATTTTTTTATAGGTTCACGATCCACAAAATCAAGTGACTGATCAACATCTAAAAAGCTTGGCCTGAGGACCTTCGACACAAGTGAAATACTTTCATGACTTTTTCATAAATGGTTTTAGGTTCCATACACATGATCGGTCATTTGTAAAAAAGACAATCAATAGTGGAGGTTGTGTTAAAGGCGACGGAGATAGTGGTAACGATTATTATGGATGTTGAAGGAGATTGTCGAACTTTAATTCCCAGGGACTCCTTGTTTGAAAGTTATCCTATTCAAGTATGATTGGTTTGATCTAAAGCTAAATCGGGGTGTTAAAGTTCATCCTCACTACAAACTTGTTGACATCAAAGAGGAATTACCCAAAATATGATCCATTTGTGTTAGCTCAACAAGCAACTCAAGTGTATTTCATATCCTACCTTGGGAGCAAAAGACCAAAATCTAATTGGGTATTTGTTTGTAAATTGAAAGCTCGATATGTCATTGATGCACCCATTGTCGAGGGACCATATCAGGAGGAAGTAGATCACATGATAACAATCAATCTATGTGTTAAGGATGACAACAATGGAAGCTTAACAGAAGAGTCTGGTATCAGGGAGACAGTCGATGTTCTGGATTCGGGATTAATGATGGAGGAAGCACAACTGGATAATGAAAATGATGAGGAGAAAGATGAATGGGAGACGATCCTCTGTAGATGATGATGTGGAAGACTATTCATTTGATGATGATGGAAGTCAATAGACTTGGCCTAAGTTTAACTAATGGATACATACAATTATTAGTCTTACTATTGTTATATTACAAGCATTTTACTTTACTTTATACTTATAATTATCTTATTTTTTCTTCTTTCTATATCTGACCATATCTACATTTTTGAATAATTCCAGTCATAAATGGCTTCTGAAGCTTCATTGGTGATCAGTCAGCGACTTGTGAAATGTTGAGGGCAGATGAGACACCGTTCCCGAGTATGGCTCCACGTATACTTGCACAATAGCTGATACCTCCAGACGAGGACCGATCACAGCAGGTCTTTAGATTGAGCACAGGTTCTTCAGGATCTACAGTTGGTGCTACCCATAGTGAGGATATGAGGCTCTTGATTGAGCCAATTGGTGACTCGTAAGTTGAATACATAATTGCTTATTATACGTTTATCTTGCCTCTCAAATTTATAACTTTGTCTTATGTTACATATCTATTTTCTTTAAATAGGTTCACACATTCGATTTGATGTGTGAGGAAGATAGTTGAGATTTTTAAGTGACACTACACTGGAGCTTATGCTACCTTTTCACAGGTGCCAATTGATGTTCGGAACAAGTGGTTAGATTTATGGAGTGTGAATTCGATATATTACCTATAATTTAACTTGTTATTATAATTATAAACAATTTGTTGTGTTTAATATGTTTTTTTTAATTGTAATTGCTTGTAACAGCTACTTTGATTTTGTAGTCTTTCTTCCATTGGCACCCTGAGCATGCCACACAGATTCAGACTAATTAGGAGAAGAAATGTAAGGCTAGATTTTCGAACCAGTTGTTGAAGACTCGGAAGAAGCATGGGGGTTGTTGCTATTAGGGATATGCCCTAGAGTCAATTTGTACTTATACTATTGTTGTTATGTATTATGTAATAATACGAGGCATTTCTTTCCATGAATAGTGCATTTAATTTTATGGTCATCAAGTACATGACTTGATAGTAAAACCTTACAATCAGTACAGTGACTATTCTTAAACTATCACTAATCAATTATTATTATTGGAATAATAAGAAATTAAGATTAGTATGTTTGTGACTTGATGGCTATGTTTTACTGGTCATGGATATATGTGATATCAAGTCAAAATATAAATAAATGTTAGAGAATATTGTATTGGACATGACCCACTATGAGAGTACTTCATGGAACATGTCATAAGTACTTTCTAGCCATAATGATATTAAAAGTCCTTCGACCGGAATTTATCGTAGTTTCCTACTTGATAAGTTTTATATTTTGATGTTGTCTACAGTTGTCTTTAACCAAATAATAAATTAGACTACTGTTGGATATAGAATAAATCAGGGAGAGGAATATGATTAATAGTGAAGGAATTTGTCCATCTCAATTATGGGAGAGATATCCATGGGCCTCTTGATAAGTTAGACTATTAAAATACATGGCCGTGCTCAAATATATCAATCTAAGATATTGATATCATTTGTTTGAACAATCTATTATGAGATCAATAAATAATTGATTAAGTTTAATAAGGATGAAATGCTCCCTGCCTTATGCTTAATTTGGATATCGTGTGACAAAAGGACTAAGTATAAAGTTATGGTTTAGTTCAAAGAGATCACTGATCTTCATTTAATCTAGATAGTTATATGTTTTGCAAGAAACCACTTATAACTTGTGGGCCATTTAAATGTGATTTGGGTACATTGCCAGTGTTAAATGAACCTATAGGGTCACACAATAAGCGAACTTGTTAGATTATTTTCCTGGTAACCAAGTTCGATGAATCTAGAAATATGTCTAAGTTAATCAAACCTAGAAAATTGACCAGATACATTGAATCTGAAAATATATCCACATTCGATGTATCTGAAACTATTGTGTGACCCTATTTTCCTGGTAACCAGGTTCGATGAATCTAGAAATATATATAAGTTAATCAAACCTAAAAAATTGACCAAATACAATGAATCTGGAAATATGTCCACATTCGATATATCTGGATGATGTCCAGATTGTAAGAATTTGATTCGCTAAATTAATTAGTTAAATTATTGAGATAATGGTAGAATCTTATCATATCAGTTTTAATTTAATTTGAATTTAAAATAAAATATGATAAGATATTATCAGTGTTGAACTCCAAGAGATTCGGGTGGGTTTAAAAGAAAACCCTAGCCATCTTCTCAAGAGTGCTTTCTGTTAATATTCGTGCCTCCATTCACCAGAAAAATTTAAACCTCTCAAACCTTACGCGCTAGTACTCCCGGGGTAACGAGTTAATTCATTGTGTGTATCCAATAGAGGGCATTCATACATCACAATATCTAGTGATCATTTAAGTTGTATGTATGATAGCAAAACTAGAATCCAAGGATCTTGATTACGCCGAACAGAGGTAATTCTGTAATTCCTAGATCGTCTTAATCGTTTGGCTTAGGTCTTCGAAAGGGATTCGTGGATGTTTTCCACATTTAGGAGTCCATGAATTCTAACAATTGTCCCAAGTGAATTTTTCCAGACCATTGGACTGCTTTATCGGAGCAATAGGAGTCCGATAGGTGGTAGCGTATCTCTTTCGCTGCAAAGCAGAACAAATCCACTGGTGAGGCATCACACATAGGAGGATCTATTTCATTTACTGAGCATGAGAAGCGAATGATAAATATAAACATTTTTTACTGTTCGATAGACTCTTTATGTTACACTTCTACGATATAAAAATTAACATTTATTAATTTTTGGTATAATGATAGCGGTGACAGTTAGGTCTCGACTTTAGTTATATCAAGCTCTTCAGACGCACCTGTATATTTCAAAATGGGCCGAGGAAGGGCCAATATGTCAGTGATCAATCATGATATATGCTAGTAAGAATACTTAATCTTATACATTTTAAGTTTGATATTATTTATGTTTTGATAACTAATTTTAAATATTTTACGTGTATTTCCTTATTTTCATTTTGACAGGATAGTGTCACTACTATATTGAGAGCTATACGCAGTCGGGTTCTCAAATAGATTCTACAAGTATAGTTACTCTAAGTAGGGTGCCCAACGAGAAGACACTATCTGTCGAAGTTAATGACAGAACATGTAAGAAAGGACAAGTATATGGGTTGGGCTCTAAGTCTTCGAGGGTGAGACAGAAGTTGCAACAGACCACTACATTTGAGTCATCAACTTCTTCTGCCTTAGTTGATGTGAGCCAGTTATAGAAAGAGTTACACACAGAGAGGAAGAGGCAGGAGAGGGTTGAGCATTAGGTATAGATATATCGGAGTCACAACCAGAGCTTGACTGAGTACTTGCCGCTTATGTCTCAGAACTTGAATCTACCTCCGCCACCACTGATGCCAACTATTCAAGAAGACGATGCTGAGGTTGCTGAGGATGAGGAGAACTTTGTCATCAATCCTCCAAATTCATATGCTAATCATCAGCCTGGTCCTTCCAATCCACTCCATCTCCCTCTATTGGCTCTAGCATCCGCACCGATTGCTGCTTCATAGTTAGGACATTTGGACTACATTTCTATGTATTATTTTTATTTGTCATTATCATATTTATTAATTATACTACTTGATGGATTTTTTTTATTTAAATGATTATTGGCATTACTTTGGTAGATGAATTTTCTCCCAATGTAGGAATTTTTTAAAAAATATTTCAAAAATAATTTAAAATTATAATTTATTAGCGAGGGATTAGAGATTGATTTTTAAAATAAAAAATAAAAAAAAACCGTCACTAATCCCTCTCTAATATCAAGTGATTAGCGACGGTTAGAAATCTAATCCGACGTTATTTTGAGAGGGACAAATTTCGTAGCTAATTCCACACTAATTTGTGAGGGATTAGATATGAAAATTTTATAATGATTAATTAAATGAAAATTTTCGTAGCAAATCCCTCGCAACGGAATATTTCCCTCTCTAATCACCTACTAATTAGCAATGAATTAGTTATGGACAATTTACATTTAATTAATGTTGAAACATAGCTGTCGCTAATCGCTCGCTACTTAGCGTGTGATCTGTGACAGATTGTAAAAAATCCCTTGTATATCTATTGCAAAATTCCTGGCTGAAGCTGATTGACTGTGAAAAATGTCCCTCGCAAATCTTTTGCTAATATTGAGGAAGAATTTAGCGAGGGACAATTCTCTCACTAATCCGTTGCTAATTATGCGTAGCGATAGAGTAGCAAGGAAATTGTCCCTAGCGACAGATTAGCAAGGAAATTGTCCCTCACTAAATTGGACATTTCTTGTAGTGATTGTAATATTGATAAGTGTAAGACTTGCATGCTTACTAAGATATTAGGAAAACTAAAATGTTGGAATTAATACATAGTTATGTATGTGGCATGAATTCCACAACATTATTAGGGAACAAGAAAAGTTTTGCATATTTATTGATGATTGTTCCAAATTCTATTATAAATTTAGAATTTATAGAAATGAATTTCAATTACATTGTGAATCATACATTAAATGTTTAAGATTTGATAGAGGAGAAGAATATTATAATCTTTCATTTTTTTGAATCAACTAGAATAATATGTGAAACTTCTGTTAGTTAATATGATCGATATGCTTATGTGTCAACCAAATTAAAACCTGAGAATACGTGAAATGAACCATATCTTTGTAGATATCGCCTTCACCAATTCGATTCTTGAAGTCTTTGGCCTTTTGGTAATGCTCCAGACCCCCAAGTCTTCTTCAATGTAATCTTTCTGGACCAAAAAATTACTAATCATATTTTATTTCTCTCTTTGTTGGGGGTGGACTCATACAAAAACTGAGAGAACAAGAACGTTATTTCTTATGTATATCGAAAATAGAGTCATAAACTAATATGTATAATTGACTTTATCTCAAAATACGAATCCTGATAGAATAAGAAAAGTGTAGTTGGGTACAACTATTTTCACTTATCCTATTCTATCTCAAATACAATTTTTAGTTTCCTGCAATTTTCATTAATAAATTATAAATAAATTATAAATTATTATTATCCCATAATTAGGAGCCACTGAAGGGACCTGGCCGGATACAATTAGACTAAGCTCCAATAAATTATTTTGTTAATAAAAATAATTTATTAATTACATTCCATTCCACTAAAAGAACGTAACTGTATTCTTAGTCTAATCGGAATTATTGGAGTCAATATTATATCCAATGATTGATCGATCCGACAAATTACCTCCGTCGATCAATAGAATACTTTGAATGAGGCAGTATGACCACATTGCCCCTAATTCAAATCCTCAATTCTCACGTTCAATTTGACAGTACCATGTGACCATGTCACACTTACAAATTGAATTCAATAGACATTATTGAATTACTGAGCTCAGATTTAACTGTCCCTTAGAAGAACTCATGATGAAATGATCTTGCTTATTAAAGGTGACGGATTCCATATTGCATAATAATTATTTCATAATTATTTTACTTTAATTCCCAAAATGTCGAGATATTGATTATTGAATTAATCTCACTTTTTAACAACTCAAAGAACTTCAAGTTAGTAAATATAAATAATTGTTTGCTCAGGATTAAGGTATTATGTACGACAATCTTTTAATATTTCATTTGTATGGTTTATTCTACAAATAAATATCGATGGTCCATCCAATATATCAAATATATATCCTTAATTTTATTACCAAAGTCAAAGACAGACTTCAATAAAATTAAGACGATCTTCCAAAATAAATTGTCCAAATTTATTTCAGATCGTGGATAATTTATTTCGAATTAAATTATAAATTAAGTATTTCTATGTTTAACAAATCAACAGTTGATTTATAATATCTAAATAATTCGTGGACAAACAGGCTTATACATAATTCATACATATAAATATATAAAGATATACTTTATTTAATTTCAAAAATACAAATATTATATTTACTCGATGGGCATATCTAACAAAAATTCTCCCACTTGTCCTAGAGTAAATGGGACATGTCAGAAATAGCCACACTTTCTATATGACTTCCAAAAGGAGTTACAGGCAAACTTTTAGTAAAAGAATCAACAAAATTTTCAGCAGAAGAAATCTTGCATACTTCTACATCTCCGTATTGAACAATCTCCCTAAGTAGGTAATATTTACGTTCAATGTGTTTATCACGTTGATGGCTGCATGGTTCTTTTGCATTTGTCACTGCACTACTATTGTTATAGTATAAACTAATGGCTTGAGATGTAGAAGGAACCACTTCAAGTTCTATCAAGACCTTCTTCAACCATACTGCCTCTTTAGCTGCTTTACAAGTTACCACATATTCAGCTTCTATTGTAGAGTCAGCAATACAAGATTGTCTGACACTTCTCTATACAACTGCACTACCACTTAAGGTGAAAATAGAGCCTGAGGTGGACTTGTGAAGATCTCTATCAGCTTGAAAATCAGAATCAGTGTAACCTATAGGTACCAATTCTGGAGCTGAGTAAACTAGTATATATCCTCGAGTTCTGTGAAGATACTTGAATATATGATTCACTGTTGTCCAGTGTTCCGGTCCTGGGTTTGACTGATATCTACTGACCATCCCAACAACATGACAAATGATTGGACGAGTACAAAGCATAGCATACATAAGACTTCCTACAGCTGATGCATAAGAAACTCGTTTTATGTACTCAACTTCATTAGGAGTTTTATGACTATACTTTAGAGATAACTGAATTCCATGTCTGAAAGGCAATTGACCTTTCTTGGAATTTTGCATAGAAAATCTCATCAATATTTTGTCAATATATGAAGCTTGAGATAAAACTATTTGTCTATTCTTTCTATCCCGAATGATCTGAATGCCCAGAACATATCTTGCTTCTCCCAAGTCCTTCATATCAAACTGTTTACCCAACTAAATTTTCACCAATGTTAATGTTCTTACATCATTTCCAATAAGAAGGGTGTCATCAACATACAGTATGAGAAAAATCACCTTACCATCTATAATTCTCTTATAGATATAAGGTTTATCAGGATCCTGATTAAAATCATAAGATTTAATGGCTTGATCAAACCTAATATTCTAAGATCTAGACGCTTGTTTAAGCCCATCTATGGACCTATTCAACTTACAAACTTTTTGTTCTTGACCTTCTTAGATAAAACCATCTGGTTGTACCATGTAGATACATTCGTCAAGATTTTCATTAAGGAAAGCTGTCTTGACGTCTATTTATCGTACTTCATAGTCAAAGTGAGCTGAAATAGATAGGAGGATTCTTATAGACTTTAGCATGGCCACAGGCGAGAAGGTTTCCTCATAGTCAATACCTTCTCATTGGGTATAACCCTTAGCAACCAATCTAACTTTGAAAGTTTTCACTTTCCCGTCTACTCATCTTTTTCTTTTGTAGACCCATTTGCATCCAATAGGTTTTACCTCATTAGGTAGGTCCACAAGTTCCTAGACGGAGTTAATGTACATGGATTTCATTTCTGAATCCATTGCACTCTTCCAATGGTCTGCATCTATGTCCTCTACAACTTCTTTATACGTAGTGGGATCCTCTTCTTTCTCAAAAGAGATTGCCTGAAAAGCTTCTCCATAGAGTAAGTATCTAGATGGACGTCAAATAACTCTCCCACTACATCTAAGTGTGGAGGTTCTTGGATGATTGGACTTTCCTCCTCCTCGTTAATTGGAACCAGATCTACTGATTTATCAATGATTGGATTTTGAATAGGGGAAGGAGGTTCTTCCACTCTATATGCCGAAGAGCCAGTGGGTATAGAAAGCGTAACATCTTTTTCTCTCCCACTAGAATTTGGCATGTTAAGTGGCATAGATACGAATCCTCTACGTGAATCTTGAGTATGGGTTTCTGTAACCATTTGCTTGGGATTATCTTTCTTGGTTTCTTCCAAAATAACCTTACTCTTAGATCTTCGTTCTTCCATGTACTTGTCCTCTAAGAAAATTGCATTTGTGCTTACAAATATTTTCTTATCTTGAGGACTATAAAAGTAGTATCCCCTTGTTCCTTTTGGATGCCCAACAAACAAACATAAATTTGATCGCGATTCTATTTTATCCATCTTTCCCTTCAGCACATATATATGCAAGACAATCCCAAATACGAATATGTGTAAAATTAGGCTTCCGCCCATTCCACAATTCTAATGGAGTCTTAGGGATAGACTTTGATGGAAGCATATTCAATATACATGTCAGAGTTTGTATAGCATACCCCCAAAAGGATGTACTGAGTGTAGAAAAGCTTAGAATTGTTCTGACTATGTCTAACAAGGTCTTATTTCTCCTTTCTGCCACTCCATTTTGTTGAGGAGTGCCAGGTGCACTTAGTTGGGATAAAATTCCACTTTCTAATAAGTAAGATCTAAAGTCATGGGATAGATATTCTCTACCTTGATCTGATCAAAGTGTCTTAATGTTTTTTCCAAACTGCTTTTCAGTCTCAATCTTAAATTCTTTAAATTTTTCTAAGGCATCAGACTTATTAGTTATTAGGTAAACATATCCATATCTTGAGTAATTATCCGTACAAGTAATGAAATACTCATACCCACCTCTAGCTTGGACACTAATTGGTCCACATACATCAGAGTGCACTAATTCTAAGACTTCCTTTACTCTATTTCCTTTGGAATGAAATGATCTTTTGGTCATTTTACCTTTCAAATAAGATTCATAAACTTGAAAAGGTTCCACCTTTAAGCCACTTAAAAGACCTTCTTTTACTAGTCTTTGAAGCCTATTTAGATTAATATGACCAAGTTTAAGATGCCATAGGAGAGTCTCATTAGTAGGAGATAACTTAATGCATTTATTAGTTTTAGTATGATATAATGAACTGTTAGTAGGTTTCAAAACATATAGATCATTATTTAAATATCCACGACATATCAAAGAGTTATTCAAAAATATCTCTACTGATAATTTATAAAATTTAACATAATATTTTTGTTTGAATAACAAAGAAACCAAAATCAAATTTCGATAAATGTTGGGAATATAACAACAATCTTTTAAAACTAAATTTGTATTATCAAAATAAAAATAAAACACCTCCAACAGCTCTTGCAGATATCACTAATCCTGTGCCAACCCTTAGAGTATACTCTCCTTCATTTTGATGTTTGGTTACTTGGAACCCCTGCAATGAATTGCAAACATGGTTAGTGGCTCCAGAATCTACTATCCAGATATTTGTAGAATCAACCACTAAACAAGTTTTAATGTAGGATAACTTACTAGTACCTTACTTGCGTTTAGCTAAGTAATCTGGACACTGTGTCTTCTAATGTCCTTTTTGCTTGCAGTGGAAACATTTGCCTTTAGGCTTTTCATCCACTTTTACTTTCTTAACTTGCTACTTAGGCCCTTTATTATTTTGCTTCCTCTTATTTCCTCCTTTGCCCTTAGGCTTGGAAGAGAAAGATCCAACATGAGTTAGAGCAAGAGCGTTGCCATTTCCCACTTTTAGGGTAGCCTCGGCACTCTCAAGTTCCTTCATCAACTCTGTAAGAGACATCTTCATCTTGTTCATGTTATAATTAACTTTGAACTACGAGAACATCTTTGGAAGAGTTTCTAGAGCCATAGCAACCTGAGTCTCAGGCTTAATTTCAGCTCCTAAGACCTCTGCCACATTGAACTAAGAAATCAATTCCAACATATGATCTCTCACGGGCATTTCAGGTTTCATGCGCATATTCATTATGTGCCTCATTGCTGCTTGACGGGCCGGCATCCTTTGTGCTCAAACATTTGCTGGAGGCTTCTCATGATGTCTGTAGTAGTTATCATGTTCTCATATTTCTGCTGCAACACATTTGAGATAGATCCCAAAATATAGCAGCGAGCCATCTCATCAGAACTCAACCACTGATCATAAGCCTCCTTTTGTTCGCGTGTGGACTGTTCAGTAGGCTTAGCAAGATACGATTTAGTTAGTATGTATTTGAGCTTCTCAGCGATGAGTACAATTATGAGGTTCCATTTTCAATCAATAAAATTTTCTCCAACCAATTAGTTCTTTGTTAAAATTTGGGATAAAGTGTTGGAAGTCATTTTTCTGAAATTAAATAAAATAAAACATATAAGCCATTCATCATATCATGATGCATGATCAATATAAAATAGTATGATGCATGATCAATATGATAATATTTTAAGTAGTAATAAAAACTACTATCAAATATATGACCACCTAAAACTTTACAGTAACATGTACCTCTATAAAAGATAACAATGTAACTTATAGTTAGGATAAGATCTATAATCTAAAACCCCAAAGTAATATGGATCTGTATAGGAGATAACAAAATAACTTATAGTTAGGCTTGGATCATCCAACTAAAATTAATATATCTTGCATCTAAATGCAATATTAGTTTTAGTGTTGTTAATATTTTGGCCATCATAGACATTATTTGGATATTCTATAGAAAGTCCTTATAATATTTTGTATTTAAATGTAATCCCTATATTCAATTTATATATATATATATATATATATAAAGTTTCCAATCTAATCACATCACCTATAGGGTAATTATGAATGAATTAATTTTTTTTTTAAAAAATAATTAAAATTTTGATGCCCCATCTAGTAACCAATAAAACGTAGCCTTCCTATAGGGAGACCATTTAAAATGGCAAGAAGTAAACATTAATTTTACTAATGGGCTAATAGGGGAGGCCTAAGGTTAATTAAAATTAACCATTTCGCACTTATTTTTTTTTAATTTAATAAAAAATTTTAATTTGTTTATGCACAACTAAATAGTACTTAGAGCAGTGTTAATGTAAACTATATAGCATGTTAACATGAATGACACATAATTCAATCAAAATTAAATAGTAAAAACTATAAAATAAAAATAAAAATAATTTTATAGACAACCTAGACTCAAGAATAAAATTGTAAAATTACAATTGAAAATCTAATTGGCTAGCAAAATAGCCATCCTTCAATCTTCTACAATATTAATTCATTGTAGCAAGCCAAAGTCACATGATCTACAGTGAAGTAGTGGTTAGAATGCTGCACTTCCAAGCTAGGGTCCTAGGTACTAGGTTGTTTAAGGAGTAGAAGGCATTCAAGGAAGCCACAAATCTACATGCTTCAATTTTGGCTACACGACCCATGCTGCAAATCTGCAATTCGCTATGGTCTTCTTCGTCCACTAAGCTTCAGTAGCATGTACAATTTTTTTTTAAATATAATCTAAAAATAAAATAACTCAAAAGGGAAACATGGAGACGTAATCCACCCTTTTTGTTACAAGACTCGATAATACTTATATATATTCACCGAATAAAAAACTATGGCCATAAAATTATTTTGAACAGAATTAATCAAATCATTCACCATGAATATAAATGTATTAATCCTACACCACTCAACTAAATATATGCATAAAAGATTTAATCTTAACACATAAACAAATATCAAAACTGGGCTCTGATACCAATTGTTAGTTAATAGGATCGATATGTTTATGTGTCAACCAAATTAAACTCGAAGAATACGTGAAACGAACCATACCTTTGTAGATATCGCCTTCACCAATACGATCCTTGAAGTCTTTGACCTTCTGGTAATGCTCCAAATCCCCAAATCTTCTTCAATGTAATCTCCCTAGACCAGAAAATTGATAATCGTATTTTGTTTCTCTCTTTATTGAGGGTGGACTCACACAAAAACTGAGAGAACAAGAACATTGTTTCTCACGTATATCGAAAATAGAGTCATAAACTAATATGTATATTTGACTCTATCTCAAAATACGAATCCTAATAGAATAAGAAAAGTATAGTTAGATACAACTATTTTCACTTATCCTATTCCATCTCAAACACGATTTTTGGTTTCCTGCAATTTTCATTAATAAATTATAAATAAATTATAATTTATTATTGTCCCATAATTAGGAGCCACTGAAGGGACCTGACCGGATACAATTAGACTAAGCTCCAATAAATTATTTTGCCAATAAAAATAATTTATTAATTACGTTCCACTCTACTAAAAGAACGTAACTACACTCTTAGTCTAATCGCAATTATTAGAGTCAATAATTATATCTAATGATTGATCGATCCAACTACTTTAGCTCCTTCTACACCAAAATAGAATAGTGTAGCAGAAAGGAAAAATAGAATTTTGATATAAATGGTTAATGCTATGATGACTAATGCTAGTCTTAGTTCAGTTTTTTGGAGGGAAGCTATCTTAACCGCTTGTTATATATTGAATAGAGTTCCAAATAAAAGGAATAAAATTACCCTTTATGAAATATGGAACAAAAGAAAGCCTAATCTCAAACATTTTAATGTTTGGGGTTGTAGGGCAATTGTGAGAATTCTTGGACCTAAAAGTAAAAAAATTAGATGAGAAAGGAATTGAATGTATATTTTTGGGATATGCATAATATAGTAAAACATATTGATTTATGATCATAGAGCTAAATGAATTTACAGCAATTAACACTATTATTGAATCAAGAGATGCTAGATTTCATGAAACTATATTCAATTCAATTCCTAGACCTAAAACTTAAAATATATACATTGATCAAGATAAGGAACTAAATGAACAAGAAGAAGAGGTAGTTAATCTCAGAAAAAGTCAAAGGCATAAGAGACTAAAGACTTGTGGTCCAGATTTTGTTATGCTTCTTGTAAAATGTACTAGAGAATCTATAGATAATCAAATACCTTATTATTTTAATACTGAGGATGATCCCACCTCTTTTGAAGAAGTAATGAAATCATAAGATGCTGCATTTTGGAAAGAAATAATACAAGATGAGATGGATTGGATCATAGCAAATAAAATCTGGAAAATAGTTGGCCTTCAACCGGGTTGTAAGCCAATAAGCTGTAAATGAATTTTCAAAAAAGAAAATGAAAGTTGATGGAACCATAGAAAAGTTCAGAGCTAGGCTGGTCACAAATGGATTTATCTAAAAATATAGGACTGATTATTTTGACACATATGCACCAGTAGCAAGAATGACTACTATTAGAGTTTTAATAATATTGGCATCTATATACAATTTAATGATTCACTAGATGGATGTAAAAACAGCATTTTTAAATGGTGAATTAGAAGAAGAAGTTTGCATAGAACAACTAGAGGGGTTTGTGATTCTAGGACAAGTGAACAAAGTATGTAAATCAGTAAAATTGCTTTATGGATTGAAACAAACTCCGAAACAATGGCATAAAAAATTTTGATGAAGTTATGGCAGCCAATGGTTACAAAATTAGTATTTTTGTTAAATATGTATATACAAAATTCTAAGATAGTAGATGTGTCATAATATGTTTATATGTTGACGACATGCTAATATTTGTATCAGATTTGTGACTAATTAAGGAAATAAAAATTTTTTTTTTCCTAGAAATTTTGCTATGAAATGTATAGGAATAGAAGATGTTATTCTTGGTATAAGAATGATTTATGGTAGCAATAGTTTGAGATTATCTCAATCACATTATGTGGAAAATATTTTGAAAAGTTTGACTATTTTGATTGTAATCCAGTTTCTACACCTTTTGATCCAAGATTAAAATTAATACATAATAAAGAAATGCTAGTTTCATAGTTATAATATGCAAAAGTCATAGCTAGGTTGTCTAATGTATATTATGACTAGTATATGACCAGATATAGCTTATGCAGTTGGTAAGCTAAGCAGTATATAGGTAATCCTAGTAGGTTACATTGATAATCATTACATCGAATCCTAAAGTACTTGAAAAAGACAATAGACAATGGATTATAGCATATAATTGTTATCCTTCCAATATGGAAAGTTATTCAGATACTAGTTGGATCACAAATAAAGAAGATCATTCTTCTACTAGTGGTTGGATTTTCATGTATAGTGGAGGTGTAATTTCCTGGGGAACTAAGAAAAAAACACGTGTTATAGATTCCATCATGGTGCAGAATTCATTATTTTAGCTTCTACAAGTAAAAAAGCAAAATGGTTGCAGAATTTGTTATATGAAATTCCATTATTACAAAAACCATTTCCACCAATATCTATACATTGTAATGGTGAAACTACTCTTTCAAGAGCACACAGACAAGTTTACAATGGAAAACCAAGACATGTAGACCTAAGACATAGCTTTATTAGACGATTAATCTTAGATAAAGCGATCACTGTTGATTATGTAAGGTCAAGTTAGAATTTAGCAGATCCGTTAACAAAAGGTCTTACAAGAGGATGGGTCTCAAATCCAAATCATGAGATCATCAGTAATGGACCCTCAACTCAATGCCTGATAGAATGTTAAGTCTTGAGTTCAATAAATCAAAGTACATTACAAGAAGTGATTTCAAGCGCTATAATATCTTATCTCTATCCTAGGTAAAGTGCTTGGTATCCATAGGTTATTTAGGTAGGCTAAGTTTTATTAAACTCTTAATGGATTTGGTATAACAAGAAAGAGTGTTTATTATGGAGGCACTACAAATAAATTCCACCCATTTGAATGTGAAGTGTGGCTACTTCTTAGAGTTAAGGACTTAACTTCTACAGTATTCATGAAAGGGATATGGACACATCGCTAGAATAGTGTTAGCCAAGGTTTTGAAATCTATGTGTAGAGTATACTAAGTTAATAAATAAAGAATTGTTGGCTCAAAGATTTTACATCTACCCTACTATTCTAGTTAATTTTGATGTATTTTGCTATGTCAAGGTTCAAATCTTAATATACCTTTGCTTATGCATATGATTTCCATATATATGACTTGTTTTAAATATTTTGAAAATGGTGGAGGATAGTTAGAGATTTTTAAAATAGTTTTAAGCTGTTATTGAATATTAAGATTTATGTCTTTTCTAAAATATTAAATGTTTATGTCTTATTAATACTAAAGAGTAATGACTATTGACAATAGTTGTGTCTTTAATCTAGAGACACGAACAAGTCTATAAATGGGAAGAAGAAGAGAAAGGATGGACATATACAAAATTAAACTTCTTTCTCTCTCTCGCTCTCAAAATATTTGAAGTATACAAGATCTCTACAAGCCCTAAAAACTCTTCTATTTTTTGTTTTCATATATATGTTCAACCCAGTATATACAATAGATTTAGTTTCGTTAGTGTAGAATGCAATCAGACAATAAGCTTCATTGTATCTTCGAGGATATTTCGCAGAACCTATTTACATACTTGTCCATTGGTGGGGCGAAATAAGCATTAAGGAAAAAGACATTGTAATGTGCCATGAAGCCATCTTGTATTATATTATTGGGATCTAAACATGGGAGAAGAGCCTCTAGTTATCATCTCCAACATGCTCTGCCTTCTTCTCTACCCTATTTCTAATTTTATCATAGTAACAAAGAGAGAACAGTTATGGAGTTTGTCATCTCACTTGTACAACCATGTCTTTCAAAGAATATATGTAGAGGACCAATGAAAATTCATGGCAACTAAAGAATTTAAAAACATTTGATAGTACTTTGTAAAAGATATAAAAATATATTTGATAATAATTTCAATGGTTGTGGTGATAGAGTCTAATAATGAAATAAATATTCATGGATACATCAAGCTTTTACGATATCTCAAATTCTCATGGAACCAAATTCTAAACTATCTTCATTTTATTAATATAAATAGGTTTCACAATATTAGAATACACTATGTATTTAAATTAGGAATTTGACTATAAACAATATTAAGAAATTCAAACAACAACAGGAAAGTAGTATATAAGATCTAATAAAATTTAAATTAGTCAACATTGAAACTAAGAAACTGTTCCAATTAATTAGGAATTTTTGTAATTGATAAATTTGGGTTAATAACATCAATAGTAATAAAGTGAAGATGGTGAAGATAGACTTTGTCATCTCACTCATGGCAAGACTAAAGTGGATGATGAAAATGGCAGTTGTTGACCTGATTAACCAAGATAAGAAGCCTAAAAAACACCAAAGGAATCAAAAAGAAAAGAACAGATAAAACAAATAATAGAATATTGGATGCCTATTTTGAGAATGGCCAAAATTTTTCTTCGAATGGTTGTGGGTCCACAATTTTTTTTTTTTTTTGGTGGATGAGCAACTTGAAACGAAAAAATTGTCCTAAAAAAATCCCATGTAGAAGGTATGTTACTGACTTTTGCCATGTTTAATGCCTAAAATGAATGGTGAGGCAAAATTAGTTGTTAAAATATAATAAGGATAATGTTTAACTATTTTCTAATTTGAAAGAAACATACACACAAATGTAAAGTTTAAGTGTTCACTATATTTTTTGCCCTAAAATATACTAAATTACTAAACCTCTCATGAAGTTCCTTTATTTCCTTGTATTGGGTGGATCATTTGTTCCCCACTCAATATAATATTTATTTAGGGCTCATTTGATAAAACTAAAGTTTGAAGATTGATGTTTGAATATTTAACTATTAAATTATAAAAACTAAAGTTTAAAGACAGAATTTTAAAATTTGAAGTCTAAATCAGAATTAATTATAATTCATTTTACCTATATTTTTTTTATTACAAGTTAGATTAAATATAAAAAATATTAATAATTAGATGAGTATGTAATGTTAAGCGTGAAAATGTTAAATTTTTATAGCACTTTTTCTTAGCTTTTATGCACTCTTTTATGTGAATATATAATGTTTTTACTCATATTATGTTATAATGAGTTCCAATAAAAAAAAATAAGTAAAATGTGCTTTACATAATGCATTTTCACACAAAGGATGATTGCTTAACACTTTGCTGCCTTGGAATACATACTTAAATAAAGTTTCTAAGTGTTTGAGTAGGGGCACGACATGATGCATGACCATGCATCATGACTGTGCAAAACAGAACACCTTTAGGAGCTATGCACAGCCAAGTGCATGGCCATACATGTGCCCGTACAGAATAGAGGAAAGGAAAAAGAAACTCTACCAACCACACAGCCATGTGCTTGCCTGTGCAGATGCACAACTAGCATGCATGGTCATGCACTGTCTCCATGCCAGTGTCGAGGTAGTTTTGGAAGTTATCATGCATGACTAATGTGCATATCCGTGCATACAAGCCGTGCAATACTCCTGAAAAGGTTTAGAACATCCTAAATTAGTCCAATATCAGTTTAATCTCCCCAAATTCAATCAAGGACGGTTTAGGAGGGTTCTATATAAGCTAAGGACGTCCATTCACAAAAAAAAAAAAATCAATAAACTTCATCGAACATAATTCTCTTGGAGAAAAGTTTCCAAGAAGGCTAGGAGGAGGAGGAGAAGGCAATGATGTAAGAAGACTTAAAATTGTGGACTTCCCAAGTGTTCATCTTTCAATCATTCTCTTGTTCTTTCTTATTTCCAAGTTGCCTATTTTTTGTTTCTTTTGCATCCAAATAATTCAGGATTTTTATCTATATTCAAAGGCTATGTTTTGTTATTAATTTTGTTACTTTGAGATTGATGAATTAAAGATTCTATCTTTGATGAATTTGAGATTGCCTCTTGAGTATTTATGCAATTTTGATTATCTTCTCTATTAATTGTGTTGAGTTATTTATATATGCGCAACATATTTAACTTGCCTAATTGGAAAGCTAAGTTAGTTAATATTTTAGTTAATTTAACTAAGTAGTATCTATTAACCTTGGTTAAGTTTCATTTTTTTAGACTTTGTTAAGTTTAATAGGGAATTGCATAGTTCAAGTTGTGTATGTTTACATCTTTTTGGGATATATGCTAACTTGATATTGGTGATGCCTTGAAGTAAGTATTAATCTTGTGATTAGTCTATGATAAGGGATTAATTGAAGTATTAATTTCTTTAAGAAATTGTTAATCAATTTGGATTAGACTAAGAGTAAGGTTAGGGATTGAAATCACTTTTATAAGGATGAGAATTCTAAACTCTTTTGCATGGATTCTAACATCAATAATTCTAGAGATTAAATCCATTTTTGCAAGGATAGGAATTCTAGACTCTTTTGCATGAATTCTAAAATCAATAACTCAAAGTAATCAATAATCCATGATAAGTTCTTGATTGATTTCATAACATATGCCTAAGAATGTGGTAATTTCTTAATTGGTCTTGAAGTTTCTTATTTTTACTTGTTTCTTATTTTTATTCTTTGTTTCTTAATGTATTTTGGATTAGTTTTGGTAGTTTCCTTATTCAATTTCCCCATCTATTTGTAAATATTTCATCATTGGACCTAGTTAGGTTGAGTGTTATAAGATGATTTCATATGAATGAAGTTGATAGTTTTTCTTATAGAGTATATTTCTCTTATTCATTGAGGGATCGATACCTTACTTGCTACTATACTATATTATATCTTTAGGAGTAGGATTTAAAATTTGTTGGTACATAACGACTGCATTTTTTCTAAGAACCTATTTTTATATTGTAACTCTCCTACAACATGTAACATATTTAAATTTTAGACTTAAAGTACTTTCAATTTATTTAGAATTTATAAAACGATTTCAGTACGTTTTAATCAATTAATTAATAACAAAATTCCATTACCTAACACAATTAATTAATTAAGCAAGTAATCTTATCTTTTATCAAAAGTATTTAATGAAATAGATACTTAATTAATTAGTTTAATTCCTTAATTAAGTTATGAAACAAGCCCTTAGATTGTGTCTTAAAATTGATCTATAACCTGAACCTACTATAATTGCTAGTGTTGTATAGAATAGCTACGTTTTGCTTGTTTTCTACAATTTGTTATACAAATATTTGAGGGTATTTTTCAATTACATTTTGTGGTTCAAAATAAGAAATATAATTTGGATAACTGAAATAGGGATTAATTGAAGAAATTTGTAAATCCAACAAATACCCACCAAAAGTCTACAACTCTAGGATAACAAAAACACCTAGAACCTTAGATCTATTAGATATAGTCTTTTAATTCAACACCTAAGAACTCTCAATTCCGTAAGGACTAGGAACCAATAAGATAGAGAGAATTAAGCAATAAATTAGGGCCTACAAGAACCTTTGAACTACTAAAGGAACCGAGACCTAAGCAAGAGTTTCAATTGATCTATCTTTTTATTTTTTAGAGACTTATTCAAAGGGAAAGATTAGAACCATAAGAAAAGGTCTTGATTTTTCTTGGAAGATCCCAAGAGGATCACCCTCGCAAAAGATGCTTTAATCTCAATTCAATATCTAAAGTTGTATTTACAATGTTATAAAAGCCTATTTAAAGCTTTATACCCTAGCTAATTGAGATGCAATCTCAACCATGTAAAGGCCCTTAAACATGTATTTAGGGTTTAATTAAACAATAAAAACTGTGGAATTAAAAACAAAGTCGAAATAAAGCAAAAGCAAAATAAGGAAATCATAATATTGTTGATTACATGCATCAAGTCGTGCAAGGCTTCTGGCAAACCTTTTGAGAGCATGCGGCGACATAGGTGTAGTGAAATGTGTAAAGGGCGAAAACCACAATGTTTTAGTTAAGGATGAAGAAATAAATGAGAGATGGAGATCATATTTTGATAAGTTATTCAACGGAAGTCAAGTCCAAGTTCCAAGTGTAGGTAGCCTAGTGCTTTCGAACGAAGAGGTTAACCGTGCATGGATTCGTCGTATTCAGAAGCATGAAGTCCGTGATGCCCTTAAAAGGATGAGTCCAAAAAAAGCTGTAGGACCGGATGGTATACCGATCGAGGTTTGGAAGTGTTTAGGAGATATAGGTATTACGTGGCTAACAAGTCTGTTCAACAAGATATATAAAGTTAATAGGATGGCTACAGAGTGGAGGAAGAGTACTCTGATTCCTCTGTACAAGAATAAAGGAGATGTTCAGGATTGTGCCAATTACCGTGGGATTAAACTCATGAGTTATACTATGAAGCTTTGGGAGAGAGTGATTGAACAGAGGTTATGGGGCATTATACAAATTTCAGATAATCAGTTTGGTTTTATGCCTGGGCGTTCCACTACAGAGGCAATTCATTTATTACGGCAGATGATTGAATATCATAGGGAAAGATAGAAAGATTTACATATGGTATTTATTGACCTGGAAAAAGCCTATGACAGGGTTCCTAGAGAAGTAGTTTGGTGGGTGCTGGCCAAGAAAGGTATATCAATAAAGTATATTACTCTCATTAAAGATATGTATGAGAGAGCATGTACAAGTGTAAGGACTGGCACTGGAGTGACTGCAGAATTCCCTATTAATATCGGGGTGCATCAAGGATCAGCGCTTAGCCCTTTCTTCTTTGCAGCCGTTATGAATGAGTTGACCTGCACTATACAGGAGGCTGTGCCATGGTGTATGTTGTTTACGAATGATATTGTATTAATTGATGAAACTAGAGCCGGTGTAAATGCTAAATTGGAGTTATGGCGGCAGACATTGGAATCCAATGGTTTCAAAATTAGTAGGAGTAAAACAGAGTATATGGGATGCAAGTTTAGTGGTAGCAGAAACATATCCCAGAGTGTAACTTTGGAAGGTAGAGATATATCGTTAGCTGATTATTTTCGCTATCTATGATCTATTATTCAGAAAGACGGAGAGCTCGATAATGACGTTGCACATCGAGTTAAGGCGGGTTGGTTGAAATGGAGGAGTGCGACTGGTATTCTTTGTGATCGTAATGCACCGTTGAATTTAAAGAGAAAGTTTTACAAGGCAGTCGTATGACCTGCTTTGTTATATGGTACGGAATGTTGAGCAGCTAAAAGGTGTCATATTCAAAAAATGAAAGTAGCTGAGATACGTATGTTATGGTGGATGTGTGGATATACTAGGAAGGATAGAGTTAGAAATGAGATTATTAGAGAAAAGGTGGGTGTGGCATCCATTGAGGAAAAGATGAGAGAAAGTAGTTTGCGTTGGTTTGGACACGTTCAGAGAAGACCAAGGGATGCTCCTATTAGGGCGATGGAGAGAGTGAGGCAGGATAGGTTAGACAGAGGTAGAGGTAGAAGTAGGCCTAAAACGACATGGATAGAGGTAATTAAGAGAGATATGTCTTTGTTAGATTTGGATAAAAGTATGACGTTCGATAGAAGAAAGTGGCGAGAAAGGATTCATGTGGATGACCACACGTTGTCTGACGTTGGTTCATGTAGCCGACCCCAAGTTACTTGGGATTAAGGCTTAGTTTGTTGTTGTTGTTGTTGTTGTTGTTATGATAGTTGAAATGATATAAATATGACTATGATTATATGCAAGTATTTGCAAGTAATTTGAAGTTGCATGAGCTTTATTGATTAGAAAACTCTTCTTATATCTTTTGGGAAGCAAAATGATATTTAAAAATGTGTGATTTCAAATCTTTTGGGAATAAAATTATAATTTTATATTCTTCATAGAATAAACAAATATCTTTCTTATACATGGTGCATTTTTCGTAGTTAAGGCAAAGTTTTATAAAGACTCTTTTAAATTAAGTATACTTATTTATTATAAACTAGGTTAATTTCCCTAAGTAAATTTTAATTTCTTCAAGCCCTAGTGTACCCAAATGTTTGTAAAATTCCTATTATATTCTTAATGATGCCACCATCCTAGCCATTAGATGTCTTTTAATCTTAGCCATTAATTTATATTAGATACAAGATACTTCTTTTATAATATATATATATATATATATATATACACACACACACACATATATAATTAATGTAACACCCCTAATTCCTATAAGTAAATCATCTTATAGAACATGGGTGTCGCCTAGTCTGACCTCCCAGATAAGAGGTCTTTATAACTAGTTAGCAAAAAGGAAAGAAACTAAACTTCGTTATACTCCAATAGAGATTACATAAAAAGTTATTCAAACCAAACTTAAAACTCCCAAAAGTAATATACATATCAACTAGGTCATATACAAGCTGTCCAAAAGTCTATAAACATAACTCTAAATACACAGTGATGCCACACTAGGTATGCAATCCTCAAATGCGGGAGTCCCCATCACTCGAACTTGAAAAGGGAAATAATGAAAACATGTGAATGGAAATACTCAGTAAGTCCTGCGGGTGTTCGTGAATTTTATGTAAACATGTTCACAAACGATTTTATTTGGAAATACACAAAACTAGGTTTAAAAAAATGCTAGCTCTTCTCTTAATAGAAGGACGACCTGTATACAAAGTCTAAGAAAGACTTCACCTTTAGTAGTACAGACTATTGTGCAATTCTAGCACTGACCCGTATTTTACTGGAGTGGTAAGAGCTATTACGCTTCCTACCTGAAATTTTTGAATCTTTTATTTACTACAATAAGCCCACGAGTCCGAATCCTAAAGTTAATCACCATCGAGGCAGCAAGGGATCGAACACGCTGAGTGTCCCAGCTCAGCAAACCATGAACAACCTAAATGTCATAATAAGCAAATAATAAGAAAGAAATGGCTAGCTAGGGATGGCTAATTTTTATGTCCTCTTGCCTTGTTTTGAAGTAAGATAAATTATAGAATTGATCGGGTTACTTGGATTCATCTATCTCTAACGCGAGCTAGTACTAAGCGAAAGAGCCCCTGTTGAGTACTCAATGCCTTCACTGTGATAATTGTTCATTTCCGAAACTCAATTTGAAGAAAGATTCATTTTTGGGGCTGGTATGTAGCTTTCAAATCCCTTTTGCTGATTTTGAAATTCACGGGTTGATATTGCCTAAAACGTAAGTCATAGGGTGGAAGATGTGTTTTGGATGTGGATGGTGTTCTTATGAAGAGAAACAGGGTAAAATAGTGATTATCGTCTTGAGAAAAGAATATAGGAGGAAAATAGTCAATATTATCTTGAAAAAAGAAAACAAGGGTTAAATAGTCATTGTCATCTTGAAAAGAAAATACAAGGATAAGATAGTCAATATCTTCTTGAGAAGAGGATACAAGGATAAAATAGTTATTATCGTTTTGAGAAGAGAATACAAGGGTAAACTAGTTAATATCGTAATGAGAAGAGAATACAGGGTTAAAATAGTTAATATTGTCATGAGCAGAGAATACAAGGGTAAAATAGTCAATATCATCTAAAAGGTGTAAAGACGAGATGGTTTGCTTGTGCGTACTGCTACAGCTTCAAGAATGTCATTTTGCAAATAAAGAGTTCATAAAAGTCATTCATGTAACACACTAGCCTCAACTAAGTATGGTTTTAAAAGTTTAACATTCATACTTCAAAATGTGCCAAAGAACTGAACATTAAAACCATGGGCAAAAATCGTGTTTTTATACTAAATATCACTCACCTTACATGTGCATGTAGACTGCTCAAAAGATTACACTTAGACTGGTTTTGATCACCTACAGTAAAACGATAGTTTACTTAAGGCACAACGAAGCGATACACCTAGCTATGAAGAAAAGAACATATTTAAATCTCTCTATCCTATTCTATGGTTCTATAGCCATTATCGGCTCCCATTGATGTAACCAGATAAACTGCTACAAGCTGCGAATACACACAAAAAGTATTAGCCACGACCTTCCGATAACTCCGCCAGAGGTATATGTAAGGTCTCAACGGTTTTACTTGGTTCTTAAAACAACGAATGCAAATCGACACAAAATGTCACTTGCAAGATACAAGAATTCTAGCTTTGGCAGTGTTTAGTGTTTTGACCATAACTTTCTACTCACAACTCCAAATCCAGTGAAATTTGTCCCAGATTCTAATAAAAAAAATTGGAAACAAAATCCAAGTTATGCAATCCCAAAATATTCAGCCATTTTGTACGGCTTATTGCCTAAATAGAAAGGCTCAGCAAAAGACCAAAACAGAATTCCCTGATCATGATCCTACATTGCACAAGCTATATCTTTCACATATTCTATACAACATACACCATATAACACATCCTAACTCTTGTTTAATCATTATATAAGTGTGATTAAGACTCCCATTTTGTCCAGCTCCTCTAACCAAACCAAAACAGAGCACACAACATAGAGTGCCAAACTTGCATTTTAATGAGGCAGCAAAAGTGATTTTAGTGTAAAGCACTCAATTTGCATTCCAAATTCTAGAAATCCAACTCCCTTACCTTCCTAACACATTAAGACATTCTTAGAAACATTTATTTCAATTCATATACCTATACACATATCAAATATTAGCCTGCATTTGTGACGTAAAAACTTCTCAAATAAAAATATGATCATCATGTACAGTATGGCTAACTTTAAATTTCTATTTTCTTCTTCATTTGATCATAATCATCTATGTACTTTCTCCACCCTTTTTCCCACAGAAAAATGCACCATATGAAGCTAGAAATGCATCAAAATCATCTCTGCAACACAGAAAAGAAAGAGCCACAAACCAAACTACAAATTCTTTCTTAGATTTACATAATCACATTTCCAGCTTTTTTTTCTTCAATTTCACACCACAAAATACATACTTCACAGCCCCTTTTTCCCTCCTTTTCTTCACACAAAAACACACCAATTGAACTAAAAAATGTACCAATATACCCCTCAAAACAACCAAAACACAGCCCACACAAATATCACTTCAAACAGAATTTTCTTCTCAAATCACAACATTGTTTCATCAAATTTTCCCAGCAAAATTTACATCAAATTGAAGCTCTAAATGCCCTAAACCTTTTTTGTACTAAGAGTAGGAAGTTTTACCTTAAAAATGGAGCAAAGATTGCAGCTTGAGAGCCCTTACCCAAGCTGTTTCGGCAGCTTCTCTTCCTTACGGCAGAAACCAGAAATTCTGGTGACCAAAATTGTTTTGTTCTTCAACTACCACTTAGTGGATACAAGTTCCTAGGTAATTTAGTAGGGTTTTGGGCAATACTCCAAGCTCTATAGGTGGTACAATAAGCTGAAAAGCAGCTATGTATATATCCACATATATACACCTAATATATATAAGCCTACAAGATATAAGCTATATAATCTCTCTCTCTCTCTCTATATATATATATATATATATATATATATATTAAAGCTATATAATTCAGCTATTTCCTAGTGGATATAAGTCCCTAGGTAGTGTAGTGGAAATTTAGGTGGTACACTAAGCTTATGGGTGGTACAAAGGCTACAAAAATGTTACATATCTATATATGTATATGATGATCACATATATATACCTAAATAACTAAGCAAAATTTAATCCTACTTTAAAAACTATATACAATTCACCTAACCTCGCTTAATCCTTAATATAAGCTTCCTTGATCACACTTAAATGTCTTAAACTTGATTTCATGCTACTCCTCAAGTAATCTCTCTAAACATGCTCACTTCTCGCTACCCACGATCATAACTTATTTTCGCGATAAAAATTCATTTTCGATAAAAATAATCTATACACTATATTAGAATGTTCCGTAAGCCTCGCCTCGTGCTTAACTTCTTTCCTCAATTTTTATCCTCTCTAGGCATGGTATTACAAACTTCCCTCCTCTAAAGAATTTCGTCCTCCAAATTAACATATACCTTCAAACAATTCTGGATGTAATTGTCTCATTTCTACTTCCAATTCCCAAGTAGCATCTTGTGCTAGATGATAAGTCTACAATACTTTTACAAGGGGAATCTTCTTTTGATGCAACTCCTTCTCTATATGATCCAAGATATGAATAGGTTTTTCCACAAAGTTCAGATTCAGAGTCAAATCTACAACATCATCATTCAACACATGTGTAGAATCAACTACATATCGGTGGAGTTGCGACACATAAAATACATTATGGATATCTTGGAGTTCTACTGGCAACTCTAATCGATATGCTACTTTCCAGATTCTCTCGATAATAGGGAAAGCTCCAAGATATCTGGGTGTTAATTTCTTTCTTCGAGTATACTAGTCATCTTAAGAAAAACTTTTTCTTCTTCTACAAATTCTAAAGCTCTTCCTTGACAATTAGTGTGACTCTTTTATCTACTCTGCGCAATCCTTAATTTCTCAATAATTTGCTCCACCTTCTGATGTGTTTTCTCAAGATCCAAAGGCCCATATTGATCTCGATTATGACCTATTCTTCCCCAATACAAAGGTGACTGACATTTTTGTCTATATAAAGCTTCAAATAGTGCCAACCCAATGGTTGCTTGATAACTATTGATATAAGCAAAATCTGCATATGCCAAAATATCAATACATTTTGCTGAAATCCAAAGCACATGCATGAAGCATGTCTTCCAAAGTGTGAATCACTCACTCAGTTTGACCATCAGTTTGAGGATGAGAACTGTGCTAAACTTGAATGTCGTTCCATACAATTTCTGCATTTTTGTCCAAAATTTTGATGTGAACCATGGATCTTGATCAGAGATGATATTAGATGGCACTGCATGCAATCTAACCACTTCTTCAATTTAAATTTTACTCAACTTTTCTAGGGAATCTCGTTCATTGATAGGAATGAAATGTGCAGATTTTTTTAATCAATCAACCACAACCCATATTGTATCTTTCTATCTAAAAATAATAGGTAATCCAGTAACAAAGTCCATGGTAATCTCATTCCATTTTTACTGTGGGGTTGGCAATGGTTGTAAGAGTCCGCCTGGACATAGATGCTCAGCTTTTACTCTTTGGCATGTAAGGCACCTTGACAAATGAGGAAATGTCCTTTTTCATTCCGATCCACCAATAATAATGTTTCAGATCATGATACATTTTTACTTCTCCAGGGTGGATATTGTACTTTATATCCCTTATCAAGCCATCTTACCTAGGTACACAATATTGCCCTCGAAATAGTAACATTCCCAAGCCATCTATATGAAAGTCGCCATTGGGCCTCTTAATACACTTTACTTTGATTTTCTGCAGTTCTTCATCCTTATCTTGAGCTTCTTTCACTCTTTGCACTAGTGTGGATTGTATGGAAATATTACTTAACATTATCTACCCTTCAATGGCAAAAGTTTCCAATTCAGGAGTTTGGATTAATCGAAGTGTTGTCATCTTCACCTTCTGACTTAATGCATTCGTAACAATGTAGGCTTTTCTTAGATGACATTTAATAGGGCAATAGAGCTCTTCTAAAAATTCCATCAACCTTTCTTTGCATATTTAGATCTTTTTGAGATTGTAGTTGTGAAGACTTCAAAAGTAGCTCTATACAAATAGTATCTCCATTTCTTCAATGCAAAGACAATTGCTGAAACTCTAGATCATGAGTGGGATAATTCTCCTCATGGTTCTTTAATTTTTGGGAGATGTATACAATTACCCTTCTATCTTGCATTAATACTCCAACAAGTTCTTTCTTTGATGCATCCGTGAATAATTTATAAGGCTTGTCCTTTATTGGTAGAGCAAGTACTAGAGCAATATATAACTTTTGTTTCAAATTCTAGAAACTTTTCTCATATCCAAACATATGGTACCTTCTTTCGAGTCAAATGCGTCAGTGGTGAAGCAATCTTAGAAAATCCTCCAATAAAACGCCGATAATATCTAGCCAAACCCAAGAAACTTCGTATTTCAGTGGGGTTTTCTAAACATTGGATACTGCCTCTATCATTGCAAGATCAAAACCAAAACCCTCATTCAAGATCACATCTTCCAAGAATGCTACTTTCTCCAACCAAAATTCACATTTATTGAGCTCCACATACAATTTCACTTTTCTTAGCTTCTCCAGGACTATCTAAAGATGTTTGGCATGTTCTTGTGTATTCTTGGAATAAACTAAAATTTCATAAATGAAAATAGCTATGAACTGATCTAAATAG
The DNA here is from genome assembly GCA_026120185.1 of Voacanga thouarsii. NCBI lineage: Eukaryota > Viridiplantae > Streptophyta > Magnoliopsida > Gentianales > Apocynaceae > Voacanga > Voacanga thouarsii. Next base: position 2,374,960 of record JANUWF010001161.1, read on the forward strand.
GGTTGAAACACTCGATACATCAAATCCATGAACATAGTTGGAGCATTAGTAAATGCCATCTTAGGTATATCCTTTTAGCATATTCGGACTTGATAGTATCCATGTCACAAGTCCAGTTTCGAATAACAACCAGCATGTTGCAATTGATCAAATAGCTCATCTATCATGGGTAAAGGATATTTATTTTCAACTGTCACTTCATTTAACCCACGATAATTAATACACATCCTCAAGGTACTATTTTTCTTCTTCTCATACAGTACTAGCGCTCCCCAAGATGATATACTTGGCAAATAAATCCTTGTGCTAGTAATTCTTGTAACTGCTCTTTCAACTCCTTCAGTTCTGCCGGTGCCATACGATATAGGGTGTGGGAAATTAGCTCAGTGGTTAGTACCAAACCAATCTTGTAGGGAACTTCTTTGCTGGGTATTCCTAGATGGTGCGCAAATGATTGTACATCAAAAGAGTGTGTAGAACTTGGGTCTATTAGTATAGTAGCTTCTTTTTTAAGGATAAAAAGTTTACCTTCTACTATCGAGGCATCCACATCCGCTTTGTCCAGAGCTACCACTCGAGCTTTTACCTACGGTTTAGATCCTCCAAATTAAGATAGAGATGGTTGACTACATCCTCTTCCGGTGGGTTCTAGTTTAGGTCTAGTATTAGCTCCTTAAGGATTTGCCCATCCTAATGTCCTTCTAGGGTGGGTACAATAAACAATCTTGTGACCTTTTTCACCATATTTATAACATCGTATAATTGGCATATTTGTCTTTGAGCCTCCTCATCTTTTCTGTATTTTGCCCCTTGGCTACGAATTAGACTTTTCGGTTCTTTTACGTTCTGGATGATACCCCCTTCTATTTATCTGTCTTATCTACTCCAAGTTCTCACATTCAATTCATGATTTAATTTCCACTGATGTGTTGTAGGTCAATGGCGCCATACCAATTAGTGATTGTTTCAGTTCTGGATGCAACCCTTTCATAAAACGTCGAATTCTATCCATTTTAGCTTGAACTAAAAGTGGGCAGTATTTAGACAATCGAGTGAGCTCTGCCACATATACCTTTACCAAATGTCTTCCTTGCTTACAAGCTTGGAATTCATCCTCTTTTCCCTCAACAACCTAGTGTGGAATATATTCTTGTTTGAAGGCTTTTAGAAAATTCTCCCAAGTCCATTCTTGCCATTCTTTCTTCTGAAGCCACCAATCTCTCACTGCTCCCTGTAATCTAAAAGTGGCAAATACTTTCGGCTAATCAGAACAGTTTAGAGTTGTAAATATATCAACTATTTATTTTATCTAGGATTCAACTTCTTATTCCTAGTCAGGTTTCCCATTAAATTGTGATGGTGAAACTTCATAAATCTTTCTAAGGCTTCGTCTACTTCAGTGTCATTGGCTTGTCTTCTTTGGGTTGTTGTGTCTACCACCTGTGTCAAAATATCTGTCATTCATTATAGGGTTTGCATCATTGTATAATCTAGCAAATTCTCCCTTGTATTTGTATTAGTCTCTTCAATACACTCATTCCGATGCCCTCTGGTAGTTTGTCTTACCAGTATCTATAGATTTAAGTTTGAACTTCTATATCTTAAGAAAAAATGTATGAAACTAAAAATAAAAGTAACAACATGAAATGAGTGACACACACACACACACACACACACACACACACACACACACACACACACACATATATATATATATATATATATATATATATATATCGCTCGCACACATATATTATAAGATGTTAAATAACTTAACATGAACTTATGTACACTAGAAACTATTTACACTACCTTACTTCCATAAAATCCGTCATCAGTGTTACTCTCAGATTCTGAAGTTTGGGGTCTAGAATTTGAAGATACAGTATAATACTTAGGATCATCAGATCCATAATCTATAAGGTGTTCTAAATTAAGCTCCTAATATGGATTTGGAATTAGGTACTGATGAGGAATAAGCTCTGATACCAATTGTAGCACCCCTAATTCGTATAAGTAAATTATCTTATAAAACATGGGTGTCATCCTATGTGACCTCCCAGATAAAAAGTCTTTATACCTAAGTTAGAAAAAAAAGAAAAAGACTAAACTTCATTATACTCCAAAAGAGATTACATAAAAAGTTGTTCGAACTAAACTTAAAGCTCCCTAAAATAATGTACATATCAGCTAGGTTAATATACAAGCTGTCCAAAAGTCAATATACATAACTCTAAATACCCAGTGATGCCACACTAGGTATGCGATCCTAATATATGCAAGTCCCCATCACTCGAACCTAAAAAAGGAAACAATGAAAACATGTGAGTGGAAATACTCAGTGAGTCCTATGGGTGCTCGTGAATTTTATGTAAACATGTTCACAAACTCTTTTATTTGAAAATACATAAAACTATGTTTATTGAAACATTTGTGTAGTGATGACAAAATCTTGACCGATAATTTCAGAAATTGTAGGCTCTTCCCTTAATAGAAGGATGACCTGCGTGTAAAGTCTAAGAAAGACTTTGCCTTCAGTAGTACAAGCTATTGTGCAATTTCTACACTCACCCATATTTTACCGGAGTGGTAAGAGCTATTACTCTTTCTACCTAAAATTTCTGAATCTTTTACTTGTTACCATTAGCCCAAGAGTCCTAATCCTGATGTCAACCACCATTGAGATAGCAAGGGGCTGAACACACTGAGTGTCCCCACTCAACAGACCATGAACAACCCAAATGTCATAATAAGCAAATGTTAAGAAAGAAACGGCTAGCTAGGGACAGCTACTTTCTATGTCTTGTTGCCCTTTTTTGGAGTAAGATGAATTCCAAAACTGATCGAGTTACTTGGATTCATCTATCTCTAACGCAAGCTAGTTCAAAGAGAAAAAGCCCCAGTAAAGTACTCAATGCCTTCACTATCATATCTGTTCATTTTTTAACTCAATTTGAAGAAAGATTTATTTTCTAGATAGGTATGTAGCTTTCAAATCATTTTTCATGATTTTGAAATTCACGGGTTGATATAAGCTAAAACATAGGTCGTAGGGTGGAAGAAGTGTTTTGGAAGTGGATGGTGTTCTTGTGAAGAGAAAACAAGGATAAAATAGTCATTATCATCTTGAGAAGAGAATACATGGGTAAAATAGTCAATATTGTCTTGAAAAGAGAAAACAAGGGTAAAATAGTCAATATCCTCTTGAGAAGAAAATACAAGGGTAAGATAGTTAATATCGTCTTTAGAAGAGAATACAAGGGTAAAATAGTCAATATCGTTTTGAGAAGAGAATACAAGGGTAAAATAGTCAATATCGTTTTGAGAAAAGTATACAAGGGTAAAATAGTTAATATCATCTTGAGAAGAGAATAAAAGGATAAAATAGTCAATATCGTCTGAAATGTGTAAAGACGAGATAGTTTGCTTGTGCGTACTACTACAACTTCAAGAAAGTTGTTTTGCTAATAAAGAGTTTGTAAAAGTCATTCATGTAACACACTAGCCTCAACTAAGTACGGTTTCAAAAGTATGACATTCATGCTTCAAAATGTGCTAAAGAACTGAACGTTAAAACCATGAGCAAAAATCGTTTTTTTTATAGTAAATATGACTCACCTTGTATGTGCATGTAGACTGCTCAAAAGATTACAGTTTAACTAGTTTTGATCACCTACAATAAAACAATAGTTTACTTAAGGCACAACGAAGCGATACACCAAGCTATGAAAAAAAAGAACAAATTTAAAGCGCTCTATCATATTCTACGGTTCTATAGCTATTATCGTCTCCCATTGATGTAACTCGATAAACTGCTACAAGCTGTGAATATGCACCAAAAATATTAGTCATGACCTTCCTATAACTCCCAAATAGAGTTATAGGTAAGGTCTCAACGGTTTTACCCGGTTCTTTAAACAACGAATGCAAAATGACACAAAATGTTATTTGCATGAAACCAGAATTCCAGCTTTGGCAGGGTTTAGTGTTTTGACTATAAATTTCTACTCACAACTCCAAATCCAGTGAAATTTATCCCAAACTTCTCCTAAAACAATTGGAAACAAAATCCAGTTTGCATAATCTCAAAATATTCAGCCATTTTGTACAGTTTGTAGCCTAAACAGAACAGCTTTGCAAAAGACCAAAACAGAATTCCCTGATCATGATACTACATTGCACAAGCTATATCTTTCAATTCTTCAACACAACATACACCATCTAATACATACTAACTCTTGTTTAATCATTATATAAGTGTGATTAGGACTCCATTTCAGCTCAGCTCCTCTAACCAAACCAAAAATAGAGCACACAACATAGAGTGACAAACCTGAATTTTAATGAGGCAGCAATAGTGATTTTAGTGTTAAGCACTCATTTGCATTCGAAATTCCAGAAATCCAGCTCCCTTACCTTCCTAACACATTAAGACATGCTTATAAACATTCAGTTTAGTTCATAGCCCTACACACATATCAAATATCAGCCTGCATTTGTGACACAAAAACTTCTCAAATAAAAATCTGATCATCATGTACAATATAACTAACTTTAAATTTCTGTTTTCTTCTTCTCCACCCTTTTTCCCACAGGAAAATACACCATATGAAGCAAAAAATTCATAAAAGTCATCCCTGCAACACAGCAAAGAAACAGCCACAAACTAAACAACAAATTCATTCTTACATTTACATAATCACGTTTCCAGCTTTTCTACTTCAATTTCAAAAAATTTACACCAAATTGATGCTCTGAATGCCCTGAACCTTTTTTATACTAAGAGTAAGAAGTTTTACCTTAAGAGGAAACATTCCAGCTTGAAAGCCCTTACCCAAGCTGTTTTGGCAGCTTCTTTTCCTCACAGCAGAAACCAGAAATTCTGGTGACCAAAATTGTTTTGTTCATCAAATAGCAAATGTAATTGCTATATATCAACTACCACTTAGTGGATACAAGTTCCTAGGTAATTTAGTGGGGTTTTGGGCAGTACTCCAAGTTTTGTAGGTGGTACACTAAGCTGAAAATCAGCTATATATATAAGCACATATATACACCTAATATATATAAGCCTACTAGATATAAGCTATCTAATCTATAAATATATAAATAAAAACTATATAATTAAGCTATTTCTTAGTGGATACAAGTCCCTAGGTAATGTAGTGAAAAAGGCTACAAAAATCTTACACACACACACATATATATATGTGTGTGTGTGTGTGTGTGTGTGTGTGTGTGTGTGTATAATGATTGCATATATATACCTAAATAATTAATCAAACCTAATCCTACTATATAAACTATATACAATTCATCTAACCACACTTAATCCTTAATATAAGCTTTCTTGATCACACTTAAATACCTTAAATTTAATTTCACGCTACTCCTCAAGTATTCTCTCTAAATGTGCTTGCTTCTCACTAACCACGATCATAACTTATTTTTGCGATAAAAATTCATTTTCAGTAAAAATAATCTATACATAATATCAGAATATTCTGTAAGCCTCGCTTCATGCTTAATCCCACGGTAATTGGCACAATCTTGAACATTCCCTTTATTCTTGTACAAAGGAATTAGAGTACTCTTCCTCCACTCTGTAGGCATCTTATTAACTTTATATAGCTTGTTGAATAGACTTGTCAGCCATGTAATACCTATGTCTCCTAAACACTTCCAAACCTCGATTGGTATACCATCTAGTCCTATAGCTTTTTTTGGACTCATCCTTTTAAGGACATCTCGAACTTCATACTTTTGAATACGATGAATCCACGCATGGTTAACCTCTTCGTTCGAAATCGCTAGGCTACTTACACTCGGAACTTGGACTTAACTCCCATTGAATAACTTATCAAAATACAATCTCCATCTCTCTTTTATTTCTTTGTCCTTAACTAAAACTTTGTGGTTGTTACCCTTTACACATTTCACCACACCTATATTTCTCGTCTTTTACTCCCTGTAATGCGCCAGTCTATATATATTCTTCTCCCCGTCTTTGGTATCTAACTTTTCATATAAATCATTATAAACTATAGATCTTGCATTTCTAGCAGCTTCTTTAGCTTTTCTTTGCACGACCTTTTTACTCCTTACGGCTTCTTTCACTTCGTTGTTCCACCACAACACGCCCTTGTTGAGAGTTACTTTTCTTTTAGATTCCCCAAGCACTTCCTCAGCTACTGTCCTAATACATTGAGCCATCTTTCTCCACATAGTATCTGGATTTGAATCCATATCAGAAGACCAGTTATCTGCCTCAACTACTTTATTGACAAAGGCTATTCTTTCATCCTCCTGAAGCCTCCACCACTTAATCCTAGGGTCAACTTGAAGATTCCGCTGCTTACTCTTTTTCCTAAAATTAAAATCGAGGACCAATAGCTTGTGTTGCGTAACCACACATTCGCTTGGAATAACTTTACAATCTGTACAACCACTACGAAACCTACGTCTCGTAATAAAGAAGCCTATCTGACTAGAATTTAACCTGCTTCTAAAGGTTACTAAGTGAGAATCTCTCTTCTTAAACCATGTGTTTGCTATGGTCAAATCATAGGCCAAGGCAAAGTCAAGAGTAGCAGTTCCTGCTTCGTTCCTAGCTTTGAAACCTTAACTTCCATGAACACTTTCAAACCCACTTTTATTAGTACCCACATGTCCGTTTAGATCACCACCAATGAAAATTTTTTCTGCACACGGTACACTCTGAACAATCTCATCTAAATCATCCCAGAACTGTTGCCTAACCGAATCATCGAGTCCCACTTGTGACGCATACGCACTAATAACAGTAGTAATCTTGCCACTAATCATGATCTTGATGCTCAAAATCCTATCACTCTTCCTCTATACTTCAACCACATCATCAATAAACTTACAATCAATAATAATCCCGACTCCATTTCTATTCCTAACTCTACCTGAATACCAAAGCTTATAACCCCACGGAGCTACTACTCTCGCCTTCTCACCTATCCACTTGGTTTCCTGAAGTTACAAAATGCTAATCATTCTCCTCTGCATTACCTCAACTAGTTCTCTCAATTTACCGGTCAAAGATCCTATATTTCATGTAGCTAGACGTATCTTATCCCTATAGACTGTATTTTTACCCTACACCCTTGCATATTTGACACTGTATCCGAGGACCGACATGGCGCATTGCTTTCGGGCAACGACCTAGCAACCCTTGCATATTTATCACTACACTTGAATTTAGGATGTGCAGCACGTCGCTGAGTAGGGAATGCCCCCACGAAGTCAATCGATTGGTTCATGTCATGGATGTGACTATATTTTATGCTAGCCGTCACAAGCCTTACTGCAACTCTTCTCTTTTATCCGAGCTTGAGATCGGCAATGAACACTGCAGACAAAGCTCGTGGAGCTCACAGGCGGAGTTTGTATACACACACACACACACACACACACATGTATATATATGTGATATACATATCACATATATATACACATATATATATATATGTATATACGTAATTTACGTATATACGTGACATACATACATACGTATGTATATCACGTATATATATATATATATATATATATATATATATATATATAGAGAGAGAGAGAGAGAGAGTAAAGTTAGCCATTTAAATCACTTTAATCTAAGTAATTAAATCCAAACCTTTGATGATCAAAACACCAAAATTAAAACCCTAAAGCCTCATAACTCTCCAAAATCATTCAGCCCTCTCCCATTATACACAAAAATTCAGATTTCTTCTTCTCTCCAACTTCCTCTTGCCATCACTTCCTTTCCTCTTCATTGTTCTTCATGTTTCTTCACTAAAACTCACTAATTCAAGCTAAATTACTGGTGATGAAGATTTTTCAAAGTTTCTTTTTAAAGTGTTTATAAATTATTTTGAAGAAGATATGATCTTTGAACTTATCTCTTTTGAAAAACTCTTATTTTTTATGAAGAGCTATTTTGGTTGGGTTGGGATTTTTTAGAATAATTAATGATTGGTGATATTCATGAGAAGGACCTATCGATTGAATCATGATTATAGGTTGTATTTATGATATGTGATTGAACTTGGTAGTTTAGGAATGTTATGAAGGAGAATTGATATTGAATTATGTCTTTAAAATTAAATCTATGTTCTAAAAATTCATGATCTGTGTGATTTAGCTTTCAATATGAAGATATGAATTAGGTATTTTACAAAATTCTGATTCTAGGTGATTCTACATTGTCTTAAGGTCATTTTCCCATTTGAAGCATGTTATTTTCACATCTAAGTGATTTTCTATTATTTTCCAAGTTATTCTGCCATAGATCCATAATACTCTATTTTCCAGGGAAAATTTTATGCATAATTGAAACCCTTCCTAAATTTCTTTTAATCAAATTTTTGGATATTTTAAAATAAATGATCTTGGGGTTATTTTTCAACTAGATTCATCACATTTGATAATGTAAATTATTTTCTATGAATTTTGTAAGATTATTGCCAAACTGTCTTTTAAAAGTTACTATGGCGATACCCTTGTTGTGAGGAATTAATTAACCAAATTAGACATCTTATTTCTTTATGAAATTTTTATAGTATATCCTATCCATATCATAGTTGATTTCATAAATTTTCATGGAGTTTTGAATTGTTTTGCCTATTGATCTAAAATAATCCAAATTGCACTATGTTTAGCCTTATTTTACCAAAAATGTTGGTTTGAATAAACTTAGAAGAAACCATGTTGTAGTTATAAAATTTCCTTTTAATTAATTTTTTTATATAATGTTGATATAGGAAGGTTATGATATGCTTAATTTAGTAATTAGATGCTTATGTGAACATGTGATTGTATTATGTCACTTTATTACAACTATATGATAGCTAAAGGTCATTTAATGAGTTTTTACATTGTAGAATTGCATACTATATATATTTTTATGAAAGTCTTAAGTATAATAACATTCTTATGTTACATAATATGAGCTTGATTTTTGAAGTTTATGTGGAGTTTGTTGTTTGGGTTTGATGAGAGATAGATTATGAACCTAAAATTGATTAAGATCATGATTTATATGAAGGAATTATATCATATTTGAATTTATGGATAGGAAGTAATCCTTACTTATCTATGTGGTAGCTTTGGAAGTTAATTAAGTTGGTGATCAAGTGAGTTACGATGGATTTGCTTATTTTTCTTGGATTAGAGGTAGGTCCTTGCATTCATCATTGAAACCTTTTAGGTATGTGTAGCTGGATATTATCAATTCTTACACTATATAAATTAATTTTTATTACATAAAATGCTTTTATATTTAGAAAAATAATGAGAATATTTATAAGAATGTTTTACCCACTCTTTCAATTATGAAGATCACTTAGACACATTTGTTTAAAGTTGAAAAGTTGAGCTATATTTATGCACGTTAAACTATGAAATTTTCTTCATGCATATATTTGCAAAAGTCACAGCATGAAAATTGTATGTATATTTCGAATATTGGAATCTTTTATTTCAAATGATGTGATGATTTAAATATGCCTTCTATTGATTTTGGGAAGTGAATTGAACAATTAAAACTTTTATTTTTGGGAGTTTTCAAATGTTTTGAAGTATTTTTGGGATATGAAATATAAATGTGTTGGAAAGCTGGGAATGGAGTTATGTAAAGGATAATGTGCAATTCAGTGAAGGGAAAGTTTTCGGTTGAGCCACTTTAAGTTGAATGTGAATCCTTAAGTACTCAAAGGAACAATATTCCTATACTAGCTTGGTGAAGTTGAGAATACTCTCCGGTAGCTGGTCACCTCCGGATAGTTGACTCTTTTGAGTTGGGCAACAATACTTGTTATAAAGCCGTTCTTAGCTAGCGACACAGTTTAATGAAGAACCAGAGGTTGGACGTGGGTCATTTAGGCTTTGTATAATTTGTGATATTTGAAGTTGGAGATGGTAGAATACCTCTCTACGTAGGCAGTACACCTACCTGATAAATATGTAAAAGTAAAAGAAAGTGGCATACATCTCTTGGTAGGCAATATTCCTACGCAATAATGGTTTTAGGCTCAAAAGTTTGAAACGTTTATTACTTGTTTCCAAAAGTTTTATATTGATGAAATTTTCACTGTTATGAGATCATATTCCAAAATATTATTTTACTCTTCTTTTGAGAATACTTATGTTTTCTTCCATGAGTTATGATGAGGAAGAGATTGTGAAGGCATAAATTTAAGTTTATGAAACTCCTGTGGAATTTTGTTCAAGCATCATGAAAATGATTTCTGAGAAAAAAATCGCAATTGCACTCTATAGGACTTACTAGGACTTTTAATCTCACACAATTTCTTATCATGTTTTTAGGGTGAATGAGGTGCCTATGATTTGAAGAGCTTTATTTGATGATTATGTATTGGAATTTTATTTTAGCAAAACTTGTATTTATTATTATCCATATGTCCCTGCTTATTTTTGGATTTAGAAGTCTTGTAATGAATTCTTTATTTATGTATGAGCTTGTTTATTTTAAGCCTAGATTCTACATGTATTTTATGTATTACATTATAAAGACCCTTTATTGTTTAGACGGGGGGACATCCCTCGACCCTTAAAGGGTTACATAGTAGTACGGTATTACACCATACTTCCATCTAGCAGCTCAATCTTTGCATAAAATTTTCTCATTTGCTCTCTAATGTATTCCCATGCATCCTAACATTATTAGCCATCAATTCAAGCATTTATTTGCCCTCAATGCATTCTCCAAAAGCTCTTAGTAGTAGGTGGTGTTGGAATATATGCCCTCTAGACTAGTTTATCTGAGTTAATTATCGAATTTATTAATAAAAGAATTTATTCTCAAAATTTATTTGTAAATTTATGCTTGATTTGTGCACAATTTTCATTTGGAAAGGACTCATTGTGTTTAAGTAAGTGATCCATGTGAATGGTGGTCTTTCATAGTAAGGTATGGATTACGAGTTACTTAACACATAAATATGTGTTCTTAACCAATTGATGAGAATGAGAATCTCATCATGTATATGTTATTGATTTATGAATTCCAAATAGGGAATGACTTCCCTTTAACCAATGAGTAGTCCACTCACTTTATAGTATGGGCGTATTTTGAATACGTAGAACATGACCTATAATAGTGGTGTCTAAAAGTATTATTTAGAAGAAACCCAGACTGTTACTACTACAACGTAGACTAATACTCTACCGTTTGAGTATAAGTTGGTGGTCTAACGAAGCTAGAAACATATACTTTGATATACTGTAGTTGAGGTTCTTTCGTAGAATCAATATACTTGTATGTTGGATATATGTGACTAGGTAGCTAAGACAGACTTGTACAAGATAGCTTATGCACTATATCGCCCCTTGTGATTGTTCAAATGATCTAATTATCTAGGACCTTGGGAAACATGACTTGGATGTTTACTTTAGGGTAGTTCCCTTATAAAGTGGAAACATTCTAGGAGTCGTGGATCATTGGACTAGAGGTCTAAGGATGGTAGATGTCTATTAGAAAGGTGTTAGTACACTCCTCCTCTTTAAATGTACGATGATGTGTAGAGGGGTATTTTAGTCATTTCACCTGTAGGTCAAAGACTTTGCTAACGCAGCATTATCCTTGTGACTGTTCAAATGATCTAATTATCCAAGGCCTTGGGGAACATGACTTGGATGTTCACTTTAGGGTAGCTCCCTTAGAAAGTGGAAACATTCTAGGAGTCGTGGATCATTGGACTAGTGGTCTAAGGATGGTAGATGTCTATTAGAGAAGTGTTAGTACACTCCTCTTTAAATGCACGGTGATGCGTAGAGGGGTATTTTAGTCATTTCACCTGTAGGTAGAAGACTTTGCTAACGCAGCATTATCATTTGAGTTAATATTTCCTTATGGTGATATTACGAAATATTTAAAATGCAACATATAGCTATTTATATATCAAGGGTATTTTGGTCATTTTAGTAGCCAAGACGATGTGTCTTTTGGTCCTCAGAATGCCCCTTAGGTCCTGACAGATTTAGATTAAGGAATTGGTCTTGATAATTATGAGTTTTATTTTATTTTAGTTAAGTAGTTTAATTTATTATTGGACTAGAATAAAATAAAAGGCCTGAGAGAAAGTATATATTTTATCTAACTTAATTGGTTAATTAATTATTCAGGAGTATATATTTTATCTAACTTAATTGGTTAATTAATTATTCAGGACCCAAGACCCAAATTGAATAATTAAAAAATTAATCTAGATATAAACTAGACAAAAGACCTGATATTTTATATTGGTCTATTTGAACTTGTTAATTATTTATTGGGCTGTTTAATGAAGCCTAGAAAATAAATAATTAAGATTTATTATTTATGGGTGTTCAAGCCCAAGAATAAATAATTTTATCTGGCCCAATAAATAAGACTAAGGGTAAAATAAAATTAAAAAATTAAAAAATTAATTAAAATAAAAATACAACACGAGATGGTTCCCGTGTTATTTTGCGTGAGGGATAACAAAAAGTATGGGCTTTTTGTTTGACCATCTTGGTCTCTCTCGGTACATCATTTGCATGAAAAGAATGCAAATGTTTCAAGATTGATAACAAAAAAAAAAAAAAAAAAAAAAGTGAAGGTAGTATGTCTGTGAAGCAAAACCCAGAAAAGAAGGAAAAAGTTCGTACAAGCTTAGCAAACCCAGATCTTCAAGCTTTCACTGGCAGTGGAAAGGGCACTATTTCGGAAGATTAAAGGCTTCGCGTGAATGAGTCGCAGTCGACTTTAACAAAGATGTGATCCAATAGCTTCAAGCATCCTTGTACAGACATCTACTTCAGTATGAAAAGGGTCATTCAATCACAGAGGTAAATTTTTCGTTTTGTAAGCATACTTTCGGTTTGATGATTTTTGCCATTTTAAACCTTCAATTGGTATTAGAGCCATGGTTTGGAAAATGTAGGAAGCATGCTAGGTTTAACTAAAATAATAAAATATTTGTTTTGGATGAAATCTGTGATCCTTCGTGTTTTCTAGTATGAGTAGTTTCATTGTAAGCTTTGTGAGTGGATGCATAGGAACGCTGTATTTTGATTGTTTTCATAGATATCGTGTAAGCCTAGTATTTATAAGGGTATAGGCGGTTGTTTGGATGAGTTTTGATTGAAAACAGTGGAAAAAATTGCATCTAGAGGCGTCTGCAATTCACAGAGAAAATTGGAGAAGAAGGGCTGAGCAATGAAGCCGAGCCAGCAAGGCGAGCTGAGCCATTCTTGTGGGAGGAGCCGCCGAGCTGAGCCTTCAAGCCGCACGCCGCTCTTCCTTGGCGAGGAAAGCTTCCTTATAGAAGCCTAGCTTTCTCGTGCCGTGCGAGGAATCATTCCTCGTGGAAGCCAAGTGCAATTGCAATTTTCCAGTGCGCAATCAACAATTTTGACCGTGCAGCTGGGTGGGCTGCGGGCGGGTCACGAGCACCCACCCGAATCATGGCCCATGGGTTTTCCCATTGGCCATGATCCAATGTGGGGAGTGCACTAGACTCGATTAAATAATTTTTTTTTTTGGGTTTTGGTCCCATACCAGATGAAGTTATTTTTATTGCAATAGTTAATATTCTTTGAATATTTTGCATGAAAAATAATAGTAAAGGAAATTTAGGATTAAACAAGACCATTAATTAATTAAAGTGTTTAATCCTATTTTTGGACACTTAGGTTAAAAAAATAGAAAAGTATGAAAACGTTTACAGTTTTCTAGCATACTTATTTCTTTTTGTACCCTATGTGTGCGTTTTCTTGAAGACCAAAGTCTTTGAAAATTTTTGACAAAGAAAACTATTTTTCTTAAATAAAATGGTTAATTTTAAATCGAACAAAAATTAATTCTTGGTTATTTTCTCAAAGAATTTTATCCTTGACGTAGAAAATATTTTGAATGTAGATATTTTTGTGAATTAAAATAGAAAACCATTTTGATTGAATTTTAACAAGGAAAATTATTTCGTTAAATTAAACTTGATATCAAGTTTTTGAAATTATTAAGTTTATTAACTTAAATAAAATTAATCCATGAAAAAATTTCTCAAAGGGTATAAACCTTGACATAGAAATTTTTATAGGTTTAGATATTTTATTTTTGAGTTAAAAGAAAACTTAATTGAAATTTTCAAAAGATATTTTTCAAGAAACCCCTTATTTTAAAATACTAAGTGGGAGAGGGGTTCCAACGACTCCACGACTTTCATCACGATCCTCATTAGAGATTGTGGATCCCTTTGCGTCACCCTGGGAGTGAACTTGTATAGAATGGGGATACCACAAGGATCTAGAACTAATGGATGGATGTAATTAATAACTCGAGACACATGCTATGATTGACCAGCCTACATTGGAGGTTATAGTACGAGGAATGTCTATAGGAAATCAGAAGAAACGGTCATCCCATGACGGAGTTATCTTCTAGATCATTACCTAGAAGGGAAATTAATTTGTTGTGGTTAATACACTTAGCTTAGGAAACTGTTAATCTTCCCAAGAAGCTATGTCAGTTTTTCTAAGAGCCAAGTTAAACATATTAAAGATAATAGGGTTAACTATTATCAGATTTAATATGAGGATAAAGTCACAAATTATTTTGTTTTTCACAAACTGAATTTTCTTTTATTTTTGATTTTTTAAAAAATGGTTGGTGAAGGTTCTTTTAGTAATTTGGTCGTAATTCTCCATGAGAATAAGCTAATGGGTCCAAATTATATGGACTAAAAAAGGAACTTGGACATAATACTCACTACCGAAGAGTATAAGTATGTCCTCTTTGAAACTTGCCCTGTTATCGGGGAAGGTTCCACTACTGAGGAGCGAGAGGTTGAGAAAGTATGGAAAAAGGTCAATGAGATGGCTCGATGCTACACATTGGCCTCCATGTCTAATGTGCTCCGGTCAAAACACGAGCACATGGCCACTGTGTACAACATTAGCCAATCACTAGCCACGATATTCACAGATAAGAACTGGCCCGCAAGGCAGGAGACTTTTAGGATGATCATCAACACTAAGATGGCTGATGGAGCATCAGTCAGAGAGCATATGCTCAAGATGATTGCTGCTTTCAAGGAAGCAAAAGTCTTAGGGGCTGTAATTGAACCCAAGAGCCAAGTGGACATTGTTCTCAAATCTCTTTCGGGCTCTTTCACTCAATTTAAGTTAAATTATAATATGAACAAGTTAAACATGAGTTTAACTAAGTTAATGAAAGACCTCTAAGTGATAGAGAAGGTCATGAAGCCATAGTCCAAGGCTATAATTGTTAGGACTTTTTCTTCCAGAACTGGACCCAAGCCCAAGAAGTTTAAGAAGAAGAATGAAAATGCACCGGCCCAGCCTAAGAACCAGCCCAACAAGCCCAAAGGCAAATGATTCAACTGTGGGCAGAAGGGACACTGGAAAAAGGAGTGTCCATAACATCAGCCCAAGAAAAACCCTACAGGTATATCTAGAGTTAATTTCAATGGTTGGATCAACTTCTACTTGGATTGTTGATTTTGGTGCCACTAATCATTTCTGTAACTCCTTGCAGGGATTTAAGAAGATAAGAAGACTTTAGAAGGGTGAGTATGGACTACGAGTAGAGAATGGAGCACGAGTATAGGCCCTTGCAGTAGGAGAGTTGGATTTTATTTTTTATTGTAATAAAGTAGTTATATTAAAGGATATTTCTGTGTATCCGATTTTGGATAGAATTTAATTTCAGTTGCAAATCTAATAAATCTTGAATATTTTGTTTCTTTCTATTCTGGTATTATTATCAGTAGAAATGGAGAAGTTTTATGTACATGGCACATGTATAGAAACTTATTCTTTTTAAATTCTACAAATAATCAAATAAATAGTGCTCAATCTGAACCTTTAAATAAGAAGAGAAAGACCAATATCAATGATTCATATATTTAGCATCTAAGGTTGGGCCATATTAACTCAACCAGGATTCAGAGATTAATCCATGAGGGACCCTTGGGCTCATTAAGAACGGAAAGTTAGTCTCAGTGTGAATCTTGCCTTATGGGGAAAATGACCAAAAGGTCGTTCACCCAAAAGGCTGATAGAGCCAAGGAGATATTAGGCATTGTTCATACTGATGTGTATGGTCCTTTGTCTATTCATGCTAGAGGGGGTTTTGAGTACTCCATCACTTTCACAGATGATTATACAAGGTTTAGTTATGTCTACCTGATGAGGTGCAAGTTTGACTCTTTTGACAAGTTCAAAAAGTTTAAGGTTGAAGTGCAGCGTCGGATAAGTAAACTGATCAAAACCTTACGATCGGATCGTAGTGGAGAGTACCTCCTTGGTGAGTTCAAGGATTACATGGTACATCATGGGATAGTATCTCAGCTTTCTGCATCGAGTATACCCCAGCAGAATGGAGTAGTTGAAAGAAGGAACAGGACATTAATGGAAATAGTCCGAAGCATGATGTCTCATGCTACTCTTCCGGACTCTTTTTAGGGATATGTTTTGGAAATAGCAGCATATATTCTGAATTTGGTACCTTCTAAGTCAGTACCTAGAATACCCTATGAGATGTGGACTGGGCATAAGCTAAGTCTAAATCATCTCAGGATATATGGCTGTCCAACTTATGTACTGATCAAGGGAGATAAGCTAGAACCAAGATAAAAATTATTCTACTTTATTGGGTATCCAGAAGGGACAAAGAGAGATTACTTTTATCATCCCAAGGAGTAGAAAGTACTAGTAAGTACTAATACTAGATACTTAGAAGATGATCAAAGTACTTCCACTAAAGGTTTAACAAGGTTGGAACTCGAGGAGAAGTTATCTTTGGAATCAACTTTTTCAAACCTGATTATAGAACAAGAAGAGGTACAACCTCAAGAACTTGTACAAATGGAGCTTCGTCGCAGTAGAAGGGTATCTAGAGTTCCAAAAAGATGGACAAGGGAGGCTTTCGTGCTAGTCTCTGACCATTAAGAATAAGATCCCACTAGATACAAGGAGGCTATTGCTGATGTCGATGCAGATCTATAGCATGAAGCAATAAAAGTTGAGATTGAGTCTATGTACTTCAATTAGGTTTGGGATCTTGTAGCTTCACCTGAAGGGATAAAACCCATTGGGTATAAGTGGTTATACAAGAGGAAAAGGAGAATGGATAGAAAAGTGAAAACAAAGCTAGGCTTGTGGAAAAAGGGTACACTCAGAAAGAGGAAATCGATTATAATAAAACTTTTTCTCCGATAGCCATGATTAAGTCCATTTGTATCTTCCTTACCATTACATATTATTTTGACTATGAGATATGGCAAATGGATGTCAAGATGACATTTTTTAATGGCTAGCTTAACAAAGACATCTATATGTCTCAACTGTAAGGTTTTATTGCTAAAGGCCAAGAACATATGGTTTGCAAGTTTAAGAAGTCCATTTATGGACTTAAGTAGGCATCTAGAGCATGGAACATTCGTTTTGACGAGACTGTAAAGTCTTACGGTTTCATTCAAAATGAGGATAAACCATGCGTGTACAAGAAATTGGAAGGTATAAATGTGATTTTCTTGTCCTATATATGGATGATATTCTACTCATTGGGAATGATATAGGGACATTGTCATCTACTATGATTTAGCTGTCTAGTCAATTTAGTATGAAGGACTTGGGAGAAGCCAGTTATATTATCGGGATTAAGCTTCTTAGAAATAGGAAGTAGAGAATGTTAGGATTATCCCAAACGACATACATTGACAAAATGCTAGCCAAGTTTAGCATGGACTTATGCAAGGGAGCTCTAATCCTTTGCAGACATGGGTTGTCTTTTTGTTCTAAGGACTGTCCTAAGTCTAAAAAAAAAAAAAGACAGGATGAGTAGGATTCTCTACTCTTCGGTTGTGGGAAGTCTTATGTATGCCATACAGTGCACTAGGCCAGTTATCTGCTTTGTCGTAGGCTTAGTTAGCAGACATTAGTCAAACCCTGGGGAAGTTCATTGGCAAGCTGTAAAGCATATTCTTAAGTACCTGAATGGTACAAAAGATTATATGCTGGTTTACAAGGCTGACGACTTGTTTCCAATTAGATATACAGACTCAGATTTTCAAGCAGATAAAGATGAGAGAAAATCCACTAGTGAATATGTCTTCATCTTATCTCGAAGAGCTGTTTCATGGAAGAGTTTCAAGTAATCTTGTAATGTAGACTTAACTATGGAAGCTGAGCATGTGGCAGCGTCAAAAGCATCCAAGGAAGCAGTCTGGTTCCAGAAGTTCCTTTTAGAACTTGGAATAGTGCAACACATGGACAGACTGATTGTGGTGTATTGCAACAACTCTGGAGCAGTCTCGCAATCTAAAGAATCCAAGAACCACAAGAACAGGAAGCACATCCAGAGAAAGTACCACTTGATTCGAGATTTCATTTAGAGATGGGAAATCGTGGAAGAACAAATAGTCTCAGAGAACAACCTAACAGATCCCTTCACCAAGCCTTTGGCTGAAAGAGTTTTCAAGAGACACTTAGACGGCATAGGGGTGGGCACCTACGAACTTTCTTAGTCTTAGAGTGCAAGTGGGAGATTGTTAGAATATATGCCATCTAGACTAGTTTATCTGATGTAATTATCGAATTTATTAATAAAAGAATTTATTCTCAAAATTATTTATGAATTTATACTTTATTTGTGCACTATTTTCTTTTAGAAATGACCTATTGTGTTTAAGTAAGTGATCCATGTGAATTGTGGTCTTTCACAGTAGAGTATAGATCATGGGTTACTTAATACATAAATGTTTATTCTTAACCAATTGATGAGAATGGAAATCTCATCATGTATAAGTTATTGTGTTATGAATTCCAAATGAGGAATGGCTTACCTTTAACCAGTGAGTAGTCTACTCACTTCATAACATGAGCATATTTCGAATACGTAAAACAGGACCTGTAATAGTGACTTCTAAAAGTATTATTTAGAAGAAACCCAGACTGTTACTGCTATAGCGTGGACTAATACTCTACCGCTTGAGTATGAGTTGGTGGTTTGACGAAACTAGAAGCATATACTTTAATATACTGTAGTTGAGATTCTTTCGTAGAGACAATATACTTGTTTGTTTGGTATATGTGACTAGTTAGTTAAGACAAACTTGTACAAGATAGTTCCTGCTCTATATCGCCCACTGTGACTGTTTAAATGATCTAATTATCTAGGGCCTTGGTGAACATGATTTGGATGTTTACTTTAAGGTAGCATCATTGGAAAGTGAAAACATTCCAGGAGTTGTAGATCAATGGACTAGAGGTCTAAGGATGATAGATGTCTATTAGAGAGGTGTTAGTACACTTTTTCTCTCTAAAGACATGGCGATGCGTAGAGGGGTATTTTAGTCATTATACCTGTAGGTCGAAGACTTTGCTAACACAACATTATCCTTGGGGTTAATATTTCCTTATGGTGATATTAGAAAATATTTAAAATGTAAAATATAGCTATTTATATAGTTGGGGTATTTTGGTCATTTTAGTAGCTAATGCGCTGTGCCTTTTGGTCCTTGGAATGGCCATTAAGTTCTGACAGATTTGGATTAAGGAATTGGTCTTGATAATTATGAGCTTTATTCTATTTTATTTAAGTAGTCTAATTTATTATTGAATTAGAATAAAAAAAAAAATGTCCGAGAGAGAGTACAAATTTTATTTAGCTTAATTGGTATATTAATTATTCAGGGCCCAAGGCCCAGATTGAATAATTAAAAAATTAATCTAGATATAAACTAGATAAAAGACCCGATATTTTATATTGGTTTATTTGGGCTTGTAAATTATTTATTGGGTTGTTTAATGAAGCATAGAAAATAAATAATCAAGATTTATTATTTATGGGTATTCAAGCCCAAGAATAAATACTTTTATCTGGTCCAATGAAAAAGACCAAGGGTAAAAAAAAATTTAAAAGAATTAAATTAATTAATTATTAAATTAAATAATTAATTAAATAAAAAAACAATACGAGATGGATCCCGTGTTATTTTGCGTGAGGGATAACAAAAAGTATGGGCTTTTTGTTTGACCCTCTTGGTCTCTCTCGGTACATCATTTGCATGAAAAGAATGCAAATGTATCGAGATTGATAACAAAAAAAATAAAAAATAGTGAAGGTAGTATGTCTGTGAAGCAAAACCCAGAAAGGAAGGAAGAAGCTTTCACAGGCTTAGCAAACCCAAATCTTCAAGCTTGCACCGACAGTGGACAGGGCACCATTTTGGAAGATCAAAAGTTTTAGGTGAATGAGACACAATCAACGTTTACAAAGATGTGATTTAATAGCTTCAAGTATCCTTATACAGATATGTACTTTAGTGCAAAAGAGTCATTCAATCACAGAGGTAAATTTTTTGTTTTGTAAGCATGTTTTCGGTTTGATAATTTTTGCCATTTTAAACATTCAGGTAGCATAGCTTACTTCATGCCAAGTAGTGCCACTTCTTCTCAGCATATCATTCTTTGTTTTCAACTCTTCAGTCCTTGCTCCTTTACCCTTCAATCCTTTTTCCATATATTTTCTTTACCCTCCATATGAATTATTGGTCACTTGGAGCACTTTTTGAACTTCTTTTTAGCACCTATTTCTTCATAAACCTCTTAACTCTTGACTTGTGAATGTTGCAGGTTTGAAATCTTGCCTAAGATCTTTTGTATCTTTATGTTTCCGAAGAAGCCATAGAATGTGTCATTGCTTTCCATCTTCCTTCTTTAGATAAGCCTTGGAGCTTAGGCAGATTCCTATTATTTCTCCCTTTTTTGAGAAGATTCATCCTTGACATCTTTGTTCTCCAAGAATTGAGAGAAGTTTAAAAAATCATGTGACAAAGAGAAATTAAAAGTAGTAGATCATAAAGTAGAATGGAATCATTCCCTCATTACATTATGCAATTTCTACTCGTGGCATTTTGCTTCTTGCCCTTCATCTCGTAGTTGTTTCATTGTTGTTTTATGGATTATTCAATAAGCCGTTGTCTAATGTTTTTTTGCGATTTCTGATGCCCTGTTTTGAATCTTCTCAACCAATTTTGCTAGTTGTGTTCTTTGGAGACTTATTTGGTGAGAAGATTTTTTGTAACACTTAACGGATGCATTTGTGTTGGCAATAAAGGGATTCACTAATGCTTCAAGTGACGTCTCACTAAAAGTATCAATGTGAGCTTACAATCTCACCAATTTATTATCATTGTAGCTCATTTGTTTGTTTCCTATAAATAATCATCCATTATAATGGTTTTACCTTGCACCCAAAGTAAAACAAAAATCAAATCTAAAATAAAAATAATTAGAATACAAAAAAAATAAAAACAAGATAGATATATTTGCAAACTACCTAAAACTTAGTGGTATTTACAAATATATAAAAACAGATAAATCAACAAGACTCGAGCTTTTCGCAATATTGTTAATTTCCGGCAACAATGCCAAAAACTTGATGCGTATGTTTGAGTGTAGATAATATTACTAACAAAATCCATAATAAATGAAGTTTTAATAAAATGCTAAATATGCATCTACACATATGGGCAAACATACTTATCATGTAGTATAGAATATAGTAAGTACCGAATCCACGGAAACTTGGCTCCTACCTTACTTCACTCTAATTTTTATTATTTAGATGACAAAATAAAGAGATAAAGTAAATACACCTATCAATCTAACATACTAAAGAATAGATCAAGTTCATACAATAAAATTCACAAGGATTATCAATGAGTAAAAATAAGAAGAAAAACATGTAAAGAAGAAATAACCCAAATTTATGTCAAGTGAAAAAAAATACCTTTAAACCAATTTATTTCCATTCCAAATACCAATATGGGTTAAAAGGATGAATTCACTCTCTCTCGAGTTATGAAATTCATATTTTTAGTTTAATAAAAGAGTATCTCTATCTCACTAATTAAATTTAAGAAGTATTAAGAACAACTCAATTACTGAATTCAAAAGAAACAATATTCTTTTCATTAGGCAATATTCTTAACTCTCAAATTACCAAGATAAACAATTAATGTCTCTATCTCTAGGCAACAATAAAGTCTTTCTTTTGGAAGAAATAATATTCCTATCTCTATGTCATATTAATCTCTTTTTGGTTATCAAGTTCTAATCTTTTAACCTCTCTCTCAAATTAATTAAAAGTTAACAAATATTGAATCGATTGGTCTGGAATAATCAATTCAATACAATCAAATCGAGTAACCAAATCTTTGGAATTAGAATTAAATAGATCTAGAAGAAATTCAATACAAAACTATAAACTTAGGAATATTCTCAAACACAATTAAAAGCACATGAATCCAACATTAACAAAAATAGAATTACAAAGAATGATAGAAGAAAAATTCATAGACAAGTATAATCCCTTTCTCCTTTGCAATCTTCATGATAACATTCCTCTTTCTCTTCAAGGTTTCTTTAATCCACCTCATTCTTGGTGTTCTTGAACTCTCTAGGAGTTTTCTACTAGTATGACTAATATGTGTATACCATGAAAACTATGAATACTATTTTTGGATTGTTGTTCTCTTGTATTTATAAGAGTTTAGATTGTTATATTGAAAAGTTACTACAAGAGTCCTAATTCATGGTTGAAATAGTTCCCAAAAGATCTCACTGAAATTGCCAAATTCTGTTTTTAAGAGTAATTTCTGCCATCATGATTCATGAAAACATAAAAGAGACGACGCTAGTTCGGGTGCTTGTGTAGGCGCGCGTTCAATTCTGGAAATTTCGTTCTCTTTTGATTTCTCAGTAAGCCGGCCCATGGCTTGCACAAACCAGTCCATGGATTGAATAGCTTGTCCATGGCTATAAAAGCTGGTCCATGTCTTTGCTTTTTTCTTGTTTTTTCTCCACCCAGCCAGCTATGGCTTTGTTTAATGGCCAGCCATAGCTGTGCATAGCCATGCCTTGGCTTTGTTCTATTTTCATCTCTATTTTTTGCTTCTTTCCACTAGTTTTATCCAAGTTTTTCACCATATTCCTCAAACATTAATCCTGCACAAAAAATATATCAAAGTGAAGGGAATTAATAGCATTTGATCTAAAAATCAATCATAAATGCATCACAAATGCCCTCAAAATATATGTGTAATTTGACCCTATCACATACCTAAAACAATGGGAACATTCTTGGATATATCTATTTTTCAAGCCCTTATCTGAATATTTTTGCATTATACACATTTCCTCTTGTCGATACAATTTAGGGCAATCACATGAAGCAGGGACTGTCCAAAACAATAAGAACATTCATAGGCTTGTCTTATTTGCACAATTTTTTCTAGAAAAATATGCGATTCACCATTTTCTCTTTGCCTAGATTTTCTTGTACAATCATCACTATAAAAAAAGAGCAATTTTGCATGGCTATGCAATTTGCAACGAGATTAAACTTTTTTACATTGTTATTTTTCTGACCAAAAAAAAAACTAATATGGAATGATCCAACTATTATGACATCTTTGTTTAACAATGCAATTATTGATAAAAAAAAAATGTTTTGCATCTAATAATTTTTGTCGTAAGTAATAATAATCAACTACAAATACTAAAAAGATAATTTTTGCATTAATAATTCTCATTGAAAATAAATTTTCTGTCAACAAAAATAAATTAATAATTAAAATCGTCAAATTTTCTCGATCTTCGAGAATAAAATATTTTTGATGCAACAAAATATGAGTTTTTAATTTTTTTTCTTTTTTTGAGACCACTTTATTTTGTCGAAAATAATGGACCAACACAATAATTAATTGATCACATGTAGCTGTGCTGCATTATTCTGCATGTGGGCAGCAATTTCATAAAGAACTGCAAAACTTATACATAGGACAGCAACTAAGAAAAACAGTCACAGAGATTAGATGTCCATGCCATATATCTTGCTCATACTTGAGACATTATTTGCCTCTCCAAAGAGATGCTCTCACTTTTCATATGCCAAGCATACTCCTCCATGCTACTAAGAAGTTCATCCACTGAAATTGTTTAGATTTTTGGAATTCTACTCTAACAAGCTTTTGACAAGAAGAAAGCACCTGTTCAGCATTTGTAAGCGGAGTCCCAAGTTTAAGCTTCATTCTTTCAATCCCTGTACTAGTTGTACTATCCAAAATGCTGTGCCAGTACTTTTCAAGTTCATAGAAGCTGCTAAATATCCAATCGGAGTTGGTCATTAATCATTTGTCATACTTGCCTAGAACATCAAAGGAAGCTGAAAATTTTGCTTCAAGAGCACTCTGTGCAGAGACCGGATATAACGCCCCAGTTTCAACATCTAATAGTTTCTGAGCATTTTCTCTGACAAAGGCAATAGCTTTCTCAGGCTGCATTGGTCATAGAAATGAACCATCTAGATGGTTCACACACCCAGGGTACAACTCACATTCAGTACCTTCTAGTAATTTGAAAAAAGGTTTTAGTGCTCTCATTTGTCCCAATTAAACCCTCATCAGCTAATGTTTGAGATTTATGTGATTATCTAGGCAAGATTATATTAGAGGATATTAATATATAGGAGCCCTGCAAACCATTTCTCATCTCTCTTTGCTGCATTATTAAGTTCAAATTATTGATTCATTTTTTATAGAGAAGAATAGCAAGTTGGTCTAAACAGGTTGCAAGTACAAATAAGCTTTTGGTTGTAATTCCAAGATCTTCTAGATGCTAGCTTTTGATTGACATATTTTGTACCCAAGCTGTCTCTCTTAAGTACATAATTATCACATTAAAACCATCAAATTTCAGTTTTATTCTTCTACTGCTGCTATCAATTTTAGCAATTTTAGAACATTAAATTTTCAATTTTAGCTCTGAGCATCGCAAGGCAAAATTTTCAAATCCCTGTAGAATCTTCCAAATCCAATATAGTGCAATTATCTAATTCTTCACTTCTAATCTTGAAAAAATTCTCCCATCACCAGAAAGATGCAATTGCAAGGAAAAAAATTAACAAAGAAACTAGAAATTTAAATTCTGCACCAGAATCAAATAAGCATACAAATATCTTACTTGAGATACGTTGCTTATGACTGGGGAAAGAATCGGAACCATAGAAAAGGGGTCTTCTTTGAATTTCCAGCATTTTTTGAATGACTTTAAAGAAGAAAAATATAGAAATTATTACACTTTTTTTAAAGGAAAATCAAACAGCCCATTTAAAATTGCATCAGTGCAAAATTAGTACTAACAAAAATTGGTAACCAAAAGTGAAACTTGAGCAGAAAAATAGGATAAAGAAGGCGGAAAAAAGAATGAAAGACAAAGGTACTTACCGATACACAACCAGTAGTAGCGACAACTTTGATCTAAGAAAATAGTTACCTTCACAACAATTCCAAACCAGTGTTTTAGTGAAGCATGAAAGAGAAACCGAACACCAAATTAAAAACCTGAGTTAAAGCTATAGCAAAAATATAGTCAGAGGTTTGAAGAGAATAGGAAGGAGGAATCATGGGATGGAGAGATTTGTGAAGGAGCGGGAAGCCAAAAAAATGGTTTCCCGGGGAAGCCAAAAATGATTTCAGGCTCAACGAAAAAGGAGAATAATTTTTTTTTTTTTTAACTCATTCTATATTAATACTAAAAAAAATCGTTCAATACTAGAAAAATATAAATACAAATTTTTGGACCACAAAATTCATCTAATATTTGCATTGGCCATGAAATGATGTAGTTATTTCCTAGGAAACTACCAGATAACTAATTGCAAAAGTTTCTCTTATAGGTAAACTTACCATTGCATGTAAACTATGATTTCATCTGACCTCTAATATTTTGCTGGTTCAACCATTGAATAGAAACCATGCAATGAGGCACCTTGGTGAGATGGATAAAATCCCCATTTGACATATAACAATGTCTTGAAATAACTGCTTTTCCTTGACTAGATAATGTTGAAAATGATAACTTTGGGAGTTAATAAATTTTAACTCATGATTAGTTAGTCTAAAACAATTAATGAGAGTTATTCTTGATATGTTAGAGATTATTTTGATTATGGTAGAAGCCATTTTCATGGTGAAAATCCATAATTAAATATCATTAAAGTTGGGTGTTTAACCATTTTGGAACTTATGTTAAATATTAGTCTCATATGGGAAAAGTTGAGGAGTATGAAAGTCTTTATATACTAAAAGGTTTTCTTATATAATTGATAGAAAAACCCAAGGTAGTGGGGCTGTCACACCCGCGCTGCCCGCCCAGTTCGGGCTTGGCCCATGCTTTCACGTTCCTCTCTTTTTATTTAGACTAAGTAACTCTAATTTGAAAAGGAAAAGGAAAGATTAAAACTGATTAGAGTTAGGTTTCCTAATTCGGATTGATTTTAGATTTTTCCAGAGGCAATATTAGAAAGGGAAAAAGAACAAAGCCGCCGCTAGTGTTTTTTTTAGTTTTACTTCCTTGAGAGAAAAAATCGCCACTTCGATTCTCTCTATCACGGCCCATAGTATTTTGACTGAACAAAACTGGTGAACTAGTGAGATTTTTTAGGTGATCGCAATGGGTGTACGTCGACGGCGATCTGAAACCGTCTTATCCTGCAAGAAAAGTTGCTGTACCCATCACACCGGAGTATGGCGAATAATTTCTTGAAGGCAAAATAGTATTGAACTGATGATTCAGTCAGCATTTCTATCTCTCACATCACAGCTTGTCTAGAGGAGAGTCGGTGCCGGGTACGTCTAGTGGGGTCAGAACTGAGTATGTTCTGGCGGAACAGCGCTACTATATGTTCCTGTCCTGCGAGTAAGTCTCTCAGGTCCATTACTGACTTATTTATTAATTTTGAATTCTGTTTGGTTTCTTTACACTTGGACTGTTTGGCCTTGCTAGCTTTATTGATATTTGATAATTGCATTTGTAGAGCCCTAGTCGGGTATATGCGGTGCTTATTCAATTCAATTGAGTTGCCTGCCTGTACTCATCAGTACCCTGTTTCTAAAAGTCTTCAAGAAGTTATTCTGCAATTTTTTGTTTGTGTGCAATGGCCAGTTTGTCACGTACTACTTCTACTGCGTATTAGCCTTTGGTTGACTTGAATGGTTTGCCAGACAAATTTGGTCCAGGGCAGAATTTCAAGCCTTGGCAACAACACATGAAAATTTAGTTGACCATAAGGGGCTTGTTGTGAAACCCCACCGAAAGCCAACCCTAGAGTAAGGGGGTCGGGATGCATATCATATTATTTTGCATGAATATATATGTTTTTGAATGATTTTATATGCTTTAGAATTGTGGACTATAGGTTAAAATGCTTAGTGATGCTTATTGAGTAGGAGGGGTAAAATGGTAATTTTGCTTGAGGTCCGAATAGGAAGATAACTTGAGAATTAAATATGAAAAATATGTGGGTGAGAAAATAAGAATAAGAGTTGTTGTGGTTTAGTGGTTAGAGCTTTGGAATTAATCTCTAAGGTCATGAGTTCAAATCCCATCATTTAAGTTTTATCATGATTATCTTAATTAAGTTTGAATTTTTGTTTCTTGCATTCCATAAAAATAGGAATGTTGTCTTAGGGGAGACATGAGGAGAATGTTCTAAATCTTATCATTGTGTCCTAAAAAGAATTCTAGGGGAATTCTTGTTCTATTTATTACCTCTAGCTTTGTCCTAGTATTTCCATAATTCAAATGAACCAAAACCCATCAAATCTTTCTTTTAAATTCCAAAAAAAAAAAATTTGTGATAATTTCTCATCCTTGAATTTCGAAAATCAATCTTGGAGGAGGGAGGTTGGCCGAAAATAGGGGGGGGGAATAGGAAGGGTTTCCAAGAGAAAACAATCACCATGATAGAACCTTCAAATTCACCTTAATGTGGTTCATATTTTAGTGAAGGAAAATCTGGAAATTTTCCAGAATTTTTGCAGACCATCTCTTCGAAAAATTCAGCCAGTAAACCCACTCATTTTCTACCAGAAAAATGGTCATTTCATGTGGCTTGAAGGTTGGAAAATCTGTACAATTTTCGGACTGCACAAACTGTGCAAAACCAGGAAAACATTTTGGGCATTTCGCAGCTTTCAACCAAGAAAATGAAACTGTTTTAGTCCATCTTCAAGCCAGCAAAACTCCTCTGTATTTCTCCAGAAAGAAGGCTGAAAAATCACCTTTGGAAGACCTTCAAACCCCCTCAAGAACCAGCTACAAATCGGGTTGAAGAAGTGCGAAAATTCTACACAGAAATTCTTCACCAATCTTCGAAACTTTAAACAACTTGAAACCAGAATTTTTCCAGCTTTGCTTCCTTCAAGCCTAGGTTGAAAATCACCCTCCAACTTCTGTAACATTGATCCTTGTTCAGCCATGGACTGAACATCATTGACCTTCACACTTACCTTGAATACATGGACTCCATAACCACACCTCAAAACCCTCCTAAGATCACTCCATTCAAACTTTTTTTGAACTTCAAACTAATTTCAGAATTTTACTCCATGGAAACACACTTGTATCAAGCTAATGAACCAGAATTTTCTCTACCATTTAAGACTAAATTTCGGCCAGCCTTGGAGCAATATTGACCTCCATTCATTTCATCAAAACCACCTTGTTTAGCCGGCACCATTGAAGAGCATAGACACCTTCCTTGATCAAACACCATAACTAACCTCCTACCTTAAACAACTTCACAACTTTCTCCATTAAATTTCAAAAAAATCTGATCACTCTCTCTCCCACAAGCTGAAAACCGAAACTCCCCTTCACCCTAGACCATTCGGCCAGCACCCTACCAGATTTCGTGTAGCATTTCTCCCACACTCTCTCCATTTTTACCAAGAACACCAAGAACATACACTAAACTTCTTCAAGCCTAAACCTACTCTAAACACCTCCAATCACTCTCAAATACTCCAGATCACTTCTATTTAATCCCTAGACTTCATTTCTAGTATTTATAACACAAAACCACGCCAACAAGAATTTTCAATCGGATCAAAATCAGCTTTTTCCTTGAAGGTCTCAAGAACATCAACAAGGTAAATCAAGAACAACCTTCTTGTTCATCCTCTTCTATTCAATTCTCTATATACCTCTCTCTCTCTCTCTCTCTCTCTCTCTCTCTCCTCCAACCAAAATGGTTGATCAACCATCAACCATGGTTGTTTTTTCGTGGGATCACTCAAGACTCTCCGTCGCGCGTGGACCTTCTTTAGTCTTCACTATAGTACTCGTCAATCAAGTAATTATTCTCAAAACCTTCTTTTTAAATTCCAAAATCATGTCTCTTAGGAGGTGATAGGAAAATAGAATATGAATGGGGGATTGAGTATATGCATGTGGATTAAGGGGATGGAGTTAAGACATGATAATTGTTGTATATGACTAAGTTGTATGTATTTTCTTTTGAATCAATGTATGTTCTTCGTGCTTGATTAATTTTATGGATGTTTGAAGCATGTTAGACATCATGACACCAAAGGTGATTAGGCTCTTATATTTCTATTTTCCATTGAAGCCATTAATGATGATTATGCCTAGAAGAAAGTTAGCATTGTGATAGTATGTGATAAGTCAAGCATGTGTTCATGAATGGATTGGTTTATTATTTGATGTTGGAGAATGTGTTTAAGGATCTCTTCTAGCAATAGGAAAGTCATGGTGAGAGATTATTTTCTTGTTAAGTCTAGGTTATTTTTATTAACAAATTTTATTACTTTAATTAGAATTACTATTATATTTTTCTCTATAAAATTCGAAACTCTAGGAAGATTTGGATTGGATTATTAATTGGAATATTAATATTTTATTTATCAAATAAATAAAATCTTTTATTAAAAATAATATATATGTATAATAATAGATAAATCTTTTATATAAATAATAATAAATAAAATATTAGAATGGGTTAATGACCTTGTAGGCCCTAGTTAAAACTTTTACCTATATTCCTAAATATCATTTATATTAAAATCTATTTGTTATTTATTAATTAAAAATTTAAAATGATTCATTTATTATTAATTTCATTTATTACTAATTATTTATTATCTATTAAAAAAATTAATTAAAAATTAATTGTAATTTATTATTTATTTACAATAAAGCTATTTTTAAATTACCATTTATTAATATTATTTAGGGCTTAGTATTATTGAATATTCAAACCTTAGTTTATTTATTAATAATAACACTCAAGAATTATTAATTGAGTCTATAATTTATTAGCAATTATTTTAGAACCCTAAGTTATTTTAACTTATCAAACTAGACTTATTTTATAAAATTTTTTATCATCTAGCCTTAAAGCTTAGGACATTAGGGATGTGATGGTAATAAGTTGAACTAGGATTACTTGTGTAAGTGAATTTAGCTTGAGTGTAACATTATATTTTGTGTTTATCCCAGGCGGGGTTGGATCAGCCTTGGAAGACTCTTGAATTTGAGCAAGCATGGAATCAGGTAAGTTCCTGCATGGAATTATTTAAAGACTAAAACTTACTGTGGTAAGCCAAATGAGATGTGTATGGACATTCTTTATATAAAGGTAATTAAGGACTGTTTTTCCTTTTTATTCCAGTCAACCAAATCATTTGAAAATCAAACAAGCAGTTTTACACAAAATGCCAAATTCTTTCTAAAACCCAACTTTGACAAGAATTTTAGAAACCCTTAATTGCTATTTCCAAATAAAACAATGTGTGATAAATTTTCTCCCAAGTGGAACAATCAACGTTGAGTACTCAATAAGGGCAGACTACCGAACTAGTCTTTGAATGGTTAGGGTAAGTCTCTCAGTAGGTGGCCACCTCTGATGGGTGAGTCCTTCTTGGATGGGATGCCAGTCCGGTAGGTCATGCCGGTCCGAGCTAGCAAGTTTCAGTCATGTGGACTGTGTATTTTCAGAGTGGACAACTGGTAAGTTTGGGTGTAGAGATGGAGGAGTATCTCACCCGGTGTAGAGATGGAGGAGTATCTCACCCGGTAGGCCATACACCTACCTTTTGTCAGCTTCACAAAGTGTGGCATTCTGACCGTTATTTAGTCATGTGGCCTAACGTGTGGTAACCCATGGATATCCATTTGAGTGGTTGTATTTATTGTGCACATGTGTGGTTTGAAAAGCAAAACACCACTCTTAATTTGAATACTTATTTAATGCTTGCCAGCACTTTTCTTTATGAAATTTTTACAACTTGCATACATGAATTATTTTACCTGAAACACTCAAAGCACACACTGACTTACTGAGATTTTTATCTCACCACCTTTTATGCCACGTTTTCAGGAAGATCCTACTGTGGAGGTCATTATCTAGATTATTGCCTATGCTTTGAAGACTCGTGTTATTTTCTTTATGTGACGTTTTGAGAGATTGTTGCAAACAATTTATTTTGGATTTGTACCAGTATTTATCTTTTGGGTTGTAATAAGTTTAAATTTTAAAGTCGTTGTTTTATTCTGTTCTATGTAACCTAGTTATAAAGACCCCTTGTCCTCTAGACGGGGTGATATCCCCGGCCCTGATGGGCCTAGGTAGTGGGGTGTTACACTTGTTGTCAGTAGTGCAGGTAGACAGACCCATACCAACTGATATGCATCCTAGAGTAGTTGAAATTACTGCATGGGATGAACGAAACAATGTGGGTAGAGGGTCAATACTGTCAGCATTGACAAATGCTCTATTTGTTGTCTACTGTTCTAAGTTCTACATAGCAAAGATGCTATGGGATGAGTTGGATATGAAATATAATATCGAAGATCAAGGTTTGGAAAGGTATTATATCTCCAAATTTCTGAAATTTCAGATGGTTGAGGGCAAGTCTGTGACTGAACAGACTCAAGAGTTACAATTGATTATTCACTCTCTTTATGAAGTGGATATGGAACTTCCTGAGAAGTTCCAAGTGATGTCAGTAATAGAGAAATTTCCTAAGTCTTGGGAGGACTTTGGTATGTCTCTCAAACATAAGATGGAGAAAATTTCTCTAAACGATTTGATAAAATCAATATCCATTGAGGAGCAACATAAGAAGAATAGTTATATTGTGCCAGTGGAGTCTAATGTCCATGTGGTGACTACTGGAAAGATGTGCAATAATAAGAGAAATGTGGGGGTTAATTCAAACTCTAAAAACATCAACAAGACAAAAGGCAACGCCAAGAAGAAACTGAAAGCTAACAAACCTTGCTGGAATTGTGGTCAGGTTAGACATTGGGCTATGGACTGTTTGTCTAAAAAGTCTAAAGTTAAACAAAGATCAAATTTTGAAGCCCAAGTCAATGTGGTGGTAGAGGAGACTAGTCAAGTGGAAGCTAATTTGAGTACAAACCTTGTTGAGGTTTGTACTATTGAGGTTGAAACTGTCATCACTATTTTTAATGATGAAGAAAGGTATGTTTTTGTTAACCCAGAAGTATTTACTATTTATGAGCCACATGAATGATTAGTTGATACTGGAGTAAATGTGCACGTTTGTGGTGATAAATTACTTTTTGTGTCTAACCAGCCTATTAAAGAAAAATCTGTGAAGATGGGAAACTCAACTGTAGCCAATATGTTGGGGATTGGACGTGTGGACTTGAAGTTTCCTTCAGGGCGTGTTCTTTCTCTTTATAGGGTGCAATATGTTCTAACAGTTCGTAGAAATATTCTTAGTGGTTCATGTTTAGTTAGAGAGGATTATGAATTCATTTTCAAATGTAATAAAAGTGATTATGCCCTACAGTTCTTTTATTGGCAAATGTTATTTGTCAAATGGTTTGTTTAAATTAAGAGTTAAACCATTTGCTTCTGATTTGAATAAAGTTTCTTCTGTTAAAAATTCTGTTTATCCTATGGTGCACATTATTGAATCCACTGATGTTTGGTATAGTAGACTTGGACATTTAAATTTAGATTCTATTAAAAGAATGATGAATTTAGACTTAATCCCTATACATTCAATTGATAAGAAGAAAAAATGTCAAGTG
The DNA here is from genome assembly GCA_026120185.1 of Voacanga thouarsii. Taxonomy (NCBI): domain Eukaryota; kingdom Viridiplantae; phylum Streptophyta; class Magnoliopsida; order Gentianales; family Apocynaceae; genus Voacanga; species Voacanga thouarsii. The sequence goes on from JANUWF010001161.1 coordinate 2,407,924, forward strand.
TGTGCGAAAGCTCATACAACCAGGAAATCCTATTATTCAATTGAAAGGGATTCAGAAATATATGATTTAGTTTACACAGATATTTGTGAATTCAATGGTTTGTTGAATAGAGATAATAAGAAATACATCATTACTTTTATTGACGATTGCAGTAAATATTGTTATGTTTATTTACTTAAACAGAAAGATGAAGCACTTGAAATGTTTCTCATATTTAAAAATGAAGCTGAAACTCAAATTGAGAATAAATTTAAAAGGTTAAGATCTGATAGAGGTTGAGAGTATAGGTATAATCAATTTGTTGAATATTGCCAAAGTAATGGCATAATTTATGAGGAGACACCCTCTTATTCTCCCAAGTCTAATAGGATTGCTGAATTGAAAAATAGAACGTTTAAAAATATGATCAATAGTTTACTTTTGAATTTTAGATTGCCTAAGTATATAGGGGGTGAGGCTTTGAATACAGCATGTCATATTCTGAATAGAGTCCCTCACCACCATTGTTTGGTTGGTTAACCTCCATATCGTCTCTTACCCTTTGTCTAGCCACCTTTAGAATATTTGTTAATGTCCTCCCGATCTCAAGATCAAGATCTACTATGTCGTCTTTAGATAATTAGGTCATACACTAATGGGTAGATTTACAGAGAACGGAAGATAATGTGAATATAGAATTTACAAGTTAATCAATTACGGCACATGCACAAATTAAGTTATGAAAATTACAACATATAGTGAAATTAAATTACAATTATACAAACAACAAAATATAGCACCTATTCATACAGGGAACATATATATACATTCACATATTTATATATAGACATATAAACATATAAACATGGTTAAATAAACAAAAATCATTAATCCATCATTTAGTCAAGTTTTAATTAAAATATTAATCCCAAATTACATATACGAGTCGGTATACTCATCGCAAGCATAGTACAGGGAATAAACGAGTATCGATCCTTAAAGGAACAGGTACACACTAGTCAATTTCAATTCATTGTTTATCCGACCTAATAAAGTGATAAGATAATAAAAAGAAAAATTAAGAAATATGTACAACTCAAGGATATAAGGACATGCAATTTAGACAACTATCTTAGAAAACATTACAGTGATTCATTTTAGCAACTATTTCAATTAATCATCATTTTGGCATCATAAAGGAATTAGAAAGAGCTTAATCATTTCCCAAGTCATAAACTCACAATTTCATGATTAAATTAGTAGATTTCCCAATTAAGGTAACATAACTAAAAAGATCATTAAATTCATCCTTCAACAATTATCCCTATACTCTAGGTGACAATGAATATGAAATCAGCCAATAACCCTATACCATAGGCGAAATTAACTAATCTTTGATTACTTTGGTTCTTTGTCTTAACTTTGTTTCCCAAGTCCATTAAGAAATAACAAATATGAAATTAATAAAGTTAAATTAGCTCCTAACATCGTTTTCCAAGCCAATCTAACTTCGTCGCTTTTTCTATAATTACAAGTCATCATACACCAAGAGTGATAGAAAATTGATCAAATAGCTAAATTAATGGGAAAAAAAAATCATGAATCCAAAAATAATATTAAATTACAATGAAAGCATTAATTACATCATTGTTCTAGAGAAAGTAACAAAGGCAAAAGAAAGAACTCATAGCTAAACCCTCATTATTTTCTTTGAAAACCTTCTTGAATAATGCTCCTTAAATGATGAATCTCTCCTTCTTTGAGTAATTGGCATCTTAATCCTTTATTTCACACCTTTCTGTTGTGTTTTTCTTGTCTAAATAGGCTCCATTGATACCCAAATTCGTGGCTTGAGAAGTCTTGTTTGAGTAGAATTCAAAATAACAAAATCCTTTGGAAGATACCAAATTGTGCACAAAATCATCACTGTACAGATTGGACCTAGCACCGGGTCACTTCGACCTACTTGGTGCCAGGTGCATTTTGGTTTGCTCATAGACGTTTGCTCTGTTTTTGCTCTGTAGACCTAGCACCTGGTGCACTATCTTCACCTGGCACTAGGTACATGCTGGAAATTTATACTTTTTGCTCAAAATCTCTTAAATCCTACACAAATTCATCAAAACACTTTCTACAAGCAAGATATCAAATAGAAAGGAATATGCCTAGTTACTACATCAAAAGTATCTCATGTTAGCCTCAAATAACTTGTAAAATAGTGATGAATTTAGTCTCTATTGAGCCTTAGTATTGTTGGTGAAGAAGAATTATAGAACCCTATGTTTGTGTATTGATTATCATGGGTTGAACAATCTAACTATTAAGAACAAGTATCCTTTTCCGCTTATAGATGAGTTGTTTAATCAACTTTAAAGATCATGTGGCTTTTCAAAGTTCGATTTCAGAAAAGGATATTATCAAGTGTGGAGAAGATATATTGAAGACTGCATTTAATAAGCGATATGGACAATATAAGTTTAAGGTGATGTCGATTAGGTTAATGAATACCTCAGTTACTTTCATAGATTTGATGCACCATATTTTTTGAATTCATTTAGATAAGTTTGTAGTGATCATCATTGATGATATCTACATATGTTCTAAGAGTCTGGAAGAATATGTAGAATATTTGATGTTGGTGCTAGAAAAGTTGAGAGAACATCAGCTTTATACTAAGTTTAGCAAATGCAAATTTTAGTTGGATTTAGATTTATTCTTAGATCATATAGTGACAAAAAATGAGATTAAAGTGGACTCGATAAAAGTGGAAGTAATTGCCACTTGGAAACAACCAAAGAATTTAATGGATATTCGAAAGTTCTTGGGATTGAAATGATATTACAGATGTTTTATTAAGGGATTTTCAACTCTTGCATCACCATTGACTTGACTTTTACATGAAATATGATATTTCTAGGAAATGATAAGTGTGAGAAAAGTTTTCAAGAACTTAAGAAGAGACTCATATCCACACCTATGCTAAGTTTACCAAAAGAAGGGAAATCTTATGCTTTACATAGTTGTAATGCCCCTCCACTTTTTGTACTCAAATGGTTACTACTTTATAATAAAATAATATATGTATGGATGCCTAGAATAAGAAATCCTCTATTTAACTAAATTAATATTCTAGAATGATAAAAATTCTAAGGGACGTCGAAGGAATTTTCGATCACAAATTGAGAAAAACTAGGATAGAATTTGAAAATTTTGAGAGACACCAAAATGCTTAGTATAATGTACAGATTTGATTGGTAGAATAAAATATTTTACTACCTAGGATGAATAAGTGACACTAATTGCGGTTAATTTTGTAGAAGTATGGCTAACTATGGTTAAATACAATTAAAATTTGGTGGACCATTCTAATACCCTGCAATTTTAACCTTCGATTGACTGCTACTTGTAATAGGATGAGAATTTGTATTAATGGGCAGAACAAAAGATGATCAGTATAATGAAACAGATGTTTTGGTATAATAGCATTTTGTCGGGACCTGAATGTAATTATTAAATTTGTTTTACTCGTACCGTAAAACGTCAGAAGGATTCTACTATTAATAAAATAAGAATTTGAGGGTACATTGTCAATGAAAATTGATTAGTGTGATGAAACACACGTTTTGGTATGAAATAAGTTATTCGGGTCACTGGGGGCATTTTTGTCATTTTAACTACGCTTGTGACTTTGACCTCAAATTTGATCAAGCTAAGAAAGAATTAGAGAATTTAAGTATTACCAATGAATTCAATGGAATTTTTGGAGTTGAATGGTGAAATAAAATATTTTTCCACTTTGGACTTGATTTTGGTCATTTTTGAGAAAAAATTGAAAACGCGGTCAAAAATTTGTATGTGTGGCTTCTTGTGATTGGTGGCCAAGTACAAGTGTCAAATAATTAGAGGATTCTTGGAATATTCATGTATGCAAAAGTTAGTAGAAAAATTTTATAAAATAAAAATAAAATAGATGAAAACAAATGAAATTTTAACAAGTGTAAAGTAGCTGCCAAACAATTAATGAAATGAAATGCAATTGGTCCTCAATTTGACCATTTTGAGGTGGTGAGATTGATGGAAACTGGAAGCCACAATAACTAGAGGAGAAGAGAAAAAAAGGGAGAGAAAATAAGAAAGAAAATGTTGAGAAAATTAAGGAAACTTGGAAAAAAGAGAGAAAATATTGTTCTTGAGAAGTTAGAGGTTCTTGGACGAAATTCAAGCTAGAACACCTCATACACAAAGTAAAATCCTATGGTTCAAGAATTAAAGTTGTAGATTTCGTTACGGTAATCGTTTTGATAGAAATTATCATATGAAAATGTGAGAGTGAGACTTTGTGTGTGCAAGTGTGTGTACCGGTTGGATGAAGGATCTAAAAACTATATTTTGTATGGTGAATAAGGGTATTTGAATGGTGATTTAAAGGATTGTTCACGATTGCAAAGAATGATGGTAGATTTGTGATAAAAACGGGGTTAAACCTTAAAGAAAATAGATTATGATTGTTTTTTAACATTGATGTTGATTATATGTTATTTACATAAGAACTTTGTGGCTTTCTTTAATATGAAAACATGAAGAATTAAGGTTGTTTGAAGGGAAAATGAAGCAGATTAAGGGTGATATAGGTGTTATAAATCAAGAAGCACAAGTAGGTGAAGTTGTTTTGTGAAAATGGATTAAAAACCAGAAAAATACTGGGGTTGTTTTTGCCTTGTATCGTGTCACGGGAACCAGGACTTAGAAAAGGGTTTACATTGAAATAAAGTTAATAGTCTTATGGTCATTTGGTATATCATCGAATAAATCAGAGTTGTGGATTGAAAGTTATGTGCGAAACATAATTGTGTGTCAAAGCAGTGAAATTTCAGGATTAAGGTTGGAAAGTGAATGAAATTAAGGAAGATTAATTGGATAATCTTGGGATGAAATAAATAAGAAACATGAAGTTAATTCATTGTTAATGAAGGGAGGAATGATATGGAAATAGGAAAATGAAAGAATTAAACAAACGACGTGAACGAAAGTTGAACATTTTTCTTAGCCATCAGCTAGCCAACGGACCCGTAGATGAAACGTCGACTGGACATTGGCTAAACATCGGTTAACCATCGGCTACTTTTTGACCAAACACGATTTAACATAAAAATGATATTTGGTGTTGGTTAATCAGTAAACGGTCAACGATACGTTGGAAACGATGAGAACGGTAGGCGAACGGCCCGTGAACGGAAAAAGTTATTTAGGATACAAGGTGAGTCCCATTGAGTTCTAAAATCTTTTGAAAGACAGTATGCTTTATTTTTCCATGAAATGTTATGTCTTACACCATTTTGGAAATCCTTGGATATATTTAAGGTTTTTCTGAATGAGATTTATTTTATGCCATTTTCAGCTTGAATGAACATCATAATTTTCTTGGATACCTTAATGAATGATTAAAGCATGAATATGTGAATTTAGTCCTTTTGGGATGAAATATTTGGGATTTTTGGAGAATGGTGAATTTCGAAAATTGGGTATCCATGAAATGACTAGAATGCCTTTATTGGAACATTTTTAAGGAAATATGATTGGAAACGTGAATTTAATCCTCTTTAAGGATTAGAATTCTAGATTTCTTAAAATAAGTTCCTTTTGAAATCGGGTATTTGAAAAATGACCTAAATGTCCTTATCAGAATATTTTATGGAAACTTTTGGAATCGGGTATTCGGTAAATGACCAAAATATCGTTATTAGAACTTTTGTTAACTCTTTTCAAATCGGGTAAGGGTAAAATGATTCGAATATCCTTGGAGATGAATTTTGAGATTGGGTACGGGTGAAATAACCCGCGCTTGGAAACTTGTCTTATTGTGCGAAAAGAACATTTCACCCTATTTCGACATGGTTTTGGAAAAAATGATCTCTCAGTATGAGATTGAGTGTTGGAAAATGACCTGTTGTGAAAACTATTTTATTGGTCTGGTGTGCCTATGGAATGACTGAAGGGCTATCGATATTTGGAAATAATTATTTGGCTTGCGAGTCAGTAGGATTAATTTTTGAAAAATGATACTTTTGCCCCAAAAATGTTTGATTTGGAAATCTTGTGGGATCAAATAACCCACTGGCCTGATCAGTCAGTAGGGGATGATATTGGTAGCATTAAGTACCCAGCAAGAACTTTGATGTTTGTACTAGCTCAAGATAGACGACCCCATATAACCTAGCTTGTTCTGGGATTTGTCTTACTCTAAACAGGGCAGTAGGATATTAAGATGAGTCATCCTGGCTAGCTGTTTAGCACTTAGCAATTGCCTTATACCTGCAGGCATGTTGTTTGTGAGTTGATCGTTGAATGCCGTACAAGAAAATTTGGTAGCGTTTGACTCCTTGCTGCCTCAATGGTGATTGATGTCAAGATTGGGATCCTTGGCTTACTATGGCAAGTAAAAGATTTAGTGTGTTGCAGTACACTTAGTATGACGTGGTATACTTGTTATTTATTCTTGATAGTAAGCTGCGGTGTACTTACATTTCTGGCAACACATGGTCGAGTGCTATAGGCTGCGGTTTAAGCACAATGAGATGTGGTGCCGAAGGTGAAGCTTTGTGTGCTTTGCATGCAGGTTGACCTTCTGTTGGAGAAGTGCATTTAATTTTGAAAATTGGGGTAATTATTTGAAACTGAAGCCCAATTTTCCAAAAATTATTGAGTTCTAAAGAAACTCTTCTTTAAAGAGTTTTAGAATTGACTTCACTGGTTTTCAGATAAAAACGTGACAATATTTTACTTTATCTGTTTTATGAAGCACTAGCACAAATAGGACTCACTGGTTGATTTGTCACTCACACGTATCTTTTATCTTATTATTTTGTAGGACTCGGAGTCGAGCAGACTGATGGATAGAAAGGCAATACCACAGTAACAACAGTTTAGGTTCTTTTGCTTTCTTTTTTCTTTGTGTATCTTATTACTATTGTAGTATGGAGAATATATGTACGAGAGTACCTGTTATATATATATATATATATATATATATATATATATATATAAGTTGGTTGTATCAGTCTGGGCCTTGTCCTTATTCTTTTGGTTATTCGTTATAAAGACCCTTTGACTGGTCAACTGGACAGGGCGACACCCGGTGTTGGTATGCTTCTATTGTTATTTTTAGTAGGGGTGTTACTATTGGTATCAGAGCATAGTTATTATAGAACTGTGGTATCATTTTAGGAGTTAATAGAACCCTTTTATCTTGTTGGTATGATGGATAAGAACGACAAGGGTAAGCGCCCAATGGAAAATCGTAGTGATGATGGGAAGAAACAGATAGGTGAGAGTTTTGGTATGAAGAAACCCAGGAAGATTAGGATGATCTACCGTGAAGGTGTGCTGGGACGTTTCATGTTGACAGGACCTAGCCCTGGTCGTCGTCTCGCCTCCTGTCTTGTTGGCAGCGGGTTTGACCCAGCAGTGCCTGTCGTTCCACCATTTGCACGAGACCTTGTTCTAGAGGGGACGCCTACTCTGGAGAGGATGCCGTCGCCATTTAGCCAGGAAGGGTAGGTAGGCAACGATTCTACTGATGCCTATGTTAATGTTGAGCCACACCATCATAATGATGATGATGGGGACTATAACACCCCACTACCTAGGCCCACCAGGGCCAGGGATGTCACCCCGTCCAAAGGACAAGTGGTCATTATAACTAGGTCACACGAATAAAATAGCGGAATAAAAATAATACTTTAACTTAAAATTTATTACATCCCAAGAATAAATTCATGAATTCTCAAAAGAAAAATAAATCCATAAATAAAATTATCTACTCGCAACTCCCTTAAGCAATACATAAAAATAAATGACAACATTCTCTTCCAAGGCAAATAACACTAGCTACTCATCCCCACAGCAGAATCGACCTGAAATCATGGTAAAAAGGTGATGAGATAGAAATCTCAATAAGTTCGTGTGTGCTTTGGGTGTGCAGTGAAAACAGTTCGTGGATGCAAAGTGTGAAATCTTAATAAGAGAAATATCGGCAAGCAATAAACATTAGTCAAAAGCAAGAGTGGTGTTTTGGCTTTTCCAACCACACATAATCAATAAAAATCAACCACTTGAAAGAAAGGGTTATGTGTTATCATACTTTGGGCCCAATAACTGGTCAGAATGCCGACACTTTGTGTAGACTGACAAAAGGTAGGTGATCGGCCTACCGAACAAGATACTCCTCCTTCTCTATTCCCAAACAACAACCGGGTGTCCATTCTGGCATAACACAGTCACTTGACTGAAATAAAACTGCCAGCTCGGATCGGCATGACTAAGTAGTACTGACGTTTCTCTAAGTCGAGCTTATCTTTTGGAGGTGGTCTCCTGCCAGAAGACTCACTCTTGCTCTTAAAAACTAGTACTACTAGCCTACCCCTATTGAGTACTCAATATAACGTATTCCACTTTTGGGAAAATGAACATAACATAGTTCCACTTGAAAATGGCAATTAAGGATTTCCAAAGTATTTGTCAAAATCAGTTTTACAAAGAGTTTTGTATTTGAGTAAATCTGCTTATTGATTTCCAAATGATTTGTTTGACTAAAATAAAAAAGGAATCAATCCTCAATTGCCTTTATAGAAAGGAGTGTCCATGCACTCTACATTTGGCTTGCCATAATGAACATTTTGCATTAAACATGTTTTATGCAGGAGCTTACCTGATTCTTGCTCACAATAAGAGGTCTCCAACAGCCGACCTAACCCCGCATGGGGTAAATATAAACCACAATCAAACTCAAGCCAAAATCCACTTTCTCAATTTAAAACTAACTCAACTCACTACTACCATGATCCTAGTGCCCCAAGCTTTAAGGCCAAATAATAAAGGAAAAGGGTTTATAAGTTAAGGCTAATCTAATATTTAAAATAATTAGTGTTTTGGGAAATAGGTACTAATAAGATGAATGTTTAAATTTTACTAAGAAAAACTTAGAGTTTATTTGATGAAGAGCCCTAGGCGGTATTAGGTAAAATAATGATTTATTAATAATTATTTGCTAGAAAATAATTGATAACTAAAATTAGTTGAAAATAAATTTTAATGAGTCTTGATTGAAAGATAATAGATAAACTTTAATAGGTTTTGGTTAAAAGATAATAATTAAATTTTAATAATAAATATTTTACTTATTATGATTATTTTCATAAAAAGCTTTAGTTGATTTCATCATTTTATAGAATATCTATATGTTTTATTTTTCTAGCAAAAGCTATTATTTATTTGACTAAAATATCCTTATTATATATAATAATCCAAATCTACCCTTCCTAGGGTTCTTTGAAATTACTAGCCAAAAATCATAATATTAAATATTTATTGAAGAAATAAAATTAGCTTAGGGACAACTAGGTCATGATCATAATTCTATTGCTAACCACAATCATGAATATATTCACCCCTTCACATCATCAAATCATCCAAATCATGAATATAAGCAAAGATCCAAATTTACTAAGGCATGATCTAACCTTTACTAGCATAAATATAACCATGGCTTTAATAATCACATAAGAATATAAATCCTATTCATTATAGATGACATAATCTCTAGCATACTTAATCATAGAGGCATGCATTAAACCTTAAAACACCATACATTCAACCAAGATAATCAACTCATGCATAAATCCCATCTCCATCATATTCATACATATATTCATGCTTTAATCTCAACTCATCACAACAATACATACTCAAACCCTATTCATAATCCATCTTCTATGAACATCATCCTAGAGACATGAATCTAGAATTTAAAAGGAGGGTTAAAAAGGCTTACTTGATTGATGAATACCTTGAAGGAGTTTCGAATGGATCTCAACTCCTAGATGACTAGATCCGTCCAATGAAGATAAAGAAAGTATAGCCATTGGTGAAGAAGCCATTCGGCCAAGAAGGAGAGAGAGAGAGAGAGAGAGAGAGAGAGAGAGAGAGAGAGAGAGAGAGAGAGAGAGAGAGAGAGAGAGAGAGTCTATTAGCATGTTTATTCATATACATATTCATTAGAGATCAAAGATTAGAGAAAATGAAGTTGTTAGAACAAACCTACCTTGCAAGTATTCTTGATCCTTCATAAAAATTCTGGTTTTTGATCTAAAAGAACAAGTTGGATTTTAGAATTTGATGTTAAAAATGGTATGGATGGACTCATGGCAGTGAGTAGATGAATTTTGGAGTTTTTAGAAGAAGTTTGAAGTGATTTGGAGGGGTATTAGGCGAAAGGAAGGAGTAGGTGTTCTTGGTGTGCTATGTGTTCTTGAAGGTTTAAGAGAGTAGAGAGGTTTTGATTTGAAGCTGCCAAAATTCTAAAGGATTAGGGTTGGCTGAATTGTTTGTTGGATTTTGGTAGATGATTTTCTGGTTTGGAAGGGAAAAAGGAAATGCTAGTTGTTGAAATATTAAAAGAATGTCTTAAGCAATCAAATTTGGAAAGTAAATATAGCAAGAATATCTTTGATCATTAGAGAGCTTTTGGGAAGTTGCTGTGGCCGAATTGTTGTGCAGTGTTTCTGCTGGATGAAAACTGATTGAAGAGGGGTAATGGTGGCAGAAAAGATGGAGTGAAATGGTGAAGAATAAGTTTGGTTGTTTGAGGAACATTTTATGGAAAGTTGCCAAATTAATGTTGCTGGAATTTTGGTATCTAATCAAAACATGATTGCAGAGATTTACTGGAGAGATTTTCGAGGCAGCCATGTTTGATTTTCGTGCAGGAGCTTGGGGAAGACAATGGAGTTCTAATCATGGCTGTTTAAGAGTGGTTTGTGCAGAAGAAAGCTGAAGTTTCGGCTAGGGATGAATTAAGAAACAAAGCTGGAAATTTTCCTGTACAGAATTTTCGCAAGGTGCTGGAATTTCTGGACAGTTTTGGTTGCCATTTTCCAGTCAGCTTGTAGAGAGTTTGGAGGAGATTTCGGGGGTCTTTCAAGGCTGGTTTGGAGCCTTCTTTATGGAGGATAAACGTGGCTAAGCTGCTGAGCAAAAACTGAAAGAAAACAGCTTGGTTTCGGACCTCCAAAGTTGCGAATTCAACCAGAAATTTCTCTAGTTTTGCACAGCATTTGTGCAGTCCGAAAATGGCCAGAAAAATTTAGATCTCAAGTTGATAAAAAGTCCATTTTCTGGCAAAATTTGGAAGGGAATAATGGCTAAGAATTTTGACAGCTTGAAGGCATAAGAAGCTAGAAAAATTTCAGTTCATGCCATGAAGGAAAATGAACCTAGCTAGAGTGCAATTTTAGAAGGTTCACTAGAGGTATTTATTCTCTTGGAATCTCCCACATCTCTACCACATTTTTAGACCATAAGATGTCTTTCACTAAGACATTTTGAACCTTCAAAGCCACAACACTTTACTAAAATTTCTGGAATGAAATTGGCTAGAACAAATTTGACCAATCTAATGAATTGAAAATTAAGAGAAATTAAAGATCAAGAAGAAATGAATTCTCTTAGGAAATGTTGAGTAAGCACAAGAATAAGATTAGAGTACTCCTATTATGTCTCCCCTAGGACAACACCTCTGCCCTATGCTAAGGTTCTTAAGGCCGAAAATACCTCTTCCCAAGCAAAAATAAAATTTAACCATGCTAAAGCTCCACGATGGAATTTGAACCCAAGACCTCAACAATTAATTCCAAAGCTCTAACCACTAAACCACAACAACTCTTGTTTTTATTTTCTCTCTAAAGTATTTTTCCTATTTAATCCTCAGGCTATCTCCCTATTTCCTCCTCAAGCAGAAATTACCATTTTACCCTTCTTACCCAATAATCATAATCAAGCCCTCTAGACTATAAAACACAAATTCAAAGTACATAAAATTATATAAAAATATATTTAAACATGCAATTAGATATGATATGCATCCCAACCCGCTTACTCTAAGGTTGGTTCCGACTGGGATTTCACAGGGGCAATATCCCCGATGATGCAGCATTATTCGAGGATGATGAGGAAGTATTTAGTGGGGTCGTTCCAGTAGTGTTAGAGGGGGAGATGCCAGGATTGGAGATTATTAGGGCAGGAGAGGATCTAGAGGTACCTAAGGTGGATGCGCTTGTGGTCAAAGAGTTTGAGAAGGAGTTGGTGTTAGACCTGGAACTAGAGGCATAGTTGCATCCTGATGTAGATACAGATGAGCAACTTGAAGCACCCGAGTCCTACACAATTTCTGCTGACTCAGGACCTCTAGTTTCAGATAGCAATAATGACGAGTAGGAGTAGGAGGATGAGATATAGATATATGTTGTGGGACATGTACAGTTTATCCAGTATATGTTAGATGTGACATTGTGCTTAGCACACAAATTTTATACTGACTTCATGTTTTGAGAAGAATAAATATATGTTATGTTACATGTTATGTGCACTACATCTACTTTGTGCTTACTTTTGAGCTATGTTACATTGTTTACCTGCAAACCTTATGAACTGTATAGATGCCTTCTATGTGAAATCCCAGGCGACCAATAGGAACTACTCAAAATCACCCATGGCCAACGATAGAAGAACTACATGAGGAAAAGTTCCCACCTTGCAACTTTGAACCACCCCATGTTTTAAACCTTTCCGAAAATAGCTGATACTGTCCAACAGTTGACTAAGACTACCACTAGAGCAAATGAGGATGCTACAGGAGTAGAGGGAGTGAAATCAAATATGATCAAGCTTTAAAATGCTTTTTGAAATTTCACCCCTCACAATTTGAAGGGCGACTTGATTTAAAACAGGAGGCAAAAAACTGGATCGAACAACTGGAGAATATTTTTGCAGCTTTAAATTACTCAGAGCAGAGAAAAGTACAATTTGCCACGATTGAAAGAACCTGCCCAAGATTGGTGGACAAGAGAAAAAGATCAACAAGAGTGGGAATTGATGGATTTCAAAGCTAGTTTAAAAAATGAGTTTATTCTGAGTTGGGTAGTGGAAAAGAGGTCGTACTATGGGTCAGTACGCTGCTGAATTTACTAGGCTATCGAAATACTGTCAACTACTAGTATATTCAGAGGTAGATAGGATTAGGCGCTTTGTGAAAGGCCTACGCCCAAAATTGAAAAGAGCACTAGTGAGCATGGCCCCCACCAGTTATAATACTACAGAAGAAATGGCTAATATTAAATAGTCGAGTGAGAGAAATCAAAATAGATTTTGGGGCATGAATTAAAAATGACCTGGAGGGCCCTGATTATAGAAAAAGGGAAAATACCGAAGATGGGTGGCCCGATTGGAGGATAACCCTCTTTTAGATGCTTTAACTATGGAGAAGTAGGGCATAAGAGTTTCAATTGCCCTCATCTTTGATGGACAAAAGGATGGAGTCAACTAGGGGGAAGTACTTAGGGACAAAGACCATGGCGAAAAAGAGGGAATCCAGGACAAGCTTCTACCTTTAGACCTGGACCCGCCAAACCACAAGTAAATGCTTGAGTGGTTGCCTTGAGACAACCAAGCTACAGTAATGGAACATAGGCTCCTTATTTTTTATCATCATGCTAAAGTCCTGGTAGATCCTGGTTCAACACATTCCTTTATTGCCAATTCATTTCTTGATACTATAGGGATTAAAGGGGAAGAAACTTCATATGAAATGTTTATTAGTACCCTATTGGGTAAACAAATGACTAGTGAGAAAATTCATAAGGGATGTAAGATTTTGGTAGAGAATGAAATATTGGAAGGAGATTTGGTATGTTTACCTATGGAGGACTACGATGCTATCTTGGCCATGGATTGGCTATCTTAGCATCATGCTGAAGTTCACTGTAGACATAAGGTAGTACGATTTCATTAGCTAGGGAAAACTATATTAGAATTTGTAGGCGAGGCCGGACGAAAAAGTAATGCTTTTATTTCGGGACTCAAGGCCCAGAAGACAGTTAGAAAAAGATGTGTTGGATTCTTGGCTTATGTGGTTAATAAACCAAGAGAAGGTAAGAAGCCTGAGGATGTCCCCATGTAAACGAGTATTTGGATGTTTTTCCGGCAAATTGAAGGAATTACCACTAGAGTGAGAAGTAGAGTTTAGTATTGATTTAGTGCCATTGGCAGAACCAGTTTTAGGAACTCCTTATAAAATGACACCTACAGAACTACATGAGCTTAAGAAATAATTACAGGAATTAATGGAGTAAGGATTTAGTCGGCCTAGTACCTCACCTTCGGGAGCTCCTCTATTATTTGTTAAGAAGAAAGATAGGTCACTACTAGTATGTATAGATTACCGAGGGTTGAATGCAGTGAGGTGAAGAATAAATATCCATTACCCATAATTGATGAATTGTTTGACTAGTTACAAGGAGCATAATGCTTTTCAAAATTGGACTTGAGGCAAAGATATTATTAAGTTCGGATTTGGAAGGAAGATAGACCAAAAACTGCATTTAATATACGATATGGATATTTTGAGTTTGTAGTGATGCCCTTTGGTGTTACCAATGCACCCGTTGTTTTTATGGACCTGATGAACTAGATGTTTCGGCCTTACCTAGATAGTTTTGTTGTTATATTCATTGATGATATCCTGGTGTATCCTAAAGATCCTCAAGAACGTGAGCAACATCCCTGGAAAGTATTGGAGAAGTTATAGGAGGCTAAATGATATGCGAAATTTAGTAAGTGTGAGTTTTGGTTGCAAGAAGTAGCATTTTTGGGATATGTGATATCCAAAGACGAGATCATTGTGTATACTGCAAAAGTCGAAGTGGTAACCAATTGGAAATGACTCGAGACTCCAACTGAAATACGAAATTTTCTGGGATTAGTAGGATATTATTGGATATTTATTGATGGATTTTCTAGAATCTCCTTACCTTTGACTCGATTTACTTAAAAGACCTTTTGTTTGGACGAGAAGTGTGAAAGAAGTTTCCAGGAGCTAAAGAAAAGATTAAGCTCTGCTCCTGTTTTGGGGTTGCCAATGATGGACAAACTTTATGAGGTGTACACGAATGCGTCGAAGTAAGGATTGGGAGGCGTGTTAATGCAGGAGAGAGGTGACAGCGTATATATCCAGAAAATTGAAACTCCAAGAGGAAAACTACACTACACATGACTTGGAGTTAGCAGCTATTGTGTTTATACTTAAGAAATGGAGACATTTTTTGTATGGAGCTAAGTTCGAAGTCTTCACTGACCATAAGAGTTTGAAATATGTTTTTACCCAAAAGGATTTAAATATGAGGCAACGTATGAAGATGGAATTTTTAGAGGAATTCCAGTATTTGATTACATAACATCCTAGGAAAGCAAATATAGTAATAGATGCCATTAGAATATTTCTTAAAATAAGTTTCTTATGAAATCGGGTATTTGAAAAATGATCCAAATGTCCTTATCAGAATGTTGTATGAAATCTTTTGGAATCGGGTATTCAGTAAATGACCGAAATATCCTTATTGGAACTTTTGTGAACTTATTTCAAATCGGGTAAGGGTAAATGACTCGAATACCCTTGGAGATGACTTTTGAGGTCAGGCATGAGCAAAATGACATGAATACCCTTGGAAACTTATCTTATTATGTGAAAAGAACTTTTCAACCCTGTTTCGACATGGTTTTGGAAAAATAATCTCTCAGTATGAGATTGACTTTTGGAAAACGACCTTTTGATCCCCAAAACTATTTTATTTGCCTGGTGTGCTGATGGAATGACTGTAGGGACCTACGGAGCCCATGGAAATTTGGAAATAATTAATTGGCTTGCGAACCAGTGGAATCAATTTCTGAAAAATGATAATTTTTCCCCAAAAAGGTTTGAATTGGAAATCCTACGGGATCAAATAACCCACTAGCCTGACCAGTCAGTAGGGTTTGGTGTTGGTAGTGTTGAGTACTCAGCAAGGACTTTGATCTTTGAACTAGCTCATGTTAAAGATAGACGACCCCAAGTAACATACTAGTTCTGGGGTTTGTCTTACTCCAAATAGGGTAATAGAACATTGAGATGAGTCATCCTGGCTAGCCATTTAGCTATTAGCAATTGCCTTATGCCAGCGGGCATGTTGTTTATAGGTCGATCACTAAATGTAGGGCTGGGACACTCAGTAGCGTTTGACTCATTGCTACCTTGATGGTGATTGATGTCAGGATTGGGACCCCTGGCTTACGTGGTTGAGTGCTATAAGCTGCGGTCTAAGCCTAATGAGGTCTGGCACCAAAGGCAAAGCTTTGTGAGCTTTGCATGCAGGCCGACCTTTTGTTGCAGAAGTGCCTGTGATTTTGAAAATTGGGGAAATGATTTGAAACTGAAACACAATTTTTCAAAAATAATTGAGTTCTGAACAAACTCGTCTTAGAGGGTTTTAGAATTGACTTTAGTGGTTTTCTGACAAAAAATGGGACATTACTTTATTTTATCAGTTTTATGAAGCATTAGCACACACGGAACCCACTAGGTGATTTGTCACTGACACATGTCTTTTATCTTACTATTTTGTAGGACTCGGAGTCAAGCAGACCTATAGATAGAAAGGCAATAACGCAGTAACAACAATTTAGGTCCTTTTACTTTCCCTTCTCTTTATGTATCTTATTATTGTTGTAGTATGGAGAATGTATGTACGAGACTCCCTATTATATCACATATATATATATATATATATATATATATATATATATATCAGTTCACTGTATTAGTCTGGGCCATGGCTTTATACTTTTTGTAGGGGTGTTACAACCATTCTTTAATTCATGGAAATATTTAATTTGGTGTATAGAAGCTAAGTGCACTCATTTAACTGAATGCATGATAAGCTATGTAGGATTTTATAATTGGTAGCATAGATGTTAAATGGCATTATTTGAATGGTTATATAGAAATTGCATGGTTTAATATAATTTGTTAGAAAAGCTAAGTGTAGTTTTGTGATTGGTTGAACAAAAAACTAAAAGGTGTGAGATGATTGGTTGAGAAAGAACTAGTTGGCATTTAGTGATTGGATGCATGAAAGACGTGTGCTACAATATGAATAGTTTCATGGGTGACATAGATTTTCTAGAAAATTCCATAATATTCCACAAGTTTCCTTAAGAATCCATGAAATTCTACAATTTTCTACAAGCCACCTAAGCTTCTATTTTGACTAATAAAACTCACCCAAACATCTTGGACCATTTAATGTTGTTTAACTACATGACTAAAATATTCTAAAAAACATCTTGGACTATTTAATGTTGTTTGACCACATGATTAAAATCTTCTACAAATAGAAGAGGAGAATTACGGTGAAGGCCATTTGGCCAACTGAAAATCTACAACAAAAGAGATAAGAAGAAGAGAAATGAAAAAGGAAGGGAAATAAATGAATAGACAGGAGAGAGAGAGAGAGAGCATATTCGTGAGAAAAGAAAGAAGAAAGGAGGAAGGAAACATGGAACCATTGATGCATAAATTTTAGGTGTATAAAAGTTATCAAATTTAAATCCATCCCTTAGTTAAGTTTTAATTAATTAATCCCAAAATACACATATGAGTAAGTATACTCATTACAAGCATAGTATAGGGAATTAACGAGTATCAATCCTCAAAGGAACAAGTACACACTAATCACTTTTCATTCATTTTTTAATTGACGAAATAAAGTGAAAAAATAATAAAAAGAAAAATAAGATATATATACAACTCAAGAATGTAGGAATATGCAATTTAAACAACTAACATAGAATGCATGACAATGAATTAATTAGCAGCTATCTCAATTAATCATCATGAAGGAATATAAAGTAATATTTAATCGTTTCCAATGTTATGAATCCACTTACATAGACTCCACTTATTTCCCAATCCATGGGATTTGATAGGGCCTAAATTAGTCATATATTTCCTAGTTATTTGAGGCTATTTTGTGATACATTTTATTCAATAACTAGTCATATTCCTTCGTATTGGAGATTTTACCCTTGAAAAGGTATTTTGTGCTTTATTTCAGATTTTAGGGGTAAAATAAGACAAAAACGTAGTAAAACAGAACAGAGGTGGCACCGGCCACGTGCTGTTGGCACGCACTTCAAGGCAACAACAATCAGTGAAGTAGAGCTGAACAGAACCAAACCCCGCCGGCTAGGAGGCTAGAGGCGGCTCTGGTTGCACTCTGGAAAGGTTGGTACGAAAATCAAGAAAAATCAGTGAACAATTAGAGAGATAGAATATAACCGGTGCCGGCTGTGCCCTGATGCTAAGGTGGTGCCTCAATTTTTTTTGTGCAGTTTTTTGTAATTTTCAGAGTTTTAGAATTGTCCAACTTCTAGTTAGTCAAAAACCCTAGAAGAACAAAATTAGGCACTTTTAAAGCCTATAAATAAAAGGAAAACACAAGAGAAAGGGAGGATTCGGAGATCAAAATAGAAAATCACTCAAATCAAGGAGGAATTCTACCAATTCATGGAGGGTTGTGTAAGAGGGTCTATAAAGGAAGAAGAACGAGGCTTGTCTATGAGTGCATTCTTTTACTTTGTTTTCTTTTTCTTGAATAATGATGTATTAATTATTTTATTATAATTTGATATTGTTTTAAGTATTCATGACTTTTAGAGTTACTTTGATCTTTTAATTAATTGGTTATTTTTCTTGGTATTTAATTACTTGTGCGAATTACGAGATTAGTTGGTTGTTTCTTTCCATTAACTTGCATGGACAAATGGGTTGATGGTGGTTTCAATTGATTAATTTCATATTTGTTGTCTCTTAACTTGTTTGGAAAAAAAGGGTTAAGTGCTAAGAACTGAGTAATTAAAGGTTAATTGATGTTGCCAGGATATGGATTCATTGGTTAATTTCATGTTTTATGTTTGCCAGGATATGGAAATTTAAATAAGGATTATGTTTAATGCATCTTTTGGGTAAATTAGTTGAGACATGATATGTGATGCTAATTTGTCTAGAAAATAGTGATGTAATGGATTAGAAAAGAAGTGAATCTATCTTAATCTTTTATGATGCTAAG
Source organism: Voacanga thouarsii (assembly GCA_026120185.1). Classification (NCBI taxonomy): domain Eukaryota; kingdom Viridiplantae; phylum Streptophyta; class Magnoliopsida; order Gentianales; family Apocynaceae; genus Voacanga; species Voacanga thouarsii. Next base: position 2,426,895 of record JANUWF010001161.1, read on the forward strand.
AGAATAATTCGTTATGATAATGATTGAATACTTTAAGGTCGTGTTTGTCAAAATAATTGTTTGAGTTACATAATTCTCCATTCTTGACATGTATATTTTCTTTTATTTTATTTTCCTTTTTATTTCTTTTTCACTTTATTGAGTCAATTAAATAATGAAAGAAAAGTGACTATTGCATACTTGTTCCTAGAGGATTGGCACTCGTTTTAAACCCTATGTTATGTTTAAAGATGAGTACGCTTACTCATATGTGTAATTTGGGGTTAACGTTTTAATTTAAACTTGATTGGGAATGTACTTATTTTTATATGATTTTTATACCCAAATTCAAAACACAACAAGTTTTTGGTGTTGTTACCAGGGAATAAAATCATGAAAGCTTAGATTTTGATGATTTAACTATGTGAATATGTAAATATGCACATATGTAAATATATAAATTTGTACAATTGTTCTTTTCGCATAATGGTGTCATCTTTTGTATCTTGTATCTTTGTAATCTAACTTACTAACTTTGACTAACATGTTCTTGTAATTTTCTTTGCATTGTGCATGCCGTTATCTAACTTTTGTTTTGTTTTTTCTAGGTGTTATCCTTGGTACATGACCCGAAAATCTGAAGGCGAGATAGTCGATTTTGATCCCGAAATCGAAAGGACATTGTCAAAAATTCGCTGGACACATAAAATAAACTTACTTACAGACATGGACGGTGCTCAAAACAACAATGCTGGAAACAACATGAGGCTTATGGATAACTTTGGAAACCTGCAATCTCGGGCACGGGCTCGAGTATCACTAGACCTAGGGTAGATGCAAACAATTTCAAATAAAGCTCAATATCATCCAGATGGTCCAAAATATGGTCCAATTCGATGGGCTACCTGAAGAAGATCCTAATGCCCACTTAGCCAGTTTCCTTGAAATATGTGATACCTTCAAGATGAATGTTGTTTCGAAGGATGCCATCAAACTAAGACTTTTTCCCTTTTCCTTAAGAGATAGAGCCAAATTTTGGTTAACGTATTTACCTACAGGTTCCATTACTAATTGGAATGCCCTAACTGAAAAGGTTTTTGCCAAATATTTCCCTCCAGCTAGGACAACCAAACTTAGAAACGAGATATTTGTCTTCCAATAATTAGATTCAGAACCTTTATATGAAAGTTGGGAGAGGTTCAAGGAGATGCTGAGAAAATGCCCACACCACGGATTTGAGGTAGGAATACAGATGCTCATCTTTTTGAATGGCCTTACATTCGCAACATGACAAGTGATGGACTATTCTGTAGGGGGTTCCATCAATCATAGGACCTCGGAACAGGTATTCGATCCTATTGAAAACTTGGCTTCTAATAACTATTCTTGAGAAAGTGCAAGGTCTAAAGCTCGTGTGCAAGGAGTACACAAGGTGGATGTTGTGGCAGCTTTGGAGGCTAAGGTGAAAGCGTTGACTCAAAAGATTGAACAAATGGTGAAGCCTCAAGGCCAAGTGGTAAATGGAAGTTGTGATTTTTGTGGAGAAGGGCACCCAAATCATGAATGCCAAAACATGAGTTCACTCCAAGAAACTATAGAATAAGCGGCCTTTGTAGGTAATGTCCATCCAGGTAACAATCCTTATAGCTCTACCTACAATCCTGGTTAGAGAAATCACCCTAACTTTTCTTAGAGCAACGAAAATCAACTTAGGCAGGGTTCTTTTAACTTTGGGGGCAATCAAAGAACCCAACCCCCTTTGAACATCAGTTCAGCATCTTCCAAGTCAACATTAGAAGACTTGATTGGCCAATTGGTAAGTATAACGGAAACTAAGTTCCAAGAAGTTGATGTTACAACAAGGAATTTAGAGGCTTCCATGCGCAACTTGGAGAACCAAATTGGTCAACTTACTTGGGGATCGTCAAGCGAGGTCATTGCCAGGAAACACTAAAGAAAATCCACAGGATCAAGGCCGTGGAAAACATTGAAATCAATTTTTTTTTTTTTGCTTGCAGTTGTTGTAGTAGAACAATTTTTATTTTCGTCATTTTATTTTATTACTTTTATTATTTCTTCATGAATTAAATGACATTATTCATAATTTCTGTGTGTTCATCATTTTTATTTCATTTTTCAAAAAAAAAAAAAAAAATCGGATCCTGGACAGACTGTAACCGACGCTGGCTAGGACAAGAACCGGCGCCGGTTCCTATCGGGGAAGGCAGTCAAATAGGCCATTTTGGCCACTTTTTCTTTCAAATTCTCCAACTCCCTCTCAAATTTTCTCTAACCCGCACCGGCTTCACCTTCCAAACCTCACAAGATTTGATTTTTCATGTCCCAAACACTTTTAAAACATCAATCTATCCTTCCTTTGTTGATTTTATAGATCAAAAGTCTTTAAATCTTTCATTTTTCACAAAAACCCAATCTTCAATCCATATGCAAAGAGCTTGAATTTATGCAAAAAGATTGCCCATGCATAGTAGAACATAAAGGTATGATTTTTTTTGAATTCCCATGGTTAAAATGTTGTACATGAATTTTTCTAATTTTGGGTATATTTTTAGCCAAAAATTGGGATATATAATGTTCTCTTGCATTGTAAATTAACTCTTGAACTTCATGACATTGGTTATATTCTGAGTTAATGATTCTTGGGTACTTGATTTGTTCACATGATCATTAGGGAGTTTATACATTTGCTTAAAGGGTATGATTATGGCTATTATGATGATTGAGTAGTTAGTACACATTGGCTTTGCATTGTCTTACACTTGGTTATTATAGTGCCATAATGATTCTATAATTTACATGATCATGTTATAAGCATCTATACACATTGGGTTTGTTCAACACATTGATGCTTCACAGGGAGTTTTTATATGTATTCTTGCAGGTTGTGTTGTAAATTATGGAGATTGATTGGAGATGATTAAATTGTTTGTGTTTGGTGTGGGATACACTGTAAAGGAGTTTGGGAATAGGTGTTGTGAGTTGGTTGAGCATTGAGTGGGAGTTATGTATTATGTTTGAATAGGGGAGATACAACCCTTCTACAATTTTGAGCTTCATCATTTTATCCTCCTATTTTCACCACTACTTACTTGCCAACATGTCTAGAGCACGGGGTCAACCCTTAAAAAGGGCTAGAGCTTTTTCTTCCTTAGCCCCTTCATCTATAGACCCCCTATTTCTTAGGCCAGCTGAGTTCATAGATCCCTCATATAAGGAGTGGTATAATAGGAGAGCTTCAAATAAAATTATTGTGGAGCATACATTTACACCTACCCTAGACCGTGCCCTCAAACTTGGAATGATGTTTAGGAGGCTAGGGTGGGGACCCATAGTACAGCTAAAAGGGGATTATTGCCCAGTACTCATTAAGGGATTCTAGGCCAATATGGTTAAAAAGGGCAATAAACACCTTCCACACATTGAGACAAGGGTAAAGGGAACCGCCATCATTATCACACGAAACCACTTAGCTACTCTTCTACAGATCTATGATGATGATACTTGGTAAGGGATAGATACTAACAATCAAAAGATCCTTTCTGACCCTAATTGGGATGCCAGTGGGACTAGAGCTACTTTAGGGTTGCACAAGCATAATGCTTTTCAAGCCAATAGCTTTTATTCTAACAAAGACCTTGCTGCCAACTTTAGGGCTCCAGTCTACATGTTTGGTTTCAATATTGTACCCCGGGCCAGTGGTTTTAATGAGACACGTCTTATTGGCACATACATCTTGCATAGGATGATGACCATGCAGCCTATCCCTCTTGCCCCATTGATTATATAATCTATTAGGGATATGGTTCATCATCGTCTCTGTACCAAAGCCTTCATCTTTCCTTTAGTCATAATGAAAATTCTAAGAGACTTTGGTATTAGTACTGAGGGAGAATTGATCGAGACGACCACTGAGCATGACTTAGTGACGGAGCAAACATTGATGAGTTGTGAGTACAAGTATAGCCAGGAGAGGAAGAAATGACTAACTCCCTATGAGGTCAGATATCCCGGTCAAGCTCAGGCACCGCCTGTGGAGGAGGAGCACCCACCAGCACCATCGCCGGCACGAGCCAGTAGTTCACAGTCCCAATCCAGGACTGACTTTGAGACTACGGTGTTGGGATAGTTAGCCCAGCAGACGGAGATGCTACTACATATGCGGGACTCCATCGATGGCATTGCCTGGAGACAAACTACTATAGAGTAGCAATAGGATAAGTGGAGACAACAATTTCTAAGACCACGTGGTGGTGAGGGCACTTCCGCACCTGATGATGATGATGGGAAGGATTGAGATGCTTGTTCTATACGTGTCCCTACTTCTTTTTTTTTTTTTTTCGTACTATCAGTTTTTTTCTTTTCTTTTTGTACTATTTTCTTTTTGTTTGTTTTAGTTTATTTTTCTGTTCTACTTTTTATACTTTGGTATGTTTCTTTTGTATTTTTCTTTTTTATGTACTTCGACAATGCCTCTTTCTGCTGGAACTCAACTCTTGTGAAAAAGAATGACCATTGTAATGGAAGTATTTTCTTTCTTATCTTGTCCCCTTTACTATTGTAATGGAACTCAACTCATGGCATTATTTCCGTACTCTATTTATTTGGCCATTGAGGACAATGTCCAGTTTAAGCGTGGGAGAGTGGTTAGAATGAGAATTCTTCTATGCTTCATTCTTGTGAAACCCCAGTCAAAACCAACATTAGAGTAAGGGGGTTAGGATGCATAACATACTTTACTGCATGATTAAATATATTTTTATTTGATTTTATGTGCCTTGGATTCGAGTTCTAATGTCTTGAAGGCTTGTAGGAAATATTGAGTGAGAAGGGCAAAATGGTAATTTTTACCTGAGGTGAAAATAGGGAGATAGCTTGAGGATTGAATAGGAAATAAATTGCCAGTGAAAATAACAACAAGAGTTGTTGTAGTTTAGTGGTTAGAGCCTTAAAATTAATTTTTAAGGTCTTGGGTTCAAATTCCATCATAGGAGCTTTAGCTTGGTTAAATTTTATTTTTGCTTGGGAAGTAATAATTTTGGCCTTAGTGGTGTTTGGAGTAGGGTAGAGATGTTGTCCTATGGGAGGCATGATAGGAGTCTTCAAATCCTACTCATTTGTTCTACTCGAATTTCCTAAGAGGAATTCATTTTTCCTTGATCTTTGATTTTTCCTTAGTTCTCAACTCATGAGGATGAGCAAGTTGTTCTAGCCATTTTCTTTTCAGAAATTTCAGTAAAGTGTTGTGGCTTTGTAAGATCAAAATGTTTTAGTGAAGGACTTCTTATGGTCCGAAAATGTGAAAGAGTTGTGGGAGATTTCAAGAGGAAAATTCCTTTAGTGAGCTTGTTGAAAATTCACTCTAGCTAGTTCATCTTCCTTCTTGGAATTGACTGATATTTTCCAGCTTATTATACCCTTAAGGTGTCGAGTTTCTTAGCTAACATTCCCTCCCAAATGCTGCCAGAAAAATGGTCTTTTGGATCAGCTTGCAATCTGAATTCTTTAGCCATTTTCGGACTGCTCAAAGCTGGAGCAAAACCAGGAAAAATTCCTGTACAAATCGCAGCTTTGAGAGTCCAAAACCAAGCTGTTTTCTTCCAGAGTTTGTTCAGCACCTTAGCCATGTTTTTCCTCCACGAAGAAAGCTGGAAACCAGCCTTGAAAGCCCCTAGAATTCCCCTTCAAACTCTTTGCAAACGGGCTGGAAAATGGCAGCCGAAAACTGCCCAGGGAAAACTCCAGCTTGCGAAAATGCTGTGCAGGATTTTGTCCAGCTTTGTTTCCTAATCTTCCTCCAGCCGAAACACCATCATTGTTCCGCATAAACCTTCCTTAAACCTTCAGTAACAGAGCTTCATTATTCACCTTACGCTTCTGCACAAAATTCAGACATGGCTGCCCAAAAATCTCTCCAACAAATCCCTACAATTATGCTTGATTGATTACCAAATTTCCAGCCACCATAGTTTAGCAACTTTCCATAATGTATCCCTCAAATAACCAGACTTCTTCTTCACCATTATGCTCCCTATTTTCGGCCACCATAAGCTTCCTTAAGCCAGCATTAATCCCGTCGAAATTCTGCTCAAAGCAGTCAGCCATGACAGACTTCCAAAGCTCTCCAACAATCAAGATATTCTAAGATATTTAGTTTCCAAATTTACTTTCTAAAATATTCTTCAAAGATTTTAACAACTAACCTTTCCTTTTCCCTTCCAAATCAGAGAATCATCTTCCTAAACCCTACAGAAATTCGGCCAGCCCTAGTTCTCACAGAATTTCGGCAGCTGCAAATTACAATCTCACAAATTCCTTCAACCCTCAAGAACACACACACACACACACACACACACACACACTGCACCAAGAACACCTACTTCTTCCTTTCACCTAATACCCCTCCAAACTACTTCAAACATTCTCTAAAATCTCCAGATTTGACCTACTCACTGCCGTGAGTCCATCAACACCATTTTTAACATCAAACTCCACAAATCAACTCGCTACTTCGGATCAAAACTAGAAAATTCTGTGAAGGTTCAAGAACACCTTCAAGGTAGGTTTGTTCTAACAACTTCATCTTCTCCAATCTTGATCTCTAGTGAGAATATATGTGAATAGACATGCTAATGGTCTCTCTCTCTCTCTCTTCCTCTCATGGCCGAAACTCCCTCTCTTGGCCGGATGGCTTCTTCCTCCATGGCCATGCTCCCTCCACATTCCTTGGATGATTTTAGGCATCTAGGAGTTGAGATCCATTCTAAACTCCTTCAAGGCATCCCTCAACCAAGTAAGTCCCTTCAATCTTTCTTTTAAATTCTAGATTCATGTCTCTAGGATGATGTTGATAGTATGTAGATTGTGATAGGATTTGATTATGCATTGTAGAGATTGAAGCATAAATATATGTATGATTGTGAAGGAGATGGGATTTATGCATGGAAGGATTATATTGTTTGATTGAATGATGATTTGGGGTTTGATGCATGTTTCCATGTCATAGGTAGTATTTGTGATGAAGTATGCTAGAAATTATGTTACCATTGGTGATTAGGACTTATATTCATGTTGGATTATTGAAGCCATGGCCATATCTATGCTAGTAGAGGTTAGATCATGTCTTGATAAATTGAGATCTATGCTTGTGTGCATGATTTGGATGAATTGATGAGTTGAATGGTTGTATATATTCATGATTGTGAGTAACCTTGGAATTATGATCATGATCTAGTTGTCCCTAAGCAAATTTTTATTTCATGAATAAAATATTTAGTAATATAATTTTGATAATGATTTCGAAAAACCTTAGGAATGGTGGATTTGGAATATTATATTTATATAAAGGAAAATTTAGTCAAATAAATAATAGTTTTAATAGAAAAATAAAATATATAGATATTTTATAAAATAATGAGATCAACTAAAGCCTTTTATGGAAATAATCATGATTAGTAAAATACTTATTTCTATAAATTTAATTATCATCTTTTAATCAAAACCTATTAAAACTTATTTATTATTTTTCAAGCAAGATTCATTAAAATGCATTTTCAACTAACTTTAGTTATCAATTATTTTCTAACAACTAAATTATTAATAAATCATTAACAAATAAACTCTAAATTTTTCTTAGCAAGTTTTAAACCTTTAACTTATTAGTACCTATTTCCCAAAACATTAATTATTTTAAATATCAAATTATCCTTAGCCTATAAACCTATTTATTTATTGAGTGGCCTTAAAGCTTGGGACACTAGGATCATGATAGTAGTAAGTTGAGTTGTTTTAAAATTGAGGAAGTGGATTGTGTCTTGAAATTGATTGTGTTTTGTATTTGCCCATGTGGGGTTAGGTCAGCTGTTGGAGATCTTTTATTTGTGAGCAAGAGTCAGGTAAGCTCCTGCATAAAACCTGATTGATGTGAAATGTTTTCCCTATGGCAAGCCAAATGTAGAGTGTATGGACACTCATTTATGTAAAGGCAATCGAGGGTTGAACTCTCTCTTATTTCAAACATTTGAATTATTTAAAAAACAAAGAGCAGATTTGCCAAACTTGAACTCTTTCTAAAGCTTATTTTTACAAGGACTTTGGAAACCCTCAAAATGCCATTTTCATGTGGAACAATGTTTTGTTCATTTTATCCCAAGTGGGAAACGTCGTTGAGTACTCAATAAGGGTGGACTACTAGGACTAGTCCTTGAGGGGTTAGGGTAAGTCTCTCAGTAGGTGGCCACCTCTGAGGGGTGAGTCCTTCCCAGATAGGACGTCAGTCCAGTGGTTCGTGCCGGTCTGAGCTAGCAGTGTTCTTTTCAGTCAAGTAACTGTGTTTTGCCGAAATGGACACCCGGTTGTTGTTTGGGTATAGAGAAGGAGGAGTTGCCCAGTAGGCCGATCACCTACTTTTGTCAGTCTGCACAAAGTATGGCATTCTGACCGGCGGTATGCACAAAGTGTGGTATACTAACCATCCGGTTGTGGAGCCCAACGTGTGGCAACCCATAATCCTTTCTTATGAGTGGTTGATTTTGTTGATCATGTATGGCTGGAAAAGCTAAAACGCCACTCTTACTTTTGACTAATGTTTATTGCTTGCCAATATTTCTCTTATAAAGATTTCGCACTTTGCATCCATGAACTGCTTTCACTAAACACCCAAAGCACACACGGACTTACTGAGATTCCTGTCTCATCACTTTTTTACCATGATTTCAAGTCGATCCTGCTGTGGGGATGAGTAGCTAGTGTAATCTGCCTGGGAAGAGATTGTTATCGTTTATTTCTATGTATTGCTTTGGGGAGTCGAGAGTGGATAATTTTATTTATGGTATTGTTTTGGGAATTCATGGATTTATTCTTGGAGTATTTTGGGATATAATAAATTTTTAAGTTGAAGTATTATTTTATTCCGTTATTTTATTTGTGTGACCTAGTTATAAAGACCCCTTATTCTTTGGACGGGCTGACATTCCCGGCCCTGGAGGGCCTAGGTAGCGAGGTGTTACAATTCTTCTATGATTTATTCTTCTTGAAATTATTCTTTAGACCCTGTTTGAGCAAAATTTTGAAAATTTTTCCTGATTTTGTGAGCTTTGAAGATGTATTTTTAATGCATGTCTTTGTGATAGATCATAGAACATATGTTCTTTATCATTTGTGACTTATGCATGACTTTTTACACGCACTTAGACTAAGTACTTCTTGATCAAATGCTTTACATTATTGTTAAACCTATTTTTCTACTAAAATTCATTGAGCATTCTAGAATTTACTTGAATACCTTTCGAGGTGAAATAAGAAAGACATTCATGATTTAACTTAGGGATGACGGTAATAGGTCTTTTTTGGATAGTTTGAGCTTTTCAAGCCTACGTTATCCTTAGTTTCTATTTTGAGCCTAAATTGTCAATTTCTTTCTTAAAACCCGTTATCATACTTTGTCCATTACTTCTTTCTGAGAGTTTGATAATTCTTCCAAATCTTTGAATGCTCTGGATAAATAAAAGTACAAGTAGGGAGTTGTGAGGGAGAAAGCGTGTGTAAATGTTATGACTTATTACTTTCAGTCATGCATCATTGTTGAGTAGAGTTGTGAAAAGAGAAAAGAAAACTTGAGAAAAACAAAAAGCTTCTAGGAAAGTTTGAAAAGAAAAGAGAACTGAAAAATAAACAAAAGTAACATTTGAAAAGAGGAAAGGAAAAAGAAAGCTGCAAGAGAAAAAGAAAAGAAGAGCACAAGAAGAATGTTGATTGAGAGCTGGAATAGGACTTGCTGAATTTTTTTTTTTTTTATTCTTGTGCAAAATGAATGAGGAGTTAAGAATTATTAAGAAAAAAGAATGCAAGATTTTCCTGAACTATGCTATAATTTCCATACAAGGTTATTGGTTTTGATTGATTTTGGAATAGGAGAGCAATAAGAGTTTGGAATTTCTTGGTACATTTGGTTTATAATTTTCTTGCAAACTCTCATCCTCTTTGATATTTGATTTTCCTATATCCTTCGTTCGAAAGCTATATTACAAGCCCTTTAGCCTTACATTACAAGCTTTAAAGTCCTACTTGACCTAAGTAAAATCATTATATGTCTCAGATTAGTAGAGAGAGTGTATGAAAAGTAAGCCTATGGAATGCATATTTATTTTGAACTAAATTCTTTCCAATGGTTTGAGAATATTGTTAAGTATTGAGATGGTTCTACTAGTCACTATTCACTTACACAAGTGTTACATTGGTTATGAAAGATATAGTAGCATATGTTTTGTTATCTTGAAATAAAGAAAGCATTGAAGATGTTATGTTGATAATAATTGAGTGATTTCGTGAAACCTTGTGTTTTTCCTACTTATCTTTGATACTTTGCTTGAGGACAAGCAAAGAGCTAAGTGTGGGGGAATATGATAGGGCTTAAATTAGTCATATATTTCCTAGTTATTTGAGGTTATTTCGGGATACATTTAGTTCAATAACTAGTTATATTCCTTCATATTGGAGATTCTACCATTGGAAAGGTATTTGTGCTTTATTTCAGATTTTAGGGGTAAAATAAAATAAAAACGTCGCAAAACAGAACATAGATGGCGTCGGACAGGACAGAGGAATTGGCGCTAGCCACGTGCTGTTGACACGCACTTTGAGAAAATAAAAAAATCAGTGAAGCAGAGCTGAGCAGAACCAAACCAGCGCTGGCTAGGAGTCTAGAGGTGGCATCAGCTGCACTCTGGAAATGTTGGCATGAAAATCAAGAAAAATCAGCGAATGATTAGAGAGACAGAACACAACTAGCATCGGCCCTACGCAGGACAGGCGGCACAGGCTACACCCTGATGCTGAGGCGGTGCCTCGATTTTCGTGTGCAGTTTTTGGTAATGTGCAGATTTTTAGTACTTTCCTACTTCTAGTCGACCAGAAACTCTAGAGGAATAAAATTAGACATTTCTAAAGCCTATAAATAAAGGGAAAACACAAGAGTACGGGAGGATTCGGAGATCATAACAGAAAATCACTCAAATCAAGGAGGAATTCTACTAATTTAAGGAGGGTTGTGCAAGATGGTCTACAAAGGAAGATGAAAGAGGCTTGTCTATGAGTGCTTTCTTTTACTTTATTTTCTTTTTCTTGAACAATAATGTATTAAATGTTTTATTGTAATTTGACATTGTTTTAGGTTTTTATGACTTTTAGAGTTACTTGATCTTTTGATTAATTGATTATTATTCTTAGTATTTAATTACTTGTGCAAATTACGAGATTAGTTGGTTGTTTCTTTTTATTAACTTGCTTGGACAAAGTGATTGATGGTGGTCTCAATTCATTAATTTCATATTTGTTGTCTCTTAATTTGCTTGGAAAAAGGGGTTAAGTGCTAAGAACAGGGTAATCAAAGGTTAGTTTATTTCTACCAGGACATAGATTCATTGGTTAATTTCATGTTTTAAGTTTGCCAGGATATGAAAATTTAAACAAGGATTTTGTTTAATGCATCTTTTGGGTGAATTAGTTGAGACAGGATATGTGATGCTAATTTATCTAGAAGATAGTGATTTTATAGATTGGAAAAGAAGTGAATCTATCTTCATCCTTCATGATGCCAAGAGAATAATTCCCTATGATAATGATTGAATACTTTAAGGTCGTGTTTGTCAAAATAATGATTTGAGTTACATAATTCTCCGTCCTTGACATGTATATATTCTTTTATTTTAGTTTCCTTTTTATTTCTTTTTCACTTTAGTGAGTGGGTTAAACAATGAAAGAAAAGTGACTAATGCATACTTGTTCCTGGAGGATTGACACTCGTTTTAAACCCTATGCTATGCTTAATGATGAGTACGCTTGCTCATATGTGTAATTTGGGGTTAACGTTTTAATTTAAAATTGATTGAAAATGTGCTTATTTTTATATGATTTTTATACCCAAATCCAAACACTACAGGATTACTATCTCTTGATTAAATTAGCAGATTTTCCAATCAAACCAACATAACTAAAAGATGCATTAAACTCAATTCCTCATAATTAACATGAAAGTATATGATGACCCTATGCTGTAGGCGAAATTAACTAATCTTTGATCACTTTAGTCCTTTAATCTTAACTTCATTTCCCAGGTCTATTATGATTTGACAAATATGAAATCAATGTAATGAACTCCTAAAATCGTTTTCCAAGTGAATTAGGATAAACACATTAATCACTAATGATAACAAGTAATCAAATACCAAAGATGATATAAAATTGATCTAATAGTAAATTAACGCAAAACCATGAATCCTAAAATAATGTCAAATTACAATAAAAATATTGAATATATCATTATTTAAGAACAAGAAAACAAAGGTTAAATAAAGCACTCATAGACAAGAATCCTTCTTCACCTTTGAAGACTCTTTTAAACAACCCTCCTTGAATGGTGAATCCCTCATTCTTTGAGTGATTTGCAACTTTGATTCTTGGATTCACTACTTCCTCTAGTGTTTTCTCTTGCTTTTATAGGCTTCTTTGATGCTAAATACATTGCTTGAGAAGTCTAAGTCGGGTAGAATTTGAAAAATACCAAAATCATTGGAAAGTTCTCAAATTCATGCATAGGATTTCTTATCTCCATAGTGGACCTGGCGTCGGATCCCTCCAATGCATCTGGCGCTAGATGTGTTCTGTTTTTGCAATGAAGTGTTGCTCTATTTTCTCTGCTCAGCCAGAATGGACTTGCCACCAGGTTCACTGGTTAGGCCTAGGACCAGGTATGATCTGGAATCTGTCCAATTTTGCTTTAAATTAACTCAAATATATTCAAATTTGTCAAAAATACTTTTCACAAGAAAAATGTCAAATAGGAAGGACTATGCCTAGTTTTTACATCAAACGTATCTCAATTTAACCTCAAATAACTAGAAAAATAGTGATGATTTTAGCCCCCTATTAGCAATATCAAGCCAGAATTCTTCATATACAAGGTAGGCTTCCCTACAAAGCTTTCGTAAGCTCTACTAGAGATTACAGAACAACGGTATTCACAGTGAATCCCTCAATTTCAAAACCCATCTTAGCCAGCTATTTTCCTAAATAGCAACATGCTTTCCTAATTTGGATAGATGTTTTCTGATATATCCAAGTAAAAGAATTTTGCATGAGTTTTAGAACAATGTGAATACTGTGAATCCCTTGGTTTTAACTCCTATTTTAGTTAATTGTTTACTTGAAATGATATACTTGTGCATCTCCTAAACTTGTGAAATTCTTGACTTGATTTTCGATAAGGAAATGTTTTCAATAAAATTAAATGCCAATGGATATGAAACTGTTTTATCTTGATAGATTTCAGACAAAGTATTGTTACCTAAATTGCCAAGTGAATTGCATGTTAGCACCGAAAGAGGACTTAAAATATCGCCAAGACATACTAGGCATGGACATACAGGAGACTAAGTAGGAGAAAGTTTAACTGATACACCTTACCCTACTACACGAAGAATGGAGGCACTTCCTATGGGTCTTGAAGTGACGTAAACATTGTAGAATATTACCACCTCGCTTCAGCACATAACAGAGACCTTAACATGGAAAGAACAATGCTCTGAGGATGAAATAGATCAAGTGTTGGAGCAATTTTTGAAATTCCATCCTTCTAAATTTTACAGAAAGGTAGATTAAGAACAAGAAGCCGAGTCATGGATGGAAAAATGAAGGATACTATTAAAGCTTTAGATTATTCAAAATAAAGGAAAGTACAATATGCTACTTTAAAACTTTAAAGTCTTGCAAGAGATTGGTGGTTAAGGAAGAAGAAGGGATAAGAGCAAGAGCAGAGAGAATGGACTTGGAAGGAATCCTTGTAGGAATTCAAGAGAGAATTTATCCTTTACTAGGTGGTTGAAAGATGAAAAGAAAAGTTTCAAAATTCTAGGCAACCAGAAAGAACTATTGGATAGTATGTTGCCGAATTTACTCAGCTCTCCAAATATTGTCCTTTATTGGTATAGTCAGAGTCAGATTGAACTCAACGGTTCATAAAAAGGCTACAACTTGAGTTAGGGAGGACATTGGTTTTGATTGCCCCAAATAGATATAGTGTTGGCATAGAAAAAGCTTACTGATTAGAAGGGGAAGATTACGAGCAAGTCAGGTAGGATCATAAGAGGAAAGCAGCTTTGGAAAAAAAGAAAATAGAACAATGTACTTATTGCCAAAAGGACGAGCACACGTATGAGGAATGTAGAAAAAGGCTTAAGGCATGTTACTGTTGCGGGAAAATGAGACATAATCTAGCTAGCTGCCCATATGTTTAGAAATAAGGAGATCTACGACCCGATCAAGAAAGACATAAACGCAGAGAATGAAAGTAGATGAAGGACTTGTCAAGTTTTTGTAGCAGTCAGAAATATGCAAGAGTCCGCTCAACGAAGTATGCATAAATTTCGAGGACAAAATTTGTGAAATAAAGGGAGAATGTAGTGCCCCTCCCCTTTTTGTACTCAAATGGTTACTACTTTGTATTAAATTAATATATGTATGGATGCTTAGAACGAGAAATGTTTAGTATAACTAGATGAATATTCTAGAGTGGTAAAAATTTTAAGGGATGTCGAAGAATTATCGATCACAAATTAAGATAAACTGGGATAGAATTTGAAAATTCAGAGAGACAACAAAATGCTTAGTATAATGTATAGATTTTATTGGTAGAATAAAAAAGTTTTACTACCTCGGATGAATAAGTCACACTAACTATGGTTAATTTTGGGGAAGTATGGCTAACCATGGTTAAATATGATTAAAGATTGGTGGACCATTCATTAATTCATGGAAATATTTGGTTGTGTTTATAGAAGCTAAGTTGACATATTTGATTGGATGCATGTAAAGCTCTGTGGGATTTTTTAATTGGTTGCATGGATGTTAAATGGCCTTATTTGATTAGTTATATAGAAACTGCATGGTTTAACATAATTGGTTGAAAAAGCTAAGGGTAGTTTTGTCATTGGTTGAACAAAAAGATAAATTGCATGAGATGACTGGTTGAGAAAAATTTATATGGTATTTAGTGATAGGATGCATGAACGGCATGAGCTACAATGTGATTGGTTGCATAGGTGACTTAGATTTTCCAAAGAATTCCATCATTTTCCACAACTTTCCATAAGAATCCATGAGGTTCCTCAAATTTCTACAAGTGACCTAAGCTTCTATTTGGACAAATAAAAACTCACCAAAACATCTTGGACCATTTAATGTTGCTTAACCACATGATTAAAATCTTCTGTAAATAGAAGATGAGAATGGCAGTGGAGGCCATTTGGCCAACTAAAAATCCTCAACAATAGAGATGAGAAGAAGAGAAAAGAAAACGGAAGGGAAATAAAAGAAAAAAGAGAATATCCATTAGAAGAAAGAAGAAAAGAGGAAAGAAACTTGGAGTAATTTCAAGTAGGAATTCTTCATGTACAAAGCGTGCTTCCCTACATGGATTTTGCAACTATTACTAGAGATAATGAAACAGAGTCATTCACAGTGAGTCCCTCAATTTCTAAACCCAATTTTGCTAGGTGTTTTCGTAAATAGCAACATGCTTTCCTAATATGCATAGATGTTTTCTAATATATCTATGTAAAAGCATTTTGCATAAGATTTAGAATGACGTGTGATAGGGCCTAAATTAGTCATCTTTTTCTTAGTCATTTGAGGCTATTTTGTGATACATTTTATTCAATAACGAGTCATATTCTTTCATATTTGAGATTTTACCATTGAAAAGGTATTTTATGCAACATTTCAGATTTTAGGGGTAACATAAGACAAAAACGTCGCAAAACAAAACAGAGGCGGCGCCGGACAGGGCAGAGGAACTGGCGTCAGTCATGTGTTGCTGGCACGCACTTTAATGTGATAAAAAATCAATGAAACAGAGCTGAACAGAACAGAACTGGTGCCTGTTGTAAGGCTGGAAGTGGCGCCGGCTGCACTCTGGAAAATATTAAGCGAAAATCAAGAAAAAAAAATCGACGAACAACTGAGGAAACAAAACACAACTGGCACCGGCTCCAACAGCCAAGGCGGCATTGGCTGTGCCCTGATGATACGGCAGTGCCTTGAATTTTGCACGCAGTTTTTGATAATCTGCAGAATTTTAGTATCTTCCTACCTCTAATCGGCTAAAAACCCTACACCAACGAATTTAGGCACTTCCTGAGCCTATAAATAGATGGAAAACACAAGAGAATGGGGGAGAATTCATAGATCATAATAGAAAATCACTCAAATCGAGAAGGAATTCTTCAAATCAAGAAGGGTTGTGCAAGAAGGTCTTAAAATGAGGAAGAAGGAGGCTTATCTATGAGTGCTTTCAATTACTGTTATTTTCTTTTCTTGAACAGTGATGTATTAATTATTTTATTATAATTTGACATTATTTTAGGTATTCATGATTTTTAGAGTTATTTGATCTTTCGATTAATTGATTATTATTCTTGGTATTTAATTACTTTTGCGTATTACGAGATGAGTTGGTTGTTTCTTTCCATTAATTTGCTTGGAAGAGAGGTTGATGGTGGTCTCAATTTATTAATTTCATATTTGTTGTTTATTAACTTTCTTGGAAAAGGGGTTAATTGCTAAGAATCGATAATTAAAGGTTAATTGATGTCTGCCAGGAATGGATTCATTGGTTAATTTCATGTTTTAAATTTGCCAGGATATGGAAATTTAATCAAGGATTGCATTTAATATATCTTTTGGGTGGATTAGTTGAGACAGGAATATGATGCTAATTTATCTAGAAGGTAGTGATTTTATGGATTGGAAAATAAATGAATCTATAGTAATCATTAATGATGCCAAGAGAATAATTAGTTATGATAATTATTAGGTACTTTAAAGTCATGTTTGTTAAAACAATTGGTTGAGTTACATAAATTTCCATCATTAACTTGTATAAATTCTTTTATTTTATTTTCTTCTATTTTATTTTGCTTTTCACTTTGTGGAGTCGGTTAAGCAATGAAAGAAAATGGATTAATGTATATTTGTTCCTTGAGGATCGACACTCGTTTGAATCCTATGTCATGTTAATGATGAGTATGCTTGCTCATATGTGTAATTTGGGGTTAACGTTTTAATTTAAACTTGATTGGGAATGTGCTTATTTTTACAAGATTTTTATACCCAAATAAATAGACATCAAGTTTTTGGCACCGTTGCCGCAGAACAATATTATGAAAGTTTAGATTTTGTTAATTTAACCATGTAAATATGTGAATAGGTAAATATGTGAATATGTAAATATGTACAATTGTTCTTTTCATGAAAATGTGCCATCTTTTATATCTTGTGTATCCTTTGTATATCTTTGTAATCTAACTTACTAACTTTGACTATGCTCTCTTGCCTAACTTTGTATTCCTTTAATTTTATTTTAATCATGAATTCTATTATCTAACTTTCTTCTTGTCTTTTCTAGGTATTATCCTTAGTATATGACCCGAAAATCTGAAGGCGAGATAATCGATTTTGATCCTGAGATTGAAAGGACGCTATCAAAAATCTGCCGGACAATCTAAAGGAACTTGGTCGCAGACATGGACGGTGCTCAAAATAACAATGTTGGAAATGACAGGAGGGTTATGGATGACTTTGTGAAACCTGCAATCTCAAGCGTAGGCTTGAGTATCACTAGACTGAGGGTGGATGCGAACAATTTCGAGAAAGCCCAATATTATCCAGATGGTCCAAAATATGGTTCAATTTGATGGGCTACCTGAAGAAGATCCCAATGCCCATCTAGCTAGTTTTCTTGAGTTTTGTGACACTTTTAAAATTAATGGTGTTTATAAAGATGCCATAAAGTTAAGACTTTTTCCTTTTTCTTTAAGAGATAGAGCCAAATCATGGTTAAAGTCTTTACCTACATGTTCCATCACTACTTGGAATGTCCTAGCTGAAAGGTTTCTTGTTAAATATTTCCCTCCAGCTAGGACAGCCAACCTTAAAAACGAGATTTTTGCCTTCCAACAATTAAACTCTGAACCCTTGTATGAAATTTAGGAGAGATTTAAGGAGATGCTAGAAAATGCCCACACCATGGATTTGAGCTAGGAATGCAGATGCTCATCTTTCAGAATGGCCTTACATTCGTAACAGGCTAAATGGCGGACTCTTCTGCAGGGGGTTCCATTAATCATATGACCCCGGAACAGGTATTCGATGTTATTGAAAATTTAGCTTCTAATAACTATTCTTGGGGAAGTACAAGGTCTCGAACTCGTGTGCAAGGAGTGCACAAAGTGGATGCTGTGGCAGCTTTGTAGGCTAAGGTAGACGCCTTGACTCAAAAGATGGAACAACTGGTGATGCCTTAAGGCCAGGTGTTAAACGTAAGTTGTGATTTCTGTAGAGAAGGGCACCAAAATCATGAGTGCCAAAATATAGGTTCACTCCAAGAAACCACGGAACAAGCGGCTTTTGTAGGTAATATCCAGCTAGGTAACAATCCTTATAGCTCTACTTACAATCCACGTTGGAGAAATCACCCTAACTTCTCTTGGAGTAATGGAAACTAACCTAGGCAGGGTTCTCTGAATTTTGGGAGAAATCAAAGGAACCAACCTCCCATGAACAACAATGCAGCACCTTTCAAACCACCATTAGAAGAATTGATTAGCCAATTGGTAAGTACAACGGAGATTAAGTTCCAAGGGGTCGATGCTACAACAAGGAACTTATAGGCTTCCATGCTCAACTTGGAAAGCTAAATTAGCCAATTAGCTAAACTACTGGGGGATCGTCAAGCAGGGACATTGCCAGGAAACATCGAAGAAAATGCACGGGATCAAAGCCGTGGAAAACATTGTAGTAATTTTTACTTTTAGTTTTGTGATTGGGAACAATTTTTATTTTCGTCGTTTTATTTGATTCTTTCTCTTGAATTAAATTGCATTATTCATCATCATTGTGTGTTCATCATTTTTCTTTCTATTAAAAAAAAAAAAAGAAAAAAAAAGAAAGAGATGAAGGCCGGACAAAATGCAACCGATGCTGGCTAGGACTAGGACCGGCACCGGTTCCTGTCTGGCAAGACATATGAAATAGGCCATTTTGGCCACTTTTTCTTTCAAACTCTCCAACTCCCTCTCAAATCCTCTCTAACCCTCGCCAGTTTCACCTTCCAAACTCCTCAAGATTTGATTTTTCATCTCCTAAATACTTTGACAGCATCTATCTACCTTTCTTTTGTTGATCCTATGGATCAAAAGTCTTTAATTCTTCCATTTTTCACAATAAACCAAACTCCAATCCGCATGCAAAGAGCTTGGATTTCTGAAAAAAGACTACAACTTTTGCATGCCCATGCATAAGAGAGCACGAAGGTACGATTTTTATTCAATTCATACGGTTAAAATGTCATAGATGAAATTTTCTAATTTTGAGTAGATTTTTGGCCGAAAATTGGGAGTTTGCATGGTCCCTTACATTGTGAAATAACTCTCAAGCTTCATGACTTTAGATTTATGATGAGTTAATGATTCTTGGGTACTTGATTCATTCACATGATCATTAGGAAGTTTATGCATTTGTTTAAAGGTAGGATTGTGGCTATTACGATGATTAAGTAGTTTATGAACATTGACCTTGAATTGTTTTACACTTGATCACTCTAATGCCATGATAATGCTTTCTTTCACATGATCAGGGAAGTCCATTCGAATGCATTGGAGTTGTTCAACACATTTATGTTTTATAGTAGCTTTATATGTATTCTTGCAGGTTGTGTTGAATTGATTGAAGGAGATTGAATTTGTTGTTGTTGGGATTGCGATACACGTTTAAGGAGTTTGGGCATCGTTATTGTGAGTTGGTTGAGAGTTGAGAGGGTATTGTGTATTGTGTTTGAAACAAGGGACATACAGCCTTGCTGCAATCTTTGAGCTTCTTAGTTTTTATCCTCTTATTTTCACCACTACCTACTTGCCAGTATGTCAAGAGCAGGGGGTCAAGCCTTAAAAATAGCTCAAGCTTCTTCTTCCTCAGCCCCTTTATCTATAGACCCTCTGTTCCTTAGGCCAACTGAGTTCATTCATCCTTCTTGTGAGGAATGGTATAATAGGAGGGCGTAAAATAAGATCATTATGGAGCGTACCTTTGCACCTACCTTAGACCGTGCCCTCAAACTTGGAATGATGTTTAGGAGGCTAGGGTGGGGATCGATAGTATAGCTAAAAGGGAATTATTGTCCAATGCTAATCAAAGAATTCTATGCCAACATGGTTGAAAAGGGCAATAAACACCTTACCCACATTAAGACAAGAGTGAAAGGAACCCCCATCATCATCACACGAAACCACTTTGCTAATCTTCTCCAAGTATATAATGATGACTCTTGGCAAGGGATAGATGTTAACAATCAAAAAATTCTTTCTGACCCCAATTGGGATGCCAGTGGAACTAAAGCCACTCTAGGGTTGCACAAGCACAATGCTTTCCAAGCTAACAGCTTTTATTCGAACAATGATCTTGCTGCAAACTTTAGGACTCTAGTATACATGTTTGGGTTCAATGTTGTACCCCGTACCAGTGGATTTAATTAGACTCGCCTTATTGATATATACATTTTACATAGGATAATAAACACCCTACCTATCATACTTGCACCCTTGATTATACAATCCATTAGGGATGTGGTTCATCACCGGCTCTCTACCAAAGCCTTCGTCTTCCCTCTAGTCATCAAGAAAATTCTAAGAGACTTTGGTGTTAGTAATGAGGGAAAATTGATGGAGACTACCACTGAGCATGATATGGTTACTTAGCAAACATTGATGAGTTGTGGGTACAAGTATAACCAGGAGCTGAAGAAGCGGCTAACACCCCATGAGGTCAGATATCCCGGTCAGGTTAGACCCCCTGTGGAGGAGGAGCAACCACCGCCACCGTTACAAGCACGAGCTAGTAGTTCCCAGTCCCAATCAAGGACTGACTTTGAAGCTGTAGTGATGGGGCAGTTAGCTCAGTAGACCGAGATGCTATTACATATGCATGCTTCCATCGATGACATTGCTTGATGGCACACAACTATAGAGCAGCAATGGGCTGAGTGGATGTAGCGGTTTCCAAGCCCACACGGTGCTGCTGGCATTTCTGCCCTTGCTGATGATGCTGATGCGGAGGATTGAGCTGATTGTTTTACACTTTTTCTTATTTTTCACTCTTGTTTTTCTTTTCTATTTTCATGTCTTTTCTAGTTAGTTTTTGTCCTTTTCTTATTTTTTGTTGTACTACTTTCTTTCTTTTGTTTTGATTTCTTTTCTTTTCTTTCTAGTTTTTATGCTTTGGTATGTATCTTTTATTTTTTTTAGGTACTTCGACAATACCACTTTCTCTAGGAATTCGACTCTCTTATATACAAGAATTTCACTGTAATGGAATTATTGTCTTTCCTATTTCTTCTCCTTTATATTTTTGGTCCCATGGCATTGTTTCTTCCTTGTTCTATTTGTTTATCCATTGAGGACAATGTCCAGTTAAAGTATTATTTTATTCCGCTATTTTATTTGTGTGACCTAGTTATAAAGACCCTTTGTCCTTTAGACGGGGCGACATCCCCGGCCCTGGTGGACTTAGGTAGCGGGGTGTTACAATTAGGAAATTTATGCATATGCTTAAGGGTAGGATTGTGGTTATTATGATGATTGTGTAGTTGATGCACATTGGCCTTTAGTTGTTTTACATTTGATTACTCTAATGCCATGATGATGCCTTCATTTACATGATCATGTATGCACATTCGAATGCATTGGGGTTGTTCAACACATTTATGCTTTTCAGTGAACTTTATATGTATTCTTGTAGGTAGGGTTGAATTGATTGAAGAAGAGTGAATTGGTTGTTGTTGGGTGTGTGATATACATTAAATGAGTTTGGGCATAATTGTTGTGAGTTGGTTGAGCATTGAGTGGGGGTTGTGCATTGTGTTTGACCAGAGGAGATACAGCCCTTCTAAACTCTGTGAGCTTCTGTGTTTTATCCTCCTATTTTAACCACTACATACTTGCCAACATGTCTAGAGCACGGGGTCAACCCTTCAAAAGGGCGAGAGCTTCCTCTTCCTCAGCCCCTTCATCTATAGATCCCTTTTTCCTTAGATCAGCTGAGTTCATAGATCCATCATGTGAGGAGTGGTATAATAGGAGAGCTTCCAACAAGATTATTTTGGAGTATACATTCGCACCGACCTTAGACCGTGCCCTCAAACTTGGAATGATGTTTAGGAGGCTAGGGTGGGGACCTATAGTATAGCTAAAAGTCAACTATTGCCCGCTACTCATTAAGGAATTCTATGTCAACATGGTTGACAAGGGTAATAAACACCTTCCACACATAGAGACAAGAGTAAAGGGCACCCCTATTATCATCACACAAAATCACTTAGCTACTCTCCTCCTGGTCTATGATGATGATACTTGGTAAGGGATAGATTCTAATAATCAAAAGATCCTTTTTGACCCTAATTGGGTTGCCAGTGGAACTAGAGCTACTCTAGGGTTGTACAAGCATAATACCTTCCAAGCCAATAGTTTCTATTCGAACAATGATCTTGTTGCCAACTATAGTGCTCTAGTCTACATGTTTGGGTTCCCCGTTGTACACCGTGCTAGTGGTTTTAATGAAACACGCCTTTTTGATACATATACCTTGCATAGGATGATGACCACCCATCCTATCCCCCTTGCTGGGACCCAATCTATTGGTTATACAATCTATTAGGGATGTGGTTTATCACTGTCTTTCTACCAAAGCCTTCGTCTTCCCCTTAGTCATAATGAAGATTTTAAGAGACTTTGGTATTAGCACTGAGGGAGAATTGATGGAGACTACCACTGAGCATGATATGGGTACGGAGCAGACCCTGATGAGTTGTGGGTACAAGTATAAGCAGGAGCTAAATAAGTGGTTAACACCCCAGGAGGTCAGGTATCCCGGTCAGATTAGGCCACCACCTGCGGAGGAAGAGCACCCACCACCACCATCACGAGCATGAGCTAGTAGTTCCCAGTCCCAATCTAGGACTGACTTTGAGACTGCAATGCTGGGGTAGTTAGCCCAGCAGACGGAGATGCTACTACATATGTAGGGCTCCATCAATGATATTGCCCGGAGGCAAGCTGCTACGGAGCAGCAATGGGCGGAGTGGAGGCAACATTTTCGAGACAACATGGTGGTGATAGCACGTCCGCACCTGATGATGATGATGATAGGGCAGATTGAGATGCTTGTTCTACACATGTCCCTACTTATCACTCTCTTTTTGTTCTTTTTCCTTTATATTTTCAAGTCATTTTCTTTTGGATATGTACCGTTCTTTTCTTTTCTTGTACTATTTTCTTTTTTTAGTTTTTATTTATTTTTCTTTTCTAATTTTATGCTTTGGTGTGTTCTTTTTTATTTTTCTTTTTAGGTACTTTGCCAATGCCTCCTTCTCCAGGAACTCAACTCTTGTATGGAAGAATGCACAATGAATAGAACTAATTTCTTTCTTATCTTTTCCCCTTTATTTTTAGTCCTATGGCATTTAATTCCTTGTTCTATTTATTGGCCATTGAGGACAATGTCCAGTTTAAGTGTGGGGGAGTGGTTAGATTGAGAATTCTCCTATTCTTCATTCTTCTATAATATTCTTGAAATTCTTCTTTGGATCCTTATGAGCAAAATTTTTATTAAAAAAAATAATTTTTCTAATTTTTGTGAGATTTCAAAATGTCTTTTTAATGCATGTCTTTGTGAAAGATCATAGAGCATATGTTCTATATCATTTATGGCTTCTGCATGACTTTTTGCACGCACTTGGACTAAGTTGTTCTTGATCAAATGCTTTACATTGTTCATAACCCTGTTTTCCCACTAAAATTCATTGAGCTTTCTAGAATTTACTTGAATACCTCTTGAGGCGAAATAAGAAAGACATTCATGATTTAATTTTGGGATGATGATAATAGGCCTTCTTTGGATAGTTTGAGCTTTTCAAGCCTACCTAGTTGATATTATCTCAAGTGCCTATTTTGAGGCCTAAATTGGTAATTTCTTTCTTAACACCCGTTGTCATACTTTTTCCATTACATCTTTTTGAGAGTTTGATTTATATTCTAAATCTTTGATTGCTTTGGATGGATAAAAGTACATGTAGGAGAATGTTGAAGGAGAATACCTGTGTAAATATCATGACTTGTTACTTTCAGTCGCACATCAATAAGTTGTGTTGAGTTGGGAAAAGAGAAAAGAAAGAGAAGAAAACGAAAAAGAAAGATTGAAATATAAAAATCATATAAAAATAAGCACATTCCCAATTAAATTTAAATTAAAACGTTAACCCCAAATTATACATATGAGTAAGTGTACTCATCAATAACATAGCATAGGATTCAAACGAGTGTCGATCCTCCAGGAACAAGTATGCATTAGTCACCTTTCTTTCATTGGTTAACCGACTCAATAAAGTAAAAATAAATAAAATGAAAAATTAAATAAAATAAATATATATACATGTCAAGGATAGAGAATTATGTAACTCAAACCTTTATTTTAACAGTCATGATCATAAAGTACCTAATCATTATCATAACTAATTATTCTCTTGGCATCGTGAAGGATTAAGGTAGATTCACTTTTTTGTCCAATCCATGAATCCCTATCTTCTGGATAAATTAGCATCACATATCCTATCTCAACTAATTCATCTAAAAGATGCATTAACCACAGTCCTTGATTTAATTCCCATTCCTTGCAAATTACACATAAAATTAACCAATGAATCCATATCCAGTAGACATCAATTACCCTTGAACTACTTTGTCCCTACTACTCTTAACCTCTTTGTCCAAGCAAGTTAAGAGCCAACAAATATGAAACTAATAAATTGAAACCACCATCAACCCCTTTGTCCAAGCAAGTTAATGGAAAGAACCAACCAATTAATCTCGTAATAAGCACAAGTAATCAAATACCAAGAATAACAATCAATTAATCAAAAGATCAAATAACTCTAAAATTCAAGAATATCTAAAATAATGTCAAATTACAATAAAACAATTAATACATCATTGTCAAGAAAAAGAAAACAAAGTAAAAGAAAGCACTCATAGACAAGCCTCTTTCTTCTTCCTTTGAAGACCTTCTTGTACAACCCTTGTTGAATTGAAGAATTCCTCATTTGATTTGAGTGATTTTCTATGATGATCAATGAATTCTTCCTTTTTCTCTTGTGTTCTCCATCTAATTATAGGCTTATGAAGTGCTTAAATTTGTTGGTGTAATTTTCTTGGCCGAGTAGAAGTAGGAAAGTGCTAAAACTCCACAGATTACCAAAAACCACATCCAAAAATCAAGATCCCGTCTTTTCCTCAGGACACAGCCAATGCCGCCTTGGCTGCCGGAGCCGGCGCCTATTGTGTTCTGTTTCTTCCTTTGTTCGCCGATTTCCACGCAATGTTTTCTAGAGTACAGCCGGCGCCGCGTTAGCAACTAGAGCCAGCGCCAGTTCGGTTCTATCCCGGTCTCATTTCAACAATTTTTTGTCGACTCGAAGTTCGTATCATTAGAACATGGCCGACACCGGTTCCTCTACCCTAGCCGGCACCACCTTTATTCTGTTTTGCGATGTTTTTGCTTTGTTTTACCCCTAAAATCTGAAATAATGAACAAAATACCTTTCCAAGGGTAAAATCTCAAATATGAAGGAATATGACTAGTTATTGGACAAAATATATTACAAAAGAACCTCAAATAATTAGAAAAAATATGACTAATTTAGCCCCTATCACATTTGTAACACCCCACATTTTTACCTTGTCATAGTGGGCCGAACTTAGGTGGGATGTCACCCCGTCTGAATTCTCAGACTAGGGGTCTTTATAATAATTTAAACTTAAAGTAAGCAGGAAAAGTCGAAACTTAAGTAAATGAAGGAAACATGCTCTTTATTTATGTAACATATGAGTCAAGATACGTACATTATCATAGTTCCCAAAATACATAAGCTAAACCATCTCATAGCCTATATACAATGTTCCCTTCAAAAGATTAGCTATCCAGTGCTAGAGAAGAAGTCTGGGTAGTACCGTTGTTAGTCTTCAGCTCCAATCCCTAAAAAAAACAAATATACGTGTGAGTGGTATACTCAGTGAGTCCCGTGTGTACCGATATTTTGCTTAGAAGAGAAAGTTGGCTTTCATTTTCTTTACTGAAATAAATTTCGCAATAGGAAAAAGGCAGTAGTTGATAAATTTAAATTCAATTTATCATGTACTTTCGTAAAACAATAGCTTCTAAACATATGGCCCCTAATTCAATAAATGCGGGTTTTTCCCCAATTAGAAGTGCGACCTGCATGCAAAGTTTAAAGAACTTCGCCTTCAGCAACACAGTCTCTTGTGCCAGGGACTGCGCCTTACAGCACGTTACCCGTGTTATGCCGGAAGGGTGAGCAGCGTACCAATGTAACTCACCATGCACTTAGGGATCTTTTACTTGCCACCATAAGCCAGGGGTCCCAATCCTAACGTCAATCACCATCAAGGTGGCAAGGAGTTGAACACACCGAGTGTCCCCGCTCGGTCTCATGTGAACAACCCACCAATCATAATCAACAGGCAATTGCCGGGCTCACAACGGCTAGCCAGGGACGACTCATCACAATATCCTATCGCCCTGTTTGGAGTAAGACAAATCCCAGAACTGATCAGGTTACTTGGATGGGCTAGTACAAAGATCAAAGTCCTTGCTGAGTACTCAACGCAACAACACCAACCCCATCTGACTGATCAGGCCAGAGGGTCATCTGATCCCACAAGATTTCCAAATCAAAACATTTCTTATTTTTTGGGATTGTACATGATCACAAAAGTCATTTTTCCAAGGGTATTCAGGTCATTTCACCCATGCCAGATTCCAAAAGACTTTTTGAGGGTATCCGGGTCATTTTACCCTTACCCGATTTGAAAAATATTCGCAAAAGTTCCAATAAGGATATTTCGATCATTTATCAAACACCAAGTTCTAAGAGTTTTCATAAAATATTCCAATAAGGATATTTGGATTATTCTCCAAATACCCGATTCCAAAATTTACTATTTTTCAGAAATCCCAAATATTTAATCCGAGAAGAACTAAATTCACAAAATTAGTGTTTTAAAACATCCAGTAAGGTTTCCAAGCTGAATATGAAATTTATTCGAGTCCGAAATAGCATAAAAGCAAATGTTGCTCATGTAAACCTTAAACATATTCGAGGATTTTCAAAATGGCATAAAACATAGCATTTCATAAAAAATCAAAGCACACTAGCCTTTAAAAAGGTTTTTAAATCAATGGGACTCACCTTGTATATTAAGTTGAAGTTGCACTTGTATAGACCTAAAAGGTGTTCTCTCGACTTGATTCACCTACACCATTGATATATCCCTTTGTCATTACTCAATGGTTTCAAATACTTAATGGTTTGAATAAGGTTTCTATAATTTTCTTAAAGAAATAAATGAATTAATACTTTGGATGGTTTTCTGGTTTTACAGCTTTACCACCCTCCACCATTCTTTACACAACTTATTCAATATAGGTCCAAATAAGGTGAGGCTACTTCCATAATATTCCTAAGATGTCCCTTTATCAATTTCAGTTCATGAGTCTTGCAAAATCCATCCCATTTTGTACCGTTTTTCAGTTAATTCCACTGTTCCGAGTTTGGAGTTCAGTTTCGTCACTTTCCAGCACTTTATACATATCTCCTCCAATTCAGGTCCAAATGAGGTGAAACCACTTCCTAAATACTCCCAGGACATTTATATATCAATTTCAGGTCATGGGGTATTCAAACCTCTCTCCATTTAATTCAGTTTTCCAGCTAAACTTGCTGCTCAGAGTTGGTGGTTCCGAATTACAGTTTAGGAACCCAACTTGTTTTAACTTATTCCCCTAGTTTCTTCAACATACCCTACCTTATTTAAACCCTTAAATACTTCATTTAACATCCCAATATCAGTATTCTAATAGGTTTTCATATCCAGCACTTCTCTTTTATCCAAATGAATTAATTATTCTAAGCTTACCAAACCAGTAAATTTCGGTAGCTTTCATTATTCTTGCTTTTTCTGATCTCTTAGTCATCCAAACCCACACCACCTGATCCAAATCCTTTCTAACTAGTCTAGGACATGCTTAGGATTATTTATGCTCAATTTCCAGTCATCTTTACTTAGATTTTCTTTGATATTTCCAAACAACACAAACTGGTTATTTTGTTACTAGCTCTTCTAGTTTCCTTATTATTTCTATCTTCTTCCTTTCCAGATTTCCAGCAAACCATCATTCCAAAATACATTAAATGAACTGAAAATCATGCCTAATTCATCACTCATCCAACTGGTTAATCAACTTCGATCACAAAATCAAAATATTTTCATTACTTAACATTTACATGCAAATAGCTTCCAACTTCTACTATCATTCTTTTAGCTTTTGAGAAGTGATCCCTTACCTTTCCAAGATGAAGGCAAAGCTGTAACTCTCCTCCTTTCCTTCCTTTTCCTTTCCTCTTCCTTGCTGCCGGTTCTTCTCTCCTTTTTCTTGCTGCCGAAAATCTCTCTCTCTCTTAGTCTTTCTTTTTGTTTTCCTTTCCTCTCTTCACTTTTCTATTTTTCTTCTCTTTTCCCAGCTTTCTCTCTTGGCCGAAATCCTCCCCTCTTGCTCCTATTTATATAGCTTGCTCCACTTGGTCTTATTTTGGTCTTAGTAAAAGATCTAGGGTAAGTTGGCAATTTTAGAAGCCTTGAGACTCCTCTAGGATTTTCAAGAGAGTTGTGGATTGCCCTTGAAAGTTGTAGGATCCTCTAGAAGTTTAAAGAAATTCTTAAAACTTCCTAGGACTAATTTATGCTTAATCAAGTTTAACTTACCCTAATCTTACTTAGCTTAATTAAGCTTAATTAGAGGAAGTCTAATAATAGTCAAATTTGGTCAAAAATGTCATGCTCGTGGGCCCTCTTTATTTACTTCTTGTGGGCCCCTCCCTAAAATATCTTTGTGGGTCCCCTAAAATATCTTTGCATATAATATAATACTCCTTCCGTTTCAAAATACTTGTTTATGAAACATTTTTGTTTTGTTTCAAAATACTTGTTCATGTACATATTTCTAGAATTAATGATTAGTTTCTTCCTATTTTACCCTCATCTATTCTAAGTCAACTGCACAACTTTCTAAAATTCTTCTTTCTTCTTACTTCTTGGAAATTTTTACCAATCAATAACTATCATGTTTTTAATATGGGTAGAATAGGAACTTTATCTAAATTGTTGTATTATTTTCAACACTCTTAATCTGTGTGCAAAAGGCTTCATGAACTAGTATTTTGAAACGGAGGGAGTACAACTTAAGACATTTATAGCATTAGGTGTAATATATGCATATATATATATATATAATGGTAAGAATAATATAATAATTCAATATAATTATTGAATTTTAATAATACTATAATTTAATATTGCCAAGAGATTTTGGTATTAGATAATAAATAGTAATAATGGATAATAGCAATAATGAAATAAAATATATCATAAATTCTTTTTATATTTTATCTTCTCTTAAAAAAAAAAAAAACAAGTCCACCCTATGCAAGTCCTTTATATAAGACGAGTTATTACAACATTCCTCCCACACTTAACTCTTTGCTTGTCCTCAAGCAAAGTATCAAAGACAAGTAGGAAAACACAAGGTTTAACAATCACTCAACTAATTTCAAAATAATATCTTCAATGCTTTCTTCAATCAAGAACATAAAACACATGCTACTACATCTTTCACAACAAATGCAAGACGTGTGTAAGTGAATAATGACTTAGTAGAACCATCCCAATACTTTACAATATTCTCAAACTATTGGAAATAATTTAGTTCAAAAAGATTATGCATTCCATAAGCTTACTTTACTTTTCATACACTCTCTCCACTAATCCGAGACATATCATGATTCTACTTAGATCAAATAGAACTTTTAAGCTTGTAGTGTAAGGCTAAAGGCTTGTAATGTAGCTTATCAAATGAAGGATATAGGAAATTCAAATATCAAAGAAGTTGAGAGTTTGCAAGAAAAGGATAAACAAAATGTATCAATAATTTCCAAACTCTTCTTACTGTCCTATTCCACAAATCAATCAAAACCCATAACCTTATTTAGCAATTACAGTTTTGCTCAAGCAAATCCTGCATTTTCTCTTTTTCTTTTCTCTTTTCATCAACTTCTTCTATTTTTTTTTCACAAGATCACTCAAATTTTCAACAATGGTGTTAAGTACTTTATATGAACTCAACTTTTACAGCTCAATCACCATTCCTCTTGTGATATTTCTTTTCTTTTTCTTTCAAAAATTTTTCGTTTCTTTCTTTTTTTCTCTTCTTTTCTCTTTCACTACTGCTATTCTTTTCTTCCTCAGTTTCTTTCTTTCCATTTTTTCCAGCAGCTTTTTGTGTTCTTTTCTTGTGTTCAATCTCTCTTTTCCTTTTTCTTCTCTTTCTTTGCTTTCTTTTCTCTTTCCAGCTCAACTCAACTCTTGATACATGACTGAAAGTAACGCGTCATGATCTTTCTCCAAGTACTCTCCCTCAACATTCTCCTTCATGTACTTTCATCCATGAAGAACATAAAGATATGGAAAATTATTCAAACTCTCAAAAACAAGCAATGGACAAAGTATTGTGACGAGTTTTAAAGAAAGAAATCAACAATTTAGGCTCAAAATAGGCATTATGGATAATATAAAAATAGGTAGGCTTGAAAAACTTAAACTATCTAAAGAAGGCTTATTACCGTCATCCCTAAGTTATATGATAGGGGCTAAATTAGTAATATTTTTTCTAGTTATTTAAGGCTCTTTTGTGGTACGTTTTGTTCAATAACTAGTCACATTCCTTTATATTTGGGATTTTACTCTTGGAAAGTTATTTTGTTCATTATTACAGATTTTTTGGGTAAAACGAAGCAAAAACGTCGCAAAACAGAATAGAAGCGGCTCCAGTTGGGACAGAGGAACTGGCACCGGACATGCACTATTGACATGAACTTCGAGGCAATAAAAATTGGTGAAACAGATCAGAACAGAGTGGAACCAATGCCAGGACCAGTAGCCAATGTGGTGCCAGCTGTATTCTGGAATACATTGTGCAGAATTCGAAAAAAATCGACGAACGAGTGCAGAACCAGTACACAACCGGCGCTGGCTCCTAGAGCCAGGGAAGCACTGGCTGTGCTCTGAGGGAAAGGTGGAGCTTTGATTTTTCTACGCAGTTTTTGGTAATTTGTGGAGTTTTAGTACTTTCCTACTTCTACTCAGCTAAGAACATTACACCAACTAGTTTAGGCACTTCCCAGGCCTATAAATAGATCGAAAACACAAAGGAAAATAGGAGAATTCATTGATCATCATAGAAAATTACTCAAATCAAAGGAAGAATTCTTTAATACAAGGAGGGTTGTGTAAGAAGATTTTCAAAGGAAGAAGAAGGTGGCTTGTCTATGAATGTTTTCTTTTACTTTGTTTTCTTTTTCTTGAACAATGATATGTTAATTGCTTTATTGTAATTCAACATTGTTTAAGATATTTATGATTTTTAGAGTTGTTTGATCTTTTGATTAATTAGTTATTATTCTTGGTATTCAATTACTTGTGATCATTACAAGATTAGTTGGTTGGTTCTCTCCATTAACTTACTGGACCAAGGGGGTTGTTGATAGTTTCAATTTATTAATTTCATATTCTATTGGCTATTAACTTACTGGACCAAGGGAGTTGATTGTTTAGAATTGGTAATTGAAGGTTAATTGATGTCTTCCGAGACCAAGTGTTCATTGATTAATTTCATATTTTAAATTTGCCGAGACCAAGAGAATTTAATTAAGGATTGTGTTTAATGTGTCTTTTGGATAAATTGGTTGAGACGGACCAAGTGATGCTGATTTACCTAGAGGATAGTGATTTCATGGATTGACCATCGAAGTGAATCTACTTTAATCCTTCATGATGCCAAGAGAGTAATTAGTTATGATAATGATTAGGTACTTTGAGATCATGTTTGTCTAAACAATGGCTTGAGTTACATGCTTCTCCATCCTTGACATGTATATATTTTTATTTTATTTCGTTCTTGCACTTTATTGAGTCAGTTAAACAATGAAAGAAAAGTGATTAATGCATACTTGTTCCTAGAGGATTGACACTCATTTGAACCTTATGCTATGTTAATGATGAGTACGCTTGCTCATATGTGTAATTTGGGGTTAACGTTTTAATTTAAAATTGATTAGGAATGTGTTTATTTTTGTATGATTTTTATACCTAAATCTATATGCATCATTATATCATGAATGTCTTTTATATTTCGCCTCGAGAGGTATTCAAGTAAGTTCTAGAATGCTAAATGAATTTTAATGGAAAAACAGGTTTAAGAATAATGTAAATCATATGATCAAGAACTACTTAGTCTAAGTGCGTGCAAAAAGTCATGCATAAGCCATAAACGATATAGAACATACGCTCTATAATCCATCATAAAGACATGCATTAAAAATACAGCTTGAAATCTCAAAGAAATCAAAAAAAAATTTGAAAATTTAGGCTCACAAGAAGGATAATAAAGTATAAAAGAATGATTCATAGAAGACAAGAAGGATAATAAAGTATAAAAGAATGATGGATAGAAGAATTTTCAATCGAATCACTCCCCTACACTTAAACTGGGCATTGTCCTTAATGGCCAAATAAATATAACAAGGAAAAAGTAATGCCATGGGACCAAAAATATAAATGAGAAGATATAAAAAAGACAATACTTCTATACTTTGTGCTCAAAATAAAATTATTTCTCAATTTCAAAATATTCCAAAGTAGTTCAATACTAAGAAAACACCAAGATAATTGATAAAAACTTGGACAAAGTATATCACCAAACTACTCCTCCATACTTAAATTGGACAATGCCCTCATTGGCAAAGAATTAACACATTAACGCATCTCTAAAGGGACCAACACTAAGAGAGGAGAAGAAAGTTTAAGCAATACTTCCCAAGTGCAATAAAGCTCCAATAAATATTAAACTATCGAATAGAGAGAAGGGCTTGTCCAAGAACTATTTATTCCTACCTACAGAACAAAACATAAAAGCATAAAGAAAATAAAGCAAACCTAAATAAAAGAAAGCAAACTAAAAATCCTAAGAAAGCAAATAACGACACGACTCACTCCCCCCACACTTAAGATGGAAAGTATTTTCCTTATTCGGGGAGGGAAAGACACTTAACAAAACCAAATACAAAACAAATATAAACCTCTTTTCATTCATTATGCTTCCTCATCAAACCTTTGTTCAAGAGATTAACTCTCCAAGTAGAAGATAGGCATCATGAATGCAGAAAGAATGGAGGATTTTGAAAAATGGAAGGTTCATGAAAATGATTCGTCTTAGCAAAACATATAAACCTCATTCTCTAACATTCCTTTAGACACATAAATATCTTTTCCGACATATAAGTGCACATAGTATCTAATGGACGCATCAACTTTGAAATTACCAATTAACCCTTCAAAAGAATTTTTACAATTAAAATTCCCCTTTAAACTTAATATTTGAGTTCTTAAAGATGGGATTGAAAAATCCTTACTTTTCAATACTTCTACAAATATCAAGTTACCTCTCTGAAATTGGAGTGAAGGGTAGAATTCGTTAACATCCTCAAAAGGATTCTTAGAATGAATGATAAATCCAACTTCTTGAGGTATGTTAAACTCCGTACATCATCATTGGGACCATTGTTCTCCAAGAAGTGGGAGGAACCTAAGAAATCATGTGACAAAGAAATATTAGAATTATGAGCACATAGAGTAGAATCAAATACCTCTCTTTCCGCAACATGCAATTGTCCCTCATAGCCGCTCTTTTTGTTCCATGGTCATTTGTACGGGCTAGCATGAACTCCTGAGTCTCCTCAACAATCTTAACTAATTGTTTTCATTGATCGTACAATCATTGGGAATTTTCATAATACCACTGACCAGATGAATTTGTATTGGCAGCAAAAGAATTCACTAATCCTTCTAATGACGTCTCACTAAAAACATCAATGTGAGCTTGTAATCTTGCCAATCTATCATCAATACACTAATGTTTTTTTTTTAATTTCTGAAAACTGAAAGAAAAATGATGAACGCGCAGTAATGATGAATAATGCAAGTGAATTAATGAAGAAACAAAAATGAAACAAAACGAAATCTACTATATCACCTTCAGGTCATTAGATCATATACTAAGACTAACACCTAGAAAAGAGAAGACAAAAGTTAGATAACGGAATTCATAATTCACACAAAATTACAAGAACATGTTAGTTAAGTTAAACATTAGTCAAAGTTAGTAAATTAGATTACAACGATTCATAAGATACAAAAGATGGCACCTTTTTTGCGAAAACAACAATTGTACAACTTTGCATATTTACATATGCGCATATTTACATATTCACATGGTTAAATCAACAAAATCTAAGCTTTCATGATATTGTTCCTTGGCAACGGCGCAAAAAACTTGATGTGTTTGGATTTAGGTATAAAAATCATATAAAAATAAGCATATTCCCAAACAAGTTTAAATTAAAATGTTAACCCCAAATTACACATATGAGCAATCATACTCATCATTAACATAGCATAGGGTTCAAACGAGTGTCGATCCTCCAGGAACAAGTATGCATTAGTCACCTTTCTTTCATTGTTTAACCAACTCAATAAAGTAAAAAGAAATAAAATAAAATAAAATATATACTTGTCAAGGATGGAGAATTATGTAACTCAAATCATTATTTTGACAATCATGATCTTAAAGTACCTAATCATTATCATAACTAATTATTCTCTTGGCATCATGAAGGATTAAGGTAGATTCACTTCTTTGTCCAATCCATGAATCCCTATCTTCTGGATAAATTAGTATCACATATCTTGTCTCAACTAATTAACCTAAAAGTGCATTAACCACAGTCTTTGATTTAATTCCCATTCCTAGAAAATTACATATGAAATTAACCAATGAATCCATATCCACCAGACATCAATTAACCTTGAACTACTTTGTCCCTACTCTTAACCCCTTTGTCCAAGCAAGTTAAGAGCCAACAAATATGAAACTAACAAATTGAAACCACCATCAACCCCTTTGCCCAAGCAAATTAATGGAAAGAACCAATCAATTAATCTCGTAATAAGCACAAGTAATCAAATACCAAAAATAACAATCAATTAATCAAAAGATCAAATAACTCTAAAATTCAAGAATATCTAAAATAATGTCAAATTACAATAAAACAATTAATACATCATTGTCAAGAAAAAGAAAACAAATTAAAAGAAAGTACTCATAGACAAGCCTATTTCTTCTTCCTTTGAAGAACTTCTTGTACAACCCTCCTTGAATTGAAGAATTCCTCCTTTGATTTGAATGATTTTCTATGATGATCAATGAATTCTCCCTTTTTCTCTTGTGTTTTCCATCTAATTATAGGCTTAGGAAGTGCTTAAATTCGTTGGTGTAATGTTCTTGGCTGAGTAGAAGTAGGAAAGTACTAAAAATCCAAAGATTACCAAAAATCGCACCCAAAAATCAAGATCCCATTTTTTCCTCAGGGCACAGCCGTCACCGCCTTGGCTATCGGAGCCGGCGCTGGTTGTGTTCTGTTTCTTCTTTTGTTTGCCGATTTTTTCTTGATTTCCATGCAATGTTGTCCAAAGTGCAGCCGGCGCCGCCGTGGCTACTGAAGCCAGCGCCGGTTCGGTTCTGTCCCAGTCTGATTTCCACAATTTTTGTCGCCTCGAAGTTCGTATCATCAGCACATGGCCGGCGCCAATTCTTTTTCCCTAGCCGACACCGCCTTTATTATGTTTTGCGACGTTTTTGCTTCATTTTACTCATAAAATCTGAAATAATGAAAAAAATACCTTTCTAAGGTTAAAATCTCAAATATGAAGGAATATGACTAGTTATTGGACAAAATGTATCACAAAAGAACCTCGAATAACTAGGACTAATATGACTAATTTAGCCCCTATCAGAGTGCTTTCTTTTACTTTATTTTCTTTTTCTTGAACAATGATGTATTAATTGTTTTTATTGTAATTTGATATTGTTTTAGGTATTCATGATTTTTAGAGTTATTTGATCTTTTGATTAATTGATTATTATTCTTGGTATTTAATTACTTGCACTTATTACGAGATTAATTGATTGGTTCTTTCTATTAACTCGCTAAGACCAAAAGGGTTGATGGTGGTTTCAATTTATTGATTTCATATTTGTTGTCTATTAACTCGCCAAGACCAATGGGGTTAATTGATGAGGATTGGGTGATTAAAGGTTAATTAATGTCTGTCGAGACCAAAGATTCATTGGTTAGCTTCATGTTTTAAGTTTGCCGAGACCAAGGAAATTTAATCAAGGATGGTGTTCAATGCATCTTTTGGATTAATTAGTTGAGACGAGACCAAGTAATTCTAATTTATCTAGAAGATAGTGATTTCATGGATTAAAAAAGAAGGGAATCTATCTTAATCCTTCATGATGCCAAGAGAATGATTAGTTATGATAATGGTTAGGTACTTTAAGAACATGTTTGTTAGAATAATGGTTTGAGTTACATAATTCTCCATCCTTGACATGTATATAATATATTATTTTATTTTCCTTTTTAATTCTTTTTCACTTTATTAACTCGGTTAAACAATGAAAGAAAAGTGATTAATGCATACTTGTTCCTTGAGGATCGATATTCGTTTGAACCCTATGCTATGTTAATGATGAGTACGCCTGTTCATATGTGTAATTTAGGGTTAGCGTTTTAGTTTAAATTTGATTGGGAATGTGCTTATTTTTATATGATTTTTCTACCCAAATAAATACGCATCAATAATTCACTGTGTTATAAGTTTTTTACGTTATATAGATCCTTTGTCTGGTAAGAATTGACAAGGCAACATCCCATCATGTAAGGTCTACTACGATTTGAAATATAAGATGTTACAGAAATGGTGCTTCAAAAGAAGGCCTAGGAACTATTCTAATGTAGGATAGGAAGGTAATTGTGTATGCTTTGCATAAGCTTAGAGTGCATGAAGTTAATTATCCCACTCATGGTTTGGAACTGCCAGCCTTTTTTTTTGCTGGAGAAATGGTGATATTATCTATATGGAGTGGACTATGAAATTTGTACACATCGTAAAAGCTTGAAGCAAGTATTCACTCAAAAGGATTTGAATTTGAGATAGAGGAAATAAATAAAATTCTTGGAGGATTATAGTTTTCTAATTAAATATCACCCCAAGAAAGCTAATATTCTTGCAAATGTAGTGAGTATAAAAATAAGTACGACAAGAAAAATAGTACAAAAAGTGCAAGTACTGGAAGAATTTTACTATCTAAGGAAGTAGTAGTAGGGAAAGAATAGATTTGGTTGAGAAATTTGACAGTCATACCATATTTGAAGTAAGGAATTGTTAAAGCTCGATTGAGTAATCAAGATTTTCAAAA
Organism: Voacanga thouarsii; assembly: GCA_026120185.1. Lineage (NCBI taxonomy): Eukaryota > Viridiplantae > Streptophyta > Magnoliopsida > Gentianales > Apocynaceae > Voacanga > Voacanga thouarsii. The sequence continues at coordinate 2,464,500 of JANUWF010001161.1, forward strand.
TTTCAGCAAAACGGAGATAGAAGGAAGAACTCAAGATTTCCATGTTGTTGATCACGGGATAATATGTTTTTGAGAAAGGATGTGGTACTAAATGATAAGGAATTGAAGAAGAAAATTTTCAAAAAAATCCCATAAGAGCCGATATATCATTTACCCAAGAGAAATAAAGATTCGTAAAGATTTGAAGGTGTTTTGCTTACCTAGAACGAAGAAAGACATTGCTAAATAAATTGATGTATGCCTTGCTAGTCAAAAAGTGAAAGCTGAACATAAGAAATTGCCTGGCGTGCTACAACCATTGCATATACCTCAGTAGAAGTAAAAGTGTATCGCCATAGATTTTGTCACTGGCTTACCTCTAAGAAAGAGTCAGAAAGATGCACTTATTGGATTTTGATAATACTATATCAAATATTTGTGTAATAAAAATTAAAACAAAATCCACGCAACAGGGATACTCATATGAAATTAAATGGGTCAAGGGAGAGAATAAAAATTGATTGCCTAAATCAAGAAACTTTTAAAGTTTTCTTGGCACGAATTGCATTCGAAAGTTGTTCAAATCGAGCTACCAAAATTTCAAGTATTGAAATTCTCTAACAATAATCTACATAAGGAACATACTCAAAAATGGTGCAAAGAAACTGATGCTAGTAGGTATAATTTTGAGTTAGCTTAGAGTTTAATTTTTACAAAAGAAAAATACTCGGAATAATCTTCCAAAGAAGACGAAAAAAAAGGCTACTCTCAATTTTTCCACACCAACCCCTAACATGCTTAACATATACATATATATGTTTCCGTGGGTATTGTGAGTATTTCTTTTTCCTATTAAGAAACATTAAACTAATCCAAAATTTCCTTTTCTATATTCGGCTTGAGTTTTAAAAATTACAATTAGGTCCTCAAATTATAGCGACCTTGTGATTCAACTACGAGGTTTTTAAATAATTGCAATTTCACCAAAATTATAATAAGTTGTAATTAGCTCATAATAATTATTTCTTCTTACAAATTAATCTCGTAATATTATCACATAATATCTTGAGTACCAATTCCTCTATTGTGTATGACTTATTAGGTTTTCCAGCCTATTGGTAGCAAAATAGAAATTAATTCTAATTATTGAAGAGTTAATAATCTTTAATAATTAAAATTAACTTATTAATTCTAATTAGAATTAATTTCTTAATTCGCTAATTAATAAATCCATATCTTGCATATCAAGAGTAGCATCTAGCAATATATCTTGATTACCTAAAAGTCTAAAAAGTCAAGTAACTTGACATGAATCTTTCAATTGGAAAATATCAATGGAATAAACTCATTTCACCATACGACATCTCATTCAATTTAGAGTATTGAATTAGTGCCACCCCCTTTCAAGATTTAATTAATTCTAGCCTGAATTTGTTTTAGAATCCATTACTCAATACGTGTATCACTTGGAATTATTTCCAACAAATAGTTCCGTTAGATAAGGACTTAATAAGTAATCCATTATTGACCCTCTCAAGTATTTTCATTTACTTTACATTATACTCAATATACATCTTATAGGCAGTCCTGATAAGACTTCAAAGATTCAAAACAAAGTACAATGCTCAAAAAACAAAGAATAATGGAGATCTCAAGTCTAAGAATACTTGCATATTTGCTACAATGAGATTGTATTACTATCAATAAATAGTTATCAATGTGATTACCATATAGCTAAGTCATCCAATGTACCACATGTTGATTTTATGTATCACAATACCTATAGATGTGAGAAACACCACTTGATCTAATCAAGAAGTCTAACACATACTAGTCTTGGTGTATTAATAATGTCCTATCTCATTAATAATATGAGTGATGCGTAAATTTTTTGTGTATAAAAATCATCAAATTTAAATTCATCCCTTAGTCAAGTTTTAATTAAAACATTAATCTCAAAATACACATATGAGCATGTATACTCATAGCAAGCAATGTATAGGGAATTAATGAGTATCGATCCTCCAAGGAACAGTATATACTAGTCACATTTCATTCATTGTTTAACCGACCAAATAAAGTGTTAAGAAAAAATATATAAAACTAAAGGATGTGAAAATATGCAATTTAGACAGAAGCTTTTGAAAACAAGATAATGAATCACTTAGCCAATATCGTAATTGATTATTATCTTGGTTTTATAAAGGATTTAATATAGACCCACTTCGTTTGCAATCCAAAGAATCATTATCTTTTAGTTAAATTAGTAAACATATTCTGTCTAGACTAACTTATCCTAAAGTTGCATTAAAATCAATCCTTATATAAACTCCTATATTCTAGGTGATTTAAAATATGAAATTAGCTAATGAATTCATATTCTAGAAATCATCAATCAACCTTTAATTACCAAAGTTCTTAACAATTAACCCATATTTCAAGCAAGTTAAGAGATAACAAATTTGAAATTAATTAATTTAAGTCATTATCAAACTCTTTTTCAAGCAAGTCAATAACAAAAATCAATCAGCCAACTCCATAAGCAAAACAAGTAATCAAATATCAAGAACAATAATCAATTGATCAGTAGACTAAATTACTCAGTAAATCATGAATTCCAAAAAACATTATCAAATTACAAGGGAAACATTAAGTACATAATTGTTTAAGGAAAAGAAAATAAAGGTAAAAGAAAGCACTCATAGACAAGCCTCCTTCTTCTCAAATAAAAACCCTCTTAAATAACCATCCTTGATTTGGTGAATTCCTCATTCTTTGAATGATTCAAATTTGTGCTCTTAGATTCACCTCCCTTTTGTCTTGTGTTTTTTATTGATTGTATAAGCTTCTTTGATGCCAAATCCATTGCGTGAGGAATCTTGACTGACTAGGAATTAGAAAATACCAAAATCATTAGAAAATTCCTAAATTCGTGCATAGAATTATCACATTCTAGAAGGGGCCTAAAGTCAGGTCCAATCGAGCCACCTAGCACCTAGTGTATTATATTCCCCCCCCCCCTATGTTTTGCTCTGTTTTGCTCTGGCCAACCAAAATAGACCGGCGTCTGGTCCACTTGCCAGACCTGACGCTAGGTGTGTGCTAGAAAATCTTCAGTTTTTGCTCGAAATTACCTCAAATCTGCACAAATTTATCAAAACACTTTCTGTAAGCAAAGTGACCAATAGGAAGGAATATGCCTAGTTATTACAACAAAAGTATTTCAAAACAACCTTAAATAACTAAGAAAATAGTGATGATTTTAACCCCTATCAATCTCTACACTTGAACTTTTGCTTGTCCTCAAGCAAAATACTTTAACCAAGAAAATCACCAAGAAAACACAAGATTTTTCTTATTCCAACCAAAATTTTTTTAGCATAGCAAAGATAATAACTTCATTTCAAACTTTAGATAAAACTCTTGTCATTCACACCCTTTGAAAATAATTCAAACTTTAAAACATTTGACAAGATATCACAAAACTCTTGAAGGCAAATTAATCAAGTGTAAACCTTAGTCTAAGAAAATTATTTCACCCTTCAAGTAAAAATATAGATAATGTGAATCACACAAGTCAAGCTACCTACCAAATCAAGCATTATAAATCCAAGAATTGCACAACTCAAGTTATGATGTAAGGAGAGCACTCTTATTTTCTCTCTCAATTTTTTCAATGACTTAGGGAATTGATAACCTCAAGTGTATTGATTTCTCTTCACAAACCGTATTACCCCCCTTATAGTCATCACTCATCATTTTTTCAACTTATTTCCACTCTTTTGGTTTTGGGAATTCATAGCCTCAAGAAAGTGGATTTCTCTTCACTATCCGTACGACCCCTTCAATCAAGCAAAAACAATACTCTTTTATTTTCAAAGAAGAAACAACAACTCATTTTTTCAATCTTTCGACTCACCAAAAAATTTCTACCATTCTTTGCAATCTTTCCTCTCAAAGATCTTTTATCAACTCACATTCCTCATAACAACTTAAATCTAAGTGAAATTTAAATTCATAACTACAAGAGTTAGCTAATAAACTTCTCCCATATTCATCATATCTTTCATATTCAAACTAGATGAGTTAAATAACATTCAAACACTAATGCATAAACAAGGTTAATCAAAATTCTCAAGTCTTGAAAATATCCTATCCAATAAGCCAATTTCATAAAAATCCACCTAATAAATGACAAAAATTCATATCCAAGTAAGAAAAATAATTACAACATCACTTAATCAATGAAAACCACAAAATTTTTGAAAAAATTTCAAAAAAATGATATGGAAAATATTTTTTCAACATCATTCTCCGCAACACTTAATCTGGACATTGTCCTCAATGGATGAAGATATAACAATAAAAGTATATCCAAGAAGACCAAAAATCAATAAAGAAGAAGACGAAAGAGAAGAAAGTACTTCCATGACATGTAGGTTCACCATGTTCGAATCCACCACAAGGAGTAGTATGTGAAACCCCATCTAAAGCCTACCTAAGAGTAAGAGGGATAGGATGCATACAATGTCATCATGCATAAAATAAATCACTTGAATGATTTTTGTGTGCCTTAGAATTGTGGTTTATAGGAGATATGATTTATCTATGCTTGCTGAGTAGAAGTGTAATACGGTAATTTTGCTTGGGGTTGGAATAGGAAAATGGCTTGAGGTTTAGATAAGAAGAATATTTGGTTGAGAAAATAAAAACAAGAATTATTGTGGTTAAGTAGTTAAAGCTTTGTGAATTAATCTCTAAGTCTTGAGTTCAAATCCCATCACTTAAATTTTATTCATATTTATCTTAGCCATGTTTGAATTTTCGTTTTACTTATATTCCTTAAAGATTGGAAAGTTGTCTGAAAGAAGACATAATGGTAATGTCTTGACAATATAATCTTGTCCTAAAAAGAATTCTAGAAGAATTCTTGTCTCCATTAATTTTGCTAGCCTTGTCCTAACATCTTTGAAATTTAAACTACTCTTAATTCTTTAATTCATTTTTAATCACAAAAATTCTAAGATAATTCCCTAGCTTAGAACTTCAAAAATCCCAGCTCATGTGGGAAAGAGATAGCCAAAAGTAAGGAAGAAAAATAGGTAGAGATTCCAAGAAAAACACCATAGCTATTCCTTCAAAACTCCATCTTCACTATGTCCATGTTTTAGTTAAAAATCTAGAAAATTTTCCAGATTTCCTTCAAGGCTGTTTTCAAAAATTGTAGCAAGCTTTCCTACCCAATTCTTGTAAGAAAACCAATAATTTTATGTGATAATGAAGGCTGGAAATTCCTTGAATTTTCGGAGCTTTACAAACAATGCCAAACCAGAAATTTTTTCCAGCAAACTAGCCACATTGAACAAGAATTTGAAGCCACCCGTTAGAGCATATGAATAGCTGGAACTTCCTCTGTTCTTCTTCAAGATGAAGGCTGGAAAACCACCCTTAAAATCCAGCTGCAAAATCATGCCAAAGTGGACTAAAAATTCTGCACCAAAACCATTTTAATTTCAAGCGTTCTTGAGCTTCAATTCCAGAAATTTTTCCAGCTATGTCTCTTCAATGCTAAGGCCGAAATTCTTCAGCAAACCTCACTGAATTTTGGCCCTTGTACAGCCATGAACTGAACAACTTGGCTTAATAGGACTCCATTATCATACCTCAAAAATCTCCTAGCTTAACTCTATCCAAACTTGTTTAAACTTCAAATTAAAATTCTAGATTTTGTTCCATTAAAACACTCCTTTAGCTAATTGATAAAACCAGAAAATCCTCTGTCATTTCATAGCTATTTTGGGCCAGCCTTAAGTCTAAAACAACTCTCCATCCTTTGGTTGAAACATAGCTAATTCAGCCATACACCATTGGAGAACAAGAAACTTCCCAAGAGCAAATACCATTAACCAATCCTATACCTCAAACAACTCCACTTTTCTCTCAATTTGAATATTTTAAAAAATGTAACACACACACACACTCTCTCTCTCATTCTTGGATAACCAAAAGCTCCTCCTAGTCTAGGCCATTTGGTCATCACACTCACAAACACACACGAAATTCATCTCTTCTCAAACTCTCTCAAGAATACCAAGAACACACACTTCACATCTTCAAGCCTAAACCACTCATAAACACCTCCAATCACTCCCAAACTCTCTAGATCATCAATATTCAACCCATATTCTTCATTGCTGCACTTTATAACATCAAAACACACAAAGTTGAACTTTCGAACGGATCAAACTATCTTTTTTGTTGACGATTCGAAGAACCCAAAAAACGTAAAATAAGAACAATCTTCTTGTTCTTCTTCTTTTATTCAACTTCTATTCTCCTCTTCTACTCTCATTCGTTCCTTTCTCACTCTCTCCCCCTCTCTTTGCTGAAATGTTGATGAACAACCATGGACTATTTTCGGATCACTAAAAGCCATCAAGCACTCAAGGATCTCCACTAAGCAAGGTGCAACCTTCATCAAATGTTACATCAAATCAAGTATTTCTTTCTCGATCTCCTCTTTAAATTTTCAAAATCAAGAGTCTTATATGAGGGGTTTGATAGATTGATAGAATAATGTGGGGTTGGAGATATGTATGTAGGTGAGGGGAATAGATTTAAGAAATGAAGCATTAAATGAATGTTGTGACTCAAGAAGTATGGAATGCTTTAAGATCATTGTATGTTCATTATGATTAAGAGTTTTATGAATGTTTGATGTATGATAGACATAAAACCATCATTTTTTATTATGCTTTCATGATGTTATGGCTAGTAGAAGATCTCCCTTGTTGTGATGTAAGTTAATACAAGGCTATTTTTGGATAAATGGACATGTTATTTGTTAGATCCATATGTGTATGGATATGTATATAAATTTTTTCTAGTATTTTCACTATAGTCATTAAAAATTATTATAAGAACTACTTTTATTCTTTTTAGTATTATTCTTACTATCATTATTATTAATAATATAATTAATATTATTGTTTAATTTAATTGACTAATTTCGGTGAACATAAATATTTTTGAAACTAATAATTATTTAAAATATTAGTAATTTATTAGATAAATAAATATAATATTTTTATTAAACATTATTATATATATATATATATATATATATATATATATAATAATATATTGGAATTAAGATCAAATGTCTTTTATATTCATATTATTATTAGTTAGCCTTATTAAAAATTTTATTTACACTCTTAAATATTATTTATATGAGAATAATTTATTTACTATTAATTTTATTTGTTATTAATTATTTATTATTAAATTATTTACAATCTATTATTAATACTACTTATTATTTATAATATTATTATTTATTATTTATTACCAATATTATTTAGGATTTATTATTAATAGTACTAATTATTTATTAATTAATATTACTCATTAATTAATATTTGTTAATAAATAGTTAAAGTTATAATTTATTATTTATTTATTAGTTATAACATCTGTTTATTTTAACTTATCAAATTAATCTTATTCTATAAAATACCTTATCAACTAGTATTAAAGCTTAAGGCGTTGTTGTATCTAGTTGAGCTTAAGCATGTTAGGCTAGGAATTATTTATTTAAAGTAAGTATTGCCTGTATGTTGGGACTTATACCCTGTATTTACCCCAAGCGGGGTTAGGTTGCCTTGAACTATCTTGAAAGGCTATTGCATCAAGAAAAAGTAAGAGATCAAGTAAGTCATTGTATAAAAGATGCTTGTGAACAAATGCTTTTTTGCAAGTCAAATGCATTGATTGTCGTGGAAGATCTAGCTTGAGATGCAATTATGGACAATATATTCTTTCTTCTAAAATAAAATAAATTGTCAAGCAAACAATTTTTCGAGCAAAACAATAAATTTTTCTTAAAAAATATTTTACCTAAAGTTGTTTGAAAACCATAATTGCTACTTCAAAGAACTCTTCATTGATTTTACATTTTCCAAGTGGAATAAACATAACGTTGAGTACTCCATAAGGGTAGACTACTAGGATTAGTCTTTGAAGGGTTGGGTAAGTCTCTCAGTAGGAGGCCACCTCTGAGGGGTGAAACTTGCCTAGACAAAACAATAGTTCTTGTTGGTCAGGCCGGTCCAAGCTAGCAGTGCAGTTCAAGTGAACTATGTATTTCTGGAGTGGACACCCGGTATGTTTGGGTGTAGAGATGGATGAGTATCTCAACTAGTGGGCAGTACACCTACCTTGTATCAGCATGCGTAAAGTGTGGCATCCTAATCATTCTCTCGTCATGATGCACAAAGTGTGGCATCCTAACTGTTCTCTTAACGTGGTGTATAAAGTGTTGTGCTATGTCCATTCATGATGCATGATTTCATACTCAACTTTATTAGAGTGGTTATTTCTTTTCAAGTTGAGCATTTTTACTTTACAAATACTGATAAAACACCACTCAATGTTCAAAGATAAATTTCTGGGCTTGCAGGCTTTTTATTATGACTTGTTCAAAACTTGCATACACAAGACTTACTGAAAAATATTTCTCACACATTTATATCATGCTTGGAAGGTCAATTTACTTATGCTGCCATGAACTTAGAAGATTTATCCTAATGTATTTATTTGTTAAAGATTTTGGTTACCATCTATTTATTTCAAGACTTGTAAAAGTATTGTTTTGAGATTGTAATAAGTCCGTTATTAAGTTATTTCCTTCTATGTTTTCTATTACCTAGTTATAAAGATCCCTTGGCCTAAGGATGGGGTCACATCCCTGCCCCTTTTGGGGTACGTAGGTAGCGAGGTGTTACATATTCATAGGAAAAGTCACAAGAGGTCCTAATGTAAAAAAAAAAAAAAAACAAAGACAACATAAATCTAGAAAAAGAAAGCAAAACAAAAGAAAAGAAAAAATAACTAAACGCTAGGAAAGGTCATTAAAATTCAAAAGAAAAGAAATAACATAAAATAAAAAAAAATACAAGTGTAAATTAAGAGTAATTCAAGAGTCCTCATCGTCATCCTCATTATTTTCATCCTTATGAAGATTTTCGACTATGCGACTGGAAGATGCTCTAGTAGATTGTTGGATCAAAGTTGCCAACTTCTAATCTTAGCCATCCTGGCATCGACGAATGTCCACAATAGAGTCTCAAAGCTAAAGAAGGATAGTCATTTAGCTCTCCAGTTGATCCTCCACTTGTGCCTCCAAATCAGTATGGGAATGAGAACCAATGGCACGAGGGGAAGGTTTGGTAAGTTGCTACTTGACCTCCTTTTTATCAAGGGGAGGCTCCACTATCCCGAGGTGCTGTACCTTAAAAGGCTTCATTCATCGCCTTGCCCTCTTTTCATAGGGATACCCACATTGAACTAATGTATGCCTAGTCACTAGGTTTCGGTCAGTAGGAGGCTCACTCAGCTCTCCATCTAATCCCACTCCAAAATCTCTTAGAATGCGCATAATAAACAAAGGGAATTTGAGGGCTTTGGTAGTATACTAGAGTAAACAACCGCTCGCATGGATTAAATAATAATAGGAGCAAGAGGAATAGGCTCACTCTACCTCATCTTATCTAGAATGTAAAGATTAAGAACCCTCGACTCATTAAAGCCACTAGCCTTAGGGAAAACATTGAAAGCAAATATATAAACTATGGCATACCATTTAGCTTTAAGGTCATTATTTGAGTGGTAATGACTTTGACCTATTTTCTCTTTTATCCTTATGTTCAAACTTGCCTTCATAGTACTCACATCCCAGTTAAGCTCAGAAATGACCTTTTGGTTATTATGGTCTACAGCAATCCACTGCCCTTCATCAGATACTCCCAAAAAATCCTGGTTAGTCTAGTCCTCTCAAATCCAATGGGAACCCCTTTTACCATGGTAGAAATAACATGGATGTTGTTTTTCTTCTAGTCCTTCAAATTAGCATAAAACTCTCTTATGTGCACAAGACAGTAAGCACCATCCATTCTAATGATAAGCTCCCACCCCTATCACCTAAACATTGTAGAAAGCTTCAAAGAATTATCTAAAGAAGGCTTAATTGCAATTAAAACAAATCCTAAAAACTATAAATATAGGAATTGTTCCCTTTTACAAAAAGGATTCGGGGAAATCGTTTCTTCATCCCTATTATTCTCCAATTAAAACCTAGTCACCCTTTTTCTACTAGCATAGTTTTGAGTGGGTTTTGTGATCAATTCAACCTTGTGTGGATTACTGCTAGAGACAATCCTACTCTTGGATTGTAGTGGTGTGATTGGACGACCAAAACAGAGGGATTTGGTTCCTGGGTTGATGATCAAATTTCTATCCGCAAGGAAAATCTTATTTTTCTACCACAGAAGGTAATCTCCATTTCCTTCCTCTATCTCCATTTTAATTGCAAACATGTGATCCTTGGGCATGGATTTTATATTTATTTCCGCTGCATTTTTATTTGATAAAGGTGATGAAATCCAACAATGGTATCAGAGCCTTCATGTTTATACTTTAATGGGTATTTCATTGCTTTTAAATCTTTTCTGAGCATGCAACTATATGATCATAGCTACTGTATGTCTACTACTTTGTATGGCATTACCGGGTTTTTTGGTTTGAAGAGTCTGGGTCATTGAAAATCGTTCGGGAAATTCTTTCTGTGTGGGTCTGGTTTTTTTGCGCAATGTTCTTCCTACAATCAAGCTTTTGATTCAACAATTTGGATTGTTGTTTAAATGTGATGCAAAGTACAGTTGGTTGTTAATATTGGTTAACAATGATTGATATCAAAATTGTTTTGAACAGTCTGAAAATCACTTTGTGATTCGTGAAAAAAAAAATTGCAGAATCCGAGAAGAAGATGAACAGGGTTATTATGCTTACTGTTGCTTAAAAATTTTGCTGAATTTCTACCTCCAAATTATACCCAGTGTAGGGTAATTTTGACGCACTAGGCGCTAGGTGCACTCTGTTCTTCCCCTGCTTTATATTCTAGCTGTGTGTGGCTTGTCCCAGCTGGCACGCGGTTTGCACTGTTTTATATTTTAAAAAGTTTTTATCTTTTCTAATTTTGAGAATATATTCTAATAATGACTTGAATTTATTTGAAACTCATGATTTTGGATAAAAATATTTTTCAAAAATTATAAGTAGGACCCAAAATTTGATTTCGGCCCAAAACTTTTCAAAATTTGATTTTGAACCCAGATTTCTCCAAAATACTGATTTTTGATGTATGTGCATTGGATGTTTTATGCTGTATTTTAAGCAAGTTTTATTGGCATGGCGGATGGCTACGGACTAAGACCAAACTTATATATTCATGCATTTTTATTGCTTTGTTTTAATTAAATAGGGCCCGCCCGTCCTGCCTTATCTCAAATTCTTGTGTAATTCTCTTCTCATCTAACTCCCCATGAATGTAACTTGAGGTTTCTTTCTTTTGAAAATTATGTAATTACTTTATATATGTTAGATTGAGGTAGAATTATAAGATTTTGAAGACGGCAATCAAAGCGAGGCGAGATGGTAAGACATTCTGCTTAAATCATGCATGAACACATAGGGTTAACCATATTAATTTCCTTGATGGCTCTAGGAAATTAATTTAGAGAGTCCATAACCATGCCACGTAATTGTTTATTACCATGTTTATCAATTTATGCTGCATATTAATAAATTGTATGCATGTCAAACGATGAGACAACTAAAATGAATACATCGCTCAAATAATAGTAAGTCTAATGCCTTCCATTAATATAGTAAGAACAAGAGCTCTTTTTTTGAGACCAGGTTGTTGGGCATACCCAAGCCCACTTGGTATTAAGTATGTTCAAGCTATGGAATTTAAATCTTGATGAATGGGTTGGGTTTAAACAATTTTTTATCCCGGTTGGGCAAACCCAAGCATAAAGAATATTAGAGGCAAGATTGGAATAGTATTAAATACTTTAATGATTAAAAGATGTTAATCACCCAATGATACAATAGTTAAATTTGATATAATTGGTAATGGATGCCTACCGCTGAACTTAAGAATGGCTTGTTGGGCTAACCTAAGGACATTCTTAAGAAATTTGGATACTAGTCCACTAGGAAAGCTTCCAATGGACTTTCTCGAGTCAATAGTGGGGGCTATTGATGTGAGTAAAATAGTGGAATAAAAATATGTTTAATTAAAGACCTAATTACATGCATATCATGACCATATACATGTTCTAATTACTCTATCTTTACATCTAGGTCATTGGCATCATGTCGATGCATCTTGGAAACAAATAAGCTCACCAAATCAAACTATTTAGACTGGTATAGAAACTTGAGGATCGTTCTCAAGTCGGAAAAGTTGTTCTACGTGCTAGATGCTCCTATTTCGCCACCTCCAACCCAAGATGCTCCAGCTAATGAGGATGCTGTCCATAAGAAGCACAAGGAGGATAATGGCACTGCATCATGTATTATGTTGGCATCAATAACTCTTGAGTTACAAAAATAGCATGAGCATATGGATGCTCAAACCATTATCTTCAATCTTAAAGACCAGTTTCATAAACAAGCTAGAACTGAGAGATATGAGATCTCTAAGCAACTGTTTCTTTCTAAGAAGGTTGAGGTGCTTCAATGGCCACTCATACGTTGCAGATGCTGGGCTATATTGAAAAACTTGGGTCTCTTAGTTTTGTAATGGATCATAATTTAAGTGTTGACTTAATTCTACAATCATTATTAAGTAGTTTTTTACAATTTGTGATTAACTACCACATGAACAATGTTAAGACCACCATACCTGAGCTTATCAATCTACTTAAGGTAGCTGAATAATCTATAAAGAAGGACAATAGGGTGATCTTACTAGTAGGTTCTTAGTCTTCTAAGAAGAAAGTTCCCAAGAAAAAGAAGAAAAATCCTACCAAGATCGAATGAGGTGTGAAGAAGAAGGAAGCAGCTACTAAAGGCCTATGTCATCATTATGGCAAGATGGCCTATTGGAAGCGCAACTCGAAAGCCTACTTGGAGACCATGAAGAAAAAGAAGTAGAAGGAGAAGTTTGCAAGCACTTTTACTTGTACTCCTGGTATATTTATGATTGATATTAATACTGCCTTTAATAATGAGATATAAGAATTGGATACCGGTTGTGGATCTCATTTATGCAATAATTTACAGGGACTAAATGGCAGTAGAAGGCTGGAAAAGGGCAATGTTGTAACACCCCGCTACCTAGGCCCAACAGGGCTGGGGATGTCGCCCCGTCCAAAAGACAAGGGGTCTTTATAACTAGGTCACACAAATAAAATAGTGGAATAAAAATAATAACTTAACTTAAAATTTATTACAACCCAAGAATAAATCCACGAATAAAACCATGAATTCCCAAAAGAAAAACAAATCCATAAATAAAATCATCCACTCTCAACTCCCCAAAGCAATACATAAAAATAAAAGACAACATTCTCTTCCAAGGCAGATAACACTAGCTACTCATCCCCACAGCAGGATCGGCCTGAAATCATGGTAAAAAGGTGATAAGACAGAAACCTCAGTAACTCCGTGTGTGCTTTGGGTGTTCAGTGAAAACAGTTCGTGGATGTAAAGTGTGAAATCTTCATAAGAGAAATATTGGCAAGTAATAAACATTAGTCAAAAGCAAGAGTGTTGTTTTGGCTTTTCCAAGCATACATAATCAAAAGTGCACAATAAAATCAACCACTCAAAAAGGGTGGTCATGGGTTACCACACGTTGGGCCCCATTTCCACATGGTCAGTATGCCACACTTTATGCATACTGCCGGTCAGAATGCCGACACTTTGTGCAGACTGACAAAAGGTAGGTGATCGGCCTACCGGGTAAGATACTCCTCATTCTCTATACCCAAAAAACAACCGGGTGTCCATTCCGGCAAAACACAGTCACTTGACTGAAAAGAACACTGCTAGCTCGGACCGGTATAACTAAGTAGTACTGACGTTTCTCTAAGTTGAGCTTATCTTCTGGAGGTGGCCTCCTGCCAGAAGACTCACTCTTGCTCTTCAAAACTAGTACTACTAGCCTATCCTTATTGAGTACTCAACGTAATGTATCCCACTTGGGAAAAATGAACAAAACATAGTTCCACTTGAAAATGGCAATTAAGGCTTTCCAAAGTTTGGGGCAAAACTGGTTTTAGAAAGAATTTTAGGTTTTGAGTAAAACCGCCACTTGATTTACAAATAATTTATTTGTCTGAAATGAGAATGGAAATAATCCTCAATTGCCTTTACAGAAATGAGTGACCATGCACTCTACATTTGGCTTGCCATAAAAAAAAATCATTTTTTACCAAACAGGTTTTATGCAGGAGCTTACTTGATCCTTGCTCACAGCAAAGGTCTCCAACAGCTGACCTAACCCCGCATGGGCAAATACAAACCACAATCAAACTCAAGCCAGAATCCACTTTCTCAATTTAAAACAACTCAACTTACTACTACCATGATCCTAGTGTCCCAAGCTTTAAGGCTAAACAATAAATAAATAGGTTTACAAGCTAAGCCTAATTTGATATTTAAAATAATTAATGTTTTGGGAAATACGTACTAATAAGTTGAAGGTTTAAATCTTGATAAGAAAGATTTAGAGTTTATTTAATGAAGAGTCCTAGGTGGAATTAGGTAAAATAATGATTTATTAATAATTTAGTTGTTAGAAAATAATTGATAACTAAAATTAGTTGAAAAAAAATTTAATGAGTCTTGCTTGAAAGATAATAAATAAATTTTTAATGGGTTTTGATTAAAAGATAATAATTAAATTTTTAGTAATAAATATTTTACTAATTATGATTATTTCTATAAAAGGCTTTATTTGATATTTTCATTTTATATGTAATATCTATATATTTTATTTTTCTAGCAAAAGCTATTATTTATTTGACTAAAATATCCTTATTATATATAATAATCCAAATTTATCCCTCCTAGGGTTTTTTTTGGAAATTACTAGCAAAATCCCATTATGAAATATTTTATTCATCAAATAAAAATTAGTTTAGGGACAACTAGATCATGATCATACTTCTATGGCTAACCACAATCAAGGACATATACAATCCTTCAATTTATCAAATCATCCAAATCATGCATATAAGCATAGATCTAAATTTATCAAGACATGATCTAACCCCTACTAGCATAAATATGATCATGGCTTCAACAATCCAACATGAATATAAATCCTATTCACTAAAGGTGACATAATCTCTAGCATACTTCATCACAAATACCACCTATGACATGGAGACATGCATTAAACCTCAAATCATCATACAATCAACCAAAATAATCCATCCATGCATAAATCCCACCTCCTTCATATTCATACATACATTCATGCTTCAACCTCAACAATATATACTCAAACCTTATCCACAATGCATCTTCTATCAACATCATCCTAGAGGCATGAATCTAGAATTTAAAATAAGGGTTAAAATACCTTACTTGATTGATGAATACCTTGAAGGAGTTTCGAATGGATCTCAATTCCTAGAGGTCTAAATTCGTCCAAGAAAGATGAAGAACACATGGCCATGGAGAAGGAACCATTCGGCCAAGTAAGTGAGTAGTTCGGCCAAGAGAGAGAGAGAGAGAGAGAGAGAGAAAAGAGAAGAAGAAAGCTCATTAGCATGCTTAAACACATATATGTTCATTAGAGATTGAAGATTAGCGAAGATGAAGTTGATTGAATAATCCTACCTTGAAGGTGTTCTTGAGCCTTCACAAAATTTCTGGTTTTTTATCCAAAAGTGCAAGTTAGATTTTGGAGTTTGATGTTAAAAGTGGTACGGATGGACTCACAGCAATGAATAGATGAAATTTGGAATTTTTAGAGGTAGTTTGAAGTGATTTGGAGAGGTATTAGGTGAAAGGAAGGAGTAGGTGTTCTTGGTGTACTATATGTTCTTGAAGGTTGAAGAGAGTAGAGAACTTTTGGATGGAGGCTGCCGAAATTCTATGAGGATTAGGGTTGCCAATTTTCTGTAGGGTTTAGGTAGATGGTTTTTCAGGTTTGGAAGGGAAAAGGAAAGGCTAGTTGTTGGAATCCTTGAAGAATATTTTTATGAAGCAAATTTGGAAACTAAATATTCAAGAATATATTTGATTATGGAAGTGCTCTTGGAAATCTGCCATGGCCGACTGCTTGTGCAGAATTTTGGCTGGATGAAAGCTGGTTGAAGGAGGCTAATGGTGGAGGAAATTAAGGAGTCTAATGGTGTAGGGAAGGTCTTGTTGTTTGAGGTATATTTTATGGAAAGTTGTTAAATTATGGTGGCTGGAATTTTGGTATCCAAATCAAGGCATGATTGCAGATTTTTTTTAGAAATCTTTTTGGCAGCCATGGCTGGATTTTCGTGCAGAACTTAGGGAGGACAATGGAGTTCAGTTAATGGAGGTTTAAGGGTGGTTTGTGCAGAAAAAGGATGGAGTTTTGGCTAGGGTTGAATTAGGAAACAAATCTGGACAAAATTCTGCACAGCATTTTCGCAAGGCTGGAATTTCCTAGGCAGTTTTCAGCTGCCCTTTCCCAGGCGATTTGCAGAGGCTTTGAAGGGGAATTTCTGGGGATTTCAAGGCTGATTTCTAGCCTACTTCATGGAGGAAAAACATGGCTAAGGTTCTGAACAAAAATTGGAAGAAAACATCTTGGTTTCGGACCTCTAAAGCTGCGAATCTGCCCAGAAAAATTTCTGGTTTTGCATAGTATTTGTGCAGTCCGAAAATGGCCAGGAAAATTCAGATTTCAAGCTGATCAAAAGGGCCATTTTCTGGCAGCATTGGGAGGGAATAATGGTTAAGAATTTCGTCACCTTGAAGGCACACAAAGCTGGAAAAATTTCAGTTCTAAGCATGAAGGGAAATAAACCTAGCTAGAGTGAATTTTTAGACAGTTCACTAAGGAATTTAATTCAATTGAAATCTTTCCCCCTCTTCCATCGTTTCGGTCCATATGATGTCTTTTACTAAGACATTTCGAACCTTCAAAGCCACCGCACATTGCTAGAATTTTTCTAGAATAAAATTGGCTTGAACAAAATGAACAAACTAATGAATTGAAAAATATGAAAAATTAAGGATCAAGAGGAAATGAATTCCCCTTAGGAATTTTGTGTAGAGCAAAATAGTAGGATTTGAATATTCCTATCATGTCTCTCATAGGCCAACATCTCTACCCTACTCCAAACACCACTAAGGCCGAAAATGATACTTCCTAAGCAAAAATAAAATTTAACCAAGCTAAAGCTCCTATGATAGAATTTGAACCCAAGACCTCAAGAATTAATTCCAAAGCTCCAACCACTAAACCACAATAACTCTTATTCTTATTTTTCCCCTAAAAATATTTTCCTATTCAATCCTCAAGCTATCTCCCTTTTTCCACCTCAAGCAAAAATTACCATTTTGCCCTTCTCACTCAATAATCATAATCAAGCCCACTAGACTATAAAACACAAATTCGAAGCATATAAAATCATACAAAAATATATTTAAACATGCAACTAAATATGCTATGCATCCCAACCCCCTTACTCTAAGGTTGGTTTTGACTGGGGTTTCACAAATGTGGACCTACGAGCTGCAAATGGAGCAAAGGTTCCTGCACTAGCTGTGCGGACTTATCATCTTAATCTACCTTCTGGATTAGTTTTAGAACTTCAAAACTGCTATTTCGTATCAGTTTTACTGAAAACATTATCTCAGTTACTTGTTTAGACTTATTTGGATTTCATTTAAATTTTAAGAATAAACATTGTTCTTTTTTATTAAATGATGTCCATTATGGTTCTCAACTTTGGTTAATGGTTTATATGTTCTAAACATGAATAATACAATTCTTAATATAAATAAAAAGAAAAAAAAAGATAACTCAATCTCATCTTACTTATGGCATTGTTGTTTTGGCCGTAAATGAAAAATGTGTGTCTAAGTTATACAAGTTGGATAACTTGGGGTCATTTGATTATGAATCATGTGACATATGCGAATCTTGTTTACTTTGTAAAATGGCTAAAACTCTACTTTCTAGAAAAGGAGAAAGGGCTAAAGAGTTATTAGAACTAATATATATAGATGTATGTGGCCTAATATCTATACAAGTAAGATGAGGTTATCATTACTTTATAACCTTCATCGATGACTATTTAAGATATGTGTATTTGTATTTAATGAAATACAAGTCTGAAGCATTTAACAAGTTCAAAGACTTCAAGAATAAAATAGAGAAATAACTTGGCAAAAGTATTAAAACTCCTAGATCCAATCGAGGAGGTAAATACTTAAGCTAAGAGTTTCTAAGTTATCTTAGAGATAATGTGATATTATCTCAATGGACTCCACCATATACACCTCAATATAATGGTGTATCTAAGAGCAGGAATTGAATTTTTCTAGACATAGTATGGATCATAATGGCTTTTGCAGACTCACCAAAATCGTTTTGGGTATATGCACTGGAGACTATTGTTTATATTTTAAACTGAGTTTCGTAAAAAATGGTTGATACCACTCCTTATGAGTTGTTCTTCGATAAGAGACCAAAGTTATCTCGTTTAAGGATTTGAGGTTGCCCTGCTTTTGTTAAAAAGCCAATGTCAGATAAACTTGAAAGTAAGTCTAACAAATATTTGTTTATTGGATATCTGAAAGAATTTATAGGATATTACTTCTATTTTACTTTTGAAAACAAAGTTTATGTTTCAAAACATGTTGTCTTCTTAGAGAAAGAGCACATGTTTAAAGGAGATAGTAGGAGCAAGCATGAACTTAGTGATGTTCAAGAAGAATAAACAAATATTAATCAACCGTATGCACCCACACCTATTGATGAACCTTCGAACACACAAGAGCCTCATAGGTTAAGGAGGATACGAGTGGCGCTTGAGAGATACGAATTTCTCATTAGTGACCACAATGACGTATTGCACATAGAAGAATATGAGCCTACTACTTACAAGGACGTTTTGAATAGTTCAGAATCTGACAAATGGCTTGAAGCCATGAAGTCAGAAATGGATTCCATGTTTGACAACCAAGTATGGACTTTCGTTGATCCACCTAAAAGAATCAAGCCTATAGGGTACAAATGGGCTTTCAAGAAGAAAACTGACATGGATGGTAATGTGGTTACCTAAAAGGCATATCTGGTTGCAAAAGGTTATCAACAACAGCAAGGTATTGACTGTGATGAAACTTTTTCACTAGTTCCTATGCTAAAATCTATAAGAATACTCCTAGCACTTGCCGTTCATTACGGCTACGAGGTTCGGCAAATGGATGTGAAAACAACTTTCCTTAATAGAAACCTAATTTAGGAAGTGTATATGACATAACCTGAAAGTTTCACATCCAAAGATGGCATAAAAGTATGCAAGTTGCAAAGGTCCATTTATGGACTCAAGCAAGTATCTATGAGTTGGGAATGTCCGTTTTGATTAGATAACTAAAGAATTTGGTTTCATTTAAAACATGGATGAACCTTGTGTGTATAAGAAGGTTAGTGGGAGTGTAGTTATTTTCTTATTGCTTTATGCAGATGACATTTTGCTAATAGGATATGCTGTTTACGTTCTTCAATCTATAAAGATTTGGTTATTCAAGATGTTCTCAATGAAAGACCTTGGAGAAGCAACCTATATTTTGGGAATAAGGATCTATAGAGATAGATCAAGGAGGCTACTAGGTCTTTCACAGTTTACATACATAGATAAAGTGCTGAAGAGGTTCAGCATGAATCAATCGAAAATAGGATTCTTACCTATGCCACATATAGTAAGCTTTTCAAAGTCGATATCTTCAAAGACACAAGTTGAAAGGGCTCATATGAGTAGAATTCCTTACGCTTCGGCAATTGGGTCTATCATGTATTCTATGATATGTACTAGACCTGATGTATCATGTGCTCTTAGCTTAATGAGTAGATAACAATCTGACCCTGGAAAGAGTCATTGGGCAGCAATAAAGAATATACTCAAGTACTTACAAAGGACTAAGGATGTATTCTTGGTATACTGAGGTGGTGATTTGCAAATAAGAGGGTTTATTGATGCCAAGTTTCAGTCCGATAAGAATGATTACAATTCACAATTTGTCTGTGTGTTCATATTAGATGGTAGGGCAGTAAGTTAGAAAGTTCCAAACAAGTGACTACTGTCGATTTGACAGCTGAAGTAGAGTGCATAACGGCTTCTGAAGCAGTTAAAGATGCAGTGTGCAACAAGAAGTTTGTCACGAAACTTGGAGTGGTGCCTAGCATTGTAGATCCGATACTTTTGTGTTGTGACAACAATGGAGCCATTGCACAAGTAAAGGAACCACCATTCCATCAATGATCCAAGCATGTACTCAGGCGCTATCATCTGATTAGAAAGATCATAGATAGACAAGATGTAAAGATCGAGAGAATTCTCACGGATTAGAACATAGCTGATCCACTCACTAAAGTACTTTTCCAGAAGAAATATGATAAAATTGTTGAGTCATTCGGTAATCGAGATATAAATGATTAGCTCTAGTGCAACTGGGAGATTGTTAGTGTTGTACCGTAGAGGCAGTCATTTGTACCATGTATATTGCATAATAATTAATAAACAAGGTATTTTTTTATCTTTCAGTTTGATTGTTTTATCTTACTATGAATATAAATTGTTTGATAATGTCCTTAGTACAATACAATGTTAAGGTAATTAAGATAGAGATCATGACATGAGATTCCTACTGTTGGTATCTCACGCATATCATATATGGCGCAGCGGAAAAATTAAAATGAGATACCAACCCAGGATCCGCATATGTATGGAAAACAGGACATAAATATAACAAAGGTAACAGCTTTACCTTTCTTTGCTGAGCGTTTGAAAAATAAAAATTTTCTTTCTTCATGTCGAGGCGCGATCCAGTAATCCTCTTAATCAAACACCATAAGAGTTGAATATCCAACCACTATAATCATAGTGTGTGATTATCTCTAATCACTATAATTTTTAGAGAAATACAACAAAATTATATCTCTACTCCAGAACATATAATTTTTATTATTCCAAAATCACTATTTTGGAAAAATAAAACAAATTCTAAAATCAATATTTTAGAAAAATACATTAATTTTAAATTTTTAAAAGCACTATTTTGAAAAATAAAATTATTTGCCTCAAAACTAATTTTGAGAAAATGCTTTTGGGTCCCGTCTCTGACAGTGAAAACAGTGGTCCCACCTCTCATCAAATGTGATTTTCCCTTTCAAAATTCTATTCCAGAAATATATTTTTTTAAAATAGTTGGAACATCGTAAATAGAGCAGAACTGGCGCCGGTTTGGAAGCCGACGCCGGCTGCATTCGGGTTTTAAGAAAAATTTTCTTCCAGAAACGATTTTTGAATGTTTGCGAAACATCATGGAACCGGCATATGTGTGGCACAGTGGAATATGTATACCACTGTTGGGTATCTCACGCATATTATATATGGCGCAGCGGAAAAATTAAAACGAGATACCAACTCAGGATCCACATATATATGGAAAACAAGACATAAATATAACAAAGGTAACAGCTTTACCTTTCTTTGCTGACCGTCTGAAAAACAAAATTTTTCTTTCTTCAAGTCGAGGCGCGATCCAGCAATCCTCTTGATCAAACACCACGAGAGTTGAATATGCAACCACTATAATCCTAATATGTGAGTATCTCTAACGAAAATCCACATAGAGGATAAACTCAAGCACGAAGTTTTCTGTGCTAGCAGAAAAACTAAGTGGTGGCTAGGGTTGTTTGCTTCAAAAGAAACGAGAGAGAGAGAGAGAGAGAGAGAGAGAGAGAGAGAGAGAGAGAGAGAGAGAGAGAGAGAGAGAGAGAAGAAGAAGAAGAAGAAGAAGAAGAAGAAGAAGAGAAAATTGTGTTCCTATGGGTGGAGTTTTTGTGTCTTACACTTAGCTAGGGTTTCGTGTGTTATATCTCCAATATAACACGAAACCCTACTCAAAATGTACTCCAATCTTAGAATTCTAAAACAGTTAGTATTTCCTAATTGTAATTGAAAAATATTAAGTTCTCACAATTACAATTTGGACCATTAATTATAACAAATTATAATTTAGCCACAACAACTTCTCTTTCTCGCAATTAACTCCATTATGTTATCAAATAACATCTTGAATATATAATCCTCTATTATGTGTTACCTATTAGGTTTCCAAGTTAATTGGTAGCGAATATGAATTAATCCATAAATTAGAACTAATGTATAATTAATTAGAACTAATCTTATTAATTCTAATTAGGATTGGTTTATTAATTAATCAATTAATAAACCCATAATCGCAGATCATGAGCGGTATCTAACAACACATCATAACCACCCAAGAGTCCAGGAAGTCAAGTGGCTTGACATGAACCCTTCAGTAACAAACGACAGTGCAATTAACTCCTTTCACCATACAATATCTCATTCGGTTTGGAGTACAAAATTAGTGCCAACTCCCTCCAGAATATATATTAATTCTAGCCCGAATACAATAGTACTTGTACCAGGAACCCACTACTCTAGATGTGTATCAATTGGAATTGTTTCCAATACACATACGCCTTGTCCAAGGACTTCTCGAGTAGTAATTCCTACAAGTGGCTGTGAGATATTCACCCCTACTATTAGGAGTGGTAAATCCTTTATTGATCCTCTCAACTACTTTCGTTTACCTCATAATGTACCTAATATCCATCCCATAGGCGGCCCTCGTATTAGTGTTGTGCCCTAGAGGCAATCACTTGTACGTTATATATGACATATTTTATTTTATAAAAGGCATTGTTTATCTTACAGTTTTTTTATTACTTTTGAGTAATATAACTGTTCGATAAAGTCCCGAGGACAACACTGTGTTAAGAAAATCATGATAGAGATTCCTACTACACTGTATAGTGTTTGTACTTAAATAGTCCCTAGTCATAGTATTAATGAGACAGTACATAATTAATGTGTTAAGACTTCCTGATTTGATCAGGCGGTGGTTCTCATATTCGTGAGTATTGAGATACTCAAAGTTAACACGTAGATACTTGTTAGTGGAACAAGTTCATTGGATGGCCTAGTTAAGAGATAATCGCATGGATAACTATTTAGTGCTAGTGATATAATCTCAATAATGTAAATGTGCAAGTATCCTTAGACTTGAGATCTCCAAGGTACTTTGTTTGCTGAGCCTTGTACTTTGATTCCAATCTATAGACCTCGATCGAGGGTCACTTGTAAAATGGATATTGGGTACATTGTGAGGTAAACGAAAGTAGTTGAGAGGGTCAATAAAGGATTCGCCCCCCTAATAGTAGGGGCGAATATCTCGCGGCCACTTGTAGGAATTACTACTCGAGAAGTCCTTGGCCAAGACATATGTGTATTGGAAATAGTTCCAATTGATGTACATCTAGAGTAGTGGGTTCCCAGTACAAGTATAATTGTATTCGGGCCAGAAATAATATATATTCTGGAGGGAGTTGGTACTAATTCTATACTCTAGACCGAATGAGACATTGTATGATGAAATAAGTTAATTGCACTGTAATTTGTTATTGAATGATTCATGTCAAGCCACTTGACTTCCTGGACTCTTGGGTGGTCATGATGTGTTGCTAGATACCTCTCATGATCTAGGAATATGGGTTTATTAATTGATGAATTTATAAACTAATCCTGATTAGAATTAATAAGATTAATTCTATTTAATTAAGGATTATTAATCTCAAATACGTTTGGATTAATTCATGTTCGCTACCAATTGACTGGAAAACCTAATAGTTCACACACAAAAGAGAAATATATACTCGAGATGTTATTTCATAACATAGTGGGGTTTATTGCGAGAAAGAGAAGTTGATGTAGCCAAATTATAATTTGTTATAATTTATGGGCCAATTTATAATTCTGAGAACTTGATAGGTTCCTATTGTAATTGGAGAATTGTATGGAATTCTCAGATGTGGTTATTGTAGAGGCTTTTCGGTTATATGATATATAACCCTAGTGGTATATGAAGAGTTTTTCATGTGAACCAAGGGACACATGAAATAGCTCTTAAAACTACAAAAACCAAAAGGTACACAAGAAAAGATGAGATATGATCTTTTGTTCTCTTCACCCCCTCTCTTTTGTGAGCTTCTTGAAGGAGAACACAACTCTTCTACTTCTTCTTCCTTCTCTGGTTTTTGTTTAACAAGAAGAACAAGAAAAACCCTAGCCACCATTGTTGTTTTCTGCTAGCACAGAAAAATCTCGGTGCTTGAGGTATCCTCTGTGTGGATTTCTGTTAGAGATAATCACACAATGTAATTATAGTGGTTGGATATTCAACTCTCGTGGTGATTCTTTAAGAGAATTGCTAGATCGCGCCACAATTATCATACTTGAAGAAGAAAAGTTTTGTTTTCCACAAAAACAAAGAAAGGTAAAAGCTGTTATCTTTGTTTCTTTGTTTTCTATATATATGCATTGTTTTCCACACAAATGCGGATCTTGGGATGGTATCTCGTTCTTATTTTTCTGCTGCACTGTATATGATACGTGGGAGATACCCAACACCTCGATCGAGCTCTAAAGATTGGAATCAAAGTACAATGCTCAACAAACAAAGTACCTTGGAGATCTTAAATCTTAGGATACTTGCACGTTTGCTATATTGAAATTATATCACTGACACTAAATAGTTATTCATGTGATTATCTTACAAGGTCATCCAATGAAATTGTTCCATTAACAAGCATCCATGTGTTAACTTTGAGTATCTCAATACTCACGGATATGAGAATCACCGCCTAATCAAATCAGGAAGTCCAACATATGCTAGTTTTAACGCATTAATGATGTCCTATCTCATTAATACTACAATTAGGGACTATTTAAATACTAACACTATACATTGTAGTAGGAATCTCATATGATAATCTCTATCATAATTTTTTTAACATAGTATTGTACTAGGGACTTTATCTAATAGTTATTTTACAGAAAAATAAACAAAAGAAATTATAAGATAAATAATGCCTTTTATTAAAATAAAATGTGTCATATACAATGTATAAGTGATTGCCTCTAGGGCATAACACTAACACCTACTACACTATGTAGTGTTTGTACTTGAATAATCCATAGTCATAGTATTAATGAGATAGGACATTATTAATACACCAGGACTAGCACATGTTTTATCCCTTGATTGGATCAAGCGGTGGTTCTCATAACCATGAGTATTGTGATACTCAGGATTAATATGTGGATGCTTGTTATATGAACAAGTTCACCTACCTATAAGATAATCACTTGGATAGCTATTGAGTGTCAGTGATAGAATCTCATTATAGCAAGTGTGCAAATATCCTTAAGACTTGAGATCTCCAAGGTATTTTATCTATCGAGCATTGTACTTTGATTCTAATCTTTGGAGTCTTACATGGACAACCTATGGGATGGATATTGGGTACAATGTAAAGTAAACGAAAGTAGTTGAGAGGGTCAATAAAGAATTCACTACTCTTAATGGTAGGATTGTATATCTCAAGGCCACTTATAAAATCATTACTCATGAAGTCCTTGGCCAAGGCAACTATGTGTTGATAATAAAATAAAAGTAATACTTTAAAATTAATCTTATTACAATCCAAAAATACAAGAACAAATCTAAAATAAATCGCTTACTACCATCTCTCAAAATATCACATAAGAAAAATAACTTAAAGTCTTCAAAGCATAGGCAACAAATCTAGCTATTGACCTCTACAGTAGGATCGACCTGGAAACATGGCATAAAAGGTGATGAGATAAAAATCTCAACAAGCCCGTGTGTGCTTTGAGTGTTTCAGGTAAAACAGTTCATGTATGGAAGTTGTAAAAGTCTAATAAGAGAAAGTGCTGGCAAGCATTAAATAAATGTTGAAAATAAAGAGTGGTGTTTTGCTTTTCAATCCAAACATGTGCACAATAAATACAACCATTCAAAGGGGTAGTCATGGGTTACCACACGTTAGGCCCCATGACCACATGGTCAGTATGCCACACATTGAGCATACTGCCAGTCATACTGCCACACGTTGAGCATGCTGACAAAAGGTAGGTGTATGGCCTACCGGGAGAGATACTCCCCTATCTCTACATCTAAACTTACCAGTTGTCCACTCCAGAAACACACAGTCCACTTGACTGAAACTTGCTAGCTCGGACGGCCTGACTAAGTAGTATTGTCGCTTCTCCAAGTTGAGTTCGTCTTCTGGAGGTGGCCTCTTGCCAGAAGAATCACTCTTACTCTTCAAAACTAGTACTACTAGCCTACCCTTATTGAGTACTCAATGTTGATTGTCCCACTTGGGAGAAAATTGATCATGCATTGATTTACTTGGAAATAGCAATTAAGGGTTTCTAAAATTCTTGTCAAAGTTGGGTTTTAGAAAGAGATTAGTATCTTGTGTAAAACTGCTTGTTTTATTTTCAAAAGATTTGCTTGACTAAAATAGAAAGGGAAACAGTCTTTAATTGCCTTTACAAAATGAATGTCCATACACATCACATTTTGCTTGCCATCGTAATTTTTGGTCTTCAAATAATTCCATGCAGGAGCTTACCTGATCATTTGCTTACTCGAACTCAACAAAAATCCTCCAAGGCTGACCTAACCCCATCTGGGGTAAACACAAGGCATAAGGTTATACTCGAGCTATACTTGCCTTACACCAATAATTCCTAGTTCAACTAATTACAACCATGATCTTAATGTCCTAAGCTTTAAAGCTAGATGATAAAGGATTTTATAAAATAAGTCTAGCTTGATAAGTTAAAATAACTAATGATTCTAAAATAATTATTAATAAGTTATATGTTCAAATAATAAATCTTGAGTACTATTGTTAATAAATAAACTAGGGTTTAAATGTTGAATAATCATACTTAATATTAGTAAATGGTAATTCAAAAATAGTTTTATTATAAATAAATAATAAATTACAATTAATTTTTACTTAATTTTAATAGATAATAAATAATTATTAATAAATAAAATTAATAATAAATGAATTATATTAAATGTTTGTTTAATAAGTAACAAACAAATTTTAATATATATAATATTTATGAATATAGGTAAAAGTTTGAACTATGGTCTACAAGGTCATTAATATTTTATTTATTTATTATTATTATTTATATAAAAGATCTTATTTACTATTGCACATATAAATATATATATATATATATATATATTATTTTTAATAAAAGATATTATTTATTTTACTAGTAAAATATCAATAGTTCATTTAATATTCCATTTCCAAAACTTCCTAGGAATTTCTAAATCTTTAGAGAAAAATATAGTGATAATTTTAATTAAGGTAATAAAATTTGCTAATTAAAATAACCTACAATCAACGAGAACATAATCATGGTTCCTATTAATAACCAAGATCATGAACACATTCTCCAATATCAAACGTTAAACTAATCCATTCATGAGCATAGGCTTAAATGAACACATGCTATCATATGGCCAAATCCCTACTAGACATAATCATAATCATGGCTTCAAATGAGATCAGAACATAAAAATCCTACTCACCAAAGGTGTCATAATATCTAACATGCTTTAAACATCCATAATTTCCTTAAGACATGACGAACATACATTGATTCTCAAGAAAATCCATATAGCTTAAACATGAACAATCATTCTCATGTCCTAATCTTAGCCCCTTCATTCATATGCATATACTCAATCCCCCATTCATATTCTATTCTCCTTATCAACATCTAAGAGGCATGAATTCAGAATTAAAAAGAAGAATTAAGGAAAAATACTTGATTGATGTGTACTTCGATGAAGATTTAAGAAGGTCCACGCGATTGAGAGTCTTGAATTTTCCATGAGTGGAGAAAAACAGCCATGGTTGTAATCCATCATTTAGGCTGAGAGAGAGAGAGAGAGAGAGAGAGAGAGAGAGAGAGAGAGAGAGAGAGAGAGAGAGAGCATTAGCATGATATGTTGTAGGTTGAATGGAAGAAGATGAACAAATGAGTTGTTCTTGGTTACCTTGACGATGTTCTTGAGACTTTAATAATAAAAAAAAAAAAAACTGGTTTTGATCTGAATGCCAATTCTTGTTTTCAAGATTTGGTGTTATAAATTCTAGAAATAAACTCTTGGGAGTATGTAGGAGTAATCTGGAGTTTTTGAGAGGGATTGGAGGCATTTAGTATGGGTTTTGGCTTAAAGGAAGGTAGTGTGCGTTCTTGGTGAAAATGGAGAGAATTTGAGAAAAAAAGGTGTACACAAATTCTGGAGAATATTGGCCAAATGGTTTAGGGAGTTCAGGGATTTCGGTTTTCAACTTAGAGAGGAAGAGAAAAGTTTGATTGTATGAAATGCAAATGGAGAGATTTGAGGAGTGTTTTGAGATACAGGATATGTTAATGGTGTTTGATTGATGGAGGTTTCTTGGAGTTGTAATGGAGCCAGCTAAACTGGTTTGTTTTGCTGAAATGAATGGAGATTGATGGAGCTTTAAGGCTGGCCAAAATTCAGAGCTCAATGGCAGAGGAAATTTTGGTTATGAAGCCTAGTACAAGGATGTTGTCATGGAGCAAATGCTGGAAACTTTTGAAGTTCAAATTGTAGTTTGAATGGAGTGATTTTAGGAGATATTTGAGGTGTGGTTATGGAGTCTAAGTGTGCAAGGTAAGTGGAGAGGTTGATGGTGTTTAGTTCATGGCTGAACAAGGGTCATTTTACAGAGGTTTGAGAGTGGTTTCTTCGGTGTAGGCCTAAGGGAACAAAGCTGGAAATTTCTGGTTTCATGGTGTCCTAAGGTTTGAATGTTTGCTGCAAATTTCTGTGCAGTTTTTTGCAATATTCCAGCCCGATTTGCAGAGGTTCTTGAGAGGTGTTTGAGGGTCCTTTAAGGATAATTTCCAGCCTTCTTTATGGTGGAAAAGTAGAGGAGTTCTGCTAGATTGAAGGTAGAAGAAAATAGCTTCCTTTTCTGGTTGAAGGTAGTGAAACTGCCTAGAATTTTTTCCTGGTCTGTGCAGATTTTTATGCAGTCCAAATTGCACAGAATTTTCAATCTTCAAGTTGAATAAATTGGCCATATTTCTGATAGTAAATGAGTAAGAAAGCTGGCTGTGTATTTCGAAGGTTAGGTTGCTCAAGAATGTAGAAAATTTCCAGGTTTCTTCCATGAAGAACATGATCACTACGAAGCTGAGCTTGAAGGTTCAACCATGGTGATTAATTTCCCTTGGGAACCTTTCCTAACTCCTCTCCTATTTTTAGTCAATCCTCCAACTTCCAAGATCCATTTTTGAAACTCAAAGACATGAGATCCTTGCTGAATTTCCTGGAATTAAAAAGATGGATTTTGATAAATTTTGAATAAATTTAATTTGTGAATGTGTTAAGACAAGCTAGAGGTAATAAAAGGACAAGAATTCCTCTAGAATTCTTTTTAGGACATGATGATAGAATTAGGATATTCTCTTTATATCTCCCCTAAGACAACATTCCTATATTTATGGAATGTAAGAAAACAAAAATTTAGACTTAACTAATACAATCATGATTAAAACTTAAATGATAGGATTTTAACTCATGACCTTAGAGAGTATTTCCCAAAGCTCTAACCATTAAACCACAACAACCCTTGTTCTTATTTTCTCACCCAAATATTTTTCTTATTTAATCCATAAGCTATCTTCCTATTTTGACCTCAAGCAAAATTACCATTTTACCCTTCCTACTCAATAGGCATAACTAAACCTTTTAATCCACAAATCTTAATTCTAAAGCACATAAAATCATTCAAAAACATATATATTCATGTAAAATGATATGATATGCATCCCGACCCCCCTACTCTAGGGTTGGCTTTAGGTGGGGTTTCACATCCTCCCCTTCTTAGGAGAATTTCGTCTCGAAATTTAGGTATACCTCTATCTCAGATCGAGATACTTCCGCTTTACCCATTCTTCTTATTCCCACATGGTATCTTGCGAGCCATGATGCTCCCACTGGACCTTTACCATCGAAATCTACTTGTTCCGAAGAGTCTTGATACTTCGGTCCAATATTTTCACGGGTTTCTCCACATAGCTCAGGTCGGGTTGCAACACTAATGGCTTATCATTCAAAACATGTCCTAGATTGGCATTGTACTTTTTTAGCTGCGATACATGAAATACGTCATGTATCCCCGTCAACCCATCTGGTAGATCCAATCGATACGCCACTGGCCCAATTCTCTCTTTTATTGGAAACTGTCCAAAATATCTCGGATTCAGCTTCCCACCTTTCAGGTGCTTCAGAATTCCTCTATTCAGTGTCAATCTTAGGAATACACTGTCTCCCACCTGAAACTCTAACTCTCTCCGCCTATTTTTTGCATAGCTCTTCTGTCGGCTCTGGGCTGCTTTTCAACCTTTCCCTGATTAGCTTAACCTTGTCCAACATCTCTTGAACACAAACTTCTCCCGACTTGCTTACGTGGTCGTCCTCTGACCAACTCCAGTACAACGGTACTTGACACTTGCGTCCACACAGTACTTCTTACAGAGCTATTCTAATCGAAGATTGATAACTGTTATTGTAGGACAACTCTGCATATGACACACATTCAATCCACTTATCCTCGAAATCTAATACACAGGCTCTCAACATATCCTTTACTATGTGAATAACCCTTTCTGACTGTCCATTGGTTTGTGGATGCACCGTCGTACTAAACTTCAGACTAGAACCCATTTATTCTTGGAATTTACCCCAAAATCGGGATGTAAACCTCGGATCTCGGTTGGACACAATACTTGAAGGTATTCCATGCAGTCTGACGATTTCTCGCACATAGATCTTAGCCAACTTCTCTATTGAATCCCTTACATTTACCGGTATGAAATGTGCGGATTTGGTCAGTCGATCCACCACTACCCATATGATGTCCTTTTAGGTCCTTGCCATAGGGAGTTTGGTGATAAAGTCTATGGTCACCTCTTCCTATTTCCATTCAGGCACTGGTAATGGTTGCAACAATCCCACTGACTTTTTGTGCTCCGCTTTCACTTTCTGATAGGTGAGACACGTCAAGACATACTTAAACACATTCCGCTTCATTCCGGGCCACTAATAATCCCTTTTCAGATCTTGATACATTTTGACCTCTCTCGGATGAATGGCATATTTGCTCTTATGCGCCTCTTCTAAAATTTTGTCCATCAACCAGTGCTCATCAGGTACACACAAATGATCTCGAAAATACAAAACTTCCACTTCGTCCTGCCAGAATTCACTGACTTGCCGTTTAAGCTCCTTGTCCTAGAAAATATGGAATTCTACAGTACTTTGCTGAGCCTCAATGATGTCCTGCCTTAGATATGGCATCAATTTCAGGTTGCTACCAATAATTCTCTCCTCTTACACTTCCACTCTTCTATCCAACACATCCTGAACCACTTGAAGCTCTTACACTCTTAGCCTGGCCATTCCAACATTTCTGCTCAGGGCATCAGCTACAACGTTGGCTTTCCTAAGGTGGTAGTTGATAGGACAACGGTACTTTTTCAAAAATTCCATCCATCTTTGCTGTCTCAAATTCAAGTCCTTCTGGGTGAAGATGTACTTTAGGCTCTTGTGATCAACGAACAATTCATATTTCACTCCATACAAGTAGTGCCACCATTTCTTTAAAGCGAACACAATGGCAGCCAGTTCTAGATCATGCATGGGATAATTGTCTTCATGCGGCTTCAATTTTCGAGAAGCATCGGTGATCACCTTTCTGTCTTACATGAAAATTGCCCCTAAACCTTCTTTTGAAGCATCGGTATATAGTGCTTAAGGCTTATCCCCATCTAGTAGACTCAACACAGGTGTTATCATTAATCTTCGCTTCAACTCTTGGAAACTCTTTTCACATTTTTCATTCCAATCAAAAGGTACGTCCTTTCCCAGCAGTCGGGCCATAGGCGATATAAGCGTTGAAAATCCCTTAATAAACCTCCTATAGTAGCCAGCCAATCCCAAGAAGCTTCGAATCTCGGTGATGTTCTTCGGTTGCTTCCAGTCTGAAACTGCTTCAACCTTTGTTGGGTCCATCTTGATCCCATCCTTGGTCACCACGTGTCTAAAAAATGCCACACTATCCAGCCAAAACTCACACTTGCTAAATTTGGCGAAAAGTTTGTGTTTCCCGAGTTTCTCCAGTACTAGCTTCAAATGTTTTGCATGATCCTCCAGGCTCTTGGAGTAAATGAGTATATCATCGATGAAAACCACCACAAACTTGTCCAAGTAGGGTTGAAACACTCGATACATCAAATCCATAAACACCATGTCACGCCCCATGCCCGCGGACCCGGGAGCGCGACTATGGGCCTGGCAAAACCCACGGTCAACTACTTGGTCGCCGTCCTCGCTGGGCTGAAATGAATATCCTAAGTTGACAATGTGTACTTAAGCCCATTCTTATACACCATTCACACTTCTCATCCCAATCCCACATGGGATTGGGGTATCACATTCACCCCTCCTTTAGGCCCAAGCGTCCTCGCTGGGCCCATACTTTAGAGGCCAAACTCAAGACCAACCAAACGGTGTGGCTTAATTCCTACACCGAGGGCTGGTTACCTTCTCTGATACCAAATGTCACGCCCCGTGCCCACGAACCCGGGAGTGCGACTATGGGACTAGCAGCACCCACGGTCAACTACTTGGCCGCTGTCTTTGCTGGGCCAAAATGGATATCCCAAGTTGACAATGGGTACTTAGGCCCATTCTTATATACCATTCACACTTCTCATCCTAATCCCATGTGGCTTTAATTGGGGTTGGCCAAGGTGACTATGTATTGAAAATAGTTCCAAATTGATACATATATTGAGTAATGGATTTTTTGAACAAATACTAAAATATTTGGCCAGAATTAATAATATTTTGGAGGAATTTGGCACTAATTCCATACTCTAGACCGAATGAAATATACTATAGTTAAAATAGTTTATTGCACTGACTATTTCCTATTGAAAGGTTTATGTTAAGACACTTGACTTTTTAGACTTTTTGGTGATGAAAGTCATTGTGAGATGTCACTCTTAGTCTGCTAAATATAAATTTATTTATTAGAGAATTAATAAATTAATCCTATATTTTATTTAGAATTCTTAATTCTAAAGCTGTTGGAATTAATTCATATTATGCTACCAATAAGACTAGGAAACCTAATGGGTCACACATAATAAAGGTTTAAATACTTAATATATATTATTTGATAATATTATGGGTTAATTAACAAAACAAAATATATTTATAGGTGAATTATAAGATTTTTATAATTTATGGGGCTTGGTTGCAATTATATAAACTTCAAAGGCCCAATTATAGACATTGGACCTTGAAGGACTTAATTGCAATTAACGTAAATCCTAAAAACCATAAATGTATGAATCATTCCTTTTTGCAAAATGGATTCGAAGAAGTCGTTTCTTCTTCCCTATTCTTCTCCAATTAAAACCTAGCTGCTCCTCTTCTACTAGCATAGTTTTGAGAGGGTTTTGTGAGCAATTCAACCTTGTGTAGATTACTTCTAGAGATAATCCTACTCTTGGATTGTAGTAGTGCAATTAGATGATCAAAACAGAGGGAATTGGTTCCTGTTTGCTGATCAAATTTCTATCAGCATGAAAAATCTTGTTTTTCTGCTACAGAAGGTAATCTTTGTTTCCTTCCTCTATCCCCATTTTAATTTCAAACACATGATCCTTGGGCATAGATTTCATGGTTATTTCCACTACGTTCTTATTGGATAAACATGATGAAATCTAACAAATTTAACACAATCTCCTCCAATAAACCTGCAAGAAATCTAGCCATTGTCTAATTGGAAACACAATACTAATAAGCAAGATTAAATCACAATGCTCTATATCCACCAATTAATAATGTACCACTCATTACTCCAATGCTAATTTTAACATGAGCAATTATCATATATCTCAAAATTACACCAAAGTAGGGATGCTCAATAGCTTCACAAACATATGTAAATCGTGAATGGTATAAAGTATATAAATTGTCAATTAATTCCCATGCTAACAAAGCCTCAAAGAAAGCAATATTGGCAGTCAATGCATTTCATCAAAATTATAAAAGAATTTTTTCCCTAAAATCCATAGAAAAATATAAAAAATTCAACCGTAGAAAGTGTAGAAAAATTATACAATAATAATCTCCAATGCATGGGCAATGATCCTATTGAAAATAATTGAAGAAATTGTGCACCAAATGGAATGATAGAAAAATGGGTTTTGGAAGAAATGATAGGATTTTTCATAGTTTTAATCCAAAATTTCAAGAACAAAGTGAAGATTTTGTGTTTGGGAGGTGGTTTGGAGGTTTAGAGAGTGACCCAGTGGTATTTTAGAGTTGAACCCAACCAGGGGTTGATAGAAAAAATGAGAGAGAAGAGATTATTTTGAAAAAAAATGGCCAAGAATAGTCGTGAGTATGCTTATAGCCGATCGGGCCTGGCGCCGGTCCGGTTCTGCATCGCATTACTATCGATCTGTACTGGCCCAACACCCAGGCAAAAGTTCAGGCCTAATGCTAGTCAGCTCTGGCCAATCCAATTTTTTTTTTAATTGAATTTAATGGAAGCAAAAATAATATGTAAAGCACGAAATCATGAAAAGAATATAGTCTAAAAATTTAAAACACAGCCAAATGAATGAAAACAAAAGAAAATTAAATATATGCCCTACAAATCTAAAGCACTCAAAATTATCCTTTTCTATGCTCTTGGTCACATGGATTAGTCTATGTATTTCCTATAAAGGATCCCGCTTGATGATCTCCAAGGAGTTTAGTTAGTTGTCTAATTTAATTTTCAAGGTTTCGCATGGACGCCTCCAAATTTCTCGTGGTTGCATCTATTCCTTGGAATTGTCTCTTCGTTCTACTTACCAACTGGTTAGCCAACTCCTCCAATGATGGTTTAGCCGGTGGGGCATGTTAGGCAAGGGCAGTTGAGTCCTTTGAGTCACAAAATTAGAAGAACCTTGCCTAGGTTGGTTTTTGTTATTCCATAAAAAGTTAGGATGATTCCTCCAACCTAGGTTGTAAGTGGTGCTATAGGGATTATTACCTTGTTGACAATTTCCTACAAATGCCACTTGTTCAAATGATTCTTCTTATAACCGCATATTTTGGCACTCATGATTCCGATGCTTTTCCCCACAAAAATCACAACTTACACTCATTACCCGCCGTTGGGAAAAAGGTATTATCAATTAATCCATCTTTTGCGTGAGTGCTTCTACCTTCACCTCTAAAGTAGCCATTGTATCCACCTTGTGTACTCTATGGCCACGAACTCTTGACTATGAACTACCTTAAGCATAGTTGTTTGTAGCCAAATTTTCAATCAAGTCAAATACCTATTCTAGGATCTTAGAATTAATGGAGCCTCCTGCAGATACATAAACTAATTGCCTCATACCAAAACTCAAACTACTGTGAAAAATTTGCATTTGCATACCCAACTCATACCCATGATGAGGACATTTTCTGAGCACTTTCTTAAACCTCTCCCAACACTCATAAAGTTTTTCAAACTCTAATTGTTGGAAGGCAAAATATCAGTCCTAAGTTTAGATATTCTAGGTGGTGGGAAATATTTGGCAATATAGTTTTCGGCTAACTCATTCCACTTAGTAATGGATCTGGTGGGCAAAGATTTTAACCATGATTTTGTTCTATCTCTCAAGAAAAAGGGAAAAAGCCTTAGTTTGATGGCATCTTTAAAAAAACCATTCATTTTAAACATGTTACAAATTTCTAAAAAACTTGCAAGGTAGGCATTGAGATCCTCCTCAGGTAACCTATCAAATTGTACCATGTTCTGGATCATTTGGATTATGTTGGGCTTTATTTCAAAGTTGTTAGCCTCTATCATAGGTCTCGTAATGCTTGAGCCTGTACCTAAGATTGCAGGTTTTACAAAATCATCTATAGTCCGCCTGTTAAATCTACCATTACCACAATTGTTGGGCTAATTTACCTCTATGTCTTTTCTTACACTTTCTCTTACAACCTTTCGGATGTTGGTGAGGGTTCTTATGATCTCAGGATTAAGATTTAGTATGTCAGCTTTGGATCGCCAGGTCATAAACTAAGAGTAAGGTCTACATAAAAACAGAAGATAGTGATATTATAAAATTTACAAGTTAAACAGTTAGGACATGTTTATAAATTAAGTTAGAAGCAATTACAATATTTTGGACATTGAATTACAACAAAATATGGCACATATTCATACAAGGATCATATATACATATTCACATATTCATATATGGATATATAAACATGGTTAAATCAACAAAATCCAAGCTTTATGATATTAACCCCGACAACGGCACCAAAAATTTGATGCATAAATTTTGGATGTATACAAATTATCAAATTAAAATCCATCCGTTAGTAAAGTTTTAATTTAAATATTAATCCCAAAATACACATATAAGCAAGTATACTCATCGTAAGTATAGTATAAGGAAATAACGAGTATCGATCATAAAAAAACAAGTACACACTAGTCACTTTTCATTAATTGTTTAACTGACCAAATCAAGTGATAAGATAAAAAAAATAAAGAAAAAATATATACAACTTAAGGATGTGAAAATATGCAATTTACACAATAGCTTTTGAAAGCATGATATTGAATCAGTTAGCCAATAACACAATTAATTATTATCTTAGTTTCACGAAGGATTTAATATAGACCTACTTTGTTTGCAATCCATGGAATCACTATCTTCTAGTTAAATTAGTGTACATATTCTGTCTCAACTAACTTATCCAAAAGATGCATTAAAATCAATCCTAATATAAAACCCTATATCTTAGGTGATTTAAAACATGAAATTAGTCAATGAATCCATATTTTAGTAATCATCAATCAACCTGTAATTGCAAAGTTCTTAACAGTTAAACCATTTTTCAAGCAAGTTAAGAGATAAACAAATATAAAATTAATTAATTGAAGTCATTATCAACCCCTTTTTTAAGCAAGTTAATAACAAAAATCAATCAGCCAACTCTGTAGGCAAAACAAGAAATCAAATACTACGAACAACAATCAATTGATCAGTAGACTAAATTATTCAACAAATCATGAATCCTAAAAAACATTGTAAAATTACAATGCAAACATTAAGTATATAATTTTTTAAGGGAAAAAAATAAAGGTAAAAGAAAGTACTCATAGGCAGGCCTCCTTCTTCTCTTTTGAATACTCTCCTGAACAACCCTCCTTGATTTGGTAAATTCCTCATTCTTTTAGTGATTGGAATTTATGCTCTTGGATTCACCTGCTTTTTCTCTTTCTTTTATAAGCTTCTTTGATCCCAAATTCGTTACGTGAGGAATCTTGGCCGAGCACGAATTAGAAAATAATGAAATCATTGAAAAATTCCTAAATTCGTACAGAAAATTTTCGCATTCCAGAACGGGCTTGGTGTCGGGTCTAGTCGACCCACCTGGTGCCAGGGGTATTCTGTTTCCCCCCTGAGTTTTGTTCTATTTCCCTCTTGCGGACCGGAATAGACCTGGTGCCTGGTCCACTTGCCAGACCTAGCACCAGGTTTGTACTAGAAAATCTTTAGTTTTTGCTTGAAATTACTTCAATTCTACACAAATTTATCAAAAACACTTTCTACAAGTAAAATGTGAAATAGGAAGGAATATGCCTAGTTATTACAACAAATGTATCTCAAAACAACCTTAAATAATTAGGAAAATAGTGATGATTTTAACCCCTATCAATAACTAGGGATGGTTTATGAATAGAGACTTTATCTATTAGTTTTATGTGCATACACATATGAAACAATAAAACCAAAAGAAACTCAATGCTTTTATTAGATAAAAGTACAAAATACATTGCACAAATAGATTAGTTCTAGGGTATAATTCTAACAATCTCCCATTTATACTAGACTAAATTATTCATGTATTGAATACCAAATGACTGAATATGACTATCATATTTATTTTGGGGTAATTCCTTTGTAAATAAATAAGCTATGTTCTAATTGGTAGGAACTATTTCTATCTTTATATCCTTTCTATCAATGATTTCAATAATCAGGTGATAGTGCTTAAATTGAACCCGTAGCCTAATTATGACTTGTAATTTTCTTTATCGGATTAGAAACTAGAATAAATATACTCGTTTATTTGTAAGTCACATTCTCTCTATACCAAGAATGCATATTCTGTACTTCTTAAGAACAAGCATATGCTATTCTACTAATGTGATCCTTTTCATCTTGAGTTGGAGGACATATAGATTTTGAAAGGCTTATCCCATGGGTCATAGGTAAGAATCCCCTTTTAGATTGATCCATGCTAAACCACTTTAGCACTTTGTTTATAAATGTAGACTATAAAAGACCAAGCAATCTCTTTGAAGTTTCTCTATAGATCCTTATTCCAAGAATATAGGTTTTTCCTCTAAGGGCTTTCATAAAAAATTTCTTTGATAATTATATCTTGAGTGATTGAAGAGTATAGATATTATTTCCTATTAGCAATATATATCATCTAAATATAGCATTAATATAAAACAGCTCTCTTATTATCCTTTTTTTCTACAAAAGGTTCATTGTTTTTTTTTTTTTTGTGTGAAATTAAATTCTTTAATTATTTCATCAAAATAGATGTTCCAATTCCTAGAAGCTTACTTTAGTTCATAAATTGACCTTTGTAGCTTATACACTTTAGTATAATTCTTGGATGTGAAACCTTCATGTTGTACTATGTACACTTTCTTAGTCGTATTTCTATTAAGGAAAGCTATTTTTATATCCACATGCCAAATTTCATAGTCATGATGAGCAGCAAGTACTAGGCATATCCTAAGAGATTTCAGCATTGCTACTAGTGAAAATGTCTAGTCATAGTCAATGCCTTACTGTTGATGATATCCTTTAGCAACCAAATACGTATTATAGATAATTATTTTGCCATCTATGTTGAATTTCTTCATAACAATCCAATTGCACCCCTATGGGTTTTATCTTTTTGGATAGATCAACCAAAGTTCAAACTTAGTTGTCATACATGGAATCTATTTCTGATTTCATAGCTTCAAGCTTTTTATCAATTCTAAACATTTTAGAATTTGCTTATAAGTGGTAGGCTCATTTTGTTCTATAAGTAATACATCATTGTGGTCACTAATGAGAAATCTATCTTAGGTGCCACGCATATCCTACATGACCTACAAATTCTTGTGTATTAGAAGGTTCGTCTGTTTTGTCAACAGACTCAGGATCAGTCAATTGATCATTGTTTGTTTGTTTTTGTTGAACTTCACAAAGTTTTATGTTACTTCCATTATATCCCTTAGGCGTAAATTCCTTCTCTAAGAAAATTGCAGGATTTGAAACAAATACATTGTTTCCAAAAGAAAGATAGAAATAATATTTGTGAGATTCTTTTGGATATCCAAGAAATAAACATTTATGAGACCAATTTTCAGGTTTGTCTGATTTTGTCTTCTTCATATAAGTAGGACATCCCAAAATTTTGAAGTGATTTAATTTTGGTCTTTACTAAAGTAACTCATATGGGATGGTATCAACTGTTTTTTATGGAACTCTATTTCAAATAGAAATAGTAATTTCCAGTGCATATCCCCAAAATAATTTTGGTAATTCTACAAAAGCCATCATGGTTCGAACCATATCTAATAGAGATAGATTCCTTCTTTTGGATACACGATTATGCCGAGGTGTATGTGGTGGAGTCCATTGAGATAATATCCAATTATCTCTAAGATAACTTTGAAACTCTTAGCTCAAATATTCACCTCCTCGATCCGATTTCTGAATTCTTTAAACTTTGTCAAATCCCTTATATTTTTATTTAATTAAATGAAAATACTCAAATCAAGAATAGTCCTTGATAAGTATTGATAACCCTTTCTTGCTAGCAATTTTTTTGGTCCACATACATCACTATGTATTATTTCTAATAATTACTTAGCGCTTTTCGCTTTTCTTTGAAAAAGAGATCGTAGTCATTTTACTAAGTAAACTTGATTCAAATTTATCAAATGATTCATAATTAAATGACCTTAAGTCACTAAGCTTGTGTAACATAGAAACGCGATCCTCGTACACATGGCTTAAATGAAATTGTCATAAGTAAGATGGGTTCGAGTTATCTTTCTTTTTCTTCTTATTGTTTATGTTGAGAATTGATTTTCTATGTCTAGAGCATACAAGCCATTCATCAATGTTATTGTACCATAATGGATACCATTTAATAAAAGAGAACAACTTTTGTTCTAAAAAATTAAATGAAATCCAACCCTATCTAAATAATCAATTGAGAAAATTTTCTTTAATAAAACTGGAACATAACAACAATTTGTAAGTTCTAGAATCAATCTGGAAGGTAAATATAGATGATAAGTTCCCACAGTAAGTATAACAATCTTTACTCCATTTACAACATGTAGGTCCACATCATTTTTCTCTAGCATCCTATTACTTTCTAGTCTATACAAATTATTGTACAAATGAGATTCGTATTTGGTATCTAATACACATATCTCATTATTAAAGGCAGCATTGATCTCAATCATAAACTATCAGGAGTAGAAATAGAAGTGTTCGCAAACTTCTCATTCTCCTTATTTTCCTTCAAGGTCTCCAAGTAGCTTTTGTATTTGCACCTCCCATGGTCCTTTTTTCTACAATGGTGACATGGGCCTTTAGTAGCTACCTCTTTCTTTTCTATGACACCTTTTGGCTTGGTTAGATTCTTCTTCTTCTTCATAGAAATATATATATATATTTTTTTTCATAGAAGAAGAATCAACCAACATGACTACATTGTGTTCTTTCATCATAGAAGAATCTATAGTCTTGAGAAGGTTGATAAACTTAGATAAGGTGGTCTTAATCTTTGGTAGGGGCGAAAATCACCATTATTTTTCTAGTTATTTGAGGTTGTTTTAAGATACTTTTGTTATGATAATTAGGCATATTCCTTCATATTTGACATTTTGCTTGTAGAAAGTGTTTTTGACCAATTTGTATATATTTGAGTTAATTTGCGAGCAAAACTAAAGATTTTCCAGAATACACTTGGTGCCAGGTCTGGCAATTGGAGTAGGCACCAGGTCCATTCTGGACGGCCAGAGGAAAACAGAGCAAAATTTAGTGGAGAAACAGATTGCACCTGGTGCCAGTTGGGTCGATTGGACACTGCACCAGGCCCATTCTAGAATGACAAAATCTTGCGCACGAATTTATGAATTTTCTAATTATTTTGGTATTTTCTGAATTCTACTCGAACAAGACTCCTCAAGTAACGAACTTAGCCTCAAAGAGGCCTATAAAAGCAAGACAAAAAGTAAGACAAAACACAAGAGATTAAGTGTGAACTGAAGAGAAAAAAAAAAAAAATTCAAACTCTCATTTGAGAAGGAAATCACCATTTAACGAGAGTTGTTCATGAGAATCTTCAAGGGAGAATAAAGAGGCTTATCTATGAGTGATTTCTTTTATCTTTCTTCTTAAAAAATTATGAATTTAATGTTTCCATTTTAATTTGACATTGTTTCATGGGATTCATGATTTCTTGAGTAATTTAGTCTTTTGATCAATTCATTATTTATCTTGGGATTTGATTACTTATTTTTCTTACGGAGTTGGTTGATAGATTATTGTTATTGACTTGCTTAAAAAGGGGGATGATAATGACTTCAATTAATTGATTTCATATTTGTTATCTCTTAGCTTGCTTGAAAAAGAGATTAACTGTCTAGCACATTTGTAATCAAATGTTGGTTGATGATTGCTAGAATATGGATTCATTAACTAATTTCATGTTTTAAATCACCTAGAATATAGGGGTTTGTATGAGGATTGATTTTAATGCATCTTTTGGAGAAGTTAGTCGAGACAGAATATTTAGAATCATTTAACTAGAAGATAATGATTCTATGGGTTGCAAACAAAGTGGGACTATATTAAATCTTTTATGAAACCAAGATAATAACTGATTATGATATTGGCTAAGTCATTCATTATCATGTTTTCAAGAGCTTTTGTCTAAATTGCATATTTTCACATCCTTGAGTTGTATATATTTCTTTATTTTTCTTGTTCTTATCTTATTAAATTTTTTGGTCGGTTAAACAATGAATGAAGAGTAATTATCATGTACTTGTTTCTTTGAAGATCGATACTCATTAATTTCCTATGCTATACTTGCTCATATATATGACAGGGCCTACATTATTCATATTTTTCTTAGTTATTTGATTTTTTTTGTGATACATTTTGTTCAATAACTAGTTATATTCCTTCATATTTGATATTTTACCATTGGAAAGGTATTTTGTTCATTATTTTAGATTTTAGGGGTAAAACAAGGAAAAAATGCTGCAAAACAAAACATAGACAGCGTCGGCCACACTCTGTTCGCACGTAATTCGAGATGACAAAAAGTTGTTGAAACAGGACCGGAACAGAACTAAACTAGCGCCAGCTCTAGTAGCCAAGGCAGCGCTGGCTGTACTCTTGCGTGGAAATCAAGAAAAAATCGGCGAACAAAGGAAGAAACATAACACAACCGGCGCTGGCTCCAGCAGCCAAGGCGGCATCAGCTGTGCCCTAAGGATAAGACGGACTTTGATATTTTTCATGCGATTTTTGGTAATCTGCAGAGTTTTAGTATCTTTCTACTTCTACTCGGCCAAAAACCTTACACCAACGAGTTTAGACACTTCCTAAGCCTATAAATAGATGGAAAACACAAGAGAAAATGGGGGAATGCATAGATCATCATAGAAAATCACTTAAATCATACAAAGAATTTTTCAAATAAAGGAGAGTTGTGCAAGAAGGTCTTCAAAGGAAGAAGAAGGAGGCTTTTCTATGAGTACTTTCTTTTACTTTATTTTATTTTTCTTGAACAATGATGTTTTAATTATTTTATTGTAATTTGACATTGTTTTAGGTATTTATGATTTTTAGAGTACTTGATCTTTTGATTAATTGATTGTTCTTCTTGGTATTTAATTACTTGTACTTATTACGAGATTAATTGGCTGTTTCTTTCCATTAACTCACTGAGACCAAAGGGGTTGATGGTAGTTTCAATTTATTTATTTCATATTTATTATCTGTTAACTCGCCGAGACCAAGGGAGTTAATTGATGAGGACTAAGTAATTAAATGTTAATTGATCTTTGCCGAGACCAAGGATTCGTTGGTTAATTTCATGTTTTAAATTCGCTAAGACCAAGGGAATTTAATCAATGATTGTGTTTAATGCATCTTTTAGGTGAATTAGTTTAGACGAGACTAAGTGATTCTGATTTATCTAGAAGATAGTGATTTCATGGATTGAAAAAGAAGTGAATCTATCTTAATCATTCATGATGCCAAGAGAATAATTAGTTATGATAATAATTAAGTCCTTTAATGTCATGTTTGTCAAAATAATGGTTTAAGTTACATAATTCTCCATCCTTGACCTGTATATATTCTTTTATTTTCTTTTTATTTTCTTTTTCACTTTATTGAGTCAGTTAAACAACGAAAGAAAAGTGATTAATATATACTTGTTCCTGGAGGATCGACACTCGTTTGAACCATATGCTATGTTAATGATGTGTATGCTTGCTCATATGTGTAATTTGGGGTTAACGTTTTAATTTAAACTTGATTGGAAATGTGCATATTTTTATATGATTTTTGTACCTAAATAAATATGCATTAAGTTTTTGGCGCCGTTGTCGGGGAACAATATCATGAACGATTGGATTTTATTGATTTAACCATGTAAATATTTAAATAGGTAAATATGTAAATATGTACAATTGTTCTTTTCACAAAGAGGTGCTATCTTTTGTTTCTTGTGTGTCTTTGTATATTCTTGTAATCTAACCTACTAACTTTGACTATGTTCCATTGACTTAACTTGTATTCTTTTAACTATGTTTTAATCATAAATTTTGTTATCTCACTTGCTTCATGTCTTTTTTAGGTGTTATCCTTGGTACATAACTAGAAAATCCTAAGGTGAGATAGTCGATTTTGACCCTAAAATTGAACGAACACTATCAACGATTCGCCGGACAATCTAAAGGAACTTGATCGTCGACATAAATGGTGCTCAAAATAACAATGCTAGGAATAATAGGAGGGTTATGGATGACTTTGTGAAACCTGCAATCTCGGGCACAGGCTCGAGTATCACTAGGCCTAGGATGTATGCAAATAATTTTGAAATAAAGCCCAACATTATCCAGATGGTCCAAAACATGGTTCAATTTGATGGGCTACCTGAAGAAGATCCCAATGCCCATTTAGCTAGTTTCCTGGAGATTTGTGATAATTTAAAATGAACGGTGTTTTTGAGGATGCCATAAAGTTAAGACTTTTCCCGTTT
The DNA here is from genome assembly GCA_026120185.1 of Voacanga thouarsii. Taxonomy (NCBI): domain Eukaryota; kingdom Viridiplantae; phylum Streptophyta; class Magnoliopsida; order Gentianales; family Apocynaceae; genus Voacanga; species Voacanga thouarsii. Next base: position 2,508,963 of record JANUWF010001161.1, read on the forward strand.
TCCTTGAGGGATAGAGCCAAATCTTGGTTAAAGTCTTTACCTATAGGTTCTATCACTACTTGGAATGCCCTAGTTGAAAAATTTCTGGCCAAATATTTTCCTCTAGCTAGGACAGCTAAACTTAGAAACGAGATCTTTACCTTCCAACAATTAGATTCTAAGCCCTTATATGAAAGTTGGGAGAGATTCAAGGAGATGCTGAGAAAATGCTCATACCACGGATTTTAGCTAGGAATGCAGATGCTTATCTTTTTGAATGGCCTCACGTTTGCAACACGCCAAGTGTTGGACTCTTCTACAGGGGGTTCCATCAATCATAAGACCCCGGAACTGGTATTCGATCTTATTGAAAATCTGGCTTCTAATAACTACTGTTGGGGCAGTACAAGGTCTAAGGCTCGTATGCAAGGAGTACACAAAGTAGATGTTGTGGCAGCATTAGAGGCTAAGATGGACGCCTTAACTCAGAAGATGGAACAAATGGTGATGCCCCAAGGCCAGGTATTAAACGTAAGTTGTGATTTCTGTAGAAAGAGGCACTTATATCATAAATGCCAAAATATGGGTTCGCTCCAAGAAACTACGAAACAAGTGGCCTTTGTAGGTAATGTCCATCCAGGTAACAACCCTTATAGCTCTACTTATAATCCTGGTTGGAGAAATCACCCTAATTTCTCTTGGAGCAATGGAAACTAACCTAGGTAGGGTTCTTTCAATTTTGGGGGAAATCAAAGGAACCAACCCCCTATGAACAATAATGTAGCACCTTCAAAGTCACTATTAGAGGAATTGATTGGCCAATTAGTAAGTACAACGGAGACGAAGTTCCAAGGGGTCGATATTACAACAACGAACCTAGAGGCCTCCATGCGCAACTTGGAAAATGAAATTGGATAACTGGCCAAACTATTGGGGGATCGTCAAGCTGGGACATTGCCAAGAAATACTGAGAAAAATCCACGGGATCAAAACCGTAGAAAACATTGAAGCCATTTCTACTTTCAGTTTTATGATGGAGACAATTTTTACTTCTGTCATTTTAGTTTATTATTTTTCATGAATTGAAGTGCATTATTTATCATTATTGCGTGTTCATCATTTTTCCTAATTTATATAAAAAAAAGCCAGACATAATGCAGCTGACGCCGGCTAGGGCTAGGACCAGCGTCGGGTCCTATCGGGTAAGGCGCAAGAAATAGGCCATTTTGGCCATATCTTCTTTCAAAATCTCCAATTCCATCTCAAATCCTCTTTAACCCACACCGGCTTCACCTCCCCACCTTCTCAAAAATTTGATTTTTCACCTCCTAATCACTTCTGTAAACTCCATCTACCTTTCTTTTGTTGATCCTACAAATCAAAAATCTCAAAATTTTCCATTTTGCTCAACAAACTCACCTTCAATCCACAAGTAAAGAGCTTGGATTTCTTCCAAAAGCCTACATCGTTTGCTTACCCATGCATACTAGACCACAAATGTATGATTTTTATTCAAGTCTCACGGTTAAAATGGTGCTCATGACTTTTCTAATTTTAGGGACAATTTTGGCCGAAAAATTGGTGTTGTTTATGTTCTCTTGAATTGTGCATTTCTCCTTGAGCGTCATAACTTTGGATGGATTAGGAGTTAATGGTTCTTGGATACTTGATTTATGTACATGACATTAGGAAATGCATGCATATATCTAGGGTTAGATAGTGGCTATTTATGATGGTTATGTAATTGCTACATACGGAACTTGAATTGTTTTTCATGTAATGCCATGATGCCTTTATTCACATGATCATGCATACTCAAATGCATTGGGGATATTCAACACCTTTCTGCTTTCCAGTGAACTTTATATGTATTCTTGCAGGTTGTGTTGAATAGATTAGAGGAGATTGAATTGATTGTTGATTGGAGTGTGCTATATATTGAAGGAGTTTGGGCATTGTTGTTGTGAGAGTAGTTGAGGGTTGAGTGAGAGTTGAGGATAGTGTTTGAAATGGGTAGCGGCACCCTTTTTAATTCTTTGAGCTTATTTGTTATATCCTCCTATTTTCACCACCACGTACAACATGTCTAGAGCACGAGGTCAATCTTCTAAAAGGGTGAGAGCTTCCTCTTCTTCAACCCTTTCATCCATCGATCCCTTGTTCCTTAGACCAACTGAGTTTATCGATCCCTCATGTGTGGAATAGTATAATAGGAGAGCATCCAACAAGATCAATGTAGAGCGTACATTCGCACCTACCCTAGACCGTGCCCTTAAATTAGGAATGATGTTTAGGAGGCTAGGATAGGGATCGATAGTACTACTAAAAGAGAAGTATTGTCCAGTGCTAATCAAAGAATTTTATGCCAACATGGTTGACAAGGGCAATAAACACCTTCCTCATATTGAGACGAGAGTGAAAGGAATCTCCATTATCATCACACAAAATCATTTAGCTAATCTTCTCCAGGTGTTTGATGATGATTCTTGACAAGGGATAGACATTAACAATAAAAAAATTCTTTCTGACCCTAATTAGGATGCCAATGGGATTAGAGCCACTCTAGGGTTGTAGAAGCATAATGCCTTCCAATCTAGCAGCTTCTATTTGAACAATGATCTTGCTACCAACTTTAGAGCTCTAGTCTATATGTTTGGGTTCAATGTTGTACCCCATGCCAGTGGATTTAATGAGACCCGCCTTATTGACACCTACATTTTGCATAGGATGATGAATACCATACCTATCCCTCTTGTACCCTTGATTATACAATCCATTAGGGATGTGGTTCATCACTGTCTCTCTACTAAAGCCTTCTTCTTCCCTCTAGTTATCATGAAAATTCTGAACGACTTTGGTGTTAGTATTGAGGGAGAATTGATGGACGCTACCATCGAGCATGATATGGTTACGGAACAAACAATGATGAGTTATGGGTACAAGTACAACTAGGAGTTGAAAATGTGGCTAATTGATGGTTTGCAAGAAAACAAAGAGCATGCTCGCGGGAAGGAAAAAAAAATAGAGGGAAAAAAACTAGGCTTAATAGCAGCATGGAAGTGTTTAGACCATACCTTTGCGTGCCTTAAATCTCTTAGACTGTAAAAGAATGGATTGAACCACAGGAATAGCCCATTCTTATCCGCTTGATAAAGCTTCCGATTTGAATCCCGCTAATCTCCTACTTCACCTCGTTTGCATGAACGCCAAGCTTTCCGGATCACGGAATGTTCCACCACTTCAATCTTTGTTGGTGAAACAAGGGGTGAGGAGGAGTGGTCTCAATCCTTCTGGATTCTATTGCTATTGATTAGCAAAGCACCAAGAACCACAAGAGAAAGGAGACTCACGAGACAGAGAGTCTCATGAGAGAGAGAGAGAGAGAGGCTTAGGGAAAATTAGGGTTTTTTTCTTTCCAAGAGGCGTGTATTCTGGTTAGCCAAACGTAGGTCTCTAATATCTGATAACAATATCCTCCGTGATATGATATTTCAAACACTCGGATGTTATTAACAGAGTAAGTTTGGCTTAACTCTAAACTCTTCTAAACTGTATCTGGAAGAAACCCTATGGTCCAAGCTATTGGGCCAAAATAATATTTATTATTTTTCTTGGACCTAAAAAGCCCAAAATAATAAACATTAATTATTTATTTCATGGGCTTGTAAAAATAACCCAATAAATAATTAACGAGCCCAAATGAACAAAAAATAATTAAACTTTAAGTATTTATTTCTTGGGCTTATATAAATAACTCAATAAATAATTAAGCATTAATTATTTCCCTGTAGTTTAAGCCCAGGTTAATTTTCTAATTATTCAAACTGGTCCTAGGCCCTGAATAATTAATTAACCAATTAAACTATATAATAAATTTCTCTCAACACCTTTTTATTTATTTATTTTTATTCCAGTCAAATAATAAATTAGATTTCTTGAATAAAATAAAATAAAATCCTCTTTAACTGAGACCAATTCCTCAACTTAAAATTAATTAGGACTTACGGGCTATTCTGAGGACAAAAAAGACACATCACCTTGGCTACTAAAATTACCAAAATACCCCTACTATATAAAGAGCTGTATTTTGCATTTTAAATAGTTTCTAATATCACCATGTGAAAATAGTGACCCCAAGGATAATGTTGTGTTAGCAAAGTCTTCAACCTACAGGCCAAATGACTAAAATACCCCTCTACACATCGCCATACATTTAGAGAGGAAAAAGTGTAGTAACACCTCTCTAAATGACATCTACCATTCTTAGGCTTCTAGTCCAATGATCAACGATCTCCTAGAGTGTTTCTGCTTTCCAAGGGAGCTACCCCAAAGCAAACATCCAAGTCATGTTTCCTAGGGCCCTACTACATTTTAGATCATTCAGACAACCACAAGGGGCGATATTGAGTAAAAACTATCTTGTACAAGTCTGTCTTAATTAACTAGTTACATATACCCAATACACAAGTATATTGGTTCTACCATAGAACCTCAACTATAGCATATCAAAGTATATGCTTCCAGCTTCATCAGACTACCAACTCATACTCAAGTCGTAGAGTACTAGTCCACGCTATAGCAGTAGTAGTCTAAGTTTCTACCAAATAGTACTTTAAAAAACCACTTCTACAGGTCTTGTTCTACGTATTCGACATATGCTTATGTCATAAAGTGAGTGGACTACTCACTGGCCAAAGGTAAGCCATTCCCCATTGGAATTCATAACATAATAACCTAAACATGATGAGATTCCTATTCTCATCAATAGGTTAAGAACAAATGTTTATGTGTTTAAATAACCCTTGATCCATACCTTACTGTAAAAGACCACAATTCACATGGATCACTTATTTAAACACAATGGGTCTTTTCCAAACGAAAGTGTGCACAAATAAAAAGTAAATTCATAAATGATTTATGAAAATAAATTCTTTTATTAAAATATTCAATTTTTACATCAGAAACCTAGTCTAAGAGGGCATACTTTCCAACACTAACCCCCTATGAGGTTACATATCCTGGTCAGGTTAGGCCACATTCTATGGAGGAGGAGCACCTACCGCCACCGGCATGCGCATGAGCTAGTAGTTCTCAGTCCCAACCCCGGATTGACTTCGAGACTATGGTGCTGGGACAGTTAGCCCAGCAAACGGAGATGCTCCTACACTTGCAGGGCTCCATCGATGACATTGCTAGACGACAAGCTACTATGAAGCAACAATGGGCTGAATGGAGGTAGCATTTTCTAGGCCAACATGGTGGCGAGGGCCCTTCTACACCAGATGATGAGGAGGAGGAGGAGGAGGCTTGAGCTGCTTATTCCACACTTTATCTTAGTGTTCACTCTTGTTTTTCCTTTGTTTTTTCATGTCTTTTCTAGTTAGTTCTTGCTTTCTTTTACTTTGTTGTACTATTTTCTTTTCCTCGTTTAGCTTTATTTTTCTTTTCTAATTTTTATTCCTTGGTGTTTCTTTTATATTTTTCTTTTTAGGTACTTTGCCAATGCCTTCTTCTCCGGGAACACAACTCTTGTACAGTACATTGCACAATGAATAGAAGTATTGTCATTCTTATCTCTTCTCCATTATATTTTTTGTCCAATGGCATTGTTTCTTCCTTGCTCTATTTATTTGGCCATTGAGGACAATGTCTAGTTTAAGTGTGGGGGAGTGGTGAGATTGAGAATTCTTCTATGTATTATTCTTTTATACTTCATCCTTCTTGTGAGCAAATTTTTTAAAACTTTTTCTGATTTTCTTTGAGATTTCAAGCAGTATTTTTAATGCATGTCTTTATGATATATTATAGAGCATATGTTCTATATCATTTATGGCTTATGCATGACTTTTTGCATGCACTTGGTGATGGAAAAACGCAGCACAGGAAGCCATGGACGGGAAAAACAGAGATAAAAAAAAAAATTAAACGCGAGCCATAAAGGCCATGCGGAAGCGTGAAGATCATACCTTTGCGTTCCTTAACCCTCCTAGGTTGCGTAGGAACAGATTGAACGGCTGAAATCACCTCGCTTTGCACAGTTGAAGGAGCTTCCGGTTGAACACCCGCTAGCCTTTGACTTCATCTTGTTTGCATTAACACTTAGCTCTCCAGCTCTCGGGATATTCCTCAGCCTAACCTCCAGTCGGTGAACACTATGGTGAAGAGGAAGGGTCTCAATTCTCCTTGGTTCGTTCGCTATTGATTAGCAAAGAACAAGAGAAAAACAAGAAGAAGAAGAAGAGACTTTGAGAGAGAGAGAGAGAGAGACTCACGTGAGAGTCTCCTTAGCCAAGAAAAATTAGGGTTTTTTTTTTTCTTTTCAAAGAGTTGTTTATATTTAGCCAAAATTAGGTCTCTCAATCTCTGATAAACATATCCCCGGGATTTCAAAATACCCGGATGTTATCCTGAGAAACAGTTTGGCCTAACCTTAAACTCATCTTAACCGTATCTAGAAAAAACCCTAAGGTCCAAGCTATTGGGCCAGATAAATATTTATTATTTTTCTTGGACCCAAAAAAGCCCAAAATAATAAATATTAATTATTTATTTTCTGGGCTTACATAAGTAACCCAATAAATAATTAATGAGCCCAAATGAACCATAATAATTAATCTTTAATTATTTATTTCTTGGGCCTACATAAATAACCCAATAAATAATTAAACATTAATTATTTCCCCTAGTTTAAGCCCGAGTTAATTTCTTAATTATTCATCTTGGACCTAGGCCCTGAATAATTAATTAACCAAATAAACTAGATAATTAATTTCTCTCAACTCCTATTTTATTTATTTATTTATTTATTTTATTCCGATCCAATAATAAATTAGACTTCTGAATAAAATAAAATAAAACAAAATAAAATAAAATCCTCTTCAAGCTGAGACCAATTCCTCATCCCAAAAATAATTAGGACTTACGGGCTATCCAGAGGACCAAAAAGACACATCGCCTTGGTCGCTAAAATGACCAAAATACCCCTGCTATATAAATAGCTGTATTTTGCATTTTAAATATTTTCTAATATCACCATAAGGAAATATTGACCCCAAGGACAATGCTGCATTCGCAAAGTCTCCGACCTACAGGTGAAATGACTAAAATACCCCTCTACACATCGCCGTACATTTAGAGAGGAAGAAGTGTACTAACACCCCTCTAAATGACATCTACCATCCTTAGGCTTCTAGTCCAATAATCCACGACTTCCTGGAGTGTTTCCGCTTTCCAAGGGAGCTACCCTAAAGCAAACATCCAAGTCATGTTTCCCAGGGCCCTGGCTAATTTAGACCATTCGGACAACCACAAGGGGCGACATAGTGCAGAAACTATCTTGTATAAGTCTGTCTTAACTAATTAGTCACACATACCCAACATGCAAGTGTATTGGCCCTATGATAGAACCTCAACTACAACAAATCAAAGTATATGCTTCCAGCTTCGCTAGACCACCAACTTATACTCAAGTCGTAGAGTACTAGTCCACGCTGTAGCGGTAGTAGTTTAGGTTTCTACCATATAGTAGTTTGAGAAACCACTACTACAGGTCCTGTTCCACGTATTCGAAATACGCTTATGTCATGAAGTGAGTGGACTACCCACTGGCTAAAGGTAAGTCATTCCCCATTTGGAATTCATAACATAATAACCTAAACATGATGAGGTTCCCAGTCTCATCAATAGGTTAGGAACAAATGTTTATGTATTAAATAACCCGTGATCCATACCTTACTGTGAAAGACCACCATTCACATGGATCACTTATTTAAACACAATGGGTCTGTTCCAAACGAAAATCGTGCACAAACAAAAAGTAAATTCACAAACAATTTCTGAAAATAAATTCTTTTATTAAATAATTCGATTTTACATCAGAAACTTAGTCTAAGAGGGCATACAATCCAACACTTGGACTAAGTAGTTCTTGATCAAATGTTTTACATTGTTCTTAAACTTGTTTTTACACTAAAATTCATTGAGCATTCTAGAACCTACTTGAATACCTCTTGAGGCGAAATTAGAAAGACATTCATGATTTAACTTAAGGATGACGGTAATATGCCTTCTTTGGATAGTTTGAGCTTTTCAGGCCTACCTATTTTTATATTATCCCTAGTATCTATGTTGAGCTTAAATTTGTAATTTCATTCTTAAAACCTGTTATCATACTATGTCCATTATGTCTTTCTGAGAGTTTGAATAATTCTTCCAAATCTCTATGCTCTTGATGGATAAAAGTACATGTAGGAGAATGTTGAGGGAGAATAATTGTGTAAAGATCATAACTCATTACTTTCAGTCATGCATCAAGAGTTGTGTTGAGCTGGAAAAAGAAAGAGAAGGAAGAGAAGAGAAAGTTTGAAAACAAGAAAAGAAAACAAAAAAGTTGCTAAGAAAAGATGGAAAAAGAAAAAAACTGTGAAACAAACAACAGCAGCAATTGAAAAAAAAAAGAAGAAAGAAAAAAAATGAAAGAGAAAGAAAAGAAAGATCACAAGAAGAATGATGGTTAAGCCCTAGGAATTTCTGAAAAACTTGAGTTCACATCAAGTTCTTGGCACCATTGATGAAAATTTTAATAATTTGGTGAAAGAATAATTGATGACTTAAGAATAAGTTATGAGAATGTAAGATGTGCTTGACCTATGCTGTAATTGCTAAATAATGTTATGGGTTTTGATTGATTTGGGAGTAGGGGATCAAGAAGAGTTTGGAAATTATTGATACATCTTGTCTATCTTTTTCTTGCGAACTCCCATCTTCTTTGATAGATGATTTTACTATATACTTCGTTTGATAAGCCACATTACAAGCCTCTAGCCTTAACTTACAAGATTGAAAGTCCTACTTGAGCTAAGTAGAATCATGATATGTCTTGGATTAGTGGCGAGAGTGTATGAAAAGTAAGCTTATGGAATGCATATTCTTTTGCACTAAATTCTTTCCAATGGTTTGAGAATATTGTTAAAGTATTGGGATGGTTCTACTATATCACTATTCACTTACACAAGTCTTGCATTTGTTGTGAAAGATATAGTAGCATGTGTTTTATGTTCTTGAATAAAGAAAGCATTAGAAATATTTTGAAATCGATGGAGTGATTGATGAAAACATTGTGTTTTTCTTACTTGCCTTCGATACTTTGCTTGAGGACAAGCAAAGAGCTAAGTGTGGGGGAATGTGATAAGACCTAAATTAGTCATATTTTTCTTAGTTATTTGAGGTTTTTTTTTTTGTGATACATTCTGTTCAATAACTAGTCATATTCCTTCATATTTTATTTTACCATTGGAAAGGTATTTTGTTCATTATTTCAGATTTTAGGGGTAAAATAAGGAAAAAACGTCACAAAACAGAACATAGGCAACGCCGACCAGAGCAGAGGAACCGGTGCCGACCACATACTGTTGGCACAAACTTCGAGGGCGACCAAAAATTGTTGAAACAGGACCAGAACAGAACTAAACCGGCATCGGCTCTAGTAGCCATGGCGGCGCCGGCTGTACTTTGGACAACATTGCATGGAAATCAAGAAAAAATCGACGAACAACAGAAGAAACAGAACACAACTAGCGCCAGCTCCAGTAGCCAAGGTGGTGCTGGCTGTGCCCTGAGGATAAGACGGACTTTGATCTTTTTCACGCGGTTTCTCGTAATCTACAGAATTTTAGTAGCTTCCTACTTCTACTCGGCCAAGAACCTTACACCAACGAGTTTAGGCACTTCCTAATCCTATAAATAGATGGAAAACACAAGAGAAAAGGGGAGAATTCATAGATCATCATAGAAAATCACTTAAATCATAGGAGGAATTCTTCAAATGAAGGAGGGCTGTGCAAGAAGGTCTTCAAAGGAAGAAGAAGGAGGCTTGTCTATGAGTACTTTCTTTTACTTTATTTTCTTTTTTTTGAACAATGATGTTTTAATTATTTTATTGTAATTTGACATTGTTTTAGGTATTCATGATTTTTAGAGTACTTGATCTTTTGATTAATTGCTTGTTCTTCTTGGTATTTAATTACTTGTGCTTATTACGAGATTAATTGGTTGTTTCTTTCCATTAACTCACTGAGACCAAAAGGGTTGATGGTAGTTTCAATTTATTGATTTCATATTTGTTGTCTGTTAACTTGCCGAGACCAAGGGGGTTAATTGATGAGGACTAGGTAATTAAAGGTTAATTGATGTTTGCCGAGACCAAGGATTTATTGTTTAATTTCATGTTTTAAATTCGTCGAGACCAAGGGAATTTAATCAAAGATTATGTTTAATGCATCTTTTAGGTGAATTAGTTGAGACGAGACCAAGTGATTCTAATTTATCTAGAAGATAGTGATTTCATGGATTGAAAAAGAAGTGAATCTATCTTAATCCTTCATGATTCTAAGAGAATAATTAGTTATGATAATGATTAAGTCCTTTAAGGTCATGTTTGTCAAAATAATGGTTTAAGTTACATAATTCTCCATCCTTGACATGTATATATTCTTTTATTTTATTTTATTTTATTTTCTTTCATTTTTCACTTTATTGAGTTAGTTAAACAATGAAAGAAAAATGATTAATGTATATTTTTTCCTGGAGGATCGACACTCGTTTGAACCCTATGCTATGTTAATGATAAGTACGCTTTCTCATATGTGGAATTTGGGATTAACGTTTTAATTTAAACTTGATTGGGAATGCGCATATTTTTATATGATTTTTGTACCCAAATAAATACACATCAATATATATTTTGAGATTAAAATTTTAATTAAAACTTGACTAAGGGATGGACTTAAAATTGATGATTTTTATACACCTAAAATTTACACATAAAGTTTTTTGCGCCGTTGTCGGGGAACAATATCATGAAAGCTTAGGCTTTGTTTCTTTAACTATGTTTATATGTTTATATGTCTATGTATAAATATGTGAACTTGTATATATGTTCTTTCTATGAATTGGTGCCATATTTTGTTGTTTTGTATACTTGTATTTTAATACCCCCCTACATGTTGTAATTTTCTCTAACTTAATTTCTAAACATGTTCTAAATATTTAGCTTGTAAAGTCTATAATCTCACACTCTTCTATTTTATGTAGACCTTGCTCTTAGTTTATGACCCAATGATCTAAAGCCAACATAGTCAATTTTGATCCTGAGATCGAGAGAACCCTCACAAAGGTACTAAAGGTTGTAAGCGAAAGGGTAAGGAAAGACATGCAGGTAAATCAGCCCAATAATGGTAGTAATGGTAGGATTAATAGGCAGACTATGGATGACTTTGTAAAACCCACAATCTCAGGTACGGGCTCAAGTATCATAAGACCTAGGATTGAGGATAACAATTTTAAAATAAAGCCCAATATAATTCAAATGATCCAAAATATGGTCCAATTCAATGGGTTACCTGAGAAGGATCCTAATGCCTACCTTGCAAGCTTTTTTGGAAATTTGTGACATGTTTAAAATGAATGGTGTTTCTAAGGATGCTATCAAACTAAGACTTTTTCCCTTTTCCTTGAGAGATAGAGCAAAATCGTGGTTAAAATATTTGCCCACCAGATCCACTACTACTTGGAATGTGTTAGCTGAAAAAGTTTTGGCCAAATATTTCCCACCTGCTAGAACATCCAAACTTAGGACTGATATTTTTTCCTTCCAACAATTAGAGTCTGAAAACCTTAATGAGTGTTGGGAGAGGTTTAAGGAAATGCTTAGAAAATATCCTCACCATGGGTTTGAGTTGAGTATGCAAATGCAAATCTTTTATAGTGGTTTGAGCTTTGCAACTAGGTAATTAGTTGAATCATCTGTAGGAGGCGCCATTAATTCTAAGACCCTAGAAGAGGTATTTAACTTGATTGAAAATTTTGTTGCAAATAACTATGTCTGGGGTAGTCTATAGTCTAGAGTTCGTATCCATAGAGTACGCAAGATGGATGCAATAACAACTTTAGAGGCACAGGTGGAAGAACTCACGCAAAAGATGGATCATTTGGTAAAGCCTCCTTCCCAATGGTAGGTAATGAGTGTAAATTGTGATTTTTGTGGGAAAAGGCATCCAAATCATGAGTGACAAAATATGGGGTCCTCACAAGAATCATTAGAACAAGCAGTGTTTGTGGGCAATGGTCGACAAGGTAACAATCCCTATAGCACCACTAACAATACAGGTTAGATGAATCATCCTAACTTTTCATAAAATAATCAAAACCAACCTCGACAAGCTTCTTCTAATTTTGGGATGCAAAGGACTCAACTACCCCTATCTTACAATGCCCCACCCACTAAACCATCATTGGAGAAGTTGGTCAACCAGTTGGTAAGTGGGACGGAGACACGGTTCTAAGGAATAGATGTGATAACGAGAAATTTGGAGACGTCCATGTGCAACCTTGAAAATCAAATTGGAAAACTAGATAAACTCCTTGGAGATCGTCATATGGAATCACTTCCAAGTAACACAGAGACTAATCCACGTGACCAAGACCTTAGAAAACGCTGATTTTGATTGTTTTAGTTTTGATTGGACATCTCTTTAATTTTTGTTTGATTTCATTCATTTTGTTATCTTTTTAATATTTAGAGTGTATTCTTTTCATAATTTTATATTTTTTTGCCTCTATTAAATTCAATTTAAAAAAATAATTTTTGGATTGGCCAGAGTTGACCTGGCGCCGGGCCCGAACTTTAGCCCAGGCGTCGGGCCAGTATGCATAGCCCTACAAGAGTGTAGGGCAGAATAGGCCCAACAGAAGGACCAGTCCTTGGCCCCGGCTCCAGGCCTGATCGGATACAGCATAAAACTGGCCATTCTTGGTAAATTTTTTCAAAACACTTTCATCTCTCTCGATTTTTCACTCCACCCATTGTTGGGTTCAACTCCGAAAGACTACCGGGTCACTTTCTAAACCTCCAAAACATAAAATATTCACTTTATTCCTGAAAGATTGGATTGAAGCTAGGAAAAATCCCATCTTTGCTTCCAAAACCTTTTTTTCAATCCATCTATTTGGTGCACAATTTCTTCAATCTTTTTGCATAGAGTGATAGGGGCTAAAATCATCATTCTTTTTCTCATTATTTGAGGCTAATTTAAGATACTTTTTATACAATAACTAGTCATATTTCTTTCTATTTGATCTTTCACTTATAAAAATTCTTTTCTATAATTTTATGCAAATATAAGTGAAATTTAGAAGTAAATGTGAAATTTTCTTGTGCAGACCCAGACCAAGCCAAGATGATGAACCTAGTGCTGGCCCTATACTGGAATAATAGAGGAAAGTAAAGAAAAAAACAAAGGATGACACAGAGGAGCAATTGGAACTTGGGTAAAAGAATTGAAAAAGAGATAATGGCTTAAAGGTGGAAGCTGCGGCTCGGTTAGCTTCACCAAATACAAAGGCAACAAAGAACAAAAATCGATGAGCCAAGAAGACAAGCAAAGAAACAAAGCTAAAGGGGAAGAGGACAAAATTGTATCATGCTTAGGAGGTTTTACATCCTGGGAAGGATGTGTAAAGCTGAGTTGCGACTTAGCAAGAAGGTAACCAAAATGAGAAGAAAATCAGCAGCTTCGGTGGCTCAGGTGGTTTGTGGCTCAAATGAGCCGATGGAAGAAGAAAAGGTGATTTTGATGGCTCGCTTCGTGGCTCGGCAGAATAGGCTTCATTGCTTGGCAGAAAAGAGATATCATTGGATTGGCAAAAAAGAAGAATGGCTTGGTGAAGCCAAATTCAAGAAAAGAATGTGCTTAGTACATAATGACAAAATTAAGTTTCCAATTGATTTCTAATACTTTTCGGTGGACCTCCTTTATTTTTATTTAAAATTTTATTAGGAAAATTACTACTTCTTTTTTGTTCTGGATTTTTAGGAAATTACTTCTTTACTTAGGATTATTTTAGGAAATTTGTGAGCCTATAAATAAAGGCTATTTACATAGGAAAAAAAGGGGGTGCATAATGTGAAGATTTAGACATATTCTTTTATAGTACATTATCAATATTTTCTCTAGAGAAATAATTCAAGGAGCATTGTTTTGAGAAGAATTTTCATTGGAAATTGAAAGGCTTGTCTATAAGTATTTATCACTTTCCTTTGTTTTCTTTTTCTTGAACAATAATGATTTTAATTCTTTAATTGTATTCAAATATTATTTCTTGGGTTTATGATTTTGAGTTAATTTAGTTCTGTGATTAATTAATTATTTTCATTGGTATTTGATTACTTCTTTTTCCTACGAAATTTATTAATTAATTCTTATTGTTAACATGGTTAAAAAAGAGGTTGATAATAGTTTTAATCTAATTAATTTTATATTTGATATCTCTTATCTTGCTTGAAAAATGGGTTAATTGTCTAGGACATAGGCAATCTCGGTTGATGATTGTTAGAATTTAGATTCATTAACTAATTTCATGTTTTAAATGACCTAAAATATAGGGGTTTATATGAGGATTGATTTTAATGCATATTTTAGATAAGTTAGTTGAGACAAATATTGTTAGTGTTGTACCCTAGAGGCAATCATTTGTACATTCTATATGACACATTTTATTTTAATAAAAGGCATTATTTATCTTACAGTTTCTTTTGTTTATATTTAAGTAATATAACAGTTCAATAAAGTCCCTAATGCAGCACTGTGTTAAGGAAATATTGATAGAAATCATGATATGAGATTCCTACTACATTGTACAGTGTTAGTACTTAAATAATCCCTAGTCATAGTATTAATGAGACAACACATCATTAATGCGCTAAGACTAGCATGTGTTGGACTTCCTGATTTGATCAGGCAGTGGTTCTCATATCCGTGAGTATTGAGTTACTCAAAATTAATATATAGATGCTTGTTAATGGAACAAGTTCATTAGATGACCTAACTTTGAGATAATCACATGGATAACTATTTAGTGCCAGTAATTTAATCTCAATATAGCAAACGTGCAAGTATTCATAGATTTGAGATCTCCAAGGTACTTTGTGTTGTTGAGCATTGTACTTTGATTCCAATCTCCGGGGCTCGATCGAGAGCCGCCTATGGGATGGATATTGGGTACATTATGATGAAAACAAAAGTAGTTAAGAGGGATAATAAAGGATTCACCACTCCTAATAGTAGGGGCAGATATCTTATGGTCACTTGTAGGAATTACTACTCGAGAAGTCCTTGGCCAAGGCGATTGTGTATTGGAAATAGTTCCAATTGATACACATCTAGAGTAGTGGGTTCCGGGTACAAGTACTATTGTATTCGGGTCAGAATTAATTCTGGAAGAAGTTGGCACCAATTTCCGTACTTCAAACCTAATGAGATATTGTATGGAGAAAGGAGTCAATTGCACTGAAGTTTGTTATTGAAGGGTTCATGTCAAGCAACTTGACTTCCTGGACTCTTGGATGGTCATGATGTGTTGCTAGATACCGCTCATGATCTGGGAATATGGGTTTATTAATTGATAAATTAATAAACCAATCCTGATTAGAATTAATAGGATTAATTCTAATTAATTATGGATTATTAATCTCAAAGACGTTTGGATTAATTCATGTTCACTACCAATTGACTGGGAAACCTAATAGCTCACACACAATAGAGGATTATATACACAAGATATTATTTGATAACATAGTAGGGTTAATTGTGAGAAAGAAAAGTTGTGGACAAATTATAATTAGTTATACTTTGTGGTCCAAATTGTAATTGTGAGAACTTGATGTTTCCAATTACAATTACGAAACTCTAATTGTTTTAGAATTCCAGATTTTCAGTGAATTTTTTAGTTTTATGATGATATAACCAAAAACCCTAGAGGGTAATTCACACGAAAAACAACAGACATAAAATCTCTTCTCTTCTATCTCTCTCTCATCCTTCTTTTGAAGAAGAATAGCCTTAGCCGCCATCTTTTTCTGCTAGCACAGGAGAATTTGGTGCTTCAGTATTCCTCTATGTGGATTACTATTAGAGATCATCAAATACTGTGATTATAGTGGTTAGAAATTCAACTCTCGTGAAGTTAGATCAAGAGGGTTGCTAGATCGCGCCTCGACCTGAAGAAAATTTTGTTCTTCGGATGATCTAACAAAGGTAAAAAACTGCTACTTTTATTATCTTTATGTCTTGTTTTCCACACATAGGCAGGTCCTGGGATGGTATCTCGTTCTTATTTTCCGCTACGTCGTATAGGATACGAGCCAGAGATACCCAACAGTGGTATCAGAGCTATGCTATATGTGGTCTACTAACATTGTTTTGGCATGAAAAATTATTTTCATGTATTCGTGTTTATTTTTGTTCACTGTGGATGTCATTTTCACTCGAGTCGAAATTGTTTCGAGCTTTATTGGTCGGGTCCGTAGCACAATATGATTTTGTAAAAGTCATAGCATATTTCGAATGGTGCTTTCTTTATGTGCTGAGAATTCTCTGCGGAAAAATGTTTTCTTGAACACGATTGTTGCCCTCCGTTTCATCTTGTGAATTTGATTTTCTATTTTGTTTTGTTTAAACTAACAAATTGGTTGTTGTTTTGAACTTCAAAATAGAAAATTATGCTAAGAATTATTCTCACTAATCTGTTGTAAATGATTAGGACACCAGAAATTGTTTCTGGAAAAATTTTCTAAAAAATCACCTCCATTTCCCGACTACAGTCGGCGCCTGCTCTGTTTTGTATCACAAGGAGGATAGTGATGCATCATCATGTATTATGCTGGCATCCATGACTCACAAGTAGCAAAAACAGCACGAGCATATGGATGCTCAGTTGATTATACTACATCTTCGAGAGTTGTTTGATGCCCAAGCCCGAACTGAGAGATATGAGATCTCAAATCAACCATTCCATTGCAAAATGATAGAGGGTTCTTCTATGGCCACTCATGGGTTGAGGATATTGGGTTTAATAGAGAAGCTTGGATCTCTCGGTTTTGTAATGGATCATGACTTAAGTGTTGACTTAATTCTACAATCTTTGCCTTATAAGTTTCTCACAATTTGTGATTAACTATCAGATGAACAAGATTGAGTCCACCATTCCTGCATTGATTAATCTTCTCAAAACTGTGGAGTCCTCGATGAAGAAGGATTCCAATGTAGTTTTAATGGTAGAATCTTCCTCTTCTAAGAAGAAAGTTCAAAAGAAGAAGAAGAAGGCTCCCATGAAGCCCAAATGTGGTATGAAGAAGAAGGACGCAGCTACCAAAGGCCCATGACATCATTGTGGGAAGATGGGCCACTAGAGGCGCAACTGCAAAGCCTACTTGGAGACCATTAAGGACAAGAAGCAGAAGAAAAAGCATACAAGCACTTCTACTTCTACTCTGGGTAAGTTTATGACTGAGATAAATACTGCCTTTAGAAATGAGATATGGGTATTAGATATCAGATGTGAATCTCATTTGTGCAATAACTTGTAGGGACTAAAGAGCAGTAGAAGGCTAGAGAAAGGCAATGTGGACCTACATACGACAAATGGGGGAAAGGCTATTGCACATGCTGTGGGGACATACGAGCTGAACATGCCTTCGGGATTAATTTTAGAACTGTAAAACTGTTATTTTGTACTAGTTTTAATGAAAAACATTATCTCAGTTGTGTGTTTAGACTTATATGGATTTCATTTGATATTTAAGAATAAATGTTGTTCTTTTTCATTGAATGATATTCATTATGGTTCAGCAACTCTGGTTAATGGTTTATATGTTTTAGACTTAGATAATCCAGATCTCAATATAAAAAATAAGAAACCCAAAATGGATAACTCTAAACACCTCTTACTTATGGCATTGTCGTTTGGCCCATATAAATGAAAATCTTGTTTCTAAGTTACACAAGCTTGGTGACTTAGGGTCATTTGATTATGAATCATATGGTACATGCGAATCTTGTTTACTTGGTAAAATGACTAAAACTCCTTTTCCAGGAAAAGGAGAATGGGCCAAAGAGTTATTAGAACTCATACATACTATTGTATGTGGCCCAATGTCAATACAAGCAAGAGGAGGTTATAACTATCTCATAACCTTTATCGATGATTTCTTACGATACGGGTATTTGTATTTCATGAAATACAAATCTAAGGCCTTTGAAAGGTTCAAAGACTTCAAGAATGAAATAGAGAAACAACTTGGCAAAAGTATTAAGACTCTAAGATCTGATCGAGGAGGAGAATACTTGAGCCAAGAGTTCTTGAGTTATCTTAGAGATAATGGGATATTATCTCAATAGACTCCACCACATACACCTCAACATAATGGTGTATCTGAGAAAAGGAATCGAACCCTTCTAGACATGGTACGGACCATGATGGCTTATGCAGACCTACTAAAATCGTTTTGGGGGCATGCACTAGAAACTTCTGTTTATATACTAAACACAGTTCTGACAAAAATGGCTGATTCTACCTCATTTGAGATGATCTAAGGTAAGAAACCAAAGTTATCTCACTTGCGAGTATAGGGTTGTCCTGCCTTTGTCAAAAGGCCACAGTCAGACAAACTTGATAGTAAGTCTGACAAGTGTTTGTTTGTGGGATTTCCAAAAGAATCTTTCGGATATTACTTCTATCTACCTTCTGAAAATAAATTATTTGTTTCGAAGCATGCCGTCTTCTTAGAGAAGGAGCACATGCTCAAAGGGGACAGTAGGAGTAAGATTGAACTTAGTGAAGTTTATGAAGATCAAACAAACAAGGATCAATCGTCTAACCCCGCATCTATTGAGAGAATAGATGAACCTTCTAATACACAAGAACCTCGTAGATTTAGTAGGATACGTGTGGCACCTGAGAGATATGGATTTCTCGTTAGTAACCACAATGACGTATTGTGTGAAACCCCACTTAAAGCCAACCCTAGAGTAAGGGGGTCGGTATGCATATCATATTATTTTGCATGAATATATATATATATATATATATATATATATTGAATGATTTTATGTGCTTTAGAATTGTGGTTTATAGGTTAAAAGGCTTAGTTATGCTTATTGAGTAGGAAGGGTAAAATGGTAATTTTGTTTAAGGTCAAAATAGGAAGATAGCTTGAGGATTAAATAAGAGGAATATGTGGGTGGGAAAATAAGAACAAGAGTTGTTGTGGTTAAGGGGTTAGAGCTTTGGAATTAATCTCTAAGGTCATGAGTTCAAATCCCATTATTTAAATTTTTATCATGATTATCTTACTTAAGTTTGAATTTTTATTTTCTTGCATTCCATAAAAATAGGAATGTTGTCTTAGGGGGACATGAAGAGAATGTCCTAATCTTATCATTGTGTCCTAAAAAGAATTCTAGAAGAATTCTTGTCCTTTTTATTACCTCTAGCTTTGTCCTAACGTCTTCATAATTTAAATAAACGAAAATTCATTAAATCTCTTCTTTTAAATTCCAAAAATTCTGTGATAATTCTTCAGCCTTGAATTTCAAAAATTAGTCTTGAAGGATAGAGGATTGGCCGAAAATTGGAGAGAAGTTAGGAAGGATTCCCAAGAGAAATAAATCACCATGGTAGAACCTTCAATCCTACCTTCATGTCATTTATGGTTTTAATGAAGAAAATCTGGAAAAAAATTCCAACATTCTTGACAGTCTAGCTTTCAAAAAATTCAGCCAGTAATCCTAACCATTTGCTGCCATAAAAATGGTCATTTCATGTGGCTTGAAGACTGAAAATTCTGTGCAAAATTAGGACTGCACAAACCAGAAAAAAAATTCTGGCAATTTCACAACTCTCAACCAGAAAATGAAGCTGTTTTATTCCACCTTCAAGCTAGCAAACTTCTCTGCTTTTCCTCCATAAAGAAAGCTGGAAGACCACCCTTAAAAGACCCTTAAACACTCCAAGAAAACCAGCTGCAAATCGGGCTGAAGAAATGCAGAAAATTCTGCATCAAAAAGCTTTTCCATTTGAAACCTTAAACAAGTTGAAACCAGAAAAAAAAATTCCAATTTTGTCTCCCTAGGCCTAGACCGAAAAACACCTTCAAACCTCTGCAAATTGGACCTTGTTCAGCCATGGACTGAACACCATTAACCTCCACACTTACCTTGAGTACTTGGACTCCATAATCATACCTCAAAAACCTCATAAGATCACTCTATCCAAAATTCATTTGAACTTCAAAAAAAATTCCAGAATTCTTGCTTCATTAAATCACTCTTGTATCAAGCTAGCAAACCAGAATTTTCTCTGCCATTGTAAACTAAATGTCGGCCAGCCTTAGAGCTATATTAACCTTCATTCATTTCAGCAAAACCAAGCAGTCCAGCCGGCACCATTGAAGAGCAAGGAAACCTCTCTCAATCAAACACCATTAACATATCCTATACCTCAAACCACTCCTCAAATCACTCCATTTGAATTTCAAACAATCAGATTTTTCTCTCCCTCTCTAAGCTGAAAACCGAAACCCCTGAATTCCATAGACCATTCGGCCATCACTCACCAGCAATTCGTCCAGCATTTTCCCTTGACACTCTCCATCTTCACCAAGAACACCAAGAACACTAAGAACACACACTGCCTTTATTCAAGCCAAAGACTACTCTAAACACCTCCAATCCCTCTCAAAAACTCCAGAACACTCCTACATACTCCCTAGAGTTCATTTCTGGAATTTATAACATAAAATCTCGAAAACAAAAATTAGCATTCGGATCAAAACTAGAGTTTTTTCCTTGAAGTCTCAAGAACATCATCAGGGTAAACAAGAACAATTCTTTTGTTCATCTTCTTCCCTTCAATCTTTAACATATCATGCTAATGCTCTCTCTCTCTCTCTCTATATATATATATATATATATAATATATATATATATATATATCTCGGCCAAAATGGTTATGACAACCATGGCTATTTTCTCTCCTCCTTTCTTGGACAGTTCAAGACTCTCAAGCGTGGACCTTCTTAAATCTTCAACGAAGTGTTCATCAATCAAGTATTTCTCCTTAAACCTTCTTTTTAATTCAGCATTCATGTCTCTTAGATATTGATAGGAAGAATAAAATATGAATGGGGGATTGAATATATGCATGTGAATAAAGGGGTTGGATTAGGACATGAGAATGATTGATCACGTTTAAACTATATGGATTTCCTTGAGAATCGATGTGTGTTCATCATAGCCTAAGAGAGTTATGAATGTTTAAGCATGCTAGATGTTATGTCACCTTTGGTGAATAGGATTTTTATGTTCTTATCTCCATTGAAGCCATGATCATGATTGTTTGGCCATGTGATAACAAGTGTTAATTTAAGCATATGTTCATAAAATGGATTAGTTGTTGTTTGATGTTGAGGAATATGTTCATGATTCTTGTTAGCAATAGGAAAATCATGATTATGTTCTTGTTGATCCTAGGCTATTTTAATTAGTAAATTTTATTACCTTAATTAAAATTATTACTATATTTTTCTCTAAGGATTTCGAAATTGCTAGGAAGTTTTGGAAATGAGGGGTTACATGAAATATTGACATTTTACTAGTCAAATAAATGATATTTTTCCTTAAAAATAATATATGCATAGGCATAATATTAAATAAGATCTTTTATATAAATAATAATGATGACCTTGTAGACCATAGTTCAAACTTTTGCCTATATTCATAAATATTATTTATATTAAAATTTGTTTGTTATTTATTAAACAAAAATTTAATATAATTCATTTATTATTAATTTTATTTATTACTAATTATGTATTATCTATTAAAAAATTAATTAAAAATTATTTGTAATTTATTATTTATTTATAATAAAGCTATTTTTAAATTACTATTCTTAATATTATTTAGGACTTGGTATTATTCAATATTCAAACCATAGTTTATTTATTAATAATAACACTCAAGAATTATTATTTGAGTCTATAATTTATTAGCAATTATTTTAGAACCCCTAGTTATTTTAACTTCTCAAACTAGACTTATTTTATAAAATTCTTTACCAGCTAGCCTTAAAGCTTAGGACATTAAGGTCGTGATTGTAATAAGTTGAACTAGGATTATTTGTGTAAGTGAATTTAGCTTGAGTGTAACCTTATGTTTTGTGTTTACCCCAGGCGGGGTTAGGTCAGCCTTGGAAGACTTTTGAATTTGAGCAAGCAAAGAATCAGGTAAGCTCTTGCATGGAATTTTGTGAAGACCGAACATTACTGTGGCAAGCTAAACGCGATATGTGTGGAAATTCATGTTGTAAAGGCAATTAAAGACTATTTTTCCTATTTATTTCAGTCAAGCAAATCATTTGAAAATCAAACAAGCAGTTTTACACAAAGTGCTAAACTTTTTTTAAAACCCAACTTTGACAAGAATTTTAGAACCCTTAATTGCTATTTCCAAATAAAGCAATGTATGATCCATTTTCTCCTAAGTGGGACAATCAACGTTGAGTACTCAATAAGGGTAGACTACCAGGACTAGTCTTTGAAGGGTTAGGGTAAGTCTCTCAGTAGGTGGCCACCTCTGAGAGGTGAGTCCTTCCTGGATAGGATGCCAGTCCGATAGGTTATACCGGTCCGAACTAGCAAGTTTCAGTCATGTGGACTGTGTGTTTTCGAAGTGGACAACCGGTAAGTTTGGGTGTAGAGATGGAGTATCTCACCCGGTAGGTTGTACACATTCCTTTTGCCAGTTTGCACAAAGTGTGGCATTCTGACCGTTGCTTAGTCATGGGGCCCAACGTGTGGTAACCCATGGCTACCCATTTGAGTGGTTGTATTTATTGTGCACATGTATGGTTTGAAAAGTGAAACACCACTCTTTATTTTCAACACATATTTAACGCTTGCCAGCACTTTCTCTTATGAAACTTTTACAACTTACATACATGAATTATTTTACTTGAAACACTCAAAGCACACACGGGCTTACTGAGATTTTTATCTCATCACCTTTTATACCATATTTACAGGTTGATCCGGCTGTGGAGGTCAATAGCTAGACTTGTTGCCTATGCTTTGAAGACTTTATGTTATTTTCTTTATGGGATGTTTGAGAGATTGTAGCAAACAATTTATTTTGGAATTGTTCCTGTATTTATCTTTTGGGTTGTAATAAGTTTAATTTTAAAGTATTTATTTTATTTTATTATATGTGACCTAGTCATAAAGACCCCTTGTCCATTGGACGGGGCGACATCCCCGGCCCTATTGGGCCTAGGTAGTGGGGTGTTACATATTGCTCATAAATGAAGATGAGCCTACTACCTACAAGGATGTTCTGAACAATTCAGAATTTAGCAAATGGCCTGACGCCATGAAGTCAGAGATGTATTCCATGTACGGCAACCAAGTACGGACATTGGTTGATCCACCAAAAGGAATTAAACATATTGGGTGCAAGTGGGTTTTCAAGAAGAAAATTGACATGGATGGTAAATTAGTTACCTACAAAGCACGTCTAGTGGCGAAGGGTTATCGTCAACAATACGGTATTGACTATGACGAAACTTTCTTACCATTAGCCATGTTAAAATCCATCAGGATACTCCTAGCCATTGCTGCTCATTCTGATTATGAGATTTGGCAAATGGATATGAAAACAGCTTTCCTAAAGGGAAATCTGACTGAGGAAGTGTATATGACACATCCAGAGGGTTTCACATCCAATGATAGCACAAAGGTGTGCAAGATGCAAAGGTCTATTTATAGACTTAAGCAAGCTTCTATGTGTTGGAACATCCATTTTGATGAATCAATCAAAGAGTTTGGTTTTATTCAAAACATGGATGAGCCTTATGTATACAAGAAGGTTAGTAGGACTGTAATTGTTTTCTTACTGCTTTATGCAAATGACATATTGCTAATAAGAAACGATATACCTATCCTGCAAACGGTTAAAATTTGGTTGTCCAAACAATTCTCTGTGAAAGACTTGGAGAAGTAACCTATATTCTCAGAATAAGGATCTATAGAGATAGATCCAAAAGGTTGCTAAGTCTTTCACAGTCTACATACATAGATAAAGTGTTAAAGATGTTTAGCATGGATCAATCCAAAAAGGGATTCTTACCCATGTCACATGGTGTAATCCTTTCAAAGTCGATGTCTTCCAAGACACAAGTTAAAAGGGATCACATGAGTAAGATTTCATATGGCTCGGTAGTTGGATCTATCATGTACGCTATGATATATATTAGGTCCGATATATCTTGTGCTCTCAGTTTGACGAGCAGATACCAATCTGACTTTGGTAATGGTTATTGGGCGGCTGTAAAGAACATTCCTAAGTCCTTACAAAGGACTAATGATATGTTCTTAATATATGGAGAAGGTGATTTGAAAATAAACGGGTACACTGATGTCAGTTTTCAACCAGACAAAAATGATTTCAAATCACAATTTATCAACGTGTTTACTTTGTGCGGAGGGGCAATAAGTTGGAAAAGTTCCAAATAAGAGACTATTGCCAACTCTACGACAGAAGCTGAGTACATGGCTGCTTCTGAAGTAGCATGAGATAAAGATAGAGAGGGTTCCCATGGATGAGAACATAGCTGACCCGCTTAGAAAAGCACTATCCTAAAAGAAATATGATTGTCATGTTGAATCATTCGGTATTAGATACATGAATGATTGACTCGAGTGCAAGTGGATGTTTGTTAGTGTTGTGCGCTAGATCCAATCACTTGTACATTCTATATGACACATTTTATTTTAATAAAAGGCATTATTTATCTTATAGTTTCGTTTGTTTACTTTTAAATAATATAATTGTTCGATAAAGTTCCTAGTACAACGCCGTGTTAAGGAAATCATGATAGAGATCATAATATGAGATTCCTACTACACTGTATAGTATTAGTACTTAAATAATCCCTGGTCATAGTATTAATGAGACAGGGCATCATTAATGCGTTAAGACTAGCATGTATTAGACTTCCTGATTTGATCAGGTGATGGTTCTTATATTCGTGAGTATTGAGAGACTCAAAGTTAATGCATGGATGCTTATTAATGGAACAAGTTCATTGGATGACCTAGCTTTGAGATAATCACATGGATAACTATTTAGTGCCAGTGATATAATATCAATATAGCAAACGTGCAAGTATCCTTAGACTTGAGATCTCCAAAGTACTTTGTTTGCTAAGCATTGTGACTTTGATTCCAATCTCCGGAGCCCGATCAAGGGCTACCTATGGGATGGATATTGGGTACTTTGTAAGGTAAATGAAAGTAGTTGAGAGGGTCAATAAAGGATTCAACACTCTTAATATGGGGCGAATATCTCACGGCCACTTGTAGGAATTATTACTTAAGAAGTCCTTGGCCAAGGCGATTGTATATTGGAAATAGTTTCAATTGATACATATCTAGAGTAGTGGGTTCTTGATAAAAGTACTACTGTATTCGGGCCAAAATTAATTCTAGAGGGAGTTGGCACCAATTCCGTAGTCCAAACCGAATGAGATATTGTATGGAGAAGGGAGTTAATTGCGCTGAAGTTTGTTATTAAAGGGTTTATGTCAAACCACTTGACTTCCTGGACTCTTGGATGGTCATGATGTGTTGGTAGATGCTGCTCATGATCTGGGAATATAGGTTTATTAATTGATGAATTAATAAACCAATTTTGATTAGAATTAATAGGATTAATTCTAATTAAATATGGATTATTTATCTCAAATACGTTTGGATTAATTCATGTTCGCTACTAATTGCTTGGGAAACCTAATAGGTCACACGCAATAGAGGATTATATACACAAGATGTTGTTTGATAACATAGTGGGTTAATTGTGAGAAAGAGAAGTTGTTGTGGACAAATTTTAATTAGTTATAATTTGTTGTTCAAAATTGTAATTGTGAGAACTTGATGTTTCCAATTACAATTAGGGAACTCTAATTGTTTTAGAATTCCAGTTTTTCAGTGAATTTTTCAATTTTATAATGATATAACCGAAAACCCTAGAGGGTAATTCACACGAAAAATAATAGACATAAAACCTCTTCTCTTCTATCCCTCTCTCGTCCTTCATTTGAAGAAGAATAGCCCTAGCCACCATTTTTTCCTGCTAGCACAGGAAATTTTGGTGCTTGAGTATTCCTCTATGTGGATTATTGTTAGAGATAATAACAAACTGTGATTATAGTGGTTAGACGTTCAACTCTCATAAAGTTGGATTAAGAGGATTGTTAGATCGCGCCTCAACTTGAAGAAGAAAATTTTGTTTTTCGGACGAACAAACAAAGGTAAAAATCTGCTACCTCTATTCTCTTTATATCTTGTTTTCCATACATAGGCGGGTCTTGGGATGGTATCTCATTCTTATTTTCCGCTATGACGTATAGGATACAAGCCAGAGATACCCAACAAATATGTTTACTAATTTTACTAGAAGATAGTGATTCCATGAATTGCAAACAAAGGGGGTCTATATTAAATCCCTCATGGGACTAAGATAATATTTGATTATGATATTGGCTAAGTGATTAATTACTATGTTTTCAAAAGCTTTTGTCTAAATTGCATATTTTCACATCCTTGAGTTGTATATATTTCTTTATTTTTCTAATTCTTATCTTACCACTTTATTTGGGTTGGTTAAACAATGAATGAAAAGTGACTAGTGTGTACTTGTTCCTTTGAGGAACGATACTCATTAATTTACTATACTATGCTTGCGACGAGTATACTTGCTCGTATGTGTATTTTAGGATTAATGTTTTAATTAAAACTTGACTAAGGGATGGATATAAATTTGATGGTTTTTATACACCCAAAATTAACGCATCAAGTTTTTGGGGCCGTTGCCAATGAACAATATTGTGAAATCTTGGATTTCATTGATTTAACCATGTTAATATCTAAATAGGTAGATACATATTAATAATTACTAACTTGTTTTTGTATATTTTCATATTTTGTATATTTATTTATTTAATTTTATTAACTTAATGTTAATGTAAAATATGTGTACTAATTGTATTTTTAAATTGATTATTTTTACGTCTATAATTTTGAGTTAATACTAACTCTTTTTATTTTCAGAGTTGGACTTTTTTTCTTATGTACACCAACACCATATTTTGGGCAAACTAATTTTTTTTATGCTTAATATTTTAATGGTGGTCTAATTTTTAATTTATTCATTCTTGTTTAAATGTACTGTATTCATGTATTCAATTAGCATAATTTTTATTTTTTAAAAAAACAAAAAAAAAAATTGGTTGGCCATATCTGACATGGCGCCGGCCCAGCACTGCCCGACCGAAAACACACCAAAAAAAAAAAAATCAATTTTCAATTTTCTTTCTTTTAGTTTTTTTCCTTTTTCATTTATTTCCTTACTCTTTTTCTTTTCTTCCTAGATTCTTCCTATTTTGTCTTGTTTGTCACGTGAAGCACCTACCCACTCCCAAATTACTTTCTTTGTGATTTATTTCATTTGTTTCTTTCTTCTTTTATCTTGTTTTCTCTATTTCTCTTTCTTCTTACAGCACCCTGGGATGGTGGAGCTTCCCTCTGATGAAGAGGAGGATGAGGAGCACGAGTGGAGGCTCAATTGGAGAGCCAGATGACTATCCTTCTTCAGCTCCGAGACTCCAATGCGAAAATTTGTCAATTCCAGGATATCCAATATTACAAGTTGGCCACTTTGATCCAACAATCTACTAGAGCATCTTCGAGTTATGCAGTCGACAATCTTCATGCTGATGACGGTAATGAGGACTCTTGACTTACTCTCTGCACTTGTATTTTGTTTTATTTTCGGTTACTCCTTTTCTTTTGAATTTTAATGACCTTTCCTAGCTTTTAGTTATCTTATCTTTTATTTTATTTGCCTTTCTTTTTCAAGATTTATGTTTTTCTTTATTTTGTTTCTATTAAGTTAGGTACTCTTGTGACTTTTCTAATAGCTATTCCTTGTGGTAGATTCAAACATGGTAGACCTACTATGTAATGGAAGTATTTTCTTTTTTTTTTCTTCCTTTTTATTGATTTTGGTCTCCTTAGTTGTACTTTTATTGTTGTAACTTTGGCCATTGAGGACAATGTTCCGTTTAAGTGTGGGGGGAGTGTTTGGGTATTGAAGATATTTTCCATATAATTTTTCTGTGAATGTTTTCAAATTTTTTTGTGGGTTTCATTATTTAGAAAGGTTGTAATTCTTTTTCTTTGTTGGATATGAGTTTTGTCATTCATTTAGTGGATTTATTTTATGAAATTGGTTTATTGAATATGATATTGTCAAGACTTGAGAATTTTAATTAATCTTGCATATGCATTAGTGTTTGAATATTATTTGACTCATCTAGTTTGGATATGGAGAACGTGATGAATGTGGGTAGTGTTTATTGGCTAATTTTTTCACTATGGGTTTAAATTTTGCTTAGTTTTGAGTTATGATGAGGAATGTGATTTGATAAAAGATCTTTGAGAGAAAAGATTGGGGAGAATTGTGGAAAATTTGTGTGAGTTGGAATAGAACAATGAGTGAAACAAAATCATTATTTTGTGAGTTGGAAATAAGTGCTCTTATTTTTAATCTTTGAAGGACTTTTGCTGAAAAGAGGATTAATATGGGGAGAAGTAGCAAATATTATTCAGTTCCCTCTCATAAGGCTATCTCGAAGGCAAAAGGTAAGAAAGAGTAAAGAAAGGAATATGTTAAAAAAATTGTTAAGTGTTGACTAAAAATGGGCCAATACGGTGTGTGAAGAGAAATTCATGCACTTGAGGCTCAATTCCCCAAGCCATTAGGAAACAAAAAAATTCTGAGAGAATAAGATTGGAGTACTTTCCTTACATCATGACTTGAGTTGTATATTTTTTGGATTTATAATGCTTGAGTTGGTAGATGGCTTGACTTATGTGATTCATATTTTCTATATTTTTGCTAGAAGGGTGAAATAATTTTCATGGACTAAGGTATACACTTGATTAATTTGACTTCAAGAATTTTTTGATATCTTGTCAAATATTTCAAAGTTTGAATTGTTTTCAAAGGATATGAATGAGAAAAGTTTTATCTAAAGTTTGAAGGGAAGTTATAATCATTGTTATGATTCAAAACTTTTGAAGAAGTAAAAAACTTGTTTTTTCATGATGATTTTCTTGGTTAAAGTGTTTTGCTTGAGGACAAGCAAAAGTTCAAGTGTGGGGGTATGTAATAGGGGCTAAAATCACAATTATTTTTCTAGTTATTTGAAGTTGTTTTGAGATACTTGTTGTGAAATCCCAATTGAAACCAACCTTAGAGTAAGGGGGTTGGGATACATATCATATTTTATTCCATGCATAAATATATTTTTATATGGTTTTATCTGCTTTGGATTTGTGATTTGTAGCATAGATGGCTTATTTGTGCTTGTTGAGTAAGAAGGGCAAAATGGTAATTTTTGCTTGAGGTGAAAATAGAGAGATAGCTTGAGGATTAAATAGGAAAAATATTTGGGAGAGAAAATAAGAACAAGAGTTGTGGTGGTTTAGTGGTTAGAGCATTGGAATTAATTCCTGAGGTTTTGGGTTCAAATTCCATCATTGGAGTTTTAGCATGATTAAATTTTATTTTATATAGGAAGGCTATATTTCGGCCTTGCATGACTTAGTGAAGAGTAGGAGTGTTGTATTAGGGAGACATGATAGAAATATCCTAATCCTACTCTTGTGCCCTACAAAAATTCTAAGGAAATTCATACCTTTCTTGATCCTTAGTTTTTCTTACTTCTCAATTCATTAAGTTGTTCAATTTATTCAAGCCAACTTTATTCCAGAAAAATTCCAGCAAGGTTCTGTGAGGTTTAGGTTTCAAAAATGGCTATGAATGAGTTATCTTGTGGCAAAAAAATGGAAGGAGAATGGTCCAAAGAGAATTTATCTCCATGGTTGAACCTTCAAAACTCCAACCTAGCTGTGTTCATTTCTTTCATGTTGTAAACTGAAAATTTTCTAGCTTCTTGTCAAGTCCAATTGTCAAAAATTTCAGCCACCTATACCTCTCAAATTTTTCCAAAACAATGGTCAAACCACTCAGCTTGAAAACTGAAAATCACAGCCAAAATCGAGCTGCACAAAATCTGTGCAAACCAGAAAATTTTTCTGGACAATTTCGCAGCTTTGGTGAGCCTAAACGAATCTGATTCTTCCAGTTTTTCACCCAGCATCTTAGCCACGTTTTTCCTCCATAAAGAAGGCTAGAAACCATCCTTGAAAGACCTCTGAATACCCGTTCAAAACCTCTGCAAACTGACTGAAAAATGGCAGCAAAATCTGCCTAGAATTTTCCATCAAACTTGCGAAAAAAACTGGGCAGAATTTCCAGCTTTCTTCCTTTGTCAGCCTTAACCGAAACATTCACCATTTTTTTGTACAAACTTCCCTTGAATAGACATGAACTAAGCTCCATCATCTTCTCCAGCATTCCGCTCGAAACCAGTCCCATGGCTGCTCCTAAAAAATCTCCATCAATCACTCCAATCAAACCATTGATTGAAGTCTAAAATTTCAGCAATCTATTTTAGCAACCTTCCATGAATTAAACCTCCAAGAACCAGAAAATCCCTCCACCTTTGAACATCATATTTTCGGCCGCCATTAAGCTCCTTCAACCAGCTTTCATTCCAGCAAAATCCCTAGCTAGCCAACCGACCATTGCAGCTTCCAAAAGCTCTCCTCCATCAAAGATCTTCTTACCATATTTTGTTTCCAAAATTGATTCCCAAAAATATTCTTTTAGGAATTCAAACAACCAACTTCCCTTTTCCTCTCAAATCAGAAAATTCAACTTCCTAAACCCTCCAAATCAGTCGACCACTCCTTCCCACACAGAATTTTGGCCAGTCCTCTCCCTATTCTCTCCATTCTCTTCAAACCAAAAACACCAAGAACACCTATTAACCTTCTCTCTCCTAAGGTCACCAAAACCACTTCATATTCTTCAAAAAAATTCCATATTGTACTTACTCACTTCCGTGAATCCACCCCTACCACTTTTAACATCAAACTCTGAAATCCAACTTTCTCTTTTGGATCGAAAAACCAGTATTTTTGTGAAGGCTCAAGAACACCTTCAAGGCAAGCATGATCAATCGCCCCACCTTCTCTTATCTTCAACTTCTAATGAATATAAATATATATAAACATACTAATGGACTCTTTTTTCTCTTCTCTCTCTCTCTCTCTCTCTCTCTCTCTCTCTCTCTTGGCCGAATGGTGACTTCAACCATGGCCATGTTTCCTTCATCTCTCTTGGACGGATCAAGTCCCTAAGAGTTAGGATCCATTCGAAACTACTTCAAGGTACTCATCAATCAAGTAAGCCTCTTCAACCATCTTTTTAAATTATAGATTCATATATCTAGGATGATATTAGAAGGACATGGATTATGCTTAGGGTTTGAGCATGTGTTGTTGTGATGAGTTGAGATTGAAGCATGAATAAATGTGTGTATATGATGGAGATGGGATTGATGCATGATGATGATTGGTCTTGGTCAGATTATATGATGTTTTATGGTTTTGTTGCATGTTCTCCATGTCGTGAGTAGTATATGTGATCAAGCATGTTAGAGATTATGTCACCTTTGGTGAATAGGGTTTATGTTCATATATGATTGTTAAAACCATGATTATGTTTATGTTAGTAGAGTTTGGATCATGTCTTGGTAAATTTAGATTTGTGCCTTTATTCATGATTTGATGAATTGGAGTGGAGTATATGTTCATGATTGTGGTTAGCAAGTGGAAATATGATCATGACCTTGTTGTCCCTAAGCTAATTTTATTTCATCAATAAAATGATTAATACTATGACTTCTTCTAATAAATTTCGAAAACCCTAGGAAAATGTGGATTTGGTCTTTTATATAAAATAGTGATATTTTAGTAAAATAAATGATAGCTTTTATTAAAGAAATAATATATATAGATATTATATAAAATAATAATATCAAATAAAGCCTTTCATATAAGTAATCATAATAAGAGAACTATTAATTTTGTAAATCTTATATTCATAAATACTATTAAAATTTATTTATCAAAACCTATTAAAATTTACTTACAAATAATTTTAGTTACCAATTAATTATCAATAGATTATTATTTTAAATAATTAAATCTAGGTCCTAGGACCCTTCATCAAATAAACCTTAATTTATTTTTAGCAAGATTTAAACTTTCAACTTATAGTACCTATTTTCGAAACCCTAGTTATTTTAATATCAAGCTAGATTTATTTTAGAAACCCTTTTATTTGTTATCTAGCCTTAAAGCTTGGGACACTAGGGACATGATGGTAGTAAGTTGAGCTAGTTTTATTTGTGAAAGTGAATTTTTGGCTTGAGTTTGATTATGGCTCATGTTTAATCCAGGCGGGGTTAGGTTAGCTGTTGGAGACCTTTACTTTGAGCAAGGATCAAGTAAGCTCCTGCATAAAAACCGTTTGATGCAAAATGATTATTATGGCAAGCCAAATGTACAGTGCATGGACACTCACTTCTGTAAAGGCAATTGTGGATTGTCATTTTTCCTATTTTAGTCAAACAAATTATTTGAAAAATGAATGAATAGATTTACTCAAACCCTAAAACTCTTTCTAAAACTAATTTTAACAAAGACTTTGGAAATCCTTAATTGCCATTTTCAAGTGGAATTATGTTTTGTTCATTTTCCCCTAAGTGGGATCAATTACGTTGAGTACTCAATAAGGGTGGACTGCTAGGACTAGTCTTTGAAGGGTTAGGGTAAGTCTCTCAGTAGGTGGCCACCTCTAATGGGTGAGTCCTTCCCAGATAAGATGTCAGTCCAATAGGTCGTGCCGGTCTGAGCTAGCAGTTTTCAGTCAAGTGGACTGTGTGTTGCCGGAATCGACAACCGGTTTTGTTTGGGTATAGAGAAGGAGGAGTATCTTACCTGGTAGGCTGATCACCTACCTTTTGTTAGTCTGCACAAAGTGTGGCATTCTGACCGTTGTATGGTTATGGGGCCCAACGTATGGTAACTTATGACCACATTTTGAGTGGTTGATTTTATTGTACATGTATGGTTGGAAAAGCCAAAACACCACTCTTGATTTTGACTGTTTTTTATTGCTTGCTAGTATTTCTCTTATGAAGATTTTATACTTTGCATCCACGAACTGTTTTCATTGGACACTCAAAGATCACACGGACTTCTGAGATTTTTATCTCATCTCATTTTTTACCATGATTTCAGGTCGATCCTGCTGTGGGGATGAGTAGCTAGTGTTGTCCGCCTTAGAAGAGATTTTATTATTTATTTTTATGTAATGCTTTGGGAGCTGAGAGTGAATAATTTTATTTTTGGATTTGTTTTTTTGAAATTCTTGGATTGTATAAGTTTTAGGTTTTATGTATTGTTTTATTCCATTATTGTGAATGTGTGACCTAGTTATAAAGACCCCTTGTCCTTTGGACGGAGTGACATCCCCGGCCCTGTCGGGCCTAGGTAGTGGGGTGTTACATATGTTATGAAAACTAAGTATATTCCTTCATATCTAACATTTTACTTTTAGAATGTGGTTGTTAAGAATTTGTGCAGATTTGAGTTAATTTTGAGCAAAACTGAAGATTTTCCAGAACACACCTGCCGCTGGGTCTGGCAAGTGAACTAGGCACCAGGTCCATTCAAGACGGCTAGCGAAAAACAGAGTAAAATTCTAGGGAGAAACAGATTGCACATGGTGCCAGTTGGGTCGATTACACCTGGCACCAAGCCCGTTCTAGAATGCCAAAATCCTGTGCATGAATTTTCTAATGATTTTGATATTTTTCGAATCCTACATGGCCAAGACTTTTGAATAAATGAATTTAGTATCAAAGAGGCCTATAAAAGCAACAGAAAATGCAAGAAATTAAGTGTGGATTGAAGACCAAAAATTTAAACACTCTTTAAAGAAAGAATTTACCATTTAAGGAAGGTTGTTCAAGATAGTCTTCAAGGGAGAAGAAAGAAGCTTGTCTATGAGTGCTTTCTTTCATCTTTAGTTTTCTTCTTCTTAAACAATTATTTATTTAATATTTCTATTATAATTTGACATTGTTTCATAGGATTCATGATTTCTTGAGTAATTTAATCTTTTGATGAATTCATTATTTATCTTAAGATTTGATTACTTATTTTTCTTACAGAGTTGGTTGATTGATTTTTGTTATTGACTTGTTTGAAAAGGGGATTGATAATGGTTTCAATTAATTGATTTCATATTTGTTATCTCTTAACTTACTTGAAAAAGAAGTTAATTGTCTAGAACATTGGAAATCAAAGGTTGGTTGATGACTGCTAGAATATGGATTCATTAACTATTTTCATGTTTTAAATCACCTAGAATATAGGGGTTTATATAAGGATTGATTTTAATGCATCTTTTGGATAAGTTAGTTGACATAGAATATGTTCACTAATTTAACTAGAAGATAGTGATTCCATAGATTGCAAACGAAGTGGGGCTATATTAAATCCTTTAAGAAACAAAGATAATAATTGATTGTGATATTGGCTAAGTGTTTCAATATCATGTTTTCAAGAGCTTTTGTCTAAATTGCATTTTTTTTCATATTCTTGAGTTATATATTTCTTTATTTTTCTTGTTCTTATCTTATTACTTTATTTGGGTTGGTTAAATAATGAATGAAAAGTGATTAGTGTGCACTTGTTCCTTTAATAATCGATATCCATTAATTCCCTATGCTATACTTGCGATGAGTATACTTGCTCATTTGTGTATTTTTGGATTAATATTTTACTTAAAACTTAACTAAGGGATAGACTTAAAATTGATAATTTTTATACACCCAAAATTTACACATCATTCTTAATCATTTGGTCATTCATCACAAATTCTGAAAAACTAGCTGACAAAGATTGAAGAATTAAGTCAATACTAAATTTGTGATCGATCGTGAAAGCATGTGATCTATGTTTCTCAACCAATACTAGTATTTTTAGTCCATGAGTAGCCACAGAACTGCCCTTTACCATCTCAGAATAGAATAACTATTTACAGATCTCATATTTCTCTATTCTAGCTACTTATCAAAAAGCTCTATTATATGGAAGATAATTGCATAATCATCCCTATTCTCATGTTGTTTTTTATGTTTAGTGGTCATTGACTCTAGCATGATACTAGATGTTGTTTCACTATCCTTTTGTTGATTCTTATGAACTTCATGCTTTTCAGTAGGATTATTATCTTGTGGTAAAATTAGACCATCTAGCATGTGAAGAAACGTTTCTAATTTGAGAACGATTTTCAAATTTGTACTCCTATCTAAGCGATTGGATTTGGTGAGCATATTTGTTTCCAAAATACTATTTAGGTTCTAATTTGTTGTCATGAAACAAATGACCTAGGTGAAAGATAAGAGACATTAGATAATATGTGTGCGCTTGAAATGCATTTAATTAAGTCTTTAATTAAATTCATATTTATTCTACTGTTTAACTCAAACTGATAGCCCTTGCTATTGATTCGAGAAAGCCTGTTGGAACCTTTCTAGTGTATTGGTATCCAAATTCCTTAAGAATGATCTTGGTATGCCTAACGAACCACACTTAAGTTCAATGGTAGGTATCTAATACCGATTGCATCAAATGCAACTACCGAATCATTGGATAACTAACGTCTTTTAATCTTAAAGCATTTGCTACCCATCCTTTCCTCTAATATTTTTTATTCCTGGGTATGCCCAACTAGGTTCAAGATATTAGTTTTATCCAAACCATTAATCTGGAATAAAATAACATAGCTTAAACATACTTAATGGCGTGTAGGCTTGGGTATGTCAAGTAACCTAATCTCGAAAAATAACTCTCGTTCTCACTATATTAATGGAAGGTATTAGATTTAATATTGTTTGAGGAATTTAGTTATTTAATTAGTAGTCTCATCATTTGGCATGCATAATATCAACACATTGATAACATTGTAATAGACTCAATTACATGGATTGTTTATGGATGTTTCTAGATTAATTTCCTTGAGCCAAGTAGAAAATTAATTTTGATCAAACCTATGTGTTCATGCATGTTTGAGAATAAAGTCTTACCATCATTTTGCTTTTATTCTTGGTTGCATTCTCCGTAATCTTGAAAAATAATTTATATTCCTTCCTAACTCATGTAATCTAATTTCATAAATTCATAATAAAGAAACATCGGGTTTCATTTGAAGGGAATTATATGAGAAGAGAAATTATAAAAAGAATAATAGAGAATGTTGGACAAGCTGACCCTATTTCTTAAAAAACAAAATAGTAAATATGCATGACACAAATTATTCTATGTCCATAACCAAGCCAACCTACCAAAACAATCTTAAAATATATTAAGTAAAATAAATATACATGAAATATAAATTTTCAAAATCATTATTTTGGAAAAATCAAATGATTAGTCCTAAAATCAAAATTTAAAGACTTTTGGGAGTTTTTTGAGAAATTATTTCTCGTGGGCAAAATATTTAAAGGAAATTTAAAAAAAAAATCCCAAACCAATTGCGGCTTTCACAAAGGAGACCGTAGTTTGAGCCAAAAGAAACTTTTTTTTATATATATAATTTCTAAAATTTTGTCTCTCCCAGCTTTATCCAAAGCCGATTACGGCTTGGGCTTTATTTATGCCTAAGTCAGTTGCGGCTTACGCCAAACTAAATAATTTTTTTTGCTTCTAAAAACAAATTCATTTCCTTTCCCATATTTTGCAAATGAATTTCTAGAATGAACTTTTGTAAATTTCTGTTTGCCTTTAGATTTTGAAATTCTGGGTCAATTTTTGCAAACAAAAGATCATCGCTCAAGGATTTCAAAAATCCTTCACTGAAATAATTTCAGTAACCTATGTAATAACCATTACATACTAAACCCTATGAAGACAATATTAGTGAACCGATAGTGTGAAGCATAGAACCATTGAATCAGAATTTTTAGTTCCTTCACAAAGCAAACTATTTGTTCATAACCCACTCACGTCAATTTTCTAGAAACCAAATCATTTGTGAAAAAAAAGTTCCATATACCAAAAACATATTCTTGTAACAATTTTAAAATAAAAAATAGTCCTTTAAAATCATATATGAGAAGGCTTTGATACCATTGTTGTATTTCGATCATGCTATATCAATATACGAGTGCTGGAAATTGAAATAAAATTCGAGCAACATGATCACTCGTATGAAATCAAATGGGTCAAAGGAGAGAAGAAAATTTGATTACCTTAATCAAGTAGCTTTAAAAATTTTATTCGCATGAATCCCCTTCGAAAGTTTATCAAAGCGAGTGACAAAAATTTCAAGTGTAGGAATTCTCTAACAGAAATCCACACAAGGAACATGCTCAAGAATGGCGAAAAGAAATAGTTGCTAGTATAAGATTGTAGCGGCTTGGGATTTAATTTGTAGAGAGCAAAAAAACTCGAAACAATCTTCCGAAGAAAATGAGAAAAAGGTTGTTCTCAATTTTTCCATACCAACCCGCGACGAGCATAAGATATACATATATATGTTTCCATGTGTATTGTGCGTATTTCCTAATCTTATTAGGAAATATTAAGCTTAGCCCAATTTCCCTTTCCAATTAAGGGTTTTAGTTTCAAAAACTACAATTAGGCCCTCGAATTATAACAAGCTTATAATTCAACCA
Organism: Voacanga thouarsii; assembly: GCA_026120185.1. Taxonomy (NCBI): domain Eukaryota; kingdom Viridiplantae; phylum Streptophyta; class Magnoliopsida; order Gentianales; family Apocynaceae; genus Voacanga; species Voacanga thouarsii. Next base: position 2,546,553 of record JANUWF010001161.1, read on the forward strand.
CAAGGCTTTTACATAATCGTAATTTCACGCAACTAATTATAATGTCCCATAACAATTATTTCTTCTCACAAATTAATCCCATAATATTATCATCTAATATCTTGAGTACCAATTCCTCTATTGTGTGTGACCTATTAAGTTTTTTGGCTTGTTGGTAGAAAAATATGAATTAATTCTAATCACTATAGAATTAATAATCCTTAATAATTAGAATTAACTTATTAATTTTAATTAAGATTGATTTATTAATTCACTAATAAATAAATCCATATCTTACTGTTCAAAAGCAGTATCTAGCAATACATCTTGACCACCCAAAAGTCCGAAAAATGAAGTGGCTTGACATAAACCTTTCAATAGCAAAATATCAGTGCAATAAACTCTTTTCATTGCACTCTATCTTATTCGGTTTAGAGTATAGATTTAGTTTTAACTCTTTCTAGAATTTATTTAATTCTAACTTGAATTTTTTAGTACTTGTTCCAAAATCCATTATCAATATATCAGTTATTTAGAACTATTTCCAACGTATAGTTGTCTTGGCCAAGGACTTTTTGAGTAATGATTCCCGACATGTGGCCATAAGATATACACCCTGTTAGTGTTGTGCCCTAGAGGCAATCACTTGTACCATGTATATTGCATATTAAATTAATAAGAGGCATTCTTTATCTTTCAGTTTGATTGTTATATCTAAATATGTGTACAAATCGTTAGATAAAGTCCCTAGTACAATACATTGTTAAGGAAATCATGATAGAGATCATGATGTGAGATTCCTACTACATTATGCAGTGTTTGTACTTAAATAATCCACAGTCATAGTATTAATAAGATGGGACATTATTAATACGCCAAGACTGGCACATGTTATATCTTTTGATTGGATCAAGCGGTGGTTCTCATATCCGTGGGTATTGGTATACTCAGGATTAACGTGTGGATGCTTGTTTTGAAACAAGTTCATTGGATGACCTAGCTACGAGATAATCACTTGGATAACTATTTAGTTCCAGTGATAGAATCTCATTATATCAAGTGTGCAAGTATCCTTAGACTTGAGATCTCCAAGGTACTTTGTTTATTGAGCGTTGTACTTTGATTCTAATCTTTGGAGTCTTATCTAGGACCGCCTATGGGATGGATATTGGGTACAACGTAAAGCAAACGAAAGTAGTTGAGAGGGTCAATAAAGGATTCACCACTCCTAATAGCAGGAGAGTATATCTCAGGCCACTTGTAGAAATCATTACTCAAGAAGTCCTTGGCCAAGGCGACTATGTGATGGAAATGGTTCCAATTGATACACATATCGAGTAATGAATTTCTTGAACAAGTATTAAAATATTTGGGCCAGAATTAATAATATTCTGGAGGGAGTTGGCACTAATTCCATGCTCTAGACCGAATGAGATATTGTATGTTGAAAGGAGTTTATTGCACTGATAATTTGCTATTGAAAGGTTCATGTCAAGCCACTTGACTTTCTGGACTTTTGGGTGGTCAAGAGTCATTGCTAGACGTCGCTCTTGATATGCTAAATATGAATTTATTAATTAGAGAATTAATAAATTTAATCCTTTATTTTATTAAGGATTATTAATTCTAATATTGTTAGAATTAATTCATATTATGCTACCAATAAGACCAGGAAACCTAATGGGTCACACATAATAAAGATTTGAATGCTCAAATATATTATTTGATAATATTGTGGGGTTAATTAAGAGAAGGGAATATATTTATAGGTGAATTATAAGTTTGTTATAATTCATGGGACCTAATTGTAATTAAGTAAACTTCAAGGACCAATTTGTTGACAATTGGACGTTGAACGACTAAGTTGCAATTTATGGTAATTATAAACCTATAAATATAAGGAAACGGTTTCCTTAGGGTTTGAGACAGACTATTCACGCAATAACAGAGAGACCGTTTCTCTGCCTCTCTCTTGATCAAAGCCTAGCCGTCTCTTTTCTTGATCAAAACCCTAGCCTCCCGAATTCTACTAGCATAGAATTGTGAGATTGTGAGCATTCAACCTTGTGTGGATTATTATTAGAGGGAGTTCTTTCTTGGACTTCAGTTGAGCTGCAGTGAACGGTTTTGGATAATCTGGATCGCGCCTGCGTTCTTGTTTCTGAAATTTTTGAATTCCGGCTTCACGAGGTAATAGACGCAATCTTCTTATTTTTCCCGTTTCTATTGCAAACCCGTGATCCATGGCTTGGATTTCTTGTTGTTTTCCGCTGTGCTTAATTTGATTATGCATGATAGAAATCCTACGTGGTATCAGAGCCAACGGGTTTGTGTTTTAATGGGATGTTTTATTGCTTTGAATTGTTCAAGCATGTAAATTGCATGATTACAGCATGTTAATTGTATGATCATGTCTGCTGGTTTGTATGTAATCGTCTAGGTTTTGTTTTGAACAATCTGGGTTGCAGAAATCGTTTCTGCGTTGTGGGTTTTATGCTTTTGAAAATATTGCAGAATGGTTCTGCGTCTGTGTTCAGGTTTTGGCTTCAGTTGATGTTCATCCTGTAATTAAGCCATCCGTTTAACAATTTGGATTGTTAAATTGATTGTGAGAATGATCACAATGGTTTGTTAATAAAGATTAACAAAGGTCAACGTAAAAAATTGGTTTTGATTGATCTTGGAACGGCCCCGAATTGAACAAAAAAAATTTCCAGAAAATCCAAGCCGCATGCGGTGATTACTTTTTGATTTTTTTTTTTTAAAAAGGTTCTGGAATATAATTTTGAAAGGGAAAATCTAATTTGATGAGAGGGACCACCGTTATCGTTGTGTGACAGGACCCAGAAGCATTTTCTCAAAATTAGTTTTGAGACAATCAATTTTATTTTTCAAAATAGTGATTTTGAAAATTTAAAATTAATGTATTTTTCTTAAATGTTATTTTAGAATTTTTTTTATTTTCCCAAAATACTGATTTTGGAATAATAAAAGTATATGTTTATTTTGTTTAAGCATAGTTAATTATATCTGTTCATGCAATTTTTTTTACCGCCTTGTTTTAATGAAATAGGGCCTGCGTGTCCTGCCTTCTCTCAAATTCTGATGTAATTCTCTTCTCATCTAACTCCCCTCGAATGTAACTCGAGGTTTCTCCTTTTAGGAAATTATGTAATTAGATTATATAGGTTAGATTGAGGTAGAATTTTATTTTCAATATTTTGAAGATGGCATTCAAAATAAGGCAAGATGGTAAGACCCTCTACCTGTATCATGCATGAACACATAGGGTTGACCATATTAATTTCCTTAGTGGCTCTAGGAAATTAATTTAGAAAGTCCACAACCATGCCACGTAATTGTTTATTACCATGTTTATCAATTTATGCTGCTTATTGATAAATTGTATGCATGCCTAACAATGAGACCACTAAAAGGAATAAATCCCTCAAATAATATTAAATCTAATGCCTTCCATTAATATAGTGAGAACGAGAGCTCTTTTTCGAGACCAGGTTGTTGGGCAAACCCAAGCCTACTTGACATCGAGTATGTTCAAGCTATAGAATTTAAATTCATGTTAATGGATTGGATTTAATTAATTTCTTTATCCCGGTTGGGCTAACCCAAGCATAAAGAAAATTAGAGGCAACGTTGGGCTAGTATTTGATACTTAAACGATTAAAAGATGTTAATCACCCAATGATTCAGTAGTTACTTTTTGATGTAATTGGTATTGGATACCTACCACTGAACTTAAGAGTGGCTTGTTGGGCTAACTCAAGGTTATTCTTAAGGAATTTGGATACTGATCCACTAAGAAAGTTTCCAACGGGCTTTCTCGAGTCAATAGTGAGGGCTATTGGTTTGAGTAAAATAGTGGAATAATTATGCGCTTAATTAAAGACCTAATTAATTGCATTGCATTTGCATATACATGTTCTAATAATTCTATCTTTACATCTAGGTCATTTGCATCATGTCGACAAACCTAAACTTGCGTAGCATCTTGGAAACAAACAAGCTCACTGAATCAAACTATTTGGACTGGTATAGAAACTTGAGAATCGTTCTCAAGTCGGAAAAGTTGCTCTATGTGCTAGAAGCTCCTATTCCGCCACCTCCAGCTCAAGATGCTCCTGCTGAAGAGCATGCTGTCCACAAGAAGCACAAAGAAGATAGCGACACAACATCTTGTATCATGCTGGCGTCAATGTCTCCTGAGCTGTAAAAACAGTATGAGCATATGGATGCTCAATCAATGATCCTCCATCTTAGAGAGCTGTTTGATAAACAAGCTAGAACAGAGAGATATGAGATCTCTAAACAACTGTTCCGTGCTAAGATGGTTGATGGTGCTTCAGTGGCCACTCATGGGCTGCAGATGTTGGGCTACATTGAAAAACTTGGGTCTCTTGGGTTCGTAATGGATCATGACTTAAGTATTGACTTAATTCTACAATCATTACCAAGTAGTTTTTTGCAGTTTGTGATCAACTACCACATGAATAATGTTGAGACCACAATGCCTGAGCTAATCAATCTGCTTAAGACTGCTGAGTCCTCTATGAAAAATGATGATAAGGTAATCTTGTTAGTAGGTTCTTCATCTTCTAAGAAAAAGGTTTCTAAGAAGAAGAAGAAGAACACTCCTACTAAGCCCAAAGGAGGTGTCAAGAAGAAGGAGGCTGCCCCTAAAGGCCCATGACATCATTGTGGCAAAATGGGCCATTGGAGGCGTAACTGCAAGGCCTACTTGGAGACTGTGAAGGAAAGGAAGGAGAAGGAGAAGCTTGCAAGCACTTCTACTTCTAATCCTAGTATGTTTATGATTGAGATTAATACTGCCTTTAATAATGAGATATGGGTATTGGATACCGGTTGTGGATCTCATTTATGCAATAATTTGTAGGGACTAAAGGACAGTAGAAGGTTAGAGAAAGGTGACGTGGACCTACGAGCTGCAAATGGAGCAAAGGTTGCTGCACTAGCTGTGGGGACTTATCATCTCAATCTACCTTCTGGATTAGTTTTAGAACTACAAAACTGTTATTTTGTACCAGTTTTGTTGAACAATATTATCTCAGTTGCTTGTTTAGACTTATTCGGATTTCATTTAAGTTTTAAGAATAAATGTTGTTCTTTCTCATTAAATGATATTCATTATGGTTCTGCAACTTTGATCAATGGCTTATATGTTCTAGACATGTATAATCCAATTCTCAATATAAGTAAAAAGAAACATAAAAAGGATAACTTAATCTCATCTTACTTATGGCATTGTCGTTTAGGCCATGTAAATGAAAAACGTGTGTCTAAGTTATACAAATTAGGTGACTTAGGGTCATTTGATTACGAATCATATGACACATGCGAATCTTGTTTACTTGGAAAAATGGCTAAAACTTTTTTTTCAAGAAAAGGAGAAAGGGCAAAAGAGTTATTAGAACTCGTACATTTAGATGTATGTGGCCCAATGTCAATACAGGCAAGAGGAGGTTATCAATACTTCATTACCTTTATTGATGATTATTCTCGATATGGGTATTTGTATTTGATGAAATACAAATCTGAAGCCTTTGACCGTTTCAAAGACTTCAAGAATGAAGTAGAGAAACAACTTGGCAAAAGTATTAAAGCTCTTAGATCCGATCGAGGAGGTGAATACTTAAGTCAAGAGTTTCTAAGTTATCTAAGAGATAACGGAATATTATCTCAATGGACTCCACCACATACACCTCAACATAACGGTGTATCCGAGAGAAGGAATCGAACCCTTCTAGACATGGTAAGGACCATGTCGGCTTTTGCAGACCTACCAAAATCGATTTGGGAGTACGCACTGGAGACTCGCTGTTTACATTTTAAACGAGTTCCGTAAAAACGGTTGATACCACTCCTTATGAGTTATTCTGTGGTAAAAGACCAAAGTTATCTCATTTAAGGATTTGGGGTTGCCCTGTTTTTGTTAAAAATGTAATGTCAAACAAACTTGAAAATAAGTCTGACAAATGTTTGTTTGTTGGATATCCAAAAGAATCATTTGGATATTACTTCTATCTTCCTTCTGAAAATAAAGTTTTTATTTCAAAACATGCTGTCTTCTTAAAGAAGGAGCACATGTTCAAAGAAGATAGTGGGAGCAAGCTTGAACTTAGTGAAGTTCAAGAAGAGCAAACAAATATTGATCAACCTTCTGAACCTGTATCTATTCAAATAGATGAACCTTCTAACACACAAGAGCTTCGTAGGTCAAGTAGGATACGAGTGGCACCTGAGAGATATGGATTTCTCATAAGTGACCATAATAGCGTATTGCTCATAGATGACGATGAGCCTACTATTTACAAGGATGTTCTGAATAGTTCAGAATCTGACAAATGGCTCGAAGCTGTTAGAACTCGTACATTTAGATGTATGTGGCCCAATGTCAATACAGGCAAGAGGAGGTTATCAATACTTCATTACTTTTATTGATGATTATTCTCGATATGGGTATTTGTATTTGATGAAATATAAATCTGAAGCCTTTGACCGTTTCAAAGACTTCAAGAATGAAGTAGAGAAACAACTTGACAAAAGTATTAAAGCTCTTAGATCCGATCGATGAGGTGAATACTTAAGTCAAGAGTTTCTAAGTTATCTAAGAGATAACGGAATATTATCTCAATGGACTCCACCACATACACCTCAACATAACGGTGTATCTGAGAGAAGGAATAGAACCCTTCTAGACATGGTAAGGACCATGATGGCTTTTGCAGACCTACCAAAATCGATTTGGGGGTACGCACTGGAGACTGCTGTTTACATTTTAAACAGAGTTCCGTCAAAAACGGTTGATACCACTCCTTATGAGTTATTCTGTGGTAAAAGACCAAAGTTATCTCATTTAAGGATTTGGGGTTGCCCTGTTTTTGTTAAAAATGTAATGTCAAACAAACTTGAAAATAAGTCTGACAAATGTTTGTTTGTTGGATATCCAAAAGAATCATTTGGATATTACCTCTATCTTCCTTCTGAAAATAAAGTTTTTATTTCAAAACATGTTGTCTTCTTAAAGAAGGAGCACATGTTCAAAGAAGATAGTGGGAGCAAGCTTGAACTTAGTGAAGTTCAAGAAGAGCAAACAAATATTGATCAACCTTCTGAACCTGTATCTATTCAAATAGATGAACCTTCTAACACACAAGAGCTTCGTAGGTCAAGTAGGATACGAGTGGCACCTGAGAGATATGGATTTCTCATAAGTGACCATAATAGCGTATTGCTCATAGATGACGATGAGCCTACTACTTACAAGGATGTTCTGAATAGTTCAGAATCTGACAAATGGCTCGAAGCTATGAAGTTAGAGATGGATTCCATGTATGACAACCAAGTATGGACTTTGGTTGATCCACCTGAAGGAATCAAGCCTATAGGGTGTAAATGGGTTTTCAAAAAGAAAACTGACATGGATGGTAATGTGGTTACCTATAAGGCTCGCTTGGTAGCAAAAGGTTATCGTCAACGACAAGGTATTGACTATGACGAAACTTTTTCACCAGTTGCGATGTTGAAATCCATAAGAATACTCCTAGCCATTGCCGCTCATTACGATTATGAGGTCTGGTAAATGGATGTGAAAACAGCTTTCCTTAATGGAAACCTGATTGAGGAAGTGTATATGGCACAGCCTGAAGGTTTCATATCCGGAGATGGCACAAAGGTGTGCAAGTTGCAAAGGTCCATTTATGGACTTAAGCAAGCATCTAGGAGTTGGAATATCCGTTTTGATGAGACAATTAAAGAATTTGGTTTCATTCAAAACATGGATGAACCTTGTGTGTACAAGAAGGCTAGTGGGAGTAAAGTTGTTTTCCTATTGCTTTATGTAGATGTCATATTGCTTATAGGAAATGATGTTTCCACTCTTCAATCAGTGAAGATTTGGTTGTCCAAGATGTTCTCCATGAAAGACCTTGGAGAAGCAACTTATATTCTGGGAATAAAGATCTATAGAGATAGATCTAGAAGGTTGCTAGGTCTTTCATAGTCTACATATATAGACAAAGTGCTGAAAAGGTTCAGCATGGATCAATCCAAAAAAGGATTCTTACCTATGACACATGGTGTAAGCCTTTTAAAGTCAATGTCCCCAAAGACACAAGTTGAAAGGGATCACATGAGTAGAATTCCATATGCTTCGGCAATTGGGTCTATCATGTATGCTATGATATGTACTAAGCCCGATGTATCGTGTGCTCATAGTTTGACGAGCAGATACCAATCTGATCCTAGAAAGGGTCACTGGGCGGCTATAAAGAATATCCTTAAGTACTTACGAAGGACTAAGGATGCATTCTTAATATATGGAGATGGTGATTTACAAGTAAGAGGGTATACTAATGCCAGCTTTCAATCCGATAAGGACGACTTCAAATCACAATCTGGCTACGTATTTACATTAGGTGGTGGGGCAATTAGTTGGAAGAGCTCCAAACAAGAGACTACTGCCGATTCGACTACTGAAGCAGAGTACATAGCAGCTTCTGAAGCAGCTAAAGAAGCAGTATGGATCAAGAAGTTCATCGCTGAACTTGGAGTGGTGCCCAACATTGTTGATTCGATACCTTTGTATTGTGACAACAATGGAGCCATTGCACAGGCAAAGGAACCACGATCTCATCAACGATCCAAGTATGTACTTAGACGCTATCATCTGATTAGAGACATCATATATAGAGGAGATGTAAAGATAGAGAGAATTCCCACGGATCAGAACATAGCTGATCCACTCACTAAAGCGCTTTCCCAGAAGAAACATGATAAATATGTTGAGTCATTTGGTATTCGATACATGAATGATTGGCTCTAGTACAAGTGGGAGTTTGTTAGTGTTGTGCCCTAGAGGCAATCACTTGTACAATGTATATTGCATATTAAATTAATAAGAGGCATTCTTTATCTTTCAGTTTGATTGTTATATCTAAATATGTGTACAAACCGTTAGATAAAGTCTCTAGTACAATACAGTGTTAAGGAAATCATGATAGAGATCATGATGTGAGATTCCTACTACACTATGCAGTGTTTATACTTAAATAATCCCCAGTCATAGTATTAATAAGATGGGACATTACTAATACGCCAAGACTGGCACATGCTATATCTCTTGATTGGATCAAGCGGTGGTTCTCATATCCGTGGGTATTGGGATACTCAGGATTAACGTGTGGATGCTTATTTTGAAACAAGTCCATTAGATGACCTAGCTACGAGATAATCACTTGGATAACTATTTACTGCCAGTGATAGAATCTCATTATAGCAAATGTGCAAGTATCCTTAGACTTAAGATCTCCAAGGTACTTTGTTTATCGAGCGTTGTACTTTGATTCTAATCTTTGGAGTCTTATCTAGGACCGCCTATGGGATTGATATTGGGTACAATGTAAAGTAAACGAAAGTAGTTGAGAGGGTCAATAAAGGATTCACCACTCCTAATAGTAGGAGAGTATATCTCAAGGCCACTTGTAGAAATCATTACTCAAGAAGTCCTTGGCCAAGGCGACTATGTGATGGAAATGGTTCCAATTGATACACATATCGAGTAATGAATTTCTTGAACAAGTATTAAAATATTTGGGCCAGAATTAATAATATTCTGGAGGGAGTTGGCACTAATTCCATGCTCTAGACCGAATGAGATATTGTATGTTGAAAGGAGTTTATTGCACTGATAATTTGCTATTGAAAGGTTCATGTCAAGCCACTTGACTTTCTGGACTTTTGGGTGGTCAAGAGTCATTGCTAGATGTCGCTCTTAATATGCTAAATATGAATTTATTAATTAGAGAATTAATAAATTTAATCCTTTATTTTATTAAGGATTATTAATTCTAATATTGTTAGAATTAATTCATATTATGCTACCAATAAGACCAGGAAACCTAATGGGTCACACACAATAAAGGTTTGAATGCTCAAATATATTATTTGATAATATTGTGGGGTTAATTAAGAGAATGGAATATATTTATAGGTGAATTATAAGTTTGTTATAATTCATGGGACCTAATTGTAATTAAGTAAACTTCAAGGACCAATTTGTTGACAATTGGACGTTGAACGACTAAGTTGCAATTTATGGTAATTATAAACCTATAAATATAAGGAAACGGTTTCCTTAGGGTTTGAGACAGACTATTCACGCAATAACAGAGAGACCGTTTCTCTGCCTCTCTCTTGATCAAACCCTAGCCGTCTCTCTTCTTGATCAAAACCCTAGCCTCCCGAATTCTACTAGCATAGAATTGTGAGATTGTGAGCATTCAACCTTGTGCGGATTATCATTAGTGGGAGTTCTTTCTTGGACTTCAGTTGAGCTGCAGTGAACGGTTTTGGATAATCTGGATCGCGCCTGCGTTCTTGTTTCTGAAATTTTTGAATTCCGGCTTCACGAGGTAATAGGCGCAATCTTCTCATTTTTCCCGTTTCTATTGCAAACCCGTGATCCATGGCTTGGATTTCTTGTTGTTTTCCGCTGCGCGTAATCTGATTATGCATGATAGAAATCCTACACACCCCCACTATTAGGAATAATGAATCATTTATTAATCTTCTCAACTATTTTTGTTTACTTTACATTGTTTCCAATATCCATCGTATAGTTAGTCCTTGATAAGACTCTAAATATTAGAATCAAAGTACAATGCTTAGCAAATAAAATATCTTGGAGACCTCAAGTCTAATAATACTTGCATATTTGCTGTAATGAAATTCTATCACTGGCAAAAAATAGCTATACATATGATTATCTCAAACCTAGGCAATCCAATTACTTGTTTATGTAACAAGCATCCACGTATTAACCTTGTGTTTCTTAATACCCATGGATATGAGAATCATTCCTTGATTCAATCAAGTAGTCTAACACTAGTTAGTCTTGGTGTATTAATAATGTCCCATCTCATCAATACTTTGACTAGAAAGGGTTTAAAAACAAGCATTGCATAGTGTAGCAAGAATCTAATATCATAATCTCTATCGCAATTTTCTTAATATTGTACATTCTACTAGGGACTTTATCTATCGGTTTTACATTTATACACATATGAAATAAAGAAACTAGAAAGATAAAGAATGCATTAGTTAGATAAGTGCACAAAATACATTATACAAATGGATTGCTTCTAGGGTATAACTCTAATCACAGTTTGGGTAATTGTGAATTAACTAATGGTGGTCATTTTATTCTAGTGAACATGAATTATTCTATGGAAAAGTTAATTCAAGTTATACCTAAGAAATTATGAGAGCATATCGTGTGCCCATAAGTATTGTTAATGATCGAGATCCTAGATTTACATCTAGATTTTGGGATAAATTTCAAGAATCTTTGAAGATGATTCTAAAGTTTAAAACATATATACATTCTAGATAGATGGACAATTAAAAAGTGTAGTATTGATTTTTAAAGACATGTTAAGAGCCTGTGTTCTAGAGTTTAGAAAGTGAGTAGAAAGCATTTTGTAGGGAGGGAACTAGCATACAACAATAGTCACCAAGCATCAATAAGTATGGCACTGTTTGAAACATTATATGGATGAAAATGTTAAATGCGATTATATTAGGGTTGGGAAGAAGACAAAACAACTAGTCGGGATGGAAGAGTAAGTATTCAAGAAATAGAAGAGCAAATGAAATTAGTGCAAGAACGGTAGAAAATTGCCCATCATCGATAGAAGAGCTACGTAGATAATAGAAGATACTTAGAGTTTCAAGTAGGTGATATAACATTTTTTAAGCTAACATGGAGTACGGGAATTGTAAAATATCTTCTAGAAAATAGGTGGAAAACAGGAACATCTTTGGGTGTTGCCCGGTTGGTTGACCAAACAAAGGGTTTTTATAACAATCAAAGACAAAAGTAAAGGAATAAGGATAATAGCTAAAATAGTAAAGCTATTGAAAGCATATAAGAGAATCTACAACACAAAAGCTTAAACAGTACGCAGTACGAACCTGCTTAGGACAACACGGAAACTCTATCTGCACAATCGTAGTGTCATAGTCTCAAAATATTGCGTTGACTTCGAATAGGCCGAGTTCCAGCTCTGACTTCTAAAAATATAGCAAAAAATGTTGGTGTAAGTGAAAAAATATTCAATGAGTCCCACGTGTGCTACTGATTTCAAAAATCATAGTACAAGAAAAGTCATCATTTTATCCCATAGAAAATAAAAGAAAAGTTTATCATTTCATTTTCTACTGAAAACAACTCCACAAATGAGTTTTCGCAGATTTTTCTCTAAAACCGAGCCACACTTGGTAATGAAATTCTAAAAAATCAAGAGTTGCTTGGAAATTTTAGGTAGATTAGAAATCATAAGCATGTTTTGGAAAAAAAAAATCAATTTTATCAACATTATTGCCCTGTAATTTAGAAATATAGGCATTTGCTCAATAGAAGGTCAGCCTACATGCAAAGTGCTCAAGGCTTTGCATTCGACATCATAGTCTTATTGCGCTAAGGAATGTGCCTTTAGCACTTAACTATACATTGTTGGAGCAGTATATGCATACTAGCATAATATATCAAAATTAGAATCTTTTACTTACCATCGTATGCCCAAGGTTCCTAATCCTGACGTCAATCTCCATCGAGGCGGCAATGGGTTAAACAAACTAGGTGTCCCTACCCAGCAACCATGAACAACAAGAATTATAAAATACGGACAATTGTCGAGATCAAAATAGCTAGCTAGGAATGCCTAAACTTAAAATAATGATGCTCCGTTCGGAATAATATATTCCCCAAAACTGTTCAGATTGCTTGGCGTTATCTATCTCTAACGTAAGCTAGTATAATGGTCAAAGCCCATATAGAGTACTCAATGTATCCACTGGTTTACATGACCAGTCTAGTATCACATTCCCCGAAAGGTAGCATAATTCCCGAAGGAATATTAAGAAAATCCATTTTAGGGTCAAAACATTGTTTCTTGAATATTGTTTTCAAACTAAGACATCGTTCTCAAAAACTGTAGCATCGAAGGATAAAATGTCCTTCGTGCGATAAAATAATTCTCGAAGGTCATTTTCATATACTCATAGCAAAAGAATGTATAGTCAACAATAAAATGTTCCTTAATGGTATTTACATAAATTATACACATCTGTATCCAAAAGATATGGTATTTGTCAAAATCCATAAGTTTGAATCCATAAAAGAAATAAATTCAGGAATTTCAAAAAATGTGTCTTGTAGTGTTTAAAGAACATTCATCGCTCCATTTAACCAAACACCAAACCTTTCTCTAGAGTAGCGGGCTTCACCTCTATGGGGTGTTGCCCCATCCAGTTGCCCAGACAAGGGTTTTTTTTTTTAACGAACTTAACTTAGTACACAACGAAAATTTGCTGTAAATGCTTTTTATTAAATACAAAAAAATACGTGGAGTCTGACTTTTGATACCATATTTAAAGCTTAATAAATCTGAGATATAGCATGAGCCTCTGGGAGTCCACTGTACTTCTACTACACCTTTGATCCCCCAAAAATTTTCAACAAGAAATAATACATGTGTGAGTAAAAATCACTTAGTCCGTCCTATGAGTAATAGTAGTTTGTAAATCAAACAGACAAAATTATTAACAGTTTTTGTTTCATAAAACCATTACTGAAAAGCATTATATTTTCCACTGAAAATAGTTCTATAGCTTACTAGGAGATAGTTCATTTCAGAGTTCATTTAAGATTCAATCAGTTTTGAAAAACTAAATTTCATCCAGTATCATTACCCTAAATTTAGAAATATAGGCACTTTCTTAATAAAAGATCAGCCTCGGTGCAAAGCTCACAAGGCTTCACCTTCGGCATCACGATCTTAATGTGCTTGGGATTACGCCTTATTACACTCAACCATGCATTGCTAGAGTGACATCGCAGTCTTATTGTACTAGGTCATATGCCTATAGTACCTAATTATGAAGTTGGACTTGTACACTTTGATATTTGTTGAGTAAGGTCTTATCGCAAGGCCGATAACCTTGTACGTTGGGTGTATGACTCTAGTTGATTAAGACGAACATATACAAACAGTTTCTATGCTTCATTACATGAAGAAATCACCCCCCTATGATTGTCCGAGATATTCTAATAATCTAAAGCCCAGGGAAACATAGCTAAGTGTGTACACTTTTGGGTAGCTTCCTGTGATAAGTGGATACATAATGGGAGTCGTGGATTATCTGACTAGCTATCAATGGATGGCAGATATCATTGAGAAATATGTCAACACATTTTTCCTATCTCAAAGATGAGTGTTACGTAGAGGGATATTTCCATCAATATACTTGTAGGTCGAAGACACTGCACTTGCAAAATTTTTCTTGGGGTCAATGTTTTCATATGGCGATAAATGAAATATTAAAAATGTTAAAAATACTACAATATGTTAGCCAGGGTATTTTGCTCATTTTAGTAACCAAAAATAATATGTTTTTTAGTCACCAGAGGAGCTTAAATAACCTTAGTGAATTTATTTAATATATAGGCTTGTCTAGTGAATTTATTTTTAGAAGAATTATTCTAGAAGTCCAAATAATTGTTTATTTTGGCTAGAATAATTAATTGGGCAATGTAATTAATTATCTTAGGTAATTTTATAATTTGGCCCAATTAGTTTATTTAATAAAATAACTAGTTTAGTTAATTGGTTTATTAATTAATTATCTTGAAAATTTATATATTAAGCCCAAGTGTAGTAATTAATTAATAAGAGAGATATTTAATTAGTCATTAGACTAATTAATAGAACATGCCCATCAGAGTTTGATGGCAGTCGCCATGTTCAAAAAGAAAAAAGGGAAATAAAGTAAAGAAAAAAAAGGAAATACAAGGCCGGTTGCTTTTGGTTTGGAGAAGGAATAAGAAAGCTGGCTTGTCTTTAGAAAGGTATCATGTGTGCCTAGTTTATGGTTGATTGAATTCTTGAAAAGAAAAGAAAGCAGCTTTCATCTTTTTCCTACGATAACAAGGCCTTCATTTTCTTGTCATTTTTCCTTTACCATTTTTCTTCCAATATTCTTCACCCTGGTTCTGTTTTCACCAGTAGAGGTTCATAGAGGTTAGTGAATACTCTGGAAGGTAAGAGCTAGTGAACGTGGTAAGTGTTTAATGCAAAAGAGTCGACGGTTAGTTGTTATACCTACTGAACAAGTAGACATTTCTGTTGAAGAAGCATCATCTAACTCGAATCCAACTCCTATTTTTTGAGTCAAGTGCCCAATAAGCAAGTGTTCCTAGACTTTTGCTATGAAAGAATTTTATTTTGCTGTCTTCTGGTACGTATTTATTTTTCCCACAGCCCTTCAAGTGTAATCAGAGCCACGGTTAAATCTAGCAACATACTTAAGGTTAATAACTGAAAAAGGTGGTTCATTTACTAATAAAAGTGTAATATTTGGGACTGTATGGATCCTTCGTAGTTTTTTATATAGGTAGATTTTATGTACGCTTTGCGCATGGAGGCATAGGGACCTATAATTTATTTTTAATCATTTTCTGTAGAATTCTTATAAGCCTCATTTTGAAAGGCATAGACGATTGATATTGTATTTCAATTTCAATTTATGAATTATGAAACATAAACTCGTACCTAGATCAACATACAAAAATCTCTGAAGGAAAACTTAAAAAAAAAACAAAAAAAGGAAGAAAAACTGAAGGAAGACAGAGGTGCATGAGAGGGACAAGCCACGGCTGTTTGGGCATCGTGGCTAGCCCACAGGAATTTGTAGCTGGCTTCTACGAGAATTTCTCCCTAAAGCCGTGGTCGGATCCCATGGAGCGGCAAGCGGCTTCAAGTATTTTCCTACCTGAAGCCACGGCTGGATGGAGAGTACCCACATACAGCTTGTGCACTGGTGGACCAAGCTTTTGACTTCTATTAGTTCGGTTCAATTATAGTTTTGGTCTCCTAAAAGTTTTTTTATTTACTTTCCTTTGTAATTTCTTTTTCGTTTGGGCCCATATCACATAAGGTTATTTTCTTGCAATGATTTATTTATGGATTTAAATTATTTTGCAAGAAAATGGTTAGTAAAGGAAGAACCACCTTAGGATTAAACAAGATCAATTTAATTTATTATTATTATTATTATGTTTAATCCATTATTTAGTCACATAAGAATTAAAGGTTATAAATAGCATGTAAAAAGTTTGTATTTGGAGCATGTCTATTTTATTTAATTTTGTGATCAAATGCTGAATTTTTTTTCAGAAATTAATTTTTCTCTACAAAAAACAATTAAGGAAAACATTTTAAAATGGAACTAAGCAATTTAAAATAAATTCATCGTTTATTCTTGCAAAGGGTTTTATCCTTGACATGAAGAATAATTTTGAATTTAAGCATTTTAGATTTAGTCTTAGGAAATGGTTTTAAATTAAGTAGTGAAATAAAGATTCATAGTTTATTCTCTTAAAGGGTTTTATCCTCGACATAGAGAATAATAGTTTAATTTTTTTTACCTTCACTATAGTTAATAAAAACTAATTAATCTTAAAGAAACATTTTTCCTAAAAACCTATTTTTTCAAAAGATTAAGTGGGTAACGGATTCCAATGACCCCACAACTTCCATTACGATTTCCTAATAGATATTGTAGATTTTCTCACGTCATTCTAAGCATGGCCCCTTATAGGATGGATATCAACGAGAATGTAGAACTAACAAAAGAATTATAATTAATGCCTAGGATAAGTGTTAGTGTTAGCAAACCTATCATTGGAGGCATTAGTGATGGATTATCCATAGGTGGTGAGAGTAGTGACCATCCTATCGATGGAACTATTTCTGTATCATTACTTATTAAGGAAGTATAATTTGTGATGGGTATACACTTAACTTAGAAAATTATTAACCTTCCTGCAAAGCTCTATCAATTTTTCTAAGAGCCAAATCTTTCATATTTTTTATAATGGTTTTAATAAGTGAACCATATCATGGAAATAATATATTGTTTTGAATGTGCATTTCTATATGCTTTTCCAAAACAAACATTTTTCAGATTGAATTTTTATCCAATCAACAAAAATGTTTGGTTTCAGTCATTCGTCCATTATTCTCAAGAAGAATAAGTTAACTAGACCTAACTGTGTAGGCCGAAAGAGGAATCTGAACATAGTACTCACTGCGGAGGAGTACAAGTATGTTCTGATTGACCTCTATCTTGAAATTGTGGAAGATTACACGGACTAGGATCGTTAGGCTGAGAAGACATAGGGAAAAGCTGATGAAATAGCTCGATGCTATATGTTGGCTACCATGTCCAATGTTCTCTTGTCTAAGCATCAAAACATGCGTACTGCATATGACATTAATGTTTTCATTGTGTACCATGTTTGCTACCAAGAGCTGGCTCGCAAGGCAAGTAGCTTTTAGACCAATCATGAACACTAGGATGTTTGTGGGGGCATCAGTTTATAAGCATATACTCAAGATGATTGCTCGCTTTGAGGACACTGAGGTCCTAGGGGCAACAATCGATGCTGAGAGCGAAATTGACATGGTTCTTGAGGCTTTCTCAAATTCATATTCTTAGTTCAAGTTAAACAATAAAATGAACAAGTTGAATATGTCTTTTATTAAGTTGATGAAAGAAGTCTAGGCTCCTCAGAAAATTATGAAGCCCGAGTCAAAAATTTTGATTACTCATTCTGGTTTATCATCTAGAACTAGGCCTAAGCCCATGAAGTTAAAGAAAAAGAAGGCCCAGAATAACATAAGGGCCTATTCCAAGAGATCCAACCACAGTAATAAGCCCAAGGGCAAGTGCTTCAAGTGTGGCAAGAAAGGACACTTCAAGAAGAACTGTCTGGACTTTTTGGCCATGTCGTCTTCAGGGTTTGTTCTATACTTAGAGTTTATATTAATGGTTGGGTAATCATCCACTTGGATTGTTGATTCCGGAGCTACTAACCATGTCTGTAACTTTTCACAGGGGTTCAGCAAGATAAGGTGACTTAGTAGAGGAGAGTATAGACTAAGAATGGGTAAGAGAGCACAAGTATGGGCCGAAGTAGTGGGAGACTTGCAGCTTTTATTTGATTTTAATAGGATTTTAGTTTTGAAAAATACTTTATATGTTTCTAGTTTTATAGAAAATTTGATTCAGTTTCAAGATTGATTAATCAAGGATATTTTATTTCTTTCTTTTCAAGTATTTCAATCAGTAGAAATGGAAATATTATTTGTTCTAGAAAAATGTATGGGAATATTTTCTATATTAATCCTATTAATTTTCAAATAAATAATACTCAGATGGAACCTAATAATAAGAAGAGAAATGCCATATCAAATAACTCTTATTTTATGGCACTTGAGATTAGGACATATAAATCCTAATCAGGTTCAGAGGTTAATCCAAAATGGGTCTTTGGACTCATTGAAATTGGAAGAATGGTGTCAGTGTGCATCTTATCTTATAGGTAAAAAGACTAAAAGGTCCTTTACTCAAAAGGCATAAAGGGCCAAGAAAATATTAGAATTAATTCATACTAATATTTATAATCTTATGCCTTCAACTACTAGAGGAGGTTATGAATACTTCATCAAATTGATAGATGATTGCACGCATTTTGATTATGTTTACTTGATGAGGCACAAATCTGACTCATTTGATAAATTCAAGGCATTTAAGGTTGAGGCAGAGCGTCAAACCAATAAACTAATCAAAAAGCTAAGATCGGATCATGGTGGAGAGGATCTCCTTTGTGAATTCAAGGACTATTTGGCACATTAGGGTATAGTATCTCAGCTAACTACACCTCGGACTCCCCAGCAGATTGGAGTAGTTGAGAGAAAAAAATAAAACATTGATGAAAATGGTTAGAACCATAAGGAGTCATTCAACTTTTTATATTTCTTTTTGGGGATATACTCTAGAAACAACAGCATATATTCTGAATTTGGTGCCTTCTAAGTCAGTGCCTAAGACACCCTATAAGATATGGACTGGACAAAAGCCCAGTATGAATTATCCTAAGGTATGGGGTTGTGCAGCATATATACTGACTAAAGAAAATAAGCTAGACTTAAGATCAAAAGTGTGCTACTTCATCGGGTATCCAAACGGAACAAGGGGCGGATACTTTTGTCATCCCCAAAAGTTAAAGGTACTTGTTAGTACTCATACTAGATACTTGGAGGATAAACAAAGTATGTCCACTAAGGTTTCGTGTAAGGCGGAATTGGAAGAGAAGTTGAGAAACACTTCAACTTCTAGTGCCTCAATTGAGGAACCTAAAGAGACATAGCCAGACATTCCTAAACAAAATAAACCACATCGTAGTGAGAGAATATTTAGGGTTCCTAAAAGATGGAATAAGATGCTTTTGAGGTAGTCTCTGACTATTAGGAATAAGATCCAACTACATACGATGAGGCTATTACATATGTTGATGCAGACAAATGGCAAGTAGCAATAGATGCCAAGATTGAGTCTATGTATCTTAATAAAGTTTGAGATCCTGTCACTGCACTTGAAGGCATTAAACCTGTTGGATTGTATGCCCTCTTAGACTAGGTTTCTGATATAAAATCGAATATTTTAATGAAAGAATTTATTTTCAGAAATTGTTTGTGAATTTACTTTTTGTTTGTGCACGATTTTCGTTTGGAACAGACCCATTGTGTTTAAATAAGTGATCCATGTGAATGGTGGTCTTTTACAGTAAGGTATGGATCACGGGTTATTTAACACATAAACATTTGTTCTTAACCTATTGATGAGACTGGGAACCTCATCATGTTTAGGTTATTATGTTATGAATTCCAAATGGGGAATGGCTTACCTTTAGCCAGTGGGTAGTCCACTCACTTCATGACATAAGCATATTTCGAATACGTAGAACAGGACCTGTAGTAGTGGTTTCTCAAAGTACTATATGGTAGAAACCTAGACTACTACCGCTACAGCGTGGACTAGTACTCTACGACTTGAGTATGAGTTGGTGGTTTAGCGAAGCTGGAAGCATATACTTTGATTTGCTGTAGTTGAGGTTCTATCGTAAGGCCAATATACTTGCATGTTGGGCATGTGTGACTAGTTAGTTAAGACAGACTTATACAAGATAGTTTCTGCACTATATCGCCCATTGTGGTTGTCCGAATGGTCTAAATTATCCAGCGCCCTGGGAAACATGACTTGGATGTTTGCTTTAGGGTAGCTCCCTTAGAAAGCGGAAACACTCCAGGAAGTCGTGGATCATTGGACTAGAAGCCTAAGGATGGTAGATGTCATTTAGGGGGGTGTTAGTACACTTCTTCCTCTCTAAATGTACGGTGATGTGTAGAGGGGTATTTTAGTCATTTCACCTGTAGGTCGGAGACTTTGCGAATGCAGCATTGTCCTTGGGGTCAATATTTCCTTATGGTGATATTAGGAATTATTTAAAATGCAAAATACAACTATTTATATAGCAGGGGTATTTTGGTCATTTTAGCAGCCAAGGCGATGTGTCTTTTTGGTCCTCGGAATAGCCCGTAAGTCCTAACTAATTTTGGGTTGAGGAATTGGTCTCAGTTGAAGAGGATTTTATTTTATTTTATTCAGGAAGTCTAATTTATTATTGGACTGGAATAAAATAAATAAATAAATAAAAATAGGAGTTGAGAGAAAATTATTTATCTAGTTTATTTGGTTAATTAATTTTTCAGGGCCTAGGTCCAGTATGAATAATTAAGAAATTAACCTGGGCTTAAACTAGGAAAAATAATTAATGTTTAATTATTTATTGGGTTATTTATATAGGCCCAAGAAATAAATAATTAAAGATTAATTATTTTGGTTCATTTGGGCTCATTAATTATTTATTGGGTTATTTATACAAACCCAAGAAATAAATAATTAATGTTTATTATTTTGGGCCTTTTGGGTCCAAGAAAAATAATAAATATTTATCTGGCCCAATAGCTTGAACCTTAGGGTTTTTTCCAGATATGGTTAAGAGGAGTTTAAGGTTAGGCCAAACTGATTCTCAGGATAACATTCGGGTGTTTTGAAATCCCGGGGATATGTTTATCAGATAATGAGAGACCTAATTTTGGCTAACTAATAAACAACTCTCTGGAAAAAGAAAAACCTCAGTTTTCCCTACCAAACAGAGACTCACGTCGTCTCTCTCTCTGCTCTCTCTCATGTTTCTTCTTCTTGGTTTCTCCTTGGACTTTGCTAACCAATAGCAGGTAAACCAAGGAGAATTGAGACCCTTCCTCTTCACCATAGTGTTCACCGACTAGAGGGTAGACAGAGGAATATCCCGAGTGCTGGATAGCTTGGCATTGATGCAAACAAGGAGAAGTAGAAGGCTAGCGGGTGTTCAACCGGGAGCTTCTTCAAGTGGGCAAAGCGAGGCAATTCTAGTCGTTCAATCCACTCCTACTCAACCTAGAAGGGTTAAGGAGCGCAAAGGTATGATCTTCACGCTAACGCATGGCCTCTATGGATCGTGTTTAATTTTTCTCTCTGTTTTTTTTTTCGTCCATGGCTCCCCTATTTCTGCGTTCCGTCAATGTGGTATCAGAGCCAATGGTTTTGATCAATATAGGGAGCATGGTAGTTAATAAAATGGAGAAGATGATTATACCTGTGATCCTTCGCTGTTTTGGTATGGGATAGGTGGATTTGTAAGCTTCATAGTGGAAGCATAGGCATCTCTGTAATTTTTTTGCTTTGATGTTTTAATCGCGTAAACCCAATTTAAATGGGTATAGGCGGTTGTGTTTTTATATTGGATGTTTTTTGTAAGTAAAAATGTCCAAAGAAGCCAAAGAAGGCTGAAAAAAATGAAGCAGAAGAGTTTCTGCAATTTCGCGCGCGGACGCGTGAAAAACGAAGAAGATGATACTGTTCCTAAGCCACCGGTCGAGCCGAGCCGATGTTTCTGTGAGGAGAGCTGCAGTCTGTGAGCCGCGAAGCCGAGCCAAATTGAGGGGAATTGAAGCTGTTTTCAATTGCAAGAATTGAAATTGAAATTCAATTCCGCGCGCGGGTTAGCAAACCGGATCGGGCGTGCCATTCGGATAAAGGCGCGGATCCTTCGCGGGTCGGCAGTAGAGGGCAACTAGTTGCGGGCGCGGATCAGCTCCGTGGGTCACGCGGTAAGCGATTTGGTGCGGCGCGGTGCACCGTGGCCTCGGTGGACCGCAGGCCATGCGGGCGCGGATTCGGTGCGGCAGGTGCCGTGGACCGCCAGCGTTTTTTTTTCCTTTTTCGTGTTGGGTCCCATACCAGGCGAAGTTAATATTTTTGCAATATTTATATTCTTGGAATATATTTTCATGAAAAATATTAGTAAGGGATTTTAGGATTAAACAAGATCATTAATTAATTAATGTGTTTAATTCTATTATTTGGGCACTTAGGTTTAAAAAATAGAAAAGCATGAAAACGTTTACTGTTTTGAGCATGCTATTTTTTTATGTACCTATGTGTGCTTTTCTCAAAGACCAAAGTCTTTGGGAACATTTTTGACAAGAAAAAATATTTTTTCTTCAAAAACTAAATGGTTATTTTAATTGGTACAAAAATTAATCCTTGAATATTTTTCTCAAAGGATATAATCCTTGACATGGAAAATATATTGGATTTAGATATTTTTGTAAATTAAAATGGAGAGCCATTTTGTTTTATTTTGCACTAAAAAAATTATTTTGTTAAATAAACTTGAGACCAAAGTCTCTAGAAAGTTTTAATTGGAAAATTTTTGAAATCATTAAGTTTTAACTTAAATAAAATTAGTCCATGGAGGAAATCTCTCAAAGGATATAAGCCTTGACATAGAGATTTTATTAGACTTAGATATTTTATTTTTGAGTTAAGGAAAAATTAATGGAAATTTCAAAAGGATATTTTTCAGAAAACCTTTATTTTAAAAGACTAAGTGGGAGAGGGGTTTCAACGGCCCCACGGCTTCCATCACGGTCCTCATTAGAGATCGTAGATCCCCTCGCGTTACCCTGGGAGTGAACCCGTATAGGATGGGGATACCACAAGGATCTAGATCTAATGGAAGGATGTAATTAATAACCCGGGGCACGTACTATGATCGGCCAGCCCACGTTGGAGGTTATAGTGCGAGGTATGTCCATAGGAAATGAGAGGAAACGGCCATCCCACGATGGAGTTATTCTCTAGACCATTACCTAGAAGGGAAATTAATTTGTGGTGGTTAATACACTTAGCTTAGGAAACTGTTAATCTTCCCAAGAAGCTATGTCAGTTTTCCTAACAGCCAAATTATTTTTAGTGCACAAATTTTATTTTGTTTTCACAAACTAATTTCTTTCTTTTATTTTCGATTTTCAGAAATGGTGGGAGGTTCTTTTAGTTTATTGGCCGTTATTCTCAGGGAGAATAAGTTAACGGGTCCGAACTATGTGGACTGGAAAAGGAACCTGGACATAATACTCACAACCGAGGAGTATAAGTATGTCCTTTACTGAAACCTGCCTTGTTATCGGGGAAGGTTCCACCGCTGAAGAGCGAGAGGCTGAAAAGGCATGGAAGAAAGTTGACGAAATGGCACGTTGCTATATGTTAGCTTCCATGTCTAATGTGCTCCAGTCAAAACACGAGCACATGGCTTCTGCATATGACATAAGTCAATCATTGGCAACTATGTTCGCAGACAAGAGCCGACCCGCAAGGCGAGAGGCTCTTCGAACTATTGTGAACACTAAGATGGCCGAGGGAGCATCGGTCCGAGAGCATATGCTCAAGATGATTGCTGCTTTCGAGGAGGCAGAAATCTTAGGGGTCGTTATTGACCCCGAGAGCCAAGTGGACATGGTTCTCGAATCTCTATCGAGCTCTTTCACTCGGCTCAAGTTAAACTATAACATGAACAAGTTGAACATGAGTTTAACCGAACCGATGAAGGAGCTCCGGATGGCGGAGAAGGTCATGAAGCCGCAGTCTAAGGCCATGATTGCTAAGGCCTCTTCGCAAGAACCGGGCCTAAGCCCGGAAAGTTCAAGAGGAAGAAGGGGAATGCAAGCAGCCTGACCCAAGAACCAGCCCAAGGACAAACCAAAGGGCAAGTGCTTCAAGTGTGGAAAGAAGGGACACTGGAAAAAGAGTCTCCGGATCTTCGAGCCAAGAAAAACCCCACGAGTAATGTTTACTATCTAGAGTTCATATCAATGGTAGGATCAACTTTCACTTGGATTGTTGATTCAGGAGCTACTGATCATATCTGTAACTCATTGCAGGGGTTTAGGAAGATAAGAAGACTCAAGAAGGGCGAACATGGGCTTCGAGTGGGAAATTGAGCACAAGTCTGGGCCCTTGCAGTGGGAGAGTTGGATCTCATTTTTTATTGTAATAAGATAGTGGTTTTAAAAGACATTTTATATGTACCTGGTTTTCGTCAGAATTTAATTTCAGTTGCAAAACTTATTAATCAAGGATATTCTGTATCTTTCCATTCTGGTATTTCTATCAGTAGAGATGGAGAAATTTTATGTACTGGGCACATGTATGGAAATTTTTTCTTTTTAAACCCTATTAACAAACAATCAAATAACGCTCAGTCTGAACCTTTAACTAAGAAGAGAAAGACCAATATCAATGATTCATACCTTTGGCATCTGAGGTTGGGTCATATTAACTTAACAAGGATTCAGAGGCTAATCCATGATGGACCTTTGGGCTCATTGAGATTGGAAAGCTGGCCTTAGTGTGAATCCTGCCTGATGGGAAAAATGACCAAAAGGTCTTTTACACCAAAGGCGGATAGAGCCAAGGAGGTGTTGAGTCTTGTTCACACTGATGTGTGTGGTCCATTGTCCACACTAGCTAAGGGAGGTTTTGAGTACTTCATCACGTTCACGGATGATTATACGTGGTATGGTTACATTTACCTGATGAGACGCAAGTCTGACTCTTTTGACAAGTTCAAAGAGTTTAAGGCTGAAGGGAGCGTCGGACAGGTAAATTAATCAAAACCTTACGATCGGATCGTGGTGGAGAGTACCTCCTAGGTGAATTCAAGGACTACATGGTACATCATGGGATAGTATCCCAGCTCTCTGCGCCGGGAACACCCCAGCAGAACGGAGTAGCTGAGAGAAGGAACAGGACGTTGATGGAAATGGTCAGTAGCATGATGTCTCATGCTACTCTTCCAGTATCCTTCTGGGGATATGCCCTGGAAACAGCAGCATATATTCTGAACTTGGTGCTTCCAAGTCAGTACCTAGGACTCCCTATAAGATGTAGACTGGGCGTAAGCCAAGTCTGAATCATCTCAGGATTTGGGGATGTCCAGCTTACGTACTGATCAAGGGAGACAAGTTGGAACCAAGATCAGAATTATGCTATTTTGTTGGGTATCCAAAAGGGACAAAAGGAGGATACTTTTATCATCATAAGGAGTAGAAGGTACTAGTCAGTACCAATGCTAGATACTTGGAAGATGATCAAAGTACTTCCACTAAAGGTTCAACGAGGTTGGAACTTCAGGAGAAGTTATTTACGGAATCAACTTCTTCTGACCCGATAGTGGAACAAGAAGAGGCACAGCCTCAAGAGCCTGTGCAAATGGAGCCTCATCGTAGTGGGAGGGTGTCTAGGGTTCCGGATAGATGGACTGGAGAAGCTTTTGAGCTAGTCTCCGACCATCAGGAACAAGATCTCACTAGATACGAGAAGACTATTGCTGATGCCGATGCAAATCTGTGGCATGAAGCAATGAAAGCCGAGATTGAGTCTATGTACCTCAATCAGGTTTGGGATCTTGTAGCTTCACCTGAAGGGATAAAACCCATTGGGTACAAGTGGGTATACAAGAGGAAGAGAGGAGCGGATGGGAAGGTGGAAACCTTCAAAGCTAGGCTTGTGGCGAAAGGGTATACTCAGAAAGAGGGTATCAACTATGAGGAAACCTTTTCCCCGGTAGCTATGCTTAAATCCATCCGCATCCTCCTTGCCATCGCCTGTCACTATGACTACGAGATATGGCAAATGAATGTCAAGACGGCATTCTTGAATGGCCATCTTAGTGAAGACATCTATATGTCCCAACCGGAAGGCTTCATTGCTGAAGGCCAGGAACATATGGTTTGCAAGCTTAAGAAGTCCATTTATGGACTTAAGCAGGCATCGAGAGCATGGAACATTCGTTTTGATGAGACCGTAAAGTCTTATGGTTTTATTCAAAACGAAGATGAACCATGCATGTACAGGAAACTTGAAGGCATTAATGTGGTTTTTCTTGTCCTCTATGTGGATGGCATTCTACTCATTGGAAATGATGTAGGGACATTGTCATCTACAAAGGTTTGGCTGTCTAGTCAATTCAGTATGAAGGACTTGGGAGAAGCCAGCTACATTCTCGGGATTAGGCTTCTTAGAAATAGGAAGCAGAGAATGTTAGGATTATCCCAAGCGACATACATTGACAAGATGCTGGCTAAGTACAGCATGGACTCATGCAAGGGAGCTCTAATCCCTTGTAGACATGGGTTGTCATTTTCTTCGAAGGACTGTCCTAAGTCTCAAGAAGAAAAGGACAGAATGAGTAGGATTCCCTACGCTTCGGCTGTGGGAAGTCTCATGTACGCCATGCTATGTACTAGGCCAGATATCTGCTTTGCCGTGGGCTTAGTTAGCAGATATCAGTCAAACCCAAGGGAGGTTCATTGGTAAGCTGTAAAGCATATTCTCAAGTACCTCAAGGGAACGAGAGATTATATGCTGGTTTACAGAGCTGGTGATTTGGTTCCTATAGGATACACAGACTCAGACTTCCAGGCGGATAAGGATGAGAGAAAATCCACTAGTGGATATGTCTTCACATTGTCTGGAGGAGCAATTTCATGGAGGAGTATCAAGCAATCTTGTATTGCTGACTCAACCATGGAAGCTGAGTATGTGGCAGTTTTGGAAGCGTCCAAGTAAGCAGTTTGGCTCCGGAAGTTCCTTTCAGAACTTGGAGTCATACAACATATGGACAGGAGTATTGCGACAACCTGATGTGATGTATTGCGACAACACTGGAGTAGTATCGCAATCTAAGGAACCTCGGAACCACAAGAAGGGGAAACACATCGAGAGGAAGTACCACCTGATCCGAGATTTCATCCAGAGACGGGAAGTTGTGGTGGAGCATATTACCTCAGAAAATAATCTAGCAGACCCATTCACCAAGCCTTTGGCTGAGAGAGTCTTCAAGAGACACTTAAACGCCATAGGGGTGGGCACCTATGGAATTACCTAGTCTTAGAGTGCAAGTGGGAGATTGTTGGATTGTATGCCCTCTTAGACTAGGTTTCTGATGTAAAATCGAATATTTTAATGAAAGAATTTATTTTCAGAAATTGTTTGTGAATTTACTTTTTGTTTGTGCACGATTTTCGTTTGGAACAGACCCATTGTGTTTAAATAAGTGATCCATGTGAATGGTGGTCTTTCACAGTAAGGTATGGATCCGGGTTATTTAACACATAAACATTTGTTCTTAACCTATTGATGAGACTGGGAACCTCATCATGTTTAGGTTATTATGTTATGAATTCCAAATGGGGAATGGCTTACCTTTAGCCAGTGGGTAGTCCACTCACTTCATGACATAAGCGTATTTTGAATACGTAGAACAGGACATGTAGTAGTGGTTTCTCAAAGTACTATATGGTAGAAACCTAGACTACTACCGCTACAGCATGGACTAGTACTCTACGACTTGAGTATGAGTTGGTGGTCTAGCGAAGCTGGAAGCATATACTTTGATTTGCTGTAGTTGAGGTTCTATCGTAGGGCCAATATACTTGCATGTTGGGTATGTGTGCTAGTTAGTTAAGACAGACTTATACAAGATAGTTTTTGCACTATATCGCCCCTTGTGGTTGTCCGAATGGTCTAAATTATCCAGGGCCCTGGGAAACATGACTTGGATGTTTGCTTTAGGGTAGCTCCCTTAGAAAGTGGAAACACTCCAGGAAGTCGTGGATCATTGGACTAGAAACCTAAGGATGGTAGATGTCATTTAGGGGGGTGTTAGTACACTTCTTCCTCTCTAAATGTACGGTGATGTGTAGAGGGGTATTTTAGTCATTTCACCTGTAGGTCGGAGACTTTGTGAATGCATCATTGTCCTTGGGGTCAATATTTCCTTATGGTGATATTAGAAAATATTTAAAATGCAAAATACAGCTATTTATATAGCAGGGGTATTTTGGTCATTTTAGCAGCCAAGGCGATGTGTCTTTTTGGTCCTCGGAATAGCCCGTAAGTCCTAACTAATTTTGGATTGAGGAATTGGTCTCAGTTGAAGAGGATTTTATTTTATTTTATTCAGGAAGTCTAATTTATTATTGGACTGGAATAAAATAAATAAATAAATAAAAATAGGAGTTGAGAGAAATTTATTTATCTAGTTTATTTGGTTAATTAATTATTCAGGGCCTAGGTCCAGTATGAATAATTAAGAAATTAACCTGGGCTTAAACTAGGGAAAATAATTAATGTTTAATTATTTATTGGGTTATTTATATAGGCCAAAGAAATAAATAATTAAAGATTAATTATTTTGGTTCATTTGGGCTCATTAATTATTTATTGGGTTATTTATATAAGCCCACAAAATAAATAATTAATGTTTATTATTTTGGGCCTTTTGGGTTCAAGAAAAATAATAAATATTTATCTGGCCCAATAGCTTGGACCTTAGGGTTTTTTCCAGATATGGTTAAGTGGAGTTTAGGGTTAGGCCAAACTGATTCTCAAGATAACATCGGGGTGTTTTGAAATCCCGGGGATATGTTTATCAGATAATGAGAGACCTAATTTTGGCTAACTAATAAACAACTTTCTGGAAAAAGAAAAACCTCAGTTTTCCCTACCAAACAGAGACTCACGTCGTCTCTCTCTCTGCTCTCTCTCATGTTTCTTCTTCTTGGTTTCTCCTTGGACTTTGCTAACCAATAGCAGGTAAACCAAGGAGAATTGAGACCCTTCCTCTTCACCATAGTGTTCACCGACTAGAGGTTAGGCAGAGGAATATCCCGAGTGCTAGAAAGCTTGGCATTGATGCAAACAAGGCGAAGTAGAAGGCTAGCGGGTGTTCAACCGGGAGCTTCTTCAAGTGGGCAAAGCGAGGCAATTCCAGTCGTTCAATCCACTCCTACTCAACCTAGAAGGGTTAAGGAGCGCAAAAGTATGATCTTCACGCTTCCGCATGGCCTCTATGGATCGCGTTTAATTTTTCTCTCTGTTTTTTTTTTCGTCCATGGCTCCCCTGTTTCTACGTTCCCTCAAAACCCATAGGGTGCAAGTAGGTATACAAGAGAAAGAGATGTGTGGATGGAAAGGTGGAAACCTTTAATGCAAGGTTGGTAGCAAAAGGTTCTACTCAGAAAGAATGGATCAATTATGAGGATATATTTTCACATGTTGCCATGCTTAAGTCCATATATATTCTCTTGGTCATCGTATGTCATTATGACTACGGGATATGGCAAATAGATTTCAAGACAACCTTTCTTAATGGATATCTAGTGAAGATATCTACATAACCAAGCCTGAAGGCTTTGTTGAGAAAGGCCAATAGCATATGGTTTGTAAGCTTAAGAAGTCCATTTATGGACTTAAGGAAACATCACAAGCATGGAACATAAATTTTGATGAGACTGTTAAGTCTTACGATTTTATAAAAACGTGGATGAACTATGCGTGTATAGGAAGATGGATAGCAACAACATGTCTTTTATGGTACTTTATGTAGATGACATTCTACTCATTAGAAATGATGTAGCGATATAGTCTTCCTTAAAGATTTGGCTGTTAAGTTAATTTAGTACGAAAGATTTGGGAGAAGTTTAATACATTATTGGAATAAAGCTTCTTAGAGATTAGGAGCAAAGAATATTAGGCTTTATCCTAATCTGGTTACATTAATAAGATATGAGCCCATTTTAGCTTGGATCTATGTAAAAGGGCAATCATACACTTTGGACATGGATTGACCTTATCTTCCAAGCAGTGCCCTAAGATATAGGAAGAAAAAGAGAGCATGATTATGATTCCCTA
Source organism: Voacanga thouarsii (assembly GCA_026120185.1). NCBI lineage: Eukaryota > Viridiplantae > Streptophyta > Magnoliopsida > Gentianales > Apocynaceae > Voacanga > Voacanga thouarsii. Next base: position 2,576,613 of record JANUWF010001161.1, read on the forward strand.
TGCCTCGGCAATGGGAAGTCTCATGTATGCCATGCTTTGCATAAGGCCAGATATTTGCTTTTTAGTTGGCATGGTTTTTAGGAATTAGTCAAACACATGAAAAGAACATCGACAAGCTGTAAAGTATATTCTCAAGTACCTAAAGGGAACAAGCGATTATATGCTTGTTTATAGGGCTAATGACTTAGTTCCTATTGGTTAACAAACTCAAATTTCTAGGTAGATAAAGATGAAAAAATCCACCAGTAGATATGTTTTCACTTTGTCAGGAGGGGCTATTTCATGGAGGACTTTCAAGCAATCTTGAATTACTGATTCTAGAATGGAAGCTGAATATATGGCAACTTCAGAAGCTTCTAAAGAAACAGTTTAGCTTTGAAAGTTCCTCACAGAAATTGAGTTGGGCCACAGATGGATAGGCCCATAATATCTTTTGTAACAATTTTAGAGTTATGTCATAATGTAAGGAGGCATGAATCCACCGGAAAGAAAAGCACATTGAGAGGAAGAATCACTTGATCCGGGAGTTTATCTAGAACTAAGAGATAGTTGTTGACTAGATTTCCTCTATAAATAATCTAGTGAACCCATTTACCAAGCCTTTACCAAAGAAGGTGTTTTGAAGACACTTAGATTTCATAGGCGTAGGTAATTGATCTTTATAACTGAACATATGTAACTTGCATGATTGATTTGCTAAGTAATTTATCTATTGATTAATTATCTAAGTAGAATCTCTTGATCTCGATTAGGCTATAGGTTTTTAGGCTCAATTGGGATTGATAAGGAATGGTATAATTTAAGTTGTATATATTTGCATGTTTTTGGGGTATATGTCAACTTAATGTTGAGTATGCCTTGATTTACTTATCAATCATTTATAGTCTATAACAATTGATCAATTTAAGTATTAATGTCTTGAAGAAAAATTTAATCAACTTGAAGTAGATTGGAAATAAGGTTAGTGGTTAACTGGGGCTATTGAAAGGTTCATGTCAAGCCACTTGACTTTTATAAATTTTTAGGTCGTTAAGATGCATAGCTAAATGCTGCTCTTGATGCGCTTAGTATGGATTTATTACTTAGAAAATTAATTGTTGGAATGTACACCCAAAATGGCTTATGCATTTTTGTATTTTGAAAAATAAAAAATGTTAAATTTATTAATTGTTGTTTGTTTACATATATTACACATTAAAGGTGTAAATGTGTTAGTAAGTAATTTACGTGATTGGGTCATGCTCTCACAGTAAGGGGTAGATTATGGGCTAACAACATTTAAGCGATAAATTGTTCTTGATCAATTGATGGAGGTAGGCACTTCATCAAGGTTTAGGTCATTATACTATGATTTCTAAATAGGGGATGGTTTACTTTTAACTAGTGAGTAGTCCACTCACACCAATTGTGTAAGCATATTTGGAATACGTAGAACTAGACCACACGAAAATAATCTTTATGAAAGTACTGAATTAAATAAAGATTGATTTATCCCAACTACTACATGCACTATAAAAAAAAAGGGGGAAATATGATGAAGACCAAAACGACGGTAAAAAAAACCGTCATAATAGGTTACTTTATATGACAATTCTGAAACCGTCGCAATAGATAGATCTAATACGACGGCCTAATGCCAACCGTCGTATTTCGTAACCAAATATGACAATTTACACAAACCATCGTAATAGGTAGACCAAATACGACAGTTTATTATAACAGTCGTAGTAGAGTAAGCCAAATATGATGATTTATTTTAACCGTCGTAATAGGTAGACCAAATACGACAGTTTATTGTAACTGTCACAATAGAGTAGGCTAAATACAATGGTTTATTTTGACCATTGCAATAGAGTAGACCAAATACAATTGTTTATTATAACTGTTGCAGTTGATTAGACCAAATATGTCAGTTTATTGTAACCGTTATAATAGAGTAGGCAAAATACAATGGTTTGTTTTAACCGTCGCAATAGAGTAGGCCAAATATGATGGTTTATTATAATGATTACAATAAAGTAGGCCAAATACGACGGTTTATTGTAACCGTCGCAATAAATTAGACTAAATACGACGATTTATTTTAACCATCATTTTTACTCTAATTATAACATAGCCTTGCAAAATTATTTTTCAAATCTAGTCACAATACTATTGCTAATGATTACAATAAATTTAACTGTTGGATCGTTAATTTGATATCTTTATATTTGTAAATACTAAGATATCTTTCTATTTTATAGATTTTACTGCACAAATATGATAAAATAAAACAAATAACCTTAAAATTTGGTCACTAAACTTGTTTTAACTTTATAAACCCATGTAATGGTTAGATCATTGATTTTTCAAATACATTTTTATTTACATCTTAAGTTTTCATATATTGGTATTAAAGATCTTGAATTTCATTTTAATTATTAGTTATTCTAAGATATATATATATATATATATATATATTGTTTATCTACGGTATAATATATCCTTATTAGTTAGTGAGTATTATATTAATATGTTATATAACATAAATAATTTTTTAATTACGAACACACATATGTGTGTGTACATATATACATAGGTACAGTATCCTATCTCTTGATTATTACATTTAATTATATATAAAGACATTCTATCTATATATTTCGTTACCATTTATGTTAAAATTTAAATAATTATAACATAATAAATACAATAAAACTTAGAATTTTTTTTGTTAATAAATATATCATTAATTCTCGTTACTATACAAATACATTATTGAAGAGATATTATGCATTAAAAAAATTATGAAAACCGTTCTCTCGATCTATACCAAACCGAAAAACCGAAACTAGAACCGAATATATATATATATATATATAATATTTAAAAAGATAGATAAGATAATTTGAAATTTTTTATTTGTTTTCATTTATGCCATTTGCAAGATGAAATCATTCACTTATTTTTTTAAATTTTTTAAGTGAAAGATTTTTATATAAAAATTTTAATTTTTAATCATTTTGGCCTCAATATAATATCAAAAATAGATTTTATCAATGAATAAATTAATTTTATATCACCAGCTATTTAAGTACCAATCTCACCAAATGCTTATTTAGCTTCCTGTGAATAAGCCCTCTTTTATGAAAAAATTTCAATATATATTAAAACAAGACCTAAGGCCCAGTACCCATCAACTTTTGACAAACTGTCCTTTTCATTTTTGTTTCGAGCCAAAAAGTTTGCTAATGGTGATCCAAAAAAGCAATCAGAGTATTAAATTACTAATCCCCAATTCTTCATCCCTTTTCTTTTTCTCCCAAGTGCTATCGGCTAATCTTTAGAATGAAACAAGCAAACACAATTCTATAAATGGTTAATATTTATATCTTTTAGCATGTCATTCAATGGATAATGATATAAGATAAATAATTATATTTTAACTTACAAAGAATAATATTTAAAACTCTAACGGAATTATTTATCACTGATTCAATTTACAACTTTTCCATTTATAGAGGATAGTATTTTTATTTTTATACTTTACAAATTCAATCAAAACCTTTCCTATAATATTTCAAGATTGCAAATAATGCATTTTTAATTTTTTTTTGTAATTTTACAATTATTCTGATAATTGTAAACCGTACCGCAGTTAAAAAACTTCAGACAAAAACCCAAGTAGTGGTTCAACAGAAAAAAGAGCTGGCAATAGTAATCACTTTCTGTATGTTGATTCCAGGGAATATGTGGGACCCATATGAAAACTTATATCTGGACAGACAAACAATACAAATTTCGTATGCGTAGTCAATTCAAAACTACTACGTGTAAAAAAATAAAAAATATATTTAATAGTATTATATTATTTCTTTTTCTGAATCTCATCTTCAATTATGCTCTCTATTTCTGCTTTCCATCTCCATTCTCTTCGGCTTCCTCTGTGCCTTCTTCTCTCTTCCTTCTCCCTCTTCTTCTCTACCAGCACCTTTCTCTCATCTTTTGAAACCCTACAAGAAATTTATCTACTTTGCATTTGAATCTTCTTAACTTCAGCCTCTATTTGCATTTGAATCAGCTTCTATCTAGAATTTAGTATTTCAATTTGCTCCATGAAGAACTTGATTTTGAAGGCCCATTAAAAACTTAACTTCCTCTCTACTGACACTTGACTTCAGCCTCTAAATTACATTTGAACTCCCTCTTCTTCTCCACTGACACTTCAACCTCTATTTGCATTTGGCATTTGAACACCCTATTTTTCTCCACTGACACTGCATCTAATTGGCAGCCTCTGCTTCGACTTATTCTCCATCTTCTATTCCAAATTCCATATATGTTTTCACGTTCTGTGGATAATCTTTGTAGGTGAAGAGAAGAATCACTTCTAAGGTTTTAACTTTTAAGATAGAGAAACAGTAAGAAAGAGGGACAATACTGAGGTAGATTGGTAGAAAAAATTTTATTTTACTAGCATGAGGGATTCAAATTTGGATTTGTTTGACCCCAGAACGGCTGTGATAGAGAGCGCTACATACTCTATGACCAACAGTTGTGACCCGGATTTTGGTTTCCCCTTCAACGATTGTAATTTTTTAGACTGTGTCCTTCTGATCGAGGTCTTGGCAGATGACTCACCGGAAACCCAATCCGGCTCCGATGCTTGCCAAACCCTTGCCAATTGGGCCCGCTATCGTAAGCACCCCAGAGAAGAATTTAAAAAGAAAAATGGTACTCATTTTTTCCCTTTCCCCAATGTCAGCTTTTCATTTTTTTTTTAGTGTGTTTTTTCCGCATCTTAGAGCTTTCTTGTCGTTGGATTTTTTTTGCTTGTTTTAGTTGTTGCTGGGTTTTTACTATTGTAGTTTAGACCTCGCCTTTTAGCTAGAGCTTTTTTTTTTTTTTTTTGTATTTGTATTATTATAGGATGGAATTGTCAATTCTAAATTGTGATCAGCACGATACTGATGATGCAGCAGGATGTGAAAGTTGGTAGTAACCATTCAAACTGCCATAGATCGCAAATGAGTGCAGATTCCTCAGGGGAAATTTATATATAAATTGATATAAGTACTTGGCATGTAAACAAATTTAATTCAAGAGGGAGAGAATATGAAATATCAGATATATTTTAGATCAAACTTAGATCGCAAACATAGATATATTTGTTAATTTTCTAAATATCAGATCAAACTTATATCTGAAACTCTGTTGTGCAGGTAAAGAGATGCTCTAAAGCCCAGCCCACTGAACTTGAGCTACTTGTAGGTAAAAACTAATATTGAAATATATCAGTGGCTAATGTTGAGATGTTATCATCCCCATAAGTTTTCTCTTCTTATAGCTAGCCTTGAAGCATGCTTGTCTCAGTCTCTTTCTTTGGTCCTCCAACTGCTTATCAAGGATTTCTTTCATCAACTTTTTCTCATGCTCCAATATCTCAATGGTTTCTCTCAACTTCTTCTCAGCCATATGTCTTTCGTTTTCTTCATTTCGCATCTCCTGCAAACCCAAAGGCATCTTTGGAACATTCTTGATTCTCAACTTCCTGTGAGGCCATCGACAAATTCTCAACTCCCCAAAATCTTTTCTTAAGAATGGTAAGGCCAACATTTAGTTCTTTGGCCGCCCGAGTAGGTGGCATGTAAAAGTACTCTGAAATGGTTGTTCTTGATAATGTCTTGGAACTATTACCCTTCTCCTCTCCATGCCTCCGAATCATCATCTTCTCTCCAAGAACTTTGTCATAAGCGTTACCTTCAAGATACATTTTACGATTACTCACTCCGAATTCATTGCCATGACCACTTCATATTTCTCCTGGAAAAAGAAAAATAATCTAAGTAAAGGTAATGCTATTCAACGGAAGTCTTTTTAATTTTCTAGAATCACGAGTTCTAATGTATGATAACCTTGAACCATGTTCTAGTTTTGTTCAAAATCTATTAGGGAGTTGAAAGGATCATGCACAAGCATATCCTCCATTAGAGGAACAGCATCAAAATCAGTCTCTTGAATGGGCAGATCAAATAGGAAATCCAAATAAGCATGTCCAGAACTTTCACTGATTCACATCTCAACAAACCAAAAGAAGTTCAATTTCATTTATCAATCATATTTCCAGATGAAGAAGAAAGGTGAAAAAAACGCTCAAAAGTATCTCACCTGAAATCAAGAGGAAGTGGTTTGCTTGGAAAGAAAAACACATTAAAATCTTCTTCTTTGGAAACTAATTCAAAATTTGACCACCTATCAAACCAATTATGACTCCCCATCTCTGAGAAAGAGAACCGAAGAAAAAATCCCTGTCCCTTTGTGGTTCTTTGAAGTCCACTAACGACTGATGACTGAGAGAGCAAATTTTGGGTGAGGAATATATATATCTGTGCGAGGAAGAAGAGAAGGCATGAATAGAGATAGTTTAATGTGAATGCAATTATAGAAAATTAGTGCATTGGAATTCGTGCACCGTCACATGTATATTGATAAAGCAATGAAGAAAACGAGGGGAGGGAGGACTGAGGAGAGAAAGAGATAAGGAGGATGGGAAAAAGATGATACTGGGAATAGTTGAGGAGACTGCTCGTGATGACTGTCGTATTCGCATTTTCTTCTTGTTTTACATGTACAACTGTTTCTAATAGAAGGCTAGGCATTTTCTATTTGTTATATATGTAGTATTACTTCTCTTGTGGAGTTTATGGAATATTTATGATCTCAATGTTCAAGAGATTGATTTTGATATGTTTGTCATTCAGCAAACTGTTTTGTTGTCATTGGTGTTGAATGAGTTGAACGAATTGTATTTGGTTTGAAATTGTAAGTGCATAGGTCTAAATACCAAGAAACTATTTTTTAAAAAAAATTAATAAAAAATGACGGCTAGAATTGTCGCATTTGTGAAAAGTAAATAATGTCGCATTTGATTAACCAAATACGAAGGTGGTTTTTACATATGGTCGCAATTGCTAAGTATTTGCAATGGTTACGGCCGTCATAGTTAATCATCGTAAATACTAATTAATTTTGACGGTGGTAATTACGACGGCTGGCAACCACTTAGCATTTGCAAAGGTTACGACCGTCGTAATTACTACTGTCGCAAGATTTATTACCATGGTTGTAATTACGACTGTTGAATACCGTCACAAATACTTATCAATGGCAGCAGTTAGGGCCATTGCAAATAATCATTGCAATGAACAAGTATTTGCGATGATTTAAAACCGTCGTATTTACAGAATAATTGCGTGATTTTTTCATCAAATACGACAGTTCGCAGAATCTCAACCTAAGTGAGTAATTGCAATGCATTTCATTAACCGTTGTATTTATACTGTTGCATTAGATAAATACAATGGTTTTTTGGCCTTTTTAAATAAAAATGATGGCATTATATACAACGACTGAGAAACCATCGTTTGACCATAGTTTAGAGCAAAACTGATGGTATTTTCTCAAATACGACAGTTTTCTGGGCATCGTATTTGCCTGAATTTTTTGTAGTGGTGGGCAAATACCCTAAGACTTGAGTATAAGTGGGTGGTGTGGTGAAGCTGGACCTATATACTTTGATGTATGTTAGGTGAGATCTAATTACAAGGCCAATAACCTTGTATGTGGGGTGTATGACTCTAGTTAATTAAGACGGACTTATATAATAGAGTTTCCGTGCTTCATTACTTGAAGAATTCACCCCCTTGATAATCTAATAACCCAAGGCCCTGGGAAACGTAACTAAGTATATACACATTTGGATAGCTCTATGGGATAAGTGGATACATACTGGGAGTCTTGGATTATCGGACTAGTTATCAAAAGACAGTAGATGTAATTGAGAAATGTGTTAGTGCATTTTTTCTATCTCAATAACAATTATTATGTAGAGGGTATTTTTGTTATTACACCTGTAGGTCGAAGACATTGCACTTGCAATATTATTCTCGGGGTCAATATTTTCATATGGCGATAAAAGGAATATTTAAAATGATAGATATTACTATGTGTTAGCAGGGGTATATTGATCGTTTTAGGAGCTAAGAATGATGCCTTTTGGTCTCCAAAATAGCTCAAATAGCCTTAGTAAATTTATTTACTATATAGGCTTGTCAGGTGAATTTTTTATTGGAAGAATTATTTTGGAAATCCAATTAATTATTTGGACTAGACTAATTAATTGAGCCAATTTAATTAATTATTTTATTAATTATCTTGGGTAATTTTATAATTGGGCTCAAGTGGTTTAATTAATTAATAAAAGAACTAATTTAGTTAATTAGTTTATTAATTAATTATCTGAAGTAATTTTATATTGGGCCCAATTGATTAAGTAATTAATAAGAAATTTATTTAATTTGTCATTGGCCTAATTAAGAGAACATGCCTATCAAGGATTGATGGTAGCCGCCATGTTCAAAAAAGAAAAAAAAGGAAATAAAGAAAAGAAAAAAAAAAGAAAATACAAGGCCAGTTGCTATTGGTTTGGAGAAGGAATAGGAAAGCTGGTTTGTCTTTAAAAAGGCATCATGTGAGCCTAGTTATTGGTTGGCCAAATTCTTGAAAAGGAAAGAAAACAGCTTTCGTCTTTTTCATATGAAAACATGGCCAACATTTTCTTGTTGTTTTTCCTTTACCATTTTAACTCTTCTGTTTTTCTTCCAATCTTCTTCACCCTAGTTCTTCTTTCACCGGTAGAGGTCCATAGAGGTTAGAGAATACTCTGGAAGGTCAAGAGCTAGCGAACGTGGTAAGTGTTTAATGCGAAGGAGCCGATGGTTAACTATTATACCCATGAAACAAGTAGACATTTCAGTTGAAGAAGCGTCATCTAACCCGAATCCAACTCCTATTATTCTAGTAAAATGCCCTATCAATAAGTATTTCTAGACTTTGACTCAGGAGAAATTTTAATTTTCTGTCTTCCGCTATGTATTTTTTTTTTCCCGCGGTCCTTCATTAATAAATCAATCCTAATTATAAAAAGATTGCTAATTCTATAGTTGATTAAGATTAGTTCATATTTTGCTACCAATTGACCAAAACACCTCATATGTAGCATATAATAGTGGAATTGGCACTCATGATATTATATGAGAATAGTATGGGGTTAATTTGTGAGAAGAACTAATTATGTGGGTGAATTATAAAGTAGTTATAACTGTTGGGGTCAAATTATAATAGTGGAATTGGCACTCATGATATTATATGATAATATTATGAGGTTAATTTGTGAGAAGAACTAATTATGTGGGTGAATTATAAAGTAGTTATAATTGTTGAGGACAAATTATAATTAATAAAACCTTATATGCCTAATTGCATTTTTGAATCCAAAGCCTGTAATAATTAGAAAAGGGCTTCATGTGGTTTTGTTCCCCATAGGCAGTGAAGAAATTTATATGATACAACAATCAACTTTTATATATCAGAGACTATAGATTTTTCTTTTAATTCCTCTCTGAGAAATTTACCCTACATTTGCCACCATAAAAATTGCTAGCACAGTTTTGTGCCTAGTATAAGTACTAATCCTTGTGTAAATTTCTTTTAGAGAAATTCCTGTACTTGATATTTTGGTAGCTCATGGCTTAGATAAATTTTCGGAGGAGTTCCACAAAAGGAAAAATTTTGAAAGTTGCAATTAATAGGCAATGCATGTTTCTTCTCTTGTTAATTTGTTTAATTACAAACGAGTGATACCATTCCGTGAATTTCACTATTACTTCTGTTGTGTATAATGTGGTTTACATGATCGAAATCCAACAAAATCGTCATATTTTTATAGTAGTATTACCTCAGCTTTTTTTTTCATGATTTTGTATGGTAGGGGATGATTTTCTTTTCTATATGTGTTCTCTTATGTTTTAGGGTTTCTTGAAAAAAAAAAAAATTAGTAGAACATTGGTTTAAATGACGAATTTTTGTACTTGGAATGATTGCCTATGAATTTTAGGCCTTGGAACATGTATTGAATAGTTTTTTTTTTTTTTTTATGTATTTCGACAGGGACATGGTCATGCATCAAGCCATGCAAAATAGAGAAGCTTCTAGGAGACATGCATGGCTAACTACACGATTGTACATGTGCCAGCATATAACAAGGGAAAGTTTTAAGCCCAGAAGTTTGTAGAATTCAAGAAAAAAAAATTACTTTATGAAATGCACGGCTAAAGGCACGTTCATGTATGTTGTTGTGTGAGATGCATAGCTATGCAACTTGCTTGTGCCACCTATTGAGCTGTTTCTGAAAGAAAATGTGCATGACAAAGAGGCATGCCCATGCATATAGGTCATGCGACCTTCTTGAACTGTTTAGGAAGTCCTAAATTGATCTAATGTGGCTTAAACTTTGCAAATTCAAGCATGGACAGTTTAGGGACCTTATACAAAGGTAGTAGATGTCCAAATTTAATAGATACTTCAACAATACACACCACAATTTATAATTCTTTGGAGAAAATCGTGAAGAAACACTGAGGTAAGGAGAAGAAGTTAGGAGGCAGGGAGAACTTGAGATTCTGGGCTTCCAAGTTTACATCCTTTAAACTTTCTCTTATTTCTATCTTATTTACAATGTTTCTTTCTTTCTTCATTTTCTTTGTATGCAAACAATTGAGAAATTTATCTATGTTTTGTTGCTGGGTTTTGATACTGTGAGATTCATGTATTCAATATTTCATCTTTGATAATTATATAGATTACCTCTTAAGTATTTTCTACAATTTCAACTTTGTTTTCTTATCGATTATCTTAAGTTTCTTATGTCTGGCCAACATATGTAACTTGCACGATTGAACTGCTAAGTAATTGATCGTTTGATTAATTATCTAAATTGAATCTCTTGATCTCAATTTGGCTACAACTTTTTGGGCTGGATTAGGATTGATAAGGAATTGTATAATTTAAGTCTCATATATTTTCAAGTTTTTGGGGTATATGTTATCCTGATGTTGATGTTGGCTTAATTTACTTATCAATCCTATTTTCAATCTATAACAATTGATTAATTGGAGTATTAATGTCTTTAAGAAAAGGTTAATCAACTTAAAGTAGATTGAGAATAAGGTTAGGGATTAATTGGGGGTGTTTGTCGAAAATTAATCCACTTTGGCAATAGCAGGAATTGTTGTCAATTTACATGAGTTCTAAAATCAACTACTCAAAGTGATCATTTTTCTATGATAATTTTCATAACTTGATTTCATGACTTATGTCTAAGAACTTCTTGATTGTTCATGAAGTTTCCTATTTTTGCTTGTTTCCTATTGAGATTCTTGTTTCTTAATTTTTTTTAGATTAGCTTTAGGTAGTTTCCTCATTTGTATTCCCCATCTATTTGTACTTACATATAAATAATTTATTAATAAAATGAGTTAGGTTAAGTGTTAATAAGTGGATTTAATATGAATGAAGTTGATTGGGGTTTTTGTATAAAGTATATTACTTTTGTTTCTTGTGGGATTGATACCTTACTTTCCACTATACAAAGGTTTTATTCTTAGGAGTAGGGTTTAAAATTTGTTGGTGTATGGTGATTGCATTTTAAATGACCTATATTTGTCATGTCATTAACTCCTCAACAACAAATTTTTGGTGCCATTGTTGGGAACCCAAGAAATCTTTGATCAACTTCTTTGATTGACTCTTGTGATACTTAATTTCAATTACTTCTCTTGGTGTCGAATTTTTTCTCTTTACTATTTGATTTGATTTTTATTTTGTTTTGTAGGTTGCTTATCTTCTCAAAGTTAATTAAGGAGATAACATTAAGGAACTTAAAAAGCAAACTGGAAATTGCAAAGAATTGTACCATTGGAGGGCAATTCTTAAGTGATTTGAATTTGATTTCGCAATTGATGAGTTCCATCCTATTTTTATAGTGAATGCCAATTTATCCCTTAAAGAACTTACTACCCCTAATTTAAATAATTACCATTCGTGCATTATTTTTAGAAGTAAATCATATTTCTAAATTGCATTCAAGTTTGATTCAACTTTTGTCATCTTTTTATCAGTTAATAGGAGAAGATCTACATAGGCATTTAAAGGAATTTCATGTTATATTCTCTAATATGAAACCGGATAGAATTCAAGATGAGGTTGTTAAGTTACATACTTTCCTATTTAGTTTGCATGGACATGCTAATGATTGATTGTATGATTTACCTATGGGTTCCACCACAAATTGATTAAGTACGAAAAAGCTTTTTCTTAAAAAATAATTTCCCACATCTCTTAGGAATGAAATATGTGCAATTAGGCAATTGCATGCGGAATTATTACATGATTATTAATAGAGATTCAAAAGACTTTGTGCTAGTTGTCCATACCACCAAATCTGTAATCAACTGCTCATTCCATATTTTTGTGATGGTTTGCTTTCACATGATAGGTCCATGATAGATGCGGCTAGTAGTGGTATCCTTATGAACAAAACTGCACAAGTGGATAAGGATTTATTTGCTAACACGGCACCTAATACACAAACTTTTAACACTACGAATGATTCTTATAGGAAAGTAGGTGAGGTAGGTATAATTTCTTTTGAAGAAAAAGTTGACAAACTCACAAATTTAGTAGGAAAGATATTGGAAACAAACTCATAAATCAAGACATGTCATCTTTGTAATTATTTTGATCATTCTTTTTATTTTTGTCCCAATTTTGATTTCAATAGACATGCTAATGCTTTAGGTTTTCCTAATCATCCTCCTAGGAGACTCAATGCATATTTGAGCACTTTTGATGAGGGATTAAGAGATCACCCAAGTTTTAGATGGGCAAATCAAGAGGTTAGGTAACTTATTGTTAGCAAATTTTCCATACATCACAAGTTCATCTTAAAGCATGACCCTGGAAGATATGGTCAAGTTTCTTGCGTCTTGTTCTCTAACTTTTCAAAATAAGACCAAGATGTGCATTCACCATCTACAAAGACCAACTAGAGAAATTGACCTTAGAGATAAGTCATATTAAAGCACATTTTCTAAAGCACTTCCATCTCAATCCTTTGCCACTCAAAAGAATGCTAAAGCCATCATACTTAGGAGTCGGAAGGAATTGAGTAAACCTCGAATAAAGCCTTTAGGAATGGAGGATGAACTAGGGGTAGTACAAGTACCCATGCCAATAAAGGAGCCTAGTATAGGGAAGTCTAAGTTAAGAAAGTCAGCAATAAATAAAATGTAGTTGTTCCCTAGTAGATTGGTAAGAAATAGGAAGAAAAATTTAGAAAATGGCCTTTTGAAAATTTTTAAGAAGGTAAAGATAAATCTTCCCTCACTTGAAGTAATTAGGCAAGATCCGCATTATACCAAATTTCTAAAAGTGTTGTGCACTAACAAAAAAAGGCTTGGAGGGGATGAAAGGTTAAAAATGCAGGAGGGGTGGGGGGGGGGGGGGCGTGCCTCTACTATTCTTTAAAGAAAACCTCCTAAAAATCAAAACGATACCGACATATTCACCATTCCTTACATCATTGGAAACAAACTCATTCTGGGTTACATGCCAAATTTAGGATCATTCATTTATGTCATGGCATAAGCTCTTTATGCTACCTTAGATCTCGGACCTTTGAACCCTACAAGATGCATCGTCCAACTAGGCAGATTGGTCCAAAGCATACCCTGAGTTAGTGATTGAGGATAGTCTAGCTAAAGTTAAGGAATTGGTTTTTCCTCCAGATTTCTATGTTCTTAAAATAGAGGATAGTCCTACTTCTTTCAATTCTTCCCCCCTTTTTTTTTTTTTTTTTTTTTGGAAGACCATTCTTGAAAATGGCTAGGAAACAAATTGATGTGCACAATAGCATGCCATCAATGGAATTTAATGGTGAGGAATTTTGTTTTAATGTTTTTGATGCCATGAAATTTCATTGTGATGAATATTTTAAGGTTTTCTTGATTGATATGATTGATCCACTTGTTGATTGATGCGTAAATTTTGGGTATATAAAATCATCAATATTAAATCCATCCGTTAACAATGTTTTAATTAACACATTAATTCTAAAATACACAAGTATACTCATCGCAAATATAGTATAGGAAATTAATGAGTATCGATTCTCAAAGGCACAAGTACACACTAATCACTTTTCTTTCATTATTTAACCGACCCAAATAAAGTGTGAAAAGAATAAAAAACATATACAACTCAATGATGTAGGTTTATGTAATTTAGACAAGAATCCTAGAAAACATGACAATGAACCAATTAGTAACTCTCTCAATTAATTATCATTTTGGCATTATGAAGGAATGTACAATAAAATTCAATAGTTTGTCAAATGATGAATTTACTTAGGTAAATTCCACTTTGTTTGTCAATCTATGGAATCCTACATTTTCATTCATATTAACAGATTTGTCAATCAAGCTAACATAACCAAAACATGTATTAAGCTCATCATTCATATCTCGATTCAATTGGTAGATTTGTTAATCAAACCATCCTAACAAAAACATGCATGAATTTCAATTCCTTAAAGTCATAAAATTTACTAATAATCCTATGTCAAGGCGAAATTAACTTTACCTTTGATCACTTAATTCTCAAATCCTAACTTTATCGTTCAAATCCATCAAGATTTAACAAATATGAAATCAATGCAACGAAACTCCTAACATCGTTGTGTCGAAGTCAATTAGAAGAACTCGCATCAATAACCATTGAAATCAAGTAATCAAACACCAAAGATGACAAAAAATTGATCAAATAACTAAATTAACACAAAATCATGAATCCCAGAATAATGTTAAATTACAATAAAAATATTAAATACATCATTGCTAAAGAAAAAGAAGACAAAGAGAAAAGAAAGCACTCATAGACAAGCCTCTTTCTTCTTTCTTGAAGACTCTCTTGAAGAATCCTCATTGACTTGGATGAACACCTCCTCTAATGAAAGAATAAGAATTTTGCCATTTAATTCACCTCTCTAAGTTTTATATCTCAAAATATTTTCTTCTCTTGTGCATTTATAGGCCTATTGGATGCCAATTTCGTGGCTGAGGATATCTTGGCTGAGTAGGAATAGGAAAATACCAACATCATTGGATAAGCTCTAATTCCGTGTACAGAATTTTCACCTCCAGAGCATACCTGGCACTGGGTACATTTGACTCACCTGGTGCCAGGTGCATTCTGTTCTTTTTCTATTTTTGTTCTGTTTTTGGCCATCTCTTCTTGGCAGATAGAATGAACCCGGCACCAGGTACACTTGCCAGACCTGGCGCCAGGTCTGTTCTGGAAAATCCGCTGAAGCTTGCTCAATTTCTCTTGTTGGAGCAGAATGGACATAGCGCCTAGTCTACTGGTTAGGCCTGGCGCCAGGTATATTCTGGTTCTGTGCACTTTCTGCTCGATTTTAACTTAAATCTGCACATATTTGCCAAAAAAAACCTTTACAAGTAAAATGTCAAACAGGAAGGAATATGCCAAGTTATTACAACAAAAGTATCTTAAAACACCCTCAAATAACTAGGAAAACAATGGTGATTCTAACCCCTATCATATACCCCCACACATAAATATTTACTTGTCCTCAAGCAAAACATATTAGTCCAACAAAAATTATTAAGACAACATAAGTTTTTTTTTCCATTCAAAAGTGTCTTCATCATTGTAAAGATCATGTCTTCCTTTCAAACATTAGATACAACCTTGTCATTTATACCATTCCAAAACAATTTTACACTTCGAAACTTTGTACAAGATATCACAAAACTCTTGATGTCAAATTAATCAAGTGTATACCTAAATCTAAGAAAATTATTTCTCTATTCAAATAAAAATATAGATAACATGAATCACATAGGTCAAGCCATCTACCAACTCAAGCATTATAAATCCAAAAATTGCATGCTCAATTTATGATGTGAGGAAAACACTCCAAATTTTCTCTCTCCAAATTTTTCAATGACATAGGAAATTGATAGCCTCAAATGCATGAATTTCTCTTCACATACCATATTGGCCCCCTTTTCAGTCATCTCTGATTCTTTTTTCATCAATTCTTTCTTCACTATCTTTTGCTTGCCTTTTTGGCTTCAGGATAGCCTCCAAAGAGTGCACTAAATACACTTGCTACTTCTCCCCATATTGACCCCCTTTTCAGCTAAAGGTCTTCAAAGATTATCAATAAGAGCATTTTCTCTCAATTCACATCAACAATAGTGTTGTTTCCACTAATTGTTTTTATCTCAACTCAAATTAAAATTTTCAGCATTCTCCTCAATCTTTCCTTTCAATGATCTTTTTTCAACTCACATTTTTGTTTTCATCATAACTTAAAAGTGGCAAATTTTAAACTCATAATACAAAAGTTAGCCAATAAACTCTTCCTATATTCATCATATCTTTTATATTTCAACTAGATAAATTAAATAACATTCAAACACCAATGCATAAACAAGATTAATCAAAATTCTTAAGTCTTACAAATATTTTATCCAATAAAACCAATTTCATCAAACTCCGCCTAATGAATGACAAAACTCATATCCAAGAAAGAAAAAGTGTAACACCCCGGGAAACCTAGGCCTGCCAGGGCCGGGGATGTCGCCCCGTCCAAAGGACAAGGGGTCTTTATAACTAGGTCACAAATAAAATTACTGAACTAAATAATACTCAAACTAAAAAGAATTTATTACAACCCAAAATACTTCAAAAGTACATCCATGAAATTCCAAAACAAAAACCATAATTAAAATCATCCACTCTCGTCTCCCCAAAGCAATACATAAAATCAAAAGACACATTCTCTTCCAAGGTAGCTACTCACCCACAACAGGATCAACCTGAAATCATGATAAAATATGGTGAGACCGAAATCTCAGTAAGTCCGTGTGTGCTTTAGGTGTTTAGTGGAAACAGTTCGTGGATGCAAAGTGTGAAATCTTTATAAGAGAAACATTGGCAAGAAATAAACATTAGTCAAAAGCAAGAGTGGCATTATGGCTCTTCTAGCCATATATAAGTAATGAAATCAACCACTCGAAAGAAAGGGATATGGGTTACCACACGTTGGGCCCCATAACCGATCAGAATGCCTATCACTTTGTGCAGACTGACAAAAGTAGGTGATCGGCCTACTGGGCAAGATACTCCTCCTTCTCTATACCCAAACAACCGCCGGGTGTCCATTCCGGCAAAAACACAGTCACTTGACTGAAACAAAATAAACTGCTAGCTCGGACCGGCACGACTCACTGGAACTGGCATCTTATCCGGGAAGGACTCACCCCTCAGAGGTGGCCACCTACTGAGTGACTTACCCTAACCCTTCAAAGACTAGTCCTAGTAGTCCACCCTTATTGAGTACTCAACGACATTCCCCACTTGGGATAAAATGAACAAAGCATTGTTCTTTATGAAAATAACAATTTGAGGGTTTCCAAAGCTTTGGGAGAAATTAGTTTTAGAAAGAGTTTCAAGTTTGGAAAAATCTGCTCAAAGACTTTTAAATAATTTAAGCGTTGGAATTAATGATGAATTCAACCCTCAATTTCTTTCAAATAACCGAGTGTCCTTGCACTCCACATTTGGCTTGCCATAAGGAAATCATTTCACATCAATCATGTTTTATGTAGGAGCTTACCTGATTCCTGCTCACAACAATAAGGTCTTGAATAGCCGACCTAACCCCACATGGGAAAATACAAATCTTAATTAGATTCAAGCCACAATCCACTTCCTCAATGTTAAATCAACTCAATTCACTACTACCATGATCCTAGTGTCCTAAGCTTTAAGGCAAAACAATAATTGAATAGGTTTATAAGCTAAGTTTAATTTGTTATTTAAAATAATTAATGGATTAGGAAATAAATTCTAACAAGTTGAAAGTTTAAATCTTGTTAAGGAAAATCTAGAGTTTATTTGATTAGGAGTCATAGGTGGTACTAGGTAAAATAGTGATTTAATGATAGCTTAGTTGTTAGAAAATAATTGATAGCTAAAACTAGTTAAGCTTAAATTTAATAAGTCTCTCTTGGAAAATAATAAGTAAATCCTTAAGAGTTTTGATTTAGTAAATATTTTATTAAGTATAAATCTTTTCCATAATGGCTTTAATTAATTTCTTTATTTTAAATAATATTTATTTATTTTATTTTCTAGAAAATTTATTATTTATTTGACTAAAATATCCTTTACATATATTATAATTCCAAATCTACCCTTCCTAGGGTTTTTGAAATTCTCTAGCAAAAATTATTAGTAAATATTTTATTCATGAAATAAAATTTGCTTAGGGACAACTAGATCATGATCAAGATTCCATGGTCAACCATAATCAATAACATACTTAATCCTTCAATTCATCAAATCATCCAAATCTTGCACATAGGCATAGATCTAAATTTATTAAGATATGCTTTAACCTCCACTAGCATAAACATGATCATGGCTTCAAAATCTAATCATGCATACAAATCCTATTCACCAATGGTGACATAATCTCTAGCATGCTTCATCACAAATACTACCTATGACATGCATCAAACCTCAACTCATCATTCAATCCACCAATATAATCCTTCCATGCATAAATTCCATCTCCTTCACAACCATACATATACTCATGCTTCAATCAACAACATCACATACTCAATCCCATCGCCAATCATCTTCTCACAACATCATCCTAGAGACATGACTCTAAAATTTTAAAAAGAGGATTAAAGGTACTTACTTGATTGATGAATGACTTGAAGGAGTTTAGAGAAGATCTCAACTCCTAGATGGCTAATCTTGTTCAAGAAAGGTGGCGAAAGCATGGTCATGGAGGAAGAGACCATTCGGCCAAGAGAGGGAATTTCGGTCCATGAGAGAAAGAGAGAGAGAGAGGGAGAGAAGAAGAAGTCATTAGCATGATTATTTATATAGATTCTCACTAGAGATCAAGTTTGAAGAGGATGATGTTGATGGAGTGAATTTACGTTGAAGATGTTCTTGTTCAGAATTTTCTGCTTTGATCCGAAGTAGCAAGATGTTTGGAGGAGTTTGATGTTAATAATGGTATTGATGGATTCCCAGCAATGAGTAGACTAAATCTGGAGATTTTTGTGAGGTTTTGAGGTGGTTTGGAGGGGTATTAGGTGTAGAGAAGAAGTGGGTGTTCTTGGTGTAGTGTGTGTGTGTTCTTATGCTTGAAGAAAAATCGAGAGAGAGAGAGAGATGGTTTGTGCAGCTGGCGATTTTTCTGTGGGAATAGGTCTGGCCGAATTCTAGTAGGGTTTAGGGAGTTGATTCTCTGATTTGGAAGGGAAAAGGAAAGGTTAGTTGTTATAATCCTTGAAGAATATTTTTGGGAAGTGAATTTGGAAAGTAGATATCCTAAGAATATCTTGATTTGTTTGGACAACTTGAAGTCTCCTATGGCCGACTGGATTGTGCAGCTCTTCTGGGGAATTAAGGCTGGTTAAAGGAGGCTTGTGATGGCCGAAACCAAGGTGCACAATGGTGGAGAAGATGTCTGATCAATTGAGCAAAATTTTATGGGAAGTTGCTAAACAAGATGGCTGAAATTTTGGAAAGCATTCAAGCTAAATTGCAGGGATTTGGTTGAAGGATTTTCGGAAAGCCATCAACGGAATTTCGTGCAGAAGTTCAAGGGAATCAATGGAGCTCTATTGATGGAGGTTTAAGGAATGTTTTGATAGGTTAAGGTTGGTGTTTTGGCTGGAAGAGAGATAGGAAACAAGCTGGACGAAAATTTGCCCATAATTTTCGCTGCACAGTGATTTTTCTGGCAGATTTTCGTCTGCTGTTCAAAGCCATTTTGCAGCGAGTTTTGAAGGGGATTTCAGGGGTATTCAAGGCTGGTTTCCAGCCTTCTTTATGGAGGAAAAACATGGCTAAGGTTCTACACAAAATCTGGGAGAAAACAGCTTGGTTTGGAGCTCTCAAAGTTGATTTTCGTACAGGAATTTTTCCTGTTTTGCTCCAGCTTGAGCAGTCCGAAATTGGACAAAAACTTTCAGGTTTCAAACTGATCCTAAGGACCATTTTTATGGTAGCATTTGGGAGGGAATGTGAGCTAGAATTTTTGACCTTTTGAAGGCACAATAAGCTGGAAAATTTCAGCTCATTCCATGAAGATAGATGAACTAAGATAGAGGAAAAATTTCAGCAAGCTTTCAAGAGGGATTTTCCTCTTGAATTTTCCCACAAATCTACCATATCTTCCAAACCAAAAGAAGTCTTTTGCCAAGACATTTTGATCCTAAAAGACCTCAGCACTCTACTGGATTTTCTGGAAAGAAAAAGGCTAGAACATCTTGATCAAACCAATAAGTTGAAACTAAGGAAAACTAAAGATCAAGGAAGAATGATTTTCCCTATAAGAATTTCGAGAAGAGTAAAAGGAGTGGAATGAGATTACTTCTATTATGTCTCTCCTAGAACATCATCACCACATTAATCTAGGCCCTTAAGGCCGAAACCATCCTTTCCCAAGCAAAATAAAATTTACTTAAGCTAAAGCTTCTATGATGGACTTTAAACCTTAGACCTCAATAATTTATTCCAAAGCTCTAACCACTAAAACACAACAACTCTTGTTGATACTTTCACTAGGAAAATTATTTTCTATTCAATCTACAAGCTATCTCCCTATTTTCACCTCGGGCAAAATTTACCATTTTGCCCTTCTCACACAACATTCTCCTACACAACTTCAAAACAATAAACTCACATCCAAAGCATATAAAAATCATATGAAAGCATATTTAAATATGAAATAAAGCATGTTATGCATCCCCAACCCCCTTACTCTAAGGTTGGTCTTGACTGGGGTTTCACAAAAAGAATTACAATCTTACTTAACAATAAAACCACTAAAAATTTTGAAAAAAGTTTCACAAACCCAAAATATATTCACCAAATAATATGGAAAAGCACTTCTTCAACCTTCCCCCACCCCTTCCCCCTCCACACTTAAACTGGACATTATCCTCATTGGCCAAAGATAGAATAATAAAAGGACAGCCAAGAAGACCAAGATGAATAAAGAAGAAGAATAAAGTGAAGAAAATACTTCCATGACATTGTTGTGCCACCAGGTTTTAATCCACCTTAAGGAAGGATCATTACAAAAGTAGCTACTAAAAGAAAAGAAACAAAAGAAAGAAATAAAAATCTAGAAAAAGAAAATAAAAATAAGATAGACGAAATGGAAAAGAAAAGAAAAGACACCTACAAGCTAGTAAAGGTCATTAAAATTTAAAAGAAAAAGAAATAACATAAAATAAAATACAAAAAAGTGTGTCAAAAGTCATCCTCATCATTATCATTGTCATCATTGTCAGCTCCACGACTAGAAGATGTACCAGTAACGTGTTAGATCAAAGTGGCCAGCTTTTAATCTTGGACATTTCGGCGGTGACGAATGTCGGCAATGGAATCGTGGAGCTGGAGGAGGATTTATCATTTGTGCCTCTATTCGTGCCTCAAAATCAGTGCGTGAGTAAGAGCTAGTGGCACGAGGGGCTGGTCTAGCATGTGGTGCCTTTTTTTTCTCCTCATTAGAGGGAACTCCTCCCTTCCAGGGTACTGCACCTTATATGGTCTCTTTCACCTTTTGGCCCTCTCATCATAGTGATACCCATATTGAACCAAATTATACTCCGTCATTACGGTCAGTAGTGGACTCACTCAACTCTCCATCCAGTCATACTCTAAAGTCTCTCAAAATATGCATAATAACCAAAGAGAATTTGATGAATTTTGTTGTAATGTTAGAGGCCAAAACCTCTCTTGTAGAATTAATGATAATTGGAGTAAGGGGAATAAGCTCGTGGCTCCTCATCTTATCTAGAATATAAAGGTCAAGTATCCTAAACTCATTGAAGCCACTAGCCTTGGGATAGCTATTGAAAGAAAAGATATAGACTAGAACACGCCACTGAGCATCATGGCCATTATTGGAGTAATGCTATTGACCTATTTTCCCTTTTCTCCTCATATGAAAACTAGCCCTTACAGCCCCCACCTCCCAGGTAAACTCAGAGATGATCTTTTAGCTATTATGGTCCACAGCTATCTATGTTCTCTCATTTAGGATTCCTAAAATTCTAGCTAGTCTAGCCCTGTCAAACTCAATAGGACTCTCTTTAACCATAGTGGAGATGACTTGGAGAGTATTATTCTTTTTGTCCTGCATGTTGGCATAAAACACTCTCATGCGCACAGAACAACAAAGACCTTCCATTCTAATGATAAGCTCCCACCCCAAGTGCCTAAACATAGTAGAAAGCTATAGGGCATTGTCTAGAGATGGCTTGTATCGCTTTTCTACTATAATCTTATTATGTTGGTGCCTGTCACACCAAATTTGGCATATAGGATCAGAAAATTGGGTAGGTTGGGTAGGTAGAAGCTCGAAAGAATATGTCGATGAAGATGCCTCTCAAGCTCTCTTAGCCACCAGTGCTAATGCTCTAGGTCGTTTAGATATGATGGGAGGATGAAGAAAGATGATAAAAATAGAAAAGTATTAGGCTCTTAAGTCACTCTTTACAACAAATGTTCAACTCTCAATCGTCTCACAATCACAACACCATACAACACCACCACCACTCAACACAAAACACCTCAAGGTAATCAGTAAACACCACTCAATGCCCTCCAACAAACCTGCAAGAAAAATAAGACATATGCCAATCTAAACACCTTATTAACCAGTTTGATCATATCCACAATATTTAATATTTCTCAAGGAAACCATATTCACCCTAGAATCACAATGCTCAATCAGCCATATGATTTATATCATAATGCAAAGCTTATCAACATAAGGTTAAGTGAAAAATTATACAAGTATCCTTTATCCCAAAAGTTAATTACAAAGCATGCATGCTCAATCACTTCCAAAAAATGTAAACTATCAATAGCATTAATCATAAAGTAGTATCCATGATATTCCCATGCCAATGAAAGCTCAAAGAAAGCAATCTTAATAATCAAATTCTCCACTAGAAAATATACAAGAATTTTTGCCAAAAAATGCATAGCAAATTACCTAAAATTCATAAGAAAAAACTTAACCGTATAAAATTCAAAAAATTCATACCATAGTGATCTCCAATGCATGTGAAATAATTCTATACAAAGAGTTTGAAGAAATCATACTCCCAACAGAACGATTGAAAAATGGGTTTTGGATGAAAAGGTGGATTTTTCCTTGTTTTGATCCAAACTTTTAAGAACAAAGTGGAGATTTTGTATTTTGGAAGTGGTTTAGAAGTATGGAAAGTGATCCAGCAATGTTTTGAAGATGAACCCGGCAATGGGTTGACAAGAAATGGGAGAGGAGTGAAAGTTTTTGAACAAAAATTGGCCAAGAAGACCGTTTTTAGTGTGGCGGCTGAACAGGCCTGGCGCCAGGCCCATGGACTGGGCCAGGCACTGAGCCTCTTCTGCTCGTGCTTCTCTACTAGGATGCGCTGACCCGACACCCAATCCACGGATTGTTCTCTACATCAGGTCGGCTCTGGTAAAAAAATTAAAATTTTTTTTCTAAAGATGCATTTTAATGAAAATAAAGATAAAGGAACATGACATCATACGAAGCATGTAGTCTCATGGCTAATAAATGAAAACATATGAGAATTAAAAACATTTTTCTGTAAAAAACTAAAGCAATTCAAAAATCAGCGTTTCCCACAGTCTTGGTCCTGTGGGTTTGTCTCCGTGTTGCTTGGCAGTGTTCGTGGTTGACGATCACCAAGGAGTTTGGCTAACTATCCAATTTGACCCTTATGGTTGCTCATGGATGCCTCCAAGTTTCTCATGGTCGCATTAATTCATTTAAACCGTGTTTCCGTCCAACTTACCAGTTTGGTGACCATTTCCTCTAAGGATGGTTTAGCTGGTGGGGCATTGTATGGCAGAGGTTGTTGAGTCTGTTGCATCCTGAAATTTGCTTAACTTACCTAGGTTGGTTTTGGTTATTCCAAGAAAAGTTAGGATGATTTCTCTAACCTGAGTTATAAGTATTGTTGTAAGGCTTATTACCTTGCCAACCATTAGCTACAAAAGCTAATTGTTCCAATGCTTCTTGCAAAGAACCCATATTTTAGCACTTACAGTTTGGATGCCCTTCCCCATAAAAATCACAAGTCACACTCATTACCTACCCTTGGGAAGGAGGCATTACCAATTGATCTATTTTCTACATGAGTGCTTCCACATTTGCCTCTAAGGCAGCCATTGCATCCATCTTATGCACTCCATGTACATGAGCTCCAGACCACGAACTCCCCCAATCATAGTTATTTGTAGCCAGATTTTCAATTAGATCGAATATCTCTTCCGGGGTTTTGGAATTGATGGAGCCTCTTGCAGATGTATAATTGCCTTGTACTTGAGATTGCTGGTTTTTCAAAGTCATTCATTCATAACCTGCCTATTAGCTACACCATTACCACTATCGTTTGGCTGATTTACCTCCATTGCTTTCCTTACCTTTTCGCTATAACTTTCCGAACCCTAGAAAGAGTTCTCTCGATTTTTAGATCAAAGTGGACAATCTCAGCTTTGGATCATCTAGTCCTAAACTAAGAGTAAGGTCTATATAAGACAATTTTTTTTTGAGATTATGGAATTTACAAGTTAAATAGTTATGGTACGTTTACAAATTAAGTTACAAAGAATTGCGACATACAGAGACATTGAAGTATAAGTATACAAGAAAATAAAATAGAGCACCTAATCGTACAAGCAATGTATATACATATTCACATATTTACATATAAACATATTATGATGATTAAAGAAACAAAATTCAAGCTTTCATGATATTATTCCCTGGTAACGGTAACAAAAACTTGATGTGTAAATTTTAAATTCATCACTTAATCAAGTTTTAATTAAAATATTAATCCCAAAATACACATCTGAGCAAGTATACGGACCGTAAGCATAGTATAGGGAATTAACGAGTATCGATCCTCAAAGGAACAAGTACACACTAATCATTTTCCTTTCATTGTTTAACCAACCTAAATAAAATGGGAAAAGAATAAAAAGAAAAACAAAAGAAAAATATATAACTCAAGAATGTAGGTTTATGTAATTTAGACATGTACCCTAGAAAACATGACAATGAACCAATTAGCAACTCTCTCAATTAATTATCATCTTGGCAACATGAAGGAATGCACAATAAAATTCAACCGTATGTCAAGTCATGAATTTACATAGGTAAATTCCACTTCTTTTGTAAATCCATGGAATCCTACATTTTGATTCATATTAACAGATTTGTGAATCAAGCTAATATAACCAAAACATGCATTAAGCTCATCATTCATATCTTGATTCAATTAGCAGATTTATCAATCAAGCCATCCTAACCAAAACATGCATGAATCTCAATTCCTTAAAATCGTAAAATTAGCTAATAACCGTATGTCAAGGCGAAATTAACTTAACATTTGATCACTTAGTTCTCAAATTCTAACTTTATCATTCACAGCCATCAAGATTTAATAAAAATGAAATCAATGCAATAAAACTCCTAACATCGTTATGTTAAAGTCAATTAGAGAAACTCACATCAATAACCAATGAAATCAAATAATCAAACACCAAAGATAACAAATACTTGATCCAATAACCTAATTAATGCAAAATCATGAATCCCAAAATAACATTAAATTATAACAAAAATATTGAATACATCATTGCTAAAGAAAAAGAAGACAAAGAGAGAAAAAAAATACTCATAGACAAACCTCTTTCTTGTTCCTTGAAGACTACCTTGAACAATCCTCCTTGACTTGGGGTGCACACCTCCTCCAATGAGAGAATCAGAATTTTGCCCTTAAATTCACCTCTCTAAGTTGTTTATCTCAAACCCTTAATGTTCTCTTGTACTTTTATAGGCCTCTTGGATGCCAATTTCGGGGCTAAGGATGTCTTGGCCGAGTAGGAATAGGAAAATACCAAAATCTTTAGGTAAACCCTAATTCTGCGTACAAGATTTCTACCTCTAGAGCATACCTAGTGCTAGGTACCTTCAACCTACCTGGCACCAAGTGCACTCTATTCTTCCTCTATTTTGGCTCTGTTTTTGGCCATCTCTTCTTGGCAGACAGAATGGACCCAGTGCTGGGTACACTTACCAGACATTGCGCCTGTCTATTCGGGAAAAACCCCTGAAGTTTGCGCAATTTTTGCTACTGGAGCAGAATGGACCCGGCACCTGGTCCACTGGTTGGGCCTAACACCAAGTACATTCTAGTTCTATGCACTTTCTGTTTGATTTTAACTTAAATCTGCACATATTTTCCAAAAACACCTTTTACAAGAAAAATGTCAAATAGGAAGGAATATGCCTAGTTATTACAGCAAATGTATCTTAAAACACTCTCAAACAACTAGGAAAAGAATGGTGATTTTTAACTCCTATCATTGATAACATGCTTCCACTAACTTGCATGAGGATGATGCAATTTAATTTGGATTGAAATTTAACGAGTATTTGCTAAATTCTTTACCAATAGATTTTGATATTGACATGATTAATTATGCGTTAAATTTGGGTATATAAAAATTATGCAATTATATATCCATTCCCAATTATGTTTAGCTAAAACATTAATTCCAAATTACATATTTGAGTAAGTGCGCTCATCATTAAGTATAGTATAAGGAGTTAACGAGTATAGATCCTCAAGGAAGAAGTACACACTAATTACTTTTCATTCAATGTTTAACCTACCAATTAGAGTGATAAAGAGTAAAAATAAAAATAAAGATAAAGATAAAATTTGTACACAACTCCTGGAGAGAAAAATATGTAATTAAATAGTTACTTTTGAAAACATGACAATAATTCAATAGTAATTGATACAATTAATCACTTTCCTTGGCATCATGAAGGAGTTAACGTAGAATCCACTCATTCTCAAGTTGTGGTTTCACTTTCTCTTAGTAAATTATAATAGACATCTCTGTCCCACTAAAATAGCAAAAGACGAATAAAACATAAATCCTTGATAACTATCCCTATGTCTAGGCGATAATGGCATGAAATCATTAATTCCCCTATCTCTAAGTAAAATTAACAATTTTTTATTAGTTAATCTCGACTTAACCTCTCTCTCGAGTTAGTTAAGAAAATAAATCAAGAATCGAGCAACAAAGACTATCTCCTAACTTCTTTCTCAAGTTAATTAGAAGAATGGTCCAGTCTCATCAATTCACCTTTAAAAACATATCCAAAATACTAAATTAATTCATTATCACAAATCTAAAAATAATATCCAACTATAATCAAATCATTAATCTCATCATTTTTCAAAGGAAAAGAAAATAAAGATCATAGAAAGAACTTAAAGACAAGCCCTCTTCTTCCTCCTTTGAGAACTTCCTTGAAACAATGCTCCTTCGAATGATGAATTCTTCAATGAGTGATTCTACCTTTTGTTCATTGAAATCATACATTAATCTTCACTTGTTCTTGGTTAGAAAAGCCCCATGGTTGCTAAAAATCATTCTTTAAAAGTTAAAGGCCGAGTACAAGTTGGAAACAAGTGAACCTCTTAGGCAATTTCTAATTTTATTTGGAAAAGAACTCTGAAGTGGCATAACAGAGTAGTGCCAGCGTGGGGGTTACTTCGTCTAGACCAGTGCTGGTCCAGCTCTGGAATCTCCCAAATTTTGCTCTATTTTCCTTTATTTTTTGCAAAATACAATCATGGCCGGTTCAACTACTTTGGGCAGGCACCTGGGGAGTTCTGAAAATCTACAATTTCTCTCTAAATCTTCCAATTTGTGTACAAAATTACCAAAAACAATTTCTGCAAGCAAAATATCGAATAAATGGAAATGACTTGAGAAACCCTAGTCGAAACCAACCTTAGAGTAAGGGGGTTGGGATGCATATCATATTTTATTGCATGTTTAAATATATTTTTATATGATTTTATGTGCTTTGGATTTGTGTTTTACAGTCTAGAAAGTTGGTTCTGATTATTGAGAAAGAAGGGCAAAATGGTAATTTTTGCCTGAGGAGAAAATAGGGAGATAGCTTGACGATTAAATAGAAAAAATATTTTAGAGAGAAAATAAGAACAAGAGTTGTTGTGGTATAGTGGTTAGAGCTTTGGAATTAATTCTTGAGGTCATGGGTTCAAATTCCATCACTAAAGCTTTAGCATGATTAAATTTTATTTTTGCTTGGGAAGTGGTACTTTCGGCCTTAAGAGCTTTAGGGTAGAGTAGAGATGTTGTCCTAGGGGAGACATGATAGGAGTACTCTAATCCTATTCTTTTACCCTACACAAAAATTCCCAAGGGAATTCATTTCTTTTTTATCTTTAATCTCTCCTAATTCTTAATTCATTAGGTTGGTCAAATTTGTTCTAACCAATTTCATTCTAGAAAATTCAGTAAAGTGTTGTGGCTTTGAAGGTTCAAAATGTCGTATTGAAAGACATCTTACGGACCGAAAATGTGGAAGGGATGGGGAAGGTTCCAAGAGAATTAATTCCCCTAGTGAACCTTCTAAAATTTCACTCTAGCTAGGTTCATTTTCCTTCATGTAATAAATTGAAAAATTTCCAGCTTCTTGTGCCTTCAAGATGTCAAAATTCTCAGCCATTATTCCCTTCCAAATGCTGTCAGAAAATGGTTCTTTTGATCAGCTCAAAATCGAAAATTTTCTAGTTGATTTCGGGCTGCACAAATGATGTGCAAAACCAGAAAATTTCTGGGCAAAATCACAGCTTTGGTGGTCCTAAACCAAGCTATTTTCTTCTAGTTTTCTCCTAGCTCCTTAGCCACGTTTTTCCTCCATGAAGCAGGCTAGAAACCAGCCATGAAAGGCCTCTAAAATCTCCTTCAAACTCCCTGCAACCTAGCTGAAAAATGGCAGCCGAAACAACCCAGAAAAATTCCAGCAATAGCGAAAATTCTGTGCAGTAATTTTTCAGCTTTGTTTCCTAATTTAGCCCTGGCTGAAACTCCATCTTTCTTCTGCACAAACCACTCTTAAACAGCCATGAACTGAACTCTATTGTCTTCCCCAAGCTTCTGCATGAAAATCAGACATGGTTGCCCTAAAATATCTCTAGTTAATCACTGCAATCCTGCCTTGATTGGATACCAAAATTCCCGCCATATTAATTTAGCAACCTTCCATAAAATGTCCCTCAAACAACCAGACCTTTCCTTCACCATTGTACCCCCTCTTTTCAGCCACCATTACCCTCCTTCAACCAGCTTTCATCCAGTAGAAATCCTAGCCAGCAGTCGGCCATAACAGCTTCCAAAAAGCTCTCCATTGATCAAAGATATTCTTGATATATTTAGTTTTCAAATTTGATTCCTTATGATATTCTTTTAGGATTTCAACAACCAGCCTTTCCTTTTCCTTTAAAACCAGAAAATTCATCTTCCAAAACCTCTCAAAATAATTTGGTCACTCTCTCCCTCAGAATTTCGGCCAGCATTAACCAAAATTCCTCCATTCTCTTCAACCTTCAAGCACACATAGAATACCAAGAACACCTACTCCTTTCTTTTGCCTAATACCTCTCCAAATCACTTCAAACTTCTTCCAAAAATTCCATATTTCATCTACTCACTGCCGTGAGTCTATCCATACCATTTTTAACATCAAACTCCAAAATCCAACTTGCTCTTTTAGATAAAAACCAGATATTTTGTGAAGGCTCAAGAACACCTTCAAGGTAGGTTTGTTCAAAGAACTTCATCTTCTCTAATCTTTGATCTCTAACGAATATATATATGAATAATCATACTGATGGACTCTCTTCTTCTCTTCTTCTTCTCTCCCTCTCTCCTCCCTCTCTCTCTCTCTCTCTCTCTCTCTCTCTCTTGGCTGAATGGCTCTTCACCAATGGCCATGCTTTCTTTATCTCTCTTGGACGAATCTAGGCATCTAGGAGTTGAGATCCATTCGAAACTCCTTCAAGGTACTCACTTATCAAGTAAGTCCCCTCAACCCTCTTTTTAGACTCTAGATTCATGTCTCTAGAGTGATATTAGAAGGAGATGGGCTATGATTTGAGGGAAGAAGAAAACAGGGGAGCATGCACTATACGTGAAAAAAATTGGAGAAAAAATAACCGCAAGCCATGAAGCCCATACGGAAGCGGGAAGATCATACATTTGTGCTCCTTAACCCTTCTAGGTTGAGTAGGAGCTGATTGAACAACTGGAATCGCCCCGCTTTGTCCACTTGAAGAAACTTCCGGTTGAACACCCGCTAGCCTTCTACTCCGTCTTGTTTGCATGAACGCCTAGCTTTCTAGCTCTCGAGATATTCCTCTGCCTAACCTCTAGTCGGTGAACACAACAGAGAAGAAGAATGGTCTGAAATCTCCTTGGTTCACTCGCTATTGATTAGCAAAGTCCAAGGAGAAAACCAAGAAGAGGGAGTGGCGTGAGACAGAGAGAGAGAGACGTGAGTCTTGTGTAGTGTTAGGGAAATTCAGGTTTATTTTCTACCAGAGACTAGTTTTATCTTCGGGATTTCAAAACACCCGGATGTTATCCTGAGAATCAGTTTGGCCTAACCCTAAACTCCTCTTAACCGTATCTGGAAAAACCCTAAGGTCCAAGCTATTGGGCTAAAAAAATATTTATTATTTTTCTTGGACCCAAAAGGCCCAAAATAATAAATATTAATTATTTATTTCCTGGGCTTATATAAACAACCCAATAAATAATTAATGAGCCCAAATGAACCATAATAATTAATCTTTAATTATGTATTTCTTGTGCCTATATAAATAACCCAATAAATAATTAAACATTAATTATTTCCTCTAGTTTAGGCCCAGATTAATTTCTTAATTATTCATACTGGACCTAGGCCCTGAATAATTAATTAACCAAATAAACTAGATAATTAATTTTCTCTCAACTCCTATTTTATTTATTTATTTATTTTATTCCAGTCCAATAATAAATTAGACTTTCTGAATAAAATAAAATAAAATCCTCTTCAACTGAGACCAATTCCTCAACCCAAAATTAGTTAGGACTTATGGGCTATTCCAAGGACCAAAAAGACACATCGCCTTGGCTGCTAAAATGACCAAAATACCCCTACTATATAAATAGCTGTATTTTGCATTTTAAATATTTCCTAATATCACCATAAGGAAATATTGACCCTAAGGATAATGCTGCGATAGCAAAGTCTCCGACCTACAGGTAAAATGACTAAAATACCCCTCTACACATCGCCGTACATTTAGAGAGGAAGAAGTGTACTAATACCCCTCTAAATGACATCTACCATCGTTAGGCTACTAGTCCAATGATCTACGACTTCCTGGAGTGTTTCCACTTTCCAAGGGAGCTACCCTAAAGCAAACATCCAAGTCATGTTTCCCAGGGCTCTGGACATTTTAGACCATTCGGACAACCACAAGGGGCGATATAGTGCAAAAACTATCTTGTACAAGTCTGTCTTAACTAACTATTCACACATACCCAACATGCAAGTATATTGGCCCTACGATAGAACCTCAACTATAGCAAATCAAAGTATATGCTTCCAGCTTCGCCAGACCACCAACTCATACTCAAGTCGTAGAGTACTAGTCCACGCTGTAGTGGTAGTAGTCTAGGTTTCTATCATATAGTACTTTTAGAAACCACTACTACAGGTCCTATCGTACGTATTCGAAATATGCTTATGTTATGAAGTGAGTGGACTAATCACTGGCTAAAGGTAAGCCATTCCCCATTTAGAATTCATAACATAATAATCTAAACATGATGAGATTCCCAGTCTCATCAATAGGTTAAGAACAAATGTTTATGTGTTAAATAACCCGTGATTCATACCTTACTGTGAAAGACTACCATGCACATAGATCACTTATTTAAACACAATGGGTCTGTTACAAATGAAAATCATGCACAAACAAAAAGTAAATTCACAAACAATTTCTAAAAATAAATTCTTTTATTAAAATATTCGATTTTACATCAGAAACCTAGTCTAAGAAGGCATACAATCCAACATGATTGTGGTTTAAGCATGTGTTGTGGTGATGAGTTGAATTCGAAGAATGAATGGATGTGTGTATATGATAGAGTTGGGGTTGATGCATGTGATGATTTATCTTGGATGATATTATGGTGTTTTTAGGGTTTAATGCATGTCTCCATGTCTTTGTGATCAAGTATGCTAGAGATTATGTCACCTATGGTGAATAGGATTTATATTCGTTTATGATCATTAAAGCCATGATCATGTTTATGCTAGTAGAGGTTGGATCATGCCTTAGTAAATTTAGACCTATGCCTATATGCATGATTTGGATGATTTGATGAATTGAAAGGGTGTATATGTTCATGATTGTGGTTAGCAATAGAGTTATGATCATGATCTAGTTGTCCCTAAGCTAAATTTTATTTCTTCAATAAAATGTTTAATATTATGAATTTTGCTAGTAATTTTGAAAAACCCTAGGAAGGGTAGATTTGGATTATTATATATACAATAAAGATATTTTAGTTAAATAAATAATAGCTTTACTAGAAAATAAAATATATATAGATATTATATAAAATGATAATATCAAATAAAGCCTTTTATGAAAATAATCATAATAAGTAAAAATATTAATTTTGTAAGTCTTATATTCATAAATATCATTAAAATTTATTATCTTTCTTTTAATCAAAACCTGTTAAAATTTATTTATTAGCTTTCAATCAAGACCCATTAAAATTTATTTTCAACTAATTTTTGTTAGCAATTATTTTCAAACAATTAATTATTAATAAATCATTATTTTACCTAATACCACCTAGGACTCTTCATCAAATAAACTCTAAATCTTTCTTAGCAAGATTTAAACCTTCAACTTATTAGTACATATTTCCCAAAACTCTAATTATTTTAAATATCAAATTAGACTTAGCTTATAAACCCTTTTATTTATTATTTGGCCTTACAGCTTGGGACACTAGGATCATGATAGTAGTGAGTTGAGCTAGTTTTATTTGTGAAAGTGGATCTTGGCTTAAGATTGATTGTGATTTATATTTACTCCAGGCGGGGTTGGGTCAGCGATTGAAGATCTTTATTTTATCTTGAGCTAAGGATCAGATAAACTCCTGCATAAAACCTGATTGATATAAAATGTTTCTTATGGCAAGCCAAATGTAGAGTGCATGGACACTCATTTCTGTAAAGGCAATTGAGGATTGACTTCTTTCTTATTTCAGTCAAACGAATTATTTGAAAACCAATAAGCAGATTTACTTAAACTCAAAACTCTTTCTAAAACTGATTTTGACAAAGACTTTCGAAACCCTTATTTGCCATTTTCATGTGGAATTGTGTTTTGTTCATTTTTCCCATGTGGGATACATTATGTTGAGTACTCAATAAGGGTGGACTACTAGGATTAGTCTTTGAAGGATTAGGGTGAGTCTCTCAATAGGTGGCCACCTCTGAGGGGTGAGTCCCTCCCAGATAAGATGTTAGTCCAGTAGGTCGTGCCGGTCCGAGCTAGCAGTTTTTATTTCAGTTAAGTGACTGTGTTTTGCCAGAATGGACACCCGATTGTTGTTTGGGTATAGAGAAGGAGGAGTATCTTGCCCGGTAGGCCGATCACCTACCCTTTTTTGTCAGTCTGCATAAAGTGTCGGCATTCTGATCGGTTATGGGGCCCAATGTG
The DNA here is from genome assembly GCA_026120185.1 of Voacanga thouarsii. Taxonomy (NCBI): domain Eukaryota; kingdom Viridiplantae; phylum Streptophyta; class Magnoliopsida; order Gentianales; family Apocynaceae; genus Voacanga; species Voacanga thouarsii. The sequence goes on from JANUWF010001161.1 coordinate 2,610,275, forward strand.
TGGTAACGCATGATCCTTTCTTTTGAGTGGTTGATTTTAATAATTGTGTATGGCTGGAAGCCAAAATGCCACTCTTGATTTTAACTAATGTTTATTGCTTGCCAATAATTCTCTTATAAAGATTTTAAACTTTGCATTCATGAACTGTTTTCACTCGACACTCAAAGCACACACAGACTTACTGAGATTTTTGTCTCATCACCATTTTTATCATGATTTCAGGTCGATCTTGCTATGGGGATGAGTAGCTAGATATTGTCTGCCTTGGAAGATTTTTACTGATAATTTATTTTATGTAATGCTTTGGGGAGATGAGAGTGGATAAATTTTATTATGGATTTGTTTTTGGTATTTATGGATGCATTCTTGGATTTATTCTTGGGTTGTAATAAATTTTAAGTTAAAGTATTATTTTTATTCCACTATTTTATTTGTTTGACCTAGTAATAAAGACCCCTTATCCTTTGTACGGAGCGACATCCCCAGCCCTGGCGGGCCTATGTAGCGGGGTGTTATGTGATTAGTTACTGAAACAAAAGTATCACAAATCAACCTCAAATTACTAGGAATATATATACAAAATTAAGCCCTATCATATTCCCCCACACTTAAGCTTTGCTTTTCCTCAAGCAAACAAGAATTAAATACTAAACAAATAGCTTATGAATAAGACAAAACAATTCGTCAAACTTATCCATAACAAATTCATCTACAATAAAGCATAACATTCTTTCCAACTTAAACATAAACTTATCATTCATTGAACCCTTTCAAAATTTTACAAGCTCTTGTATTAAACCAAATAATCATAAGGTCATCAAAATTAAGTTAAGCAAGCTCATATTTAGTACAAGAAAATTATTCTATCCCTTATGCAAAAATATAGGAAATATAAATCATACAAGTCAAGATATCTAACTAATTCAAACATCATGAACTCTAATTTGCACAACTCAAATAATAGAAAAAGGACACACTCACTTTTTTCAATGACTTAGGAAATTGATAGCCTCAAGTGAATAGATTTCTCTTCATACACCGTATTAACCCTCTTATAGTAATTATCATTCTTTTCATCATTTTTTCTTTCATTCCTTTCTTTTTGTTCTTTTTTTCCCCCTTTCTTCCAGCCTTTTTGCCTTCGAGATAGCTTCAAGATAGTGCACCGAACAATACTTGCTACTTCTCTTCCTATTAACCCCATTTTCGGCAAAAGGTCTACAAAAATTCAAAAAGAGCATTTTTTTTTCCAACTCAAGTTTTTAAATTCACACAACAATAATTTTTACACTCATTGCTTTTCTATTATTTTCCTTACATTCCTTATTCACAATTTAAAGTCAAACAAATTATAAATCCACAACACAAGAATTAATCAACAACTCTTCCCATATTTCATCATATTATCCATATTCAAACCAAGGAATAAAACAAACTCAAGTACCAAACATAACCAATGTTAACTTAAATTCTCAAGACTTAACAAAATTTAACTTAATACACAAGTTTAAGAAAAATCCAACCATAATGAAAGAAAAATCCATATCTAAGGTTGCAAAGAAAATCATAACTTTACCAGAGACAAATTACTCAATTGTAAGCTCAAAATTCAATGGCATCGAAAAAATTTATCCCAAATCAGCCTAAACATGCTCAAAATTTTGAGAAGATGCACTTCGTGAAAGCATTGAACTCCTCCCCACACTTAAATTGGACATTGTCCTTGATGGTCTAAAATATAACACAATAAAACATATCCAAGGGACTAAAAAGAAAAATATTAAAAAGGAGAATAATACTGACCAAGGCAGATTAGCTCAATTGAAAGATATTGCACCCTCCAATAGTTGAAAGAAATATTGCCGTCAAGAGAAGAGTAATCAAACTATCAAAAGAAAAAAAAAATAATGATACCAAGTAAAAATAGGAAAATTAATTAAAAGAAAAAAATAATAATAAAAAAACTAAAAAAAACCTAAAAAAAAGAAGAATTACAAAATAAACAAAACACTCAAAAACCCCTTGAAGAAGAGCCTCCAAACGGGCCACCAAATGGGCCTCAATGACCTCCAAATGGACCTTTAGATCCTCCAAAACAATCCCAAAAGTGTCTCCAATGATTGCTATGGACATCTTCATTGAGCCTAAGATGTCACAAAATCTCACGGTGCTGTTGATGATTTTCCTCAATTCGATCAAGCCTTTGAGTTTGGTTTTCCTGAACAATTCTCATACTAATTATGTCGACCCTTAATTCCTCCAAGAATATGTGGAATCCAGCTAGAATATCATCACTAACATTTGATGGTCGTCTAGAATACCTTTGTGGTAGAGGTACCTCTTCTTCGAGTTCAACTTGTAGCTCAAGAACTTGAGTTGGGTAACCTCTCTCGGCCTTAACCATATAGATGTTGCGGCACTATACTTGTAACCATAGTAATTTAGGACTTTTTCAGTGACCATATAATGCCCAGTTGTAGTTTCCACAAGTTCATTACTTGTGCAAACATCAAATGTATTAAAAACCCGTGAAATCGTCAAGGGAAGTACAAATACTTTGGTAGCAAGGCCATAAGCCACTACATCTCATAGTAATTAGTAATAAAGAAGTATGGGAATAGATTCTCTATCAAGCATTTTATATAATATGTAAACATCAATCACCCTAACTTGATTCAAACTACTTGATCGATGGAATACATTGATGCATAAAAGGCACAAAATAACCCTCAATTGAGGAGCAAGATCATTACTAGAGAGAAAGAAAGAACCATTGGTATATGTTTTCAATTCGAAGCCCAAATAATGACAAGCAGCATTAAAATACCAAGTTGGCTCAGAACAGTTTCTCTTATTATAATGGTCAATTTCTACCTAAAGGCCATCATCACCAACACCCAAAATGGTAGCTAATTGAAGCCTAGTTAGAACTATTAGGACACCCTCGACCAATATTTCTATTTTTCTAAGATGTCCTCTCTTTTTATTTCTTATGTTCGCATAGAATTCTTTCACAATACTAGGATAAAAATCACCTCTCAATTTTACAATTGGCCCCTAACCAATCCCTCTAAACATGTCAGTAATATGCAAAGATCTATCAAGAGAAGGCTTATTGTTCTCTCAACAATGATTTTGTTTAAAGCTCTTACATCATACCATTTCTCACATTTTTATATTAGTGAAAATTCGAGAATATAAAGAAGGTAGCTCTAATGAAGGATCATGGGATGAGGATGGTCTTGTACATTTGTAAGGAAATTGTTTGGTTCTAGGCATTTTTGCTTATTTAAAAATAATTTCTCAAAATATTCTTCAAGAAAAAACTCTCGCTGAATTTTAAAGAATGATTCTCAAAATAGCTCCTTTAAATTTCCAATTCCAATATGCAAAACACAAATTCAAAGCACAATCTTTGCAAGTTCACCACACTATTATTATCACAATAATTATATCACTGTTATGCTCCAAAAATCATCCACCAGGTCCACCAATTTCAAAATTCCAAAAAAAGTATGTAAACAATATTAGATGCTGTGAAAGCTCTAACACATTATCCCATATGTATGTTAGCTACAAATAAACTCAACAAAGATGTTTTCAAGCAATGTAAATATTTTCTTAAAACAAAAGACCAATAAATCTTAAGAAATTTAAGAGGAACGAATTTATTGTTACATGAAGAAATTTTTGCACCAATATGTTCTCGAACTTGTAAGCTTTAAAAAATTGAATTCTTAGGGGATAATCCGTCGAATAAGAGCATTGTGAAGAAGAAAGAAGAATGAAAGAAACGATGAAGAAGCAAGGAAAGCGAAAGTAGCATTCTAGAGGAATAGGGAACACAGAATCAAAGAAGAAAGAGAAATAGAAGAGAGAAAGGAAAAAAAACAAAACATAAGAAAAGGGGGGTCGGTACCAAACACACAGGGATAACAAAACAACAACTAGACAAGAAAAAGGAAGAGAAAAGGACAAAGAAGGAATCTGGGAAGGATAAAGAAGAGAAAAAAATGAAAAGAAAACAGAAAAAACAAAAAAAAATTCTCTAATTTTTTTTTACTAGGAAAAAAATGAATGGTATCCTAAATTAATTCTTGAATAAAATATTTAAAAAAAATGCACTAACTAAAAGTTAAATTAAAGAGTGAAGAATGAGCCAAAAGTCAGGAAAATAAATAAATAAATAAATTTGGCGTGTCCAACTATCGTGTTGCTTCAGCATAATATGAATGAAGGTCAAAACAATAAAAACAAAAAGGGTTAGTATTGACTCAAAATTTATAACGTTAAGATTATCAAATTGAAATACAATTAATACACATATTGTTAGTATTATTCCCTAGAGGTAATCACATGTATTTTATATATTGTATAATTATTTAATAATACAATGCACTCCTTATCTTTTTGTTTGTTTTATTTATACTTTGCGTGAATATATAACTGTTAGAAAAATCCCCGACTACAACACTATATTAAGGAAATCATGATGTAGATCATGATGTGAGCTTCCTACTACATTAGATAGTGTTCATACTTCAATTATCCTTAGTCATAGTATTAATGAGATAGGACATCATTAATGCATTAAGAATAGCACGTATTATATAGTTACTGATTTGATCAGGTAGTAGTTCTCATATATGTGAGTATTGTGATACTCAAATTTAACACGTGGATGCTTGTTATTAGAACAAGAACATTGGATGACCTAGCAATGAGATGATCACATGGATAACTATTTGGTGCTAGTGATAGAATCTCATCAGAGTAAATATACACGTATCATTAGACTTGAGATCTCCAAGGTACTTTGTTTGCTAAACGTTGTATGTGGTTCCAATCTTTGAAGTCTTGACAAAACTGCCTATAGAATAAAAATTGGGTATAATGTAAGGCAAACAAAAGTAGTTGAGAGGATCAATAAAAGATTCATCACTCCTAATAGTAGGGGTGAATATCTCATATCCACTTGTACATACTACTACTCAAGAAGTCCTTAGCCAAGGCGACTGTGTATTGCAAATAATTCTAATTGATACATATGATGAGTAATGGATTCTGAGAACAACTACTAAAATATTTGGGTCGAATTAATTAATATTCTGGAGGGAGTTGGCACCAATTCCATAATCTAAACTGAATGAGATATTATATAGTGAAAGGAGTTTTATTGAATGTTGTTTTCTATTGAAAGGTTCATGTCAAGCCAATTGACTTTCTAGACTTTTGGGTGGTCATGATTTATTGCTAGATATCGTTCATGGTTCATTGAATATGGATTTATTAATTATGGAATTAATAAATCAATCCTAATTAGAATTAATAAGTCAAGTCTAATTATAAAGGATTATTAATCTTAAAGACGTTTGGATTAATTCATATTTCACTGCCAATAGAAAAGGGAACATAATGGGTCACACACAATAAAGGATAAAGTACTTGAGATGTTATTTGATAACATTATAGGGTCATTTGAGAAAAGAAGAAGTTATTGTAGTAGAATTAGAATTAGTTATAATTTGTGGGTCATATTGTAATTAAGAAAAATTACAATACTAATTAGAAATTAAGGAATCCTTATTCCTTAAGGTTTCTATTTTTCCAAACACGATGCATATATTTAGATATATATAGTGCCGTTTTTTTTCTATAAAAAGATAACCGAACTAAAAGGAAAAATTATTTTCCCATGTTTTTGTGTTCTACTTCTTCCACCTAAAACCCTAGCTGTCGGTGAGCATACTATCATATCGTTCATCGTGCAATTGAGTAATCCTTGTATGGATTATCATTGAAGACAATCCTATTCTTGAATGGTAGTGGCATGACATTGAACCATCAAGATAAGAAAACTTGATCATTGGTTGCTGGGTTTGCTGGATCACACCGTCAATGTAGACGAGATTTTTGAAACCTCATGCAGCAATGGTAAACTTCATGACCACTGCTATATTCCTATTTTAATCCACAGGCATGAGATCTTGGGATTGGAATTTTATTTTTTTGCTACATTAATCTAATTATGTATGACTAGTGTTCCTAACAGTGGTATCAGAGACTCCATGTTTGTGGTTTTTATGGGTTTTTATGCTATGAAAATTGTTTTGAGCATGCTTCCCTGAAATTGTTTCATGAACTTAGGCTTTGTTATGTGTTTTAACTACACAGATTATTGGGTGTTGAAAACCACTACATTTTTTGGTTTGTGAAAATTGTTTTCACAGTAGTTTTGGAATTTTTCTCATGTTGTTTATGGATACATGTCTGTAATGGTTATAGTAATGTGATGGTCCTAGAAAACTATGTTTTCCAAAAAAGTTTTCTGAAGAAGAAAAGGTTTCTGTTAATTAGTTTCTGCAAAGAAATTGTTCTTCATTTGATTGTTTCTATTTTCTAGTAAACAAAGTGTCTGTTTAGTAGTTAACAAAATGGTAGTGGAGAGCTTGTTTTCATTTGGCATTGAATAGAGGAGTTGTCTTCTGTAATCGTTAGAGAAGATGACTAGAAAAATCGGAAAAAAAAAAAGAGGTTTTTGCCCAAGCTGTGGGTGGCTTACTGGATGCTAGCCGTGGCTTAGGCACAAAAACTACCCAAGCCGTAGCTGGATTGCGTAGTAAAAGGCTAAAGTCCATGGCTGGCATACAAAATGCTAGGTGCACTTGTATTTTATATATAAAAAGAATTCCTTGTTTTTCTTTTAGGGTTATTCACGAAAGGCCCTCGATATTTCCCTTTTTCCATTAAGCACCAAAAATTTCCCAAAATTTTGGTTTTGGGACTAATAGAATTAAGTTTCAAAACTTGATTTCGGAAATCAATATATTTTCTAAAATATTAATTTTAGATTATATATTATTTAATTCCTAAAATATGATTTTAGCAATTAATATATTCTTTAAAATATTGATTTTAGAATTTATTCTATTTTTCCCAAATAATGATTTTGGAATTATTTGCTATGTTTAATTTTATTTTAAGCATAAATTAGCATGGTGGTTTGGTTATGGACTATAGACCCAATTAAATTCTTCATGTATTTTATCGCTTTGGCTTTGAATTAAATAGGGCTTGCATGTCCTTCCATCTCTAATTTTCTTTTGTAATTCCTTTTTGTTGGGTATAGCAAGCTCGTATCCTATATGGCGCAGCAGAAAATAAAACGAGATACTCTCTCAGGACCCATCTATGTGTGGAAAACAAGACATAATGATAATAAAGGTAATAGATTTTACCTTTGGGTGATCGTTCGAAGAACAAAAATTTTCTTCTTCAAGTCGAGGCGCGATCCAGCAGTCCTCTTGTGCAAACTTCACAAGAGTTGGACGTCTAACCACTATAATTATAGTGTGTGATTATCTCTAACAGTAATCCACACAGAGAAATACTTAAGCAATAAAGTTTCCTATCCTAGAAGAAAAAGAAGGCAACTAGAGTTGTTTTCATTTTCAGCAAAACGAGAGAGAAAGAGAGAACAAGATGATTATGGCTGTGTTTTTCATGTGTTGATCCCACTTCTAGGGTTTCGTGTAACTCATAATATATGCCACACGACAATTCCTTCCAAAACTGAGAATTCTAATCCTATTAGAATTCCCTAATTGTAATTGGAAACATCAAGTTCTCACAATTACAACTTGGATCACAAATTATAACAAATTATAATTTGTCCATAACAACTTCTCTTTCTCCTAATTAACCCCACTATGTTATCAAATACAATCTTGAGTATATAATCCTCTATTGTGTGTAACTTATTAGGTTTCCCAGTCAATTAGTAGCGAATATGAATTAATCCAAACGTCTTTGAAATTAATAATCCATAATTAATTAGAATTAATCCTATTAATTCTAATCAGGATTGATTTATTAACTCATCAATTAATAAACCTATATTCCCAGATCATGAGCGGTATCTAGCAACACATCATGACCACGCAAGAGTCTAGGAAGTCAAGTGCCTTGACATGAACCCTTCAATAACAAACTTCAGTGCAATTAACTCCTTTCACCATACAATATCTCATTCGATTTACAATACGGAATTAGTGCCAACTCCCTCCAGAATTAATTCTAGCCCGATTACAATAGTACTTGTACCAAGAACCAACTACTCTAGATGTGTATTAATTGGAATTGTTTCCAATACACAATTACCTTGGTCAAGGACTTTCCGAGTAATAATTCCTACAAGTGGCCGTGAGATATTCGCCCCTACTATTAGGAGTGGTGAATCCTTTATTGACCCTTTCAACTACTTTCGTTTACCTCACGATATACCCAATATCCATCCCATAGGCGGACGTCGATCGAGCACCAGAGATTGGAATCAAAGTACAATGCTTAGCAAATAAAGTACCTTGGAGATCTCAAGTCTAAGGATACTTGCACGTTTGCTATATTGAGATTATATCACTGGCATTGAATAGTTATCCATGTGATTATCTCAATGTTAGGTCATCCAATGAACTTGTCAAATTAACAAGCATCCATGTGTTAACTTTGAGTATCTCAACACTCATGATTATGAGAACTACCGCCTGATCAAATCAAGAAGTCTAACACACGCTAGTCTTAACACATTAATGATGTCCTGTCTTATTAATACTATGACTAGTGACTATTTAAGTACTAACACCATCTAGTGTAGTAGGAATCTCATATCATGATTTCCTTAACACAGTGTTGTACTAGGGACTTTATCGAACAGTTATATTACTTAAAGTAAACAAAAAGAAACTGTAAAATAAATAATGTCTTTTATTAAAATAAAATATGTCATATACAATGTATAATTGATTGCCTCTAGCGCACAACACTAACACTTTTCTCATCTAACTCCCTTCTAATGTAATTCAAGGTTTCTTTATTTAAGTTTTATGTAATTCGATTAACTAGGTTAGATAGGATTAAGGTTAGATAGAATTAAATTTATTACAAGTAAAAAAAAAAAGGTGATCAAGACCAAAAAGAGGATGGCAAGGCTTTCTTCCTAGATCACACATGAATACTTAGGATTGACCAAATTAATTTCTTTTGTGGCTCAAGGAAATTACTATAGTAAGGTCCATAACCAAACCACCTTATTATTTTGCGATGTATGAATATATTGATATTATGTATACAATATTTGAGACCACTAATAATCACAAATCCCTTAAATTAATATTAAACCTAATGCCTTCCATCAATATAGTAGGAACAAGAGTCCTTTTTTGGAGACCAGGTTGTTGGGCTAACCCAAGTCTACTTGATATTGAGAATGTTCAAGCTATGGAATTAAATTTCCTATTAATAGATTGGGCTTAACTAATTTCTTTATCCCGGTTTGGCTAACTTAAGTACAAAGAAAATTAGAGGCAAGGTTGTGTTAGCTTAAAGACTTTAAGATTAAAAGATGTTAATCACCCAGTGATCCGGTAATTACATTCAACGTAATTGGTCTTGGATACCTACCATTTAACTTCAGGTAGCTTGTTGGGCAAACCCAAGGTCATTCTTGGGGAATTAGGATACTGATCTATGAGGAAAGCTTCCAGTGGGCTTTCCCAAATCAATAGTGGGGGCTATTGGTTTAGGTAAAATAGTGGAATAATTATATTCTTAATTAAAGACCTAATTATTTGCATTACATGTGTATATACAGTTCGCTAATTTCTTTACCTTTACATCAAGGTCATCTGCATCATGCCAACCAACCTAAATTTACTTAGCATCTTGGAAAACAACAAACTTACCAAGTCAAACTTTTTGGACTGGTATAGAAACTTTAGAATTGTTCTCAAGTTGGAAAAGTTGCTCAACGTGCTAGATGCTCCAATTCTGCCACCACCAACTCAAGATGCTCATGGTAATGAGCATGATGTCCATAAAAAGCTTAAAGAGGACAGTAAAACAGCATCCTGTGTGATGTTGGCATCAATGACCCCTTAATTGTATAAACAACATGAGCATATAGATGCTTATTCGATCATTATACATCTTCAAGAGTTTTTTAATGCCTTAGCCAAAATAGGGAGATATAAGATCTCAAAATAACTGTTATCTTCTAAGATGGTAGAGGGTACTTTTGTGGCCACTTATAGGTTGAAGATGCAAGACTTAATTATGAAGTTGGGTCCCTTGGATTTGTAATGCACAATAAGTATTAACTTAATTCTGTAATCTTTGCTAAGTAATTTTTCACAATTTCTAATCAACTACCAAATAAACAAGATTGAGTCTAATATACCTGTGCTAGTCAATTTTCTCAAGACTGCAAAATCCTCCGTGAAGATGAAATCTAATGCAGTTATAATGGTAAAATTTTCTTCTTCTAAGAAAAATGTTCCTAAGAAGAAGAAGAAGGTTGCCACTAAGCCCAAAGATGGCATAAAGAAGAAGAAGGCAGCTGCCAAAGGCCCATATCTTTACTGTGGTAAGATGGGCCATTGGAGGCGCAACTGCAAAGCCTACTTAGAGACTGTCAAGAATAAGAAGGGGAAGGAGAAGCTTGCGAGTACTTCTACTTCTACTCCTAGTATGTTTAGGATTGAGATAAATATTATTTTTAGAAATATGATGTAGGTATTGGATATTGGATATAGATCTTATTTATGTAATAACTTGCAGGAACTAAAGGACGATTGGAGGCTTGAGAAGGGCGATGTGGATCTACGTGCTGCAAATGGAGATAAGGTTGCTACACTTACTGTGGGGACTTATGACCTACACTTGCCTTCTGGATTAGTTTTAGAACTTCAAAACTATTATTATGTGCCATTTTTATTGAAAGCATTATCCCAGTTGCTTGTTTAGGCTTATATGGATTCTGTTTAATTTTTATGAATAAATGTTCTTTTTCATTGAATGATATCCATTATGGTTTGCCAACTTTAGTTAATAATTTTTATGTTCTAGATATGGATAATCTAATTCTTAATATAAATAATAAGAAACTAAGGATAGATAACTCAATCTCATCTTTCTTATGGCACTGTCGTTTAGGCTATATAAATTAGAATCGCATTTCTAAGTTAGATAAGCTTGGTGACTTATGGTTATTTGATTATGAATCATATGGCATGTGTCAATCTTATTTTTTGGTAAAATGGCTAAAACACCTTTTTCTAGAAAAGGAAAAATGGCCAAGAGCTATTAGAACTCATACATACTAATGTATGTGGCCTAATGTCTATACAAGCAAGAACAGGGTACCACTATTACAAAATCTTTATTGACGATTATTCACAATATGGGTATTTGTATTTAACGAAATACAAATCTAAGACCTTTGACAAGTTCACAGACTTCAAGAATAAAGTAAAGAAACAACTTGGCAAAAATATTAAGACTCTATGTTCCAATTCAGGAAGATAATACTTAAGCCAAGAGTTTCAAGGTTATCTTAGAGATACTGGGATGTTATCTCAATGGATTCCGCCATATACACCTCCACATAACGGTATATCTGAGAGAAGGAATCGAATCCTTCCAAATATGGTACGGAGCATGATGCCTCTAGCAGACTTACCAAAATTACTTTGGGGATACACACTAGATACTTCTATTTATATTTTAAATAGAGTTCTATAAAAAATGGTTGATACTACCCTATTTGAGTTATTCTTCGGTAAGAGACCAAACTTATATCACTTGAGAATATGTGGTTGCTCTGCTTTTGTCAAAAGGCTATAGTTAGACAAAATTGAGAGTAAGTCTAACAGGTATTTATTATTTGGATGTTCAAAAGAGTCATTCGAATATTACTTCTACCTCCCTTTTGAAAATAAAGTTTCTTTTAGTAGGAGCACATGCTCAAAGGAGACAGTAAGAGTAAAATTAATCTTAGTGAAGTTCAAGAAAAACAAAAAAATACAAATCAACCATATGATCCCATATCTATTAAGATAATAGATGAAACTTCGTCTATACAAGAACCTCGCAAGTCAAGTAGGATATATGTGTCATCTGAGAGATATGAATTTTTCATAAGTGATCGAAATGACGTATTGCTCATAGATGAAGATAGGCATACTAATTACAAGGATGTTTTGAATTGTTCAAAATCTAACGAATGGCTTGAAGCTATGAAGTCAAAAATGGATTCCCTATACGACAACTAAGTATGGACTTTGGTTGATCCACCCAATGGAATCAAACCTATTAGATGCAAGTGGGTTTTCAAGAAGAAAACTAACATAGATAGTAATGTTGTTACCTATAAAGTACGACTGGTTGCCAAGGGTTATCATCAATAGCATTATATTGACTACAAAAACCTTCTCACAGTTGCTATGCTAATATCCATAAGAATACTCCTAGCACTTGCCATTTATTATGACTATGAGGTTTGGCAAATGGATATGAAAATAGCTTTCTTTAACGAAAACCTAACACAGAAAGTGTATATGACACAACCTGAGGGTTTCACATCCAATGAGAGTATAAAAGTATGCAAGCTACAAAGGTCCATTTATGGACTTGTGCAAACTTCTAAGAGTTGGAACATCCGCTTTTGATGAAAAAATTAAAAAGTTTGGTTTTATTCAAAACATGGATGAACCATCTGTTTAAACGAAGGTTTATGGAAGTGCATTCATTTTCTTGTTACTTTATGTAGATGACATATTGCTAATAGAAAACAATGTACCTATCCTTCAATCGGTAAAGATTTGGTTGTCCTAGAAATTCTCTATGAAAGACCTTAGAGAAGCAACCTATATTCTTGAAATAAGGATCTATAGAGATAGATCAAAAAGATTGCTAGGCCTTTCACAATCTATATACATAGGTAAAGTGCTACAAAGATTCAGCATAGATCAATCCAAAATGGGATTCTTACCCATATCTCATTGCGTAAGCCTTTCAAAGTCGATGCCTCCAAAGACACAAGTTGAAAGGGATCACATTAGTAGGATTTCATATGTCTCAGCAATTGGATCCATCATGTATACTATGATATATACTAGGCCTAATGTAGCCTGTGTTCTCAGTTTGATAAGCAGATAACAATATAACCCTGGTAAGGGTTATTAAAGGACTAAGGATGAATTCTTAGTTTATAGATGAGGCGATTTGAAAATAAACAAATATACTGAATCCAGTTTTCAATCTGATAAAGATGATTTCAAATCATAATCTGGTTACATATTTAAGTTGTATGCAAGGATAACAAGTTGCAAAAATTCCATATAAGATACTATTGCCGACTTAACGATTGAAGCTGAGTACGTAGCTACTTCTGAAGTAGCTAAGAAAGCAATTTAGATCAAGAAGTTCGTGATAGAGCTTGGAGTGGTTCCTAGCATTGCTAAACCAATATCTCTATATTGTGACAACAATAGAGCTATTGCACAAGCAAAGGAGCTAAGGGCTTACCAACAATCCAAGCATGTATTCAGGCATTTATATTTGATTGGGGAAATCATAGATAGACAAGATATAAAAATAAAGAAAGTTCCCACTGCTGAGAACATACCTGACCTACTTACTAAAGCACTATCCCAAAAGAAATATGGTAGACATGTTGAGTCATTTGGTATTAGATACATGAATGATTGGTTGTAGTGCAAATGGGAGTTTGTTAGCATTATGTCCTAGAGGTAATCATATGCATTTTATATATTGTACAATTATTTAATAATACAAGGCACTCTTTATCTTTCAATTTTTTTATTTATACTTCGTGTTAATATATAACTGTTAGATAAAGCCCCGATTGAAACAGCATATTAAGAAAATCATGATGAAGATCATGATGTAAAATTCCTACTACACTAGATAGTGTTCATACTTAAATTATCCCTAGGCATAGTATTAATGAGATAGGATATCATTAATGCATTAAGACTAGCACATGTTATACTTCATTATTTGATCTAGTAGTGGTTCTCACATTCGTGAGTATTGTGATACTCACAATTAACATGTGAATGCTTGTTACTAGAATAAGTACGTTGGATGACCTAGCTATGACATGATCACATGGACAACTATTTGGTGCCAGTGATAGAATCTCATCATAGCAAATGTGCAAGTATCCTTAAACTTGAAATCTCTACCGTACTTTGTTTGCTAAGCATTGTTCTTTGATTCTAATCTTAAGATTCTTGACAAAACTGCCAATGAGATGGCTATTGGTACAACATGAGGTAAACAAAAGTAGTTGAGATGATGAATAAAGGATTCACCACTTCTAATAGTATGGATGAATATCTCACAACCACTTATAAGAATCACTATTCGAGAGGTCCTTGGCCAAGGGCACTGTATATTGGAAATATTCCCAATTGATATACATGATGAGTAATGAATTTTTAGAACATGTACTAAAATATTTGGGCCAAAATTAAATAATATTTTGAAAGGTGTTGGCACTGAATCTATAATTCAAACTGAATGGGATAATGTATAGTAAAAGGTGTTTATTGTACTGTTGTTTGCTATTGAAAGGTTCATGTCAAGTCACTTGAGTTTCTAGACTTTTAGGTAGCCACGATGTATTGCTAGATACCGCTCATGATCTGTTAAATATAGATTTATCACTTAGAAAATTAATAAATCAATCACAATTAGAATTAATAAGTCAATTTTAATTATTAAGGATTATTAATCTTAAAGATGTTTGGATTAATTCATATTTCGCTACCAAAAGACCAGAAACCGGATGGGTCACAAACAGTAAAGGATAAAGTACACGAGATGTTATTTGATAACATTACAGAGTTATTTGAAAAAAAAAGAAAAAAGAAATTCTTGTGGTTGAATTATAAATAGTTATAATTCATATTGTATATATAAAAAATTACAATATTGATTAGACATTAAGGAATCATTATTCCTTAAGGTTTCTGGTTTTCCAAATACAATGCATATATTTTGATATATGTAGTGCCATTTTTTTGTGTGAAAAAGATAACCGAACTAAAAGGAAAATTTATTTTCCTGTGTTTTTGTGTTCTACTTCTTCGTCTCAAAATGCTAGCCGCCAGTGAATATACTAGCATCTCATTCACGGTGCAATTGAGTATTCCTTGTGTAGAATATCATCAGAGATAATCCTATTCTTAGATTGTAGAAGCACACCATTGAACCATCAAGATAAGAGAACTTTATCGTTGGTCACTGTGTTTGCTGAATCGTACCATAAACGTAGACGAGATTTTAGAAACCTCTTGCATCAAAGGTAAAATTCGTGACCATTGCCATATTCATGTTTTAATTTATAGGTATGAGAACTTGGGATTGGAATTCGATTTTTCCACTGCATTAATATGATTATACATGACTAGAGTTCCTAACAAATATCTCACATTAATACCAAATTAGAAAAACTAAATAGGTAAATATATAATATATACATGCATACAATTGAGACAATATAGTAATGATTAACATGTATCTACCAATTTACATAGTCACATGGCTAAATCAATGAACTCCAAGCTTTAGTGATATTGTTCACTGGCAACAATGCCAAAAAAAATTGATGCATTAAATTTGGGTATATAAAAATCATGCAATTCTGTATCCATTCCCAATCACGTTTAACTAAAACATTAATTCCAAATTACACATATGAGTAGGTGCACTCATCATTAACCATAGTATAAAGAATTAACGAGTATCGATCCTCAAGAAATAAGTACACACTAATTATTTTTCATTCAATGTTTAACCTACCAATTACAGTGATAAAAAGTAAAAATAAAAATAAAGATAAAGATAAAATATATACACAACTCCTGAAGAGAAAAATATGTAATTAAATTGTTATTTTGAAAACATGATAGTAAATCATCAACAATTCTTACAATTAATTACTTTCCTTGGTCTCATGAAGGAGTTAATGTAGAATCCACTCTGTCGAGAGTTATGGTTTCACTATCTCTTAGTCAATTTTAATGGACATGTAATATCCCATATTTTAGTCATTGATTGGCCAATACTTGTGAAAGGATGAGAATTTCTATCAATAGCCAGAACAAAAGATGATCGGCATAATAAGACGAATATTTTGGTATAATAATATCTTGTTAGGACCTGGATGTAATTATTAGATATTTCTACCCGTACCCTTAATCTTTGAAAGACTACTATTATTAATAAAATAAAAATTGAGGGTACATTAAGAAGATAAATTGATCAATGTGATGAAATGCATGTTTTGGTGTGAATTATGCTATTTGAGTTACCAGGGGCATTTTTGTCATTTTGATCGCATTCGCGACTTTGACTGCAAATTAGACCAAATAGATGAGGAATTGAAGAATTTAAGTATTGTCAATGGATTCAGTAGAATTTTTGGAGTTCAATTGGGGAATAAAATTTTTTTCCATTCCGGAACTGATTTTGGCCATTTATGAGAAAAATTAGAAATGCGGGTAAAACTTAGACATTTGGTGCTATGTGATTGGTGTATAGGGACATGTGTCTTATTATTAGAGGTTGTATGAGATTTCATACAAGATAAATCTTATTAAATAAGTTTTACAAAATAAAAAAAATTAGTGGACAAATGAAATTGCAACACGTGGCGGATAGCCCACAATTTGTGACCGAATGGTCACCAATTTGGACTAAGAATGCCAGTTAAGGAGCTGAAAAATAGCTAGATTTCTTGCATAAGGATTAGGGAAAGAAGAGAGAAAGAAAATGAAAGAAAAGCTAGAGAAAAATAGGAAGAAAAAAAAAAAGAGAGAAAGAAAGATATGTGTGTGTTTTTGGTGTGTTCTTAGAGCAAAATCAAGCCAAGAGATCCCACATACAAGGTAAAAGTCTATGCTTCAAGAACTAAAGTCATAGATCTCATTACGGTAATTATATTGATGTGAATTTTAACATAAAAACATTATTTTCATGTCTTAATTTTGGATCAAATCTAGGGTTTGTGAACTTTTGAGTATGAACTTTGTATATGTTTATATAAGTGCCAGCTGCCTAAGCATTTTTGAATGATATTTTGTGTGAAGAAGAATTGAATAATTATGGTGGCTTGAATAGTTGTTTCCGGTTGAGGAGAAGATGACTAAAGTCGAGTAAAAATTGAATTTACTTGGTTAGAAAAAGGGATTCTATGAGCCTTTGATTAGTAAAGATGAATTTAGGTTGAATAAGTGTAATTCTTGTGAGCTATTGGAATATGGAAATCACAGATTTAAAGATGATTTGAAGGAAAATTGAATGAAGTAATGGTTCGAAGATGTTAAAGACTAAAGAAGAACTAAGGAAAGCAGAAATAGTGGAATTAAGGTAAAATTACTGGGGCTGTTTTTGCCCTGTATTGTGTTACGGGAACCAAAACTCTGAAAAAGGCCAAATTGGCCAAATTGGAGTTGTGGATTTAAAGTTATATGCAAAAAAAAAAAAAAAAAAATCATTTGTCAAGCAGTGAAATTACAAAAAAATGAGTCTGGAAATGGATGAACTTAAGGATGATTAATTGTGTGTTTTTGGATGAAATAAATGGGAAATATGAAGTGAATCCCTCATATATGAAGGGATAAAGGATGTGGGAAAAGGAAATCGAATGAATTGATCAAATGACGTGAATGAAAGTTGAACATTTTCCTTAACTGTCAGCTAACCGTTGGCCCCACCGGCTAAACATCGGTTGGATATTGGCTACCTATCGGGCACGTCGGCTAGACACTGGCTACCTGTCGGGGCATGTCAACTAACCATCACCTATTTTTTAGCCGAACACGATTTGACCCAAAAACAATGTTCAGTGTAGGTTTGTCAGTAAAAAGCCAACATCACTTTGAAAATGGTGGAAACAGTGGTTGAACAACCGTAAACAGAAAGAGTTTAGTTAGGACACGAGGTGAGTCCTTTTGATTTCTAAAACCTTTTGAAAGCTAGTGTGCTTCACTTTTCGATAAAATGCTATGCTTTATAACATTTTGGAAATCCCTGAATATGTCTAAGGTTTATCTGAGCAAGAATTATTTTATGCCATTTTGGGCTTAATTGAATATCCTAACTGGCTTGGAAACCTTATTAGATGATTAAAATATGAATTTTGTGAATTTAGTCCTTTTTGAATTAAATATTTGGAATTTTGAGAAAAAGGTAAATTTTGAAATCAGATATTCATAAATTGACTAGATTGCACTTATTGGAACATTTTATGGAAATATGTTTGGAAATTTTGAATTTAATCCTCTTTTGGGATTAGAATTTAGGATTTCTTGAAATAAGTTCCGTTTGGAATTGGGTATTTGGAAGCTAATCTAAATGTCATTATCAGAATGTTTATGAAAACTTTTGGAATCAAGTATACGGTAAATGATCAAAATACCCTTATTGGAACTTTTATGAATACTCTTCAAATCGAGTAAAGATAAAATGACCTGAATACCCTCAGAAAGTCTTTTGGAATCGAGTACAGGTAATGACCTGAATATCCTTGGAAATGATTTTTTTTAATCGAGTACGGGAAAAATGACCTGGATACCACTGGAAAAATGTTTTGATGTGTGAACAGAACTCTTTATCTTGTTTCAACTATTTTGAAAATGATTTCTCGTGATCAACTTTTGAAAAACGACTTTTGATCCCTGAAATTATTTTATTGGCCTAGTGTGCCATGGAATAAATTGTTTGGCTCTGTGAAGCCAATGTGAATGATGATCTGACTTGCGAGTCAGTGGGATCAAATTCTGAAATTTTTTATTTTGCCCAAAAAATTTTTGCTTTGAAAATCATGTAGGATCAAATAACGCTCAGGCCTGATCAATCTGAAGGGGATGGTATCGATAATGTTGAGTACTCTACATGGATTCTGATCTTTGTACTAGCCTATGTTCGAATTAGATGGCCTTAGTAACTTGGACAAGTTCTAGGGATTGTTTCACTACGAACAGGGTGACAGGACATTGAGATGAGTCGTATAGTGAGTAAGTTGGCATTGATACTGGTGAGTAAGCTGGGAATTGTTACTGGTGAGTAAGGTTGGCATTGATCCTAGTGAGTAAGGTTGGCATTGATACTAGCGAGTAAGGTTGGTATTAGGATCCCCGACTTACGGTGAGTAAGGTTGGTATTAGGATCCCTTGGCTTATAGTGGTACGAAAAACATTCTGAATCACTCAGTATTGTGCTTGTTTGGACTTACCCTTCCCACAATGAACAGTTGAGTACTATAGGCTTGTGTTCTAAGTATAATAAGATTATGATGTTGAAGATAAAGCCTTGGGGGCTTTACACGCGGACCGACCTTCTGTTAGAGAAGTGCCTGTGATTTGAAAATTGGGGTAATGTTTTAACATTGAAACACTGTTTTCCAAAAATGATTGAGTTCTGAATAAACACTTCTTTAATGAGTTTTGGAATTGTTTATAGTTTGAAAATGTATGAAAAATGAAATGCTTTCATCATAAAAGTTTTATGTACTTTGTTCTTTCATAAAGCACTAGCACACACAGGACTCATTGGGTGATTTTTCACTTACTTGTGTCTTTTATCTTTCTCTTTTGTAGGATCTGGAATTTAATAGACCTACGGATAGAAGGACGACACCACAGTGACAGCAGTTTAGGTCCAAATGTTTTTCTTTTGATAATGTGCCTTATTACTGATGTGAAATGGAAATTTTTAGGTAATGAGATTTCTTGTTATGTGTATGTGTGACCATCAGTATGGGATATTATATGGATCTAGATATTGTATACTCTGTTGTTTTCATTATAAAGACCCTTTGTCTGGGGAACTAGATGGGGCGACACTCAGTATTAATATGATTCCACTGTTTCACTTTTTCATGGAATGCTATGTTTTATAACATTTTGGAAATTCCTGAATACGTTTATGGTTTATCTAAGCAAGAATTATGCCATTTTGGGCTCGATTGAACATCATAGTTGGCTTGGAAACCTTGTTGGATGATTAGAGTATGAATTTTGTGAATTTAGTCTTCTTTGGATTAAATATTTGGGATTTTTGAAAAATGGTAAATTTTGAAATCGGGTATTCATAAATTGACTGGAATGCCCTTATTGGAACATTTTATGGAAATATGTTTGGAAACATTAAATTTAATCATTTTTTGGGATTAGAATTCTGGATTTTTGAAATGAGTTCCGTTTGGAATTGGGTATTTGAAAAATGATCGAAATGACCGTATCAAAATGTTTATAAAAACTTTTGGAATCGGGTATACCATAAAGGACCGAAATACCCTTATTGGAACTTATATAAGTACTCTTCAAATTGGGTAAGGCTAAAATTATCCGAATACCCTCAGAAAGTCTTTTGGAATTGTATATGGGTAAAACGACCTGAATACCCTTGGAAACGACTTTTGTGATCGAGTATGGAAAAAATAACCCAGATACCCTTGGAAACATGTTTTGATGTGTGAACAGAACTCTTTATCTTATTTCAATGATTTTGAAAATGTTTTCTCGATGAAATCGACTTTTAGAAAATGACATCTAATACAAGAAATTAGTTTATTGGGCTGGTGTGCCCTGGAATAAATTGATTGGCTCTGCGAAGCCTATGTGAATGATGATCTGGCTTGCGAGTCAGTGGGATCAAATTCTGAAAAATGTTATTTTCCCCAAAAATGATTGTTTTGAAAATCCTGTAGGATAAAAAAAACCCTCTAGCCTAATCAGTTTGAAAGGGTTGGTATTAGTAATGTTGAGGACTCAACAAGGACTCAGATCTTTGTACTAGCCTACGTTAAAGTTTGATGGCCCTAGTAACTTAGCCTAGTTCTAAGCATTGTCTTACTCCAAACGGGGTGACAAGACATTGAGATGAGTCATACGATGAGTAAGGTTGGCATTGATACTGTTGAGGAAGGTTGGCATTGATACGGATGAGTAAGGTTGGCATTGATACTAGTGAGTAAGGTTGGTATTAGGATCCCTGAGCTTACGGTGGTACTGAATTAGTCGGTATTGTGCATGTTTGCACTTACCCTTCCGACAATACACAATTGAGTACTACAGGCTTGTGTCCTAAGTACAATAAGACTGTGATGTCGAAGGAGAAGCCTTGTGGGCTTTGCACATAGGCCGACCTTCTGTTAGAGAAATGCTTGTGATTTGAAAATCAAGGTAATGTTTTGAAAGTGAAACACTATTTTTCAAAAATGATTGAGTTTTGAATAAACTATTCTTTAAAGAGTTTTAAAATTGTTTCCAATTTGAAAATGTATGAAAAATGAAATGCTTTCTCCACAAAAGTTTTATGTACTCTGTTCTTTCATAAAGCACTAGCATACGCAAGACTCACTGGGTAATTTTTTACTTACACGTGTCTTTTATATTACGCTTTTGTAGGATCTGGAATTAAGTAGACCTATGGATAGAAGGACGATACCATAATAAAAGTAGATTAGGTCCGAATGTTTTCCTTTTGATAATGTGCCTTATTACTGATGTGAAATGGAATTTTTCACACAATGGGATTTCCTATTATGTGTATGTATGTGACCATCAGTAAAGGATAATATTTGGATCTAGACCTTGTATACTCTATTATTTTCGTTATCAAGACCCCTTGTCTGGGAAATTAGATGGGGCAACACCTGGTATTAATATGCTCCCGTTGTTATCTTTAGTATGGGTGTTACAATTGGTATCAAAGCCTAGTTTTATAGAACTGTGGTATCGCCATAAGGATTGATAAAACTTTTTCATTGTGGAGGTATGATGGATAGGAGTGATAAGGGCTGGCGCCTAATGGATAAGTGTAACAATGATAGGAAGACTAGGATGATCTACCGAGCTGGTGTGTCGGGATATTTTATCTTGACAGGACCTGACTCGGGTTGCAGTCATACACCCTGTCTCACCAAGGGCTCATTTGACCTGACAATACCTACCATTACTCTGTTTGTGCAAGATCTTAGCCTGTAGAGGACACTTATTCCCGAGAGGACATCGTCGCCACACAGTCTTATAGAGAAGGTAGGTGGCGATCCTGATAAGGTTGATGGCGATATTGAACCATGCCATCAAGGTGATGAAAAAGAGGACAGCGTTCCCAATGGCCTGGTGTTGTCTATGCTAATGAGAAGGTGTTTGGTAGGGATGTACTAAGAGTACTTGAGGAGAAGATGCCGGGTTAAGAGACTGCAGGGGTTGTAGAGAATCAGGAGGTACCCGAGGTGGAGGTACCTGTAGTTGAGGAGTACACAAATGTGTAAAAGGAAGGATTGAGAGAAGTATTGATGCAGGAGAGAAATGTGATAGCTTGTATCTCTAGGAAATGGAAACAACATGAGGAGAATTACATTACACATGATTTGGAGTTAGTTGCTATTATGCTTGCCCTTAAGGAATGAAGACATTATTTGTGTGGGGCTGAGTTAGAAATCTTCACTAACCACAAAAGTTTGAAGTATGTTTTCACTCAAAAAGATTTGAACATAAGGCAAAGTTGATGGATCGAATTTTTGGAAGGATTTCAATATCTAATTAAATATCATCCTAGAAAAAGTAAACATAGTAGTAATGCCCTTAGTAGGAAGGTGAATTTATCAACTCTTCAGGCGTTACAAATTCCAAAATTAGAAGTATTTGCAGTAGATGGAGAAATAAGGATAAATAATACTTCCATTTAACCTGCCTTCCTACAATAGTTGAAAATAGAGCAAGATAAAGATGAAGAGTGAAAAGTTAGAGTAGAAGGAGGCGAATACAAGAGGGGATGAGTTTGGAAAGGACAATGATAGGATTAATTGCTATCGGGGTCGGTATTGTATTCTGAAAGAATCTGCGATTAGATAAGTTATTTTAATGGGGGAACCTTAGAGAAAGTATACTGTCCTTCCAGGAGCCGAAAAGATGTATCAGAACCTAAAATGGCATTATTGTTGGATTGGTATGAAGAAGGACAATTTAGACCTTACAAGTCAATGTTTAATTTGTCAGTAAAGGAATGCCAATCAACAATGGCCTGGGGGGTTACAACCATTATCTACTCCACCATGGAAATGGGATTAAATTATTATAGACCTCATTATAGGATTACCTATGATGGTAGAACGACGATATGCTATTTAAGTGATAATGGATCGGCTAAGTCTACTCATTTCATTCCTATTAATTAACGAATTCCCTATAGAAGTTAAGTGAAATCTATATGGAGGAAGTAATTGATTGCATAAGTATCCTCTAGTATTGTGTCAGATCGAGATCCTAGATTTACCTCAAAGTTTTGGACTAAGCTGCAACTGAGGTATGGGACCACAATAAAGTTCAGCATAGCAGCGCACCTATACACGGATGGATAGACAGAACGAGTGAATGGAATTTTGGAAGACAAGTTCTGGGCTTGCATTTTGAATTTTGGAGTTAAGTTGATTTAGCGTATGTAGAATTCTTATACAATAACAGTTATCAATCAACAATTGGAATGGTCCTATTTGAAGCTCTATATGGAAGGAAATGAAATCCAAAATAAAGAATAGATGAATAGGACGCTTTGGGTCTTGAAAAAGTTTGGCATGCTGTGGAGATCATTAACGTCAAGTTGGAGGCAGTTCAAAGTAGACAAAAAAGTCATATGGATCAACATAGGAGAGATTTGGAATTTGTAGAATGAGATCGTGTATTCTTGAAGTTGACTCCGTAGTGACAATTTGGAATCTAAAGACAAGAAAAGAAATTGGCATTCAGGTACGTTGGGCCATTCCCTATTGTCGAGAGGATTGGGAAGCTGACCTATCGATTGGAGTTACCAGTAGAGTTTCAAAGTATTTCCGATGTGTTCCATGTTGCCTAACTTTAGAAATATGTAACTAATCCCGCACACATTTTGAATAAAGAACTTGATGAGATAACTCTAAGCTTAAAGTATGAAGAAAAGCCTATTAGGATCTTAGAGTATACTGAAAAGAGGGTGTCGAATAAAGAAAATTTCACTTATAAAAGTGTTATGGAATCATCATCCAGTGCAAGATGCAACTTAGGAAACGGAAGCAAAGATATTGAAGAAGTATCCATAATTATTCCAGGTTTAAATCAATTTCGAGGACGAAATTTTTTGTAAGGAGTGGAGACTGTAATATCCCATATTTTAATCATCTATTGGTCAATACTCGTGATAGGATGAGAATTTCTATCAATGGCCAGAACAAAATATGATCGGTATAATCAGACAAATATTTTGGTATAATAATATCTTGTTAGGACTTGGATGTAATTATTGGATTTGTTCTACCCATACCCTAAGTCTTTGGAAGGTTACTATTATTAATAAAATAATAACTTAAGGGTACACTGAGAAGAGAAATTGATCATTGCGATGAAACGTCCATTTTGGTGTGAATTATGCTATCCGAGTTATTGGGGGCATTTTCGTCATTTTGATCACATCTACAACTTTGACCACAAATTTGACCAAATAGAGGAGGAATTGAAGAATTTAAGTATTGCCAATGGATTTAATATAATTTTTGGAGTTGAATGGTGGAATAAAATATTTTTCCATTCCAGACCCAATTTTGGCCATTTCAGAGAAAAATTAGAAATGCAGTTAAAACTTGAATGTGTGGCACTATGTGATTGGTGGATAGGGACATGTGTTACATTATGCGATGTTGTATGAGATTTCATACAAGATAAAGCTTATTAAATAAGTTTAACAAAATAAAAAAATAGTGGACAAATAAAATTGCGACACGTGGCGGATAGCCCACAATTTGTGACCAAATGGTCACCAATTTGGACCAAGAATGGTGGTTAAGGAGATGGAAAAACTGCCAGATTTCATGCATAAGAAGTATGGAAAGAAGAGAGAAACAAAAAGAAAGAAAAGCTAGAGAAAAATATGGAGAAAAATGAAAAAAGAGAGAGAATGAATGATGTGTGTATGTTCTTGGTGTTCATGGAGAAAAACCAAGCCAAGTGATCCCACATACAAGGTAAAAGTCTATGCATCAAGAATTAAAGTCATACAGCTCATTATGGTGATTATATTGATGTGAATTTTAACATGAAAACATGATTTTCATGTCTTGATTTTGGATAAAAGCTAGGGTTTGTGAACTTTTGAGTATGAACCTTGTATATGCTTATATAAGTGCCAGCTGCCTAAGGGTTTTTCAATGATGTTTTGGTATGAAGAAGAACTGAATAATTATGGTGGCTTAAAGAGTTGTTTATGGTTGAGGAGATGATGATCAAAGTAGAGTAAAAATGGAATTTACTTGGTTTGAAAAATGGATTATACTAGCCTTTGATTAGAAAAGATGAATTTGTGTTGAATAAGTGTGATTCTTGTGAGCTATTGGAATATGGAAATCACAGATTTAATGATGATCTGAAGGAAAATTGAATGAATTAATGGTTCCAAGATGTTAAAGACTAAAGAAGAACAAATGAAAGCATGAATAGTGGAATCGAGGTAAAACTATTAGGGCTAT
Source organism: Voacanga thouarsii (assembly GCA_026120185.1). NCBI lineage: Eukaryota > Viridiplantae > Streptophyta > Magnoliopsida > Gentianales > Apocynaceae > Voacanga > Voacanga thouarsii. Next base: position 2,635,644 of record JANUWF010001161.1, read on the forward strand.
TTTTGCCCTGTATTGTTGTACAGGAACAGAACTCTAAAAAATTATAATATATATTAAATTTAAGAGTCTTACGGTTGTTTTGGTATATCATAGAGCTATATCAGAGTTGTGGATTGAAAGTTATGTGCAAAACAAAATCATGTATCCAGCAGTGAAATTCCAAAAAAAATGAGTCTGAAAATGGATGAACTTAAGGTTGATTAATTGTGTGATTTTGGATGAAATAAATGGGAAATATGAAGTTACTCCCTTGTATATGAAGGGTTAAAGGATGTGGGAAAGGAAAATTGAAAGAATTGATCAAATGACAAAACAACGACGTGAACGAAAGTTGAACGTTTTTCTTAACTGTCGACTAATCGTCGGTCCCGTCGGCTTAACGTCGGTGAACCATTGGGCACATCGGTTGGACGTCAGGGTGATGCTGGCTACCCATTGGGCACGTCAATCAGACGTTGGCTATTTTTCTACCGAATAAAATTTGACCCAAAAATAATGTTTTGTGTAGGTTTGTCAGTAAACAACCAATGGAACGTTGAAAACTATGGAAACGATGGTTAAACGGCCGTAAACGGAAAGAGTTTAGTTAGGATACAAGGAGAGTCTCTTTGATTTCTAAAACCTTTTGAAAGCTAGTGTGCTTCACTTTTCCATGGAATGCTATGCTTTATAACATTTTGGAAATCCCTGAAAATGTTAAAGGTTTATCTAAGAAAGAATTATTTTATGCCAATTTGGGCTCAATTGAACATCATAATTGGCTTGGAAACCTTACTGGATGATTAAATCAAGAATTTTGTGAATTTAGTCCTTTCTGGATTAAATATTTGGGATTTTTAAAAAATGGTAAACTTTGGAATCAAATATTCATAAATTAACTGGAATGCCCTTATTAAAACATTTTACGGAAATATGTTTGGAAACATTGAATTTAATACTCTTTTGATATTAGAATTCTGGATTTTCTTGAAATGAGTTCTATTTGGAATCAAGTATTTGGAAAATGATCCTAATGTTCTTGTCAGAATGTTTATGAAAACTTTTAGAATCGTGTATAAGGTAAATGACTGAAATACCCTCATTAGAACTTTTATGAATACTCTTCAAATTGGGTAAGGGAAAAATAACGCGAATTCCCTCGGAAAGTCTTTTGGAATTGGGTATGGGTAAAATGACCTGAATACCATCAGAAAGTGATCGAGTACGGGGAAAATAACCTGGATACCCTTGGAAACATGTTTTGATATGTGAACATAACTCTTTATCCTGTTTCAACAATTTTGAAAATAATTTCCCGTAATGAGGTCCACTTTTGGAAAATGACTTTTGATCCCTGAAATTGTTTTATTGACCGGGTGTGCCATGGAATAAATTGATTAGCTCTATAAAGCCTATGTAAATGATGATTTGACTTGCGAGTCAGAGGGATCAAATTCTGAAAAATGTTATTTTGCCCTAAAAATGTTTGTTTTGAAAATCCTACGAGATCAAATAACCCTCTGCCCTGATTAGTCAAAAGGGGTTGGTATTGGTAACGTTGAGTACTCAACAAGGATTCTAATATTTATACTAACCTATGTTAGAGTTAGACGGCCCTAGTAACCTGGTCTAGTTCTAGGGATTATCTCACTCTGAACAGGGTGATAGGACAATGAGATGAGTTGTATGGTGAGTAAGGTTGGCATTGATACTGGTCAGTAAGGTTGGCATTGATACTGGTGAGTAAGGTTGGCCTTGACACTGTCGAGTAAGGTTGGTATTAGAATCCCCAACTTATGGTGAGTAAGGTTGGTATTGGGATCCCCGGGCTTACGATGGTACGAAAAAAATTTTGAATCACTCGATATTGTGCTTGTTTGCACTTACCCTTCCAACAATGCACAGTTGAGTACTATAGGCTTATATCCTAAGTATAATAAGATTGTGATGTTGAAGGTGAAGCCTTGTGAGCTTTGCACGTGGACCGACCATTTGTTAGAGAAGTGCCTGTGATTTGAAAATCAGGGCAATATTTTGAAATTGAAACACTATTTTCCAAAAATGATTGAGTTTTGAATAAACTCTTCTTTAAAAAGTTTTGGAATTGTTTCTAGTTTAAACTGTATGGAAAATGAAATGCTTTCTCCATAAAAGTTTTATGTACTCTGTTCTTTCATAAAGCACTAGAACACACAGGACTCGCTGGGTGATTTTTCACTCGTACGTGTCTTTTATATTACCCTTTTGTAGGATCTGGAATTGAACAGACCTACGGAGAGAAGGACGATACCACAGTGATAGCACTTTAGGTCCTTCCCTTTTGATAATGTGATGTGAAATGGAAATTTTCACGTAATGAGATTTCTTGTTATGTGTGTGTATGTGACCATTAGTATGGGATATTGTATGGATCTGAATTTTGTATACTCTTTTGTTTTCGTTATAGAGACCCTTTGTTTGGAAAATTGGACAGGTTGACACCCATTATTAATATGCTTCTGTTGTTATCTTTAGTAGAGGTGTTACAGGACATCTTTGTCTCACTAAAACAAAAAAAAAAATGCATAAAACATAAATCCTTGATAATTATCCCTATCTATAGGTGGCAATGGCATGAATCATTAATTCCCCTATTTGTAGGTGAAATCAACAACTTTTGATTACTTTATCTCAAAAATAACACCTCTCTCTCTCTCTCTCTCTCTCTCTCTCTCTCTCTCTCTCTCTCTCTCTCTCTCTCTCTCTCTCTCGTTAGTTATGAAAATAAATCAAAAATCGAGCAACAAAGACTATCTCCTAACCTCTTTCTCAAGTTAATTAGAAGAATGGTCCAGTCTTATCAACTCACCTTTAAAAACAAGTAATCAAATACCAAGAAGAATAATTAATTGCATGAAATACTAAATTAATTCATTAATACAAATCCAAAAATAATATCCAACTATAATTAAATCATTAATCTCATCATTGCTCAAATAAAACGAAAACAAAGGTCTTAAAAAAGAACTCCTAGACAAGCCCTCTTATTCCTTCTTTAAGATCCTACTTGAAACAATGCTCCTTTGAGTGATGAATTCTTCAATGAGTGATTCTAGCTTTTGTTTCTTGTTCTTGGTTAAATAAGCCCTTTGGTTGCTAAAAATGTTCTCCAAAAGTCCTGGGCCGAGCACAAGTTGGAAACAAGTGAACCTCTTAGGCAATTCCCAATTTAATTTGAGAAAGAACTTTGAATAGCCATAACAGAGTAGGGCTAGCACTGGGTCACTTCGTCTGGACCAGTATAGGTCCAGCTCTGGAATCTCCCAGATTTTGCGCTATTTTCCTCTATTTTTTCCAGAATAGAACCACGACCAGGTTAAATACTTTGGGTAGACGGCGAGTTAGTTCTGGAAATATATAATTTTGCTCTAAATCTTCCAATTTCTATACAACATTACCAAAAACACTTTCTACAAGAAAAATATCAAATAGGAAGTGAAATGACTAGTTATTGAACCAAAAGTATCGCAAAACAACCTTAAATAATTAGAATAGTATAAAAGTATAAAATTAGTTGCTTGGCCCATTTCTAAGTATAAAATTGAAGTACCAATCTCTTATGAAGGTGTGTTGCCATCTATTGTGTGTCCCCCTTCATTTGAGTCAATACCTTCACCATCTCATCTTAAATATGCATACTTATGTGAAAGAGAAACATTGCCTGTTATCATTACCAATAATATTTCTTCTTTTCTAGAAGACAAGTTAGCTTCCTACTTAGGGGCCACCAACCTGCACTTGTATGGACCTTAGTCGTTATTTAAGGGATTAGTCCATCCACATGCATAATTGCATAATTTTAGACGATGAGACTGAAACATTTAGAGAACCCCCAAAGAAAGTTAAACCCCCAATGATAGAAATAGTGAAACATGAGATTTAAAAATTGCTAAAAGAAGGTATCATTTTTTTCTACCACTGACTGTAGATGGGTGAGCCGAATTCATGTAGTTCCAAAAAAAACTAGAACAACCATAGTTAAGAATAAGGATGGGGAAAATTTTACTAATAGACATCAAAATGGTTGAAGGGTTTGCATCGATTATAGGACATTAAATGCTAACACTAGGAATGTTAGTGTTGCGCCCTAGAGGCAATCACTTGTGCCATTATATTGCATAGTAATTAATCAAAGAGGCATTCTTTATCTTTCAGTTTGATTGTTAAATCTTAATATGTGTATAAACTGTTTGATAAAGTCTCTAGTACAACGCAGTGTTAAGAAAAATCATGATAGACATCATGATGTGAGATTCTAACTACACTATGTAGTGTTTGTTCTTGAATAATCCCTAGTTATAGTATTAATGAGATAGAACATGATTAATACGCCAAGACTAGCACATGTTATATCCCTTGATTAGATCAAGCAATGGTTCTCATAACTGTGACTATTGTGATACTTAGGATTAATATGTGGATGCTTGTTATATGAACAAGTTCATTGGATGACCTAGCTATGAGATAATCACTTGGATAGCTATTGAGTTTCGGTGATAGAATCTTATTATAGCAACTGTGCAAGTATTCTTAGACCTAAGATCTCTAAGGAATTTTGTTTATCGAGGGTTGTACTTTGTTTCTAATATTTGGAGTCTTACAAGGACTGACTATGGGATGGATATTGGGTATAATATAAAGTAAACGAAAGTAGCTGAGAGTGTCAATAAAGGATTCACCACTCCAAGTATTAGGAGAGTATATCTCAGGGCCACTTGTAGAAATCATTACTCATGAAGTCCTTGGCCAAGGTGAATATATGTTAGAAATATTTCCAAATTTGATACACATATCGAGTAATGAATTTTTTGGACAAGTACTAAAATATTCAGGTTAGAATTAATAATATTTTCGATGGAGTTGGCACTAATTCCATGCTCTAGACCGAATGAGATATAGTATAGTGAAATGAGTTTATTACACTAGTTATTTGCTATTGAAAGGTTCATGCAAGCCACTTGACTTTTTGGACTTTTGGGTGATCAAGAGTCATTGCTAGATGTCGCTCTTGATCTACTAAATTTGAATTTATTAATTGGAGAATTAGTAAATTAATCATATATTTTATTTAGGATAATTAATTCTAAAACTATTAAAATTAATTCATATTATACTACTAATAAGACCAGGAAACCTAATGGGTCATGCCCAATATGGTTTGAGTGCTCTATATATATTATTTGATAATATTGTAGGGTCAATTAAGAGAAAAAAATATATTTATAGGCGAATTATTAGTTTTTTATAATTATGGGACTTGGTTGCAATTATATAAACTTCAAAGGCCCAATTGTAGACATTGGATCTTGGAGGATTTAATTGCAATTAACATAAATCCAAAAATAATAAATATGGAAGCATTCCCTTCTACAGATGGAGAGTGAAACGTTCCTTCTTCATGCTCTTTCTTTTCCAATTAAAATCTAGCCGCTCCTCTTTTACTAGTATAGTTTTGAGCGGGCTTTGTGAGAAATTCAACCTTGTGTAGATTACTATTAGAGACAATCCTACTCTGGGATTGTAGTGGGGTGATTGGACAATCACTAAGAGGAATTTGTTCCTGGGTTAGCACAAGAAAATTTTATTTTTCTGCTACAGAAGTTAATCTTCGTTTCCTTCCTCTATTCTCGTTTTAATTGCAAACACGTGATCCTTAGGCATGGATTTCATGGTTATTTTCACTGTGTTCATATTTAATAAGAATGATGAAATCCCAACGGTGGTATCAGAGCCTTTTTGTTTGTGTTTTAATAGGTCATTAAATGATTTCATCGTTTCTGAGCATGTAACTGTATGATCATGGAGATTGTATGTCTACTACTTTGTATGGCATGTTTGGGTTTTTTGTTTTGAAGAGTCTCTGGGTTCTTGAAAAACAGTTGGGAAGTTGTTTCCATATAGGTCTAGTTTTTTGCGTTAGATTCTTCTTGAAATCAAGCTCTTGATTCAACAATTTGGATTGTTGTTTAAATTGTGATATAGATTATAGTTGGTTGTTAATATTGATTAACAATGCTTGATATCAAAATTATTTTGAATGGTCCGAAAATCACGTTGCTATTCATGATGGGTTTATAGAAGAATTCGTAGAAGAAGATGAACAGTGGTATTTTTCCTCCTTCAAAGCATACTTGGCACCGGGTGCATTTGACCCACCTAGTGCAAGATGCACTGAGTTCTTCCCTGGTTTTATATGCTAGCCACAGCCTCCAAAGCATACTTGGCACCGGGTACCTTCTACCCACCTAGTGCAAGGTGCACTCTGTTCTTTCACTATTTTATATTTATGGGACTTGGTTGCAATTATATAAACTTCAAAGGCCCAATTGTAGACATTGGATCTTGGAGGATTTAATTGCAATTAACATAAATCCGAAAATAATAAATATGGGAATCATTCCCTTCTACAGATGGAGAGTGAAACGTTCCTTCTTCATGCTCTTTCTTTTCCAATTAAAATCTAGCCGCTCCTCTTTTACTAGTATAGTTTTGAGCGGGCTTTGTGAGAAATTCAACCTTGTGTAGATTACTATTAGAGACAATCCTACTCTGTTCTTTCACTATTTTATATTTAAAAACATATTTTTTTTTTTTATCTTTTCTAATTTTGAGAATAGGTTCTAATAATGATTAGAATTTATTTGAAACACACGATTTTGGATAAAAATATTTTCAAAAATACATGTAGGACCCATAATTTTTTAAAATTTGATTTCGGCTTAGAACTTTCCAAATTTCGATTTTGGACATAGATTTCTCCAAAATACTGATTTTAGATGATTGTGCATTGGATGTATTGTGCTGTATTTTAAGCGCGGTTTATTCGCATGGTAAATGGTTATGGACTAAGACTAAACTTATCTGTTCATGCAATTTTATCGTTTGTTTTAATTAAATAAGGCCTGTGCATCCTGCCTTATCTCAAATTCTTGTGTAATTCACTTCTCATCTAACTTCCCACGAATGTAACTTGAGGTTTCTTCCTTTAGGAAATTATCTAATTTGTTTATATAGGTTAGATAGAAGTAGAATTTTATTTATAAGATTTTGAATATGGCAATTAAAACAAAGCGATATGGTAAGACATTCTGCTTAAATTATGCATGAACACATAGGGTTGACCATATTAATTTCCTTGATGGCTCAAGGAAATTAATTTAGAGAGTCCATAACTATGCCATGTAATTGTTTATTACCATATTTATCAATTTATGCTGCTTATTGATCAATTGTAGGCATGCCAAATGATGAAACAAATAAAAGGAAAAAATCCCTCAAATAATATTAAATCTAATGCCTTCCATTAATATAGTAAGAACGAGAGCTCTTTTTCAAAATCATGTTGTTGGGCTTATCCAAGCCTACTTGACATTGAGTATGTTGAAGCTATGGAATTTAATTCCTGATTAATGGGTTAGGTTTAACCAATTTCTTTATCATGGTTAGGCTAACCCAAGCATAAAGAATATTAGAGGCAATGTTAGAATAGTATTAAATACTTTTAATGATTAAGAGATGTTAATCATTTAATGATAGAATAGTTACATTTGATATAATTGGTATTGGATACCTACCACTAAACTTAAGAGTTATTTGTTGGGCTAATCCAAGGTCATTCTTAAGGAATTTGGATACTGGTCCACTAGGAAAACTTCCAACGAGTTTTCACGAGTTAATAGTAGGGGCTATTCATTTGAGTAAAATAGTGGAATAAAAATGCGTTTAATTAAAGACCTAATTACTTGCATATCATGAGCATATACATGTTCTAATTACTCTCCCTTTACATTTAGGTCACTTACATCATGTCAACAAACCTAAACCTATGTAGCATAGCTCACCGAATTAGACTATTTGAACTAGTATAGAAATTTGAGAATCCTTCTCAAGTCAGAAAAGTTGCTTTACATGCAAGATGCTCCTATTCCACCGCTCGTATTCCACAAGAAGCACAAGGAGGACAATAACACTGCATCATATCTTATGCGGGTGTCAATGACTCCTAAGTTACAAAAACAACATGAGCATATGGATGCTCAAACCGTTATCTACCATTTTAAAGAATTGTTCGATAAACAATCTAGAACTAAGAGATATGAGTTCTCTAAGAAAATGTTCATTTCTAAGGTGGTTGAGGGTGCTTTATTGGCCACGTATGGGCTATAGATGTTAGGCTATATTAAAAAGCTTGGGTCTCTTGATTTCGTAATGGATCACAATTTAAGTGTTGACTTAATTCTACAATCATTACCAAGTAATATTTCACAATTTATGATTAACTATCACAGGAACAATAGTGATTCCACCATGCCTGAGCGTATCAATCTACTTAAGAATGATGAATTATCCATGAAGAAGGATGATAAGGCGATCTTGCTAGGTTTTTCATCTTCCAAGAAGAAATTTCCCAAGAAAAGGAAGAAAAATCCTACCAGGCTTAAAGAAGGCGTGAAGAAGAAGGAAGCAGCCACTAAAGGCCCATGTCATCATTGTGGCAAGATGGGCCATTAGAGGCGCAACTGCAAAGCCTACTTGGAGACCGTGAATAAAAAGAAGGAGAAGGAGAAGCTTGCAAGCACTTCTACTTCTACTCCTAGTATGTTTATGATTGAGATTAATACTGCCTTTAATAATGAGATATGGGCATTGGATACTAGTTTTGGGTCTCATTTATGCAATAATTTGCAGAGTTTGGATCTCATTTATGCAATGATTTGCAGAGACTAAGGGGTAGTAGAAGGTTGGAAAAAGGCTATGCGGACTTGGGAGCTGCAAATAAAGCAAAGGTTGATGCACTAGCTGTGGGGACTTATCATCTTAATCTATCTTATGGGTTAATCTTAGAACTTCAAAATTGCTATTTTGTACTAGTTTTATTGAAAAATATTATCTTAGTTGCTTGTTTAGACTTATTTAGATTTCATTTAAATTTTAGGAATAACCGTTATTTTTTTTCATTATATGATATCCATTATGGTTCTGCAACTTTGGTCAATGGTTTATATGTTATAGACATGGATAATCCAACTCTAAATATAAATGAAAAAAAGCAAAGACAAGATAACTCAATCTTATCATACTTAAGGCATTGACGTTTAGGTCATGTAAATGAAAAACGTGTGTCTATGTTATACAAGTTAAGTGACTTTGGGTCATTTGATTATGAATCATATGACACATGTGAATCTTATTTCCTTGATAAAATGGCTAAAAATCCATTTTCTGGAAAAGGAGAAAGGGTTAAAGAGTTATTAGAACTAATAAATACAAATGTATATGGCCCAATGTCTATACAAATAAGAGAAGGTTATCACTACTTAATAACCTTCATCGATGGCTATTTATGATATTAGTATTTGTATTTAATGAAATAGAAGTCTGAAGCATTTTGAGAAGTTCAAAGACTTCAAGAATGAAGTAGAAAAATAACTTGGCAAAATTATTAAAACTCTTAGACCTGATCGAGGAGGTGAATACTTAAACCAAGTGTTTTTAAATTATCTTAGAGATAATTAGATATTATCTCAATGGACTCCACCACATACACCTCAACATAATGATGCATCTAAGAGAAGGAATCGAAACCTTCTAGATATGGTACGGACCATGATGCCTTTTGCAGAGTTACCAAAATTATTTTGAGAACATGCACTGGAGGTTGTTGTTTATATATTAAATAGAGTTCTGTCAAAAATAGTTGATACCACTCCTTATGAGCTGTTCTTTGGTAAGAGACCAAAGTTATCTCATTTAAGGATTTTGGGTTGCCCAGCTTTTGTTAAAAGGGTAATGCCAGACAAACTTGAGAGTAAGTCTGACAAATGTTTATTTGTTGGATATTCGAAAGAATCTTTCAGATATTACTTCTATCTTTCTTTTGAAAATAATGTTTTTATTTCAAAATATGTTATCTTTTTAGAGAATAACACATGTTTCAAAGAGATAGTGGGAGCAAGCATGAACTTAGTGAAGTTCAAGAATAACAAACAAATATTGATCAACCATCTGAACCCACACCTATTGACGAACCTTCTAACACGTCGAGTAGGATACGAATGGCGCCTGAGAGATATGGATTTCTCATAAGTGACCACAACGACATATTGCTCATAGAAGAAGATAAGCCTACTACTTAAAAGGATGTTTTGAATAGTTCAGAATCTGACAAATGGCTTGAAGACATGAAATTAGAAATGGATTTTGTGTATGATAACTAGTATGGACTTTGGTTGATCCATCCAAAGAAATCAAGCCTATTGGGTGCAAATGAGTTTTCAAGAAGAAAACTGACATGGATGGTAATGTGGTTACCTATAAGGCATGTCTGGTTGTAAAAGGTTATCGACAACAACAAGGTATTGACTATGACGAAACTTTTTCAACCAAATTGCTATGCTAAAATCCATAAGAATACTCCTAGCACTTATTGTTCATTATGACTACAAGGTTTGGCAAATGGATGTGAAAATTGCTTTCCTTAATGGAAACTTAATCGAGGAAATGTATATGACACAACTTAAAGGTTTCACATCTAAAGATGGCACAAAAGTATACAAGTTACAAAGGTCTATCTTTGGACTTAAGTAAGCATCTAGGAGTTGGAACATCTATTTTGATGAGATAATTAAAGAATTTCATTTCATTCAAAACATAGATGAACCTTGTATGTATAAAAAGGTTAGTGGGAGTGCTGTTATTTTCTTATTGCTTTATGTAGATGACATATTGCTAATAGGAAATGATGTTTCCCATCTTCATTTTGTAAAGATTTGGTTATCCAAGATGTTATCGATGAAAGACCTTGGAGAAGCAACCTATATTCTAGGAATAAGGATCAATAAAGATAGATCAAGGAGGTTGCTAGGTCTTTCACAATCTACACACATAGATAAAGTGATAAAGAGGCTCAACATTGATCAATCCAAAAAAGGATTTTTACCTATAACGTATGGAGTATGCCTTTCAAAGTCGATGACTCCAAATACAAAAGTTGAAAGGGATCATATGAGTAGAATTTCGTATGCTTCGGCAATTAGGTCTATTATGTATGCTATGATATGTATTAAGCCCGATGTATAATGTACTTGAGGATATTCTTTATAGCAGACCAATGACTCTCTCTAAGGTCCGATTACATCTATTATGCATGCTATGTTATGTATTAAGCCCGATGTATCATGTGCTCTTAGCTTGATGAGTAGATACCAATCAGACCTTGGAGAGAGTCATTGGGCGGCTGTAAAGAATATCATCAAGTACCTACGAAGGACTAATGATGTATTCTTGGTATATTGAGATGGTGATTTGCATGTAAGAGGATATATTGATACCAGCTTTTAGACTGATAAGGATGACTACAAATCACAATCTGGCTACGTGTTCACATTTGGTGGTAGGGCAGTAAGTTGGCGAAGTTCCAAACAAGAGACTACTACCGATTTAACAACTGAAGCAGAGTACATAGTGGCTTCCAAAGCAGCTAAAAAAGCAGAGTGAATCTAGAAGTTTGTCACTGAACTTGGAGCGGTGCCCATAATTGTAGATGTGATACTTTTGTATTGTGACAATAATGGAGCCATTGTACAAGTAAAGGAACCACGGTCTCATCAACGATCAAAGAATGTACTTAAACGCTATCATCTGATTAGAAAGATCATAGATATATGGGATGTAAAGGTGGAGAGAATTTCAATGGATCAAAACATAGTTGATCCACTTACTAAAGCACTTTCCCAAAAGAAACATGATAAACATGTTGAGTCATTGAGTATTTGATATATGAATGATTGGCTCTAGTACAGTTGGGAGATTGTTAGTGTTGTGCCCTAGAGGTAATCACTTGTACCATATATATTGTATAGTAATTAATCAAAGGGGCATTTCTTTATCTTTCAATTTGATTGTTAAATCTTAATATGCGTATAAACTGTTTGATAAAGTCCCTAGCACAACACAGTGTCAAGAAAATCATGATAGACATCATGATGTGACATTCCTACTACACTATGTACTGTTTGTGCTTAAATAATCCCTAGGCACAGTATTAATGAGATGGGACATTATTAATATGCCAAGACTAGCACATGTTATATCCATTGATTGGATCAAGCAGTGGCTCCCATAACTATGAGTATTGTGATACATAAGATTAATATGTGGATGCTTATTATATGAACAAGTTCATTGGATGACCTAACTATGAGATAATCACTTGGATAGCTATTGAGTGTCAATGATAGAACCTCATTATAGCAAGTGTTCAAGTTTCCTTACACTTGAGATCTCCAAGGTATTTTGTTCATCGAGCGTTATACTTTGATTGTAATCTTTAGAGTCTTGCAAGGACTACCTATGGGATGGATATTGGGTACAATGTAGAGTAAATGAAAGTAGTTGAAAAGGTCAATAAAGGATTCACCACTCCAAGTATTAGGAGAGTATATCTCAGGGCCACATGTAAAAATCATTACTCATGAAGTCCTTGGCCAAAGTGACTATGTGTTAGAAATAGTTCTAAATTTGATACACATATCGAGTACTGGATTTCTTTAAGAAGTACAAAAATATTCATGCTAGAATTAGTAACATTCTGGATGGAGTTGGCACTAATTCCATGCTATAGACCAAATGAGATATAGTATGGTGTAAGGAGTTTATTGCACTAGTTATTTGCTACTAAAAGGTTCATGCCAAGCCAATTGACTTTTTGGACATTTGGGTGATCAAGAGTTATTGTTAGATGTCACTCTTGATCTGCTAAATATGATTTTATTAATTAGAAAATTTGTAAATTAATCCTATATTTTGTTTAGGATTATTAATTCTAAAACTGTTAGAATTAATTCACATTATGCTATCAATAAGATTAGGAAAACTAATGGGTCGCACACAATAAAGGTTTGAATGCTCTATATATATTATTTGATAATATTGTGGTGTTAATTTAGAGAAGAAAATATATTTATAGGTGAATTATAAGTTTGTTATAATAAATGGACTTGGTTGCAATTATATAAACTTTAGGGGTCAAATTGTAGACATTAGATCTTAGAGGACTTTATTGTAATTAACAAAAATCTTAAAACAATAAATATGGGGAACGTTCCCTTCTATAGATGGAGAATCAGACATTCCTTCTTCATGCTCTTTCTTCTCTAATTAAAACCTAGCTGCTCCTCTTCTACTAGCATAGTTTTTAGCGGGCTTTGTGAGCAGTTCAACCTTGTGTGGATTACTACTGGAGATAATCCTACACTTGAATTGTAGTGGGGTGATTGGACGATCACCAAAAGGAATTGGTTCCTCGGTTGGCACAAGAAAATTTTGTTTTTCTGCTACAGAATGTAACCTCTGTTTTCTTCCTCTATTCCTGTTTTAATTGGAAACACATGATCCATGGGCACGGATTTCATAGTTATTTTCGCTGCATTCTTATTTGATAAGCATGATGAGATCCCAACAAGGAAGGACCATATTCCCTTACCTTTCATGAACTAAATATTAGAGCATCTTACTGGTTCTTCATATTTTTACTTTCTAGATGGGTTTTCCAAATATTTTCAAATTACCATTGCACCCGAGGACCATGAAAAGATGACATCTATATGTCCCTTTAGAACTTTACTTATAGAAGAATTACTTTTAGTTTTTGTAATGGTCCCAGTACTTTTTAAATATGTATGTTTTTAATTTTTCTGAGTATGTTACACATTTTACTGAGGCTTTCATGGATTATTTTACTATTATGGAAATTCTTTTGTTGTATGCTTAGGAAATTTAGAACTCATTCTTAAAAGGTGCACTGAAACTAACCTTGTTTTGAGCTTTGACAAATGTCAATTTATGGTTAATCAAGGTATAGTTTTAGGGCATGTTGTTTCAGCTAAAGGCATTGAGATGGATAAAGTAAAAATTAATGTAATAGAATCTCTTCTTTATCCTTCTAATGTGCATGGTATAAGGGCATTTTTATGCCATGCTCGGTTTTATAGAAGGTTCATCAAAGATTTTTTAAAAATTGCACATCCTATGTCATTTATTGTAAAAAGAAACTTCCTTTGATTTTGATAATACTTGCAAAAAGGCATTTGATTTACTTAAGAAAACATTGATCTCTGCACCCATAATCCAACCACCAAATTTGGATTTACTTTTTGAGATTATTTGTGATGTAAGTGATAAGACGGTAGGTGTAATTTTAGGGCAAAAGGTAGATAAAGTTCGTCATGTGTTCTGTTATGCTTTTTATATACTTAACCCTACATAATGCAATTATACCACAACTGATAAGGAACTTTATGCTATTGTTTTTTCTTTTTTTTTTTTGTAGAAATTTCATTCATACTTATTAGGAACTAAGGTGATTATCTTTTCTAATCATGCAGCTTTAAGACATTTGCTCAGGAAGAAAGAGTCTGAGCCTGGACTCCTGAGATGGATTCTCTTGGTCAAAGAATTTGATATTGAAAGTCGTGATAAAAATGAGTAGAGAATTATGTGGTTGGCTATCTGAGTTAGCTTACCTATGAAGATAAAGTATTACCTATATCTAATTTATTTCTTGAAGAGCATTTATATTTATTTCATGGTAGCGCTCCTCTGTATGCTGACATTGTTACTTATTTGGTAACTAAAGAACTATCTATAGATTTAAATAGGGCTCAAAAGGAAAAGATCAAACTTGATGTCAAGTGCTATATTTGGGATGACTCCTATTTGTTCAATATGTGTGCTAATAATTCTATAAGAAAAAGTGTGTCGAAAATAGAATTTGATTCCATACTCGTATTTTGTCATACATTTGAGTGTGAAGGTCATTTTGGTCCACAATGCATTGCATAAGGTTCTTGAATGTGGTTTCTTTTGGCCTAGTTTGCATAAGTATGTCTATTTATTTGTCAAAATGTAAAATAAAGGCCAAAGAATTTGGAAATTGTCCAAGAAAAATGAGTTGCCTCTTCAATATATAGTGAGCTTTTTTATCCTTGGGGAATTTATTTCTGCTAGGGCCTAAATTAATTATATTTTTCCTAGTTATTTGATATTATTTTGTGAAATAAACTAGCCATATTCCTTCATATTTTAGATTTTATCCTTAAAAAGGTATTTTGTTTATTATTTTAGATTTTAGGGGTAAAATAAAGTAAAATTATCACAAAGCAGAATATAGGCACCGCCGGCTCCGAGAAGGACAGCCGGCGCCGGTCTTCCACTGCAAAAACAGGGAAGTGCCGAGCAATTGGAAGAGCAAAGGAATTGAATTGGAATTGGAAACAAAGAAACAATGTCGGCTGGCTTCATATAAGCCAACAGCAAAAGAAAGTCGGACAACAATTGCAACAAAGTGAATAATGCGGTGGGGCCAGGTGCAAAAGAGAAGTCAACAATGGTAGGCTATAAAGGAAGCAGCCGAAACAAGAACAAAGAAAGGAAGCAGCTCGGTCAGCAATGCAAAATAACAAAAGAAAGCAAAATAATTTCGGCTGGCTTCATCAATTAAGCCGACGCACAGCAAGACAGAAATTACAGCAGCAACAAAGCAAAGGAAGAAAGACAGATTTTGGTCAGCAACAATTGAACAAGGAAAGGCAGCTCAAGATATAGCTCATGCGAGCTGACAATACAAAAGAAGAATTTTCGGTGGCTTCAAACGGCTCAATTGGAAGCCAATTGCGGATTTCAACACGTCCAAATTCAACAAGAATTGTAAATCTTCAGCACAACATGACATGATAAAATCCAAACTGAAGTCCAAATGAAATCAAGAGTCAAAATTGATTTCCAATCTACGAAGTCAAAGGCAGTTGATTATTTAAGTTTTATTGAGGTTTTTCTTAGACTTTTATTTAGCAATTTCTATTCCTTTTTTGTTTTGGATTATTTAGGTATTTTCTTCTTCTTTATTTATGAATCTTTTAGGAATTTTGTATGCCTATAAATAAAGGCCAATTTATCTTAGAAAAAGGGGGTTCACAATGTAGGGACTTAGATTTATTTTAAAGTGCATCACCAATATTTTCTAGAAATAAAGAGTTCAAGGACGATTGTACAAGAGGGTCTTCAAAGGAGGAAAAAGAAGGCTTGTCTATGAGTATCTATTTCTTTCCTTTGTTTTCTTTTTCTTAACAGTGATGTTTTAATTGTTTTATTGTAATTTGACATTGGTTTGGATATCATGGTTTTTAGAATTATTTGATCTATTGATTAATTGATTGTTGTTATTGGTATTTAATTACTCGTGCCTATTACAAGATTAATTGATTGTGGCTTTTCCGTTAACTTTCTTGAAAATAGGGTTTATGGTAGTTCAATTGATTGATTTCATATTTGTTGTCTTTTAACTTACCTGAAAATGGGGTTAATTGTTGAGAACATAGTAATTAAAGGTTAATTGATGTCTGTCAGAATATGGATTCAATTGGTTAATTTCATGGGTTAAGTTTGCCTGAGAATGGGACTTAATCAGAGAATTGTGTTTAATGCATCTTTTGGGTAAAACTGGTTGAGACAAAGTATGTGATACTATGTTACCTAGAAGATAGGGATTTATAGATTAGGAAAGAAGTGAGTCTACTTTAATTCTCCATGATGCCAAGAGAATAATTAGTTATGATAAAGGTTGGGTGCTTTAAGAGTATGGTTATCTAAACAATGGTTCAACTTGCATAAATCTACATCCTTGACATGTATATATTTTTATTTCGATTTTATTTTATTTTATTTTTCTTTTTATTTATTTTTTACTTTATTGAGTCAGTTAAACAATGAAAGAAAATGGATTAATGTCTACGTATTCTTTGAGGATCGACACTCGTTTAAACCCTATGCTCGGTTAATTATGAGTACGCTTTCTCATATGTGTGATTTGGGTTGAATGTTTTAATTTAAAATTGATTGAGAATGTGCTTAATTTTTGTATGATTTTTATATCCAAGTTCGAACACATCAATTTCATGGGACCTTTTCCGAAACCTTTTAGTAATATGTATATTTTATTAGTCGTGGACTCTATTTAGAAATGGTTTGAAGGCTAGGGCTACAAAGATTAATAATGTTAAAGTGGTGGTTAATTTTTTTTAGGGACCACATTTTTAATAGCTTTAGATTTCCTAAGGCAATCATTAGTGATATAGGATCATACTTTTGTAATTGAATTGTTGAAGCCTTGTTCAAAAAGTATAGAGTCCATCATAAGATTTCCATTGTATACCTTCCCCAAACTAAGGGTTAAGCTAAAATATTTAATAGGGAAATTAAATATATTCTTGAAAAAGTTGTGAACCCTCATAGAAAAGATTGGAGTCTTTTTTTGGGTGATGTATTATAGACCTATAGAACAGCATTCAAAATACCAGTCTGTATGTCCCCTTATAGGCTTATTTTTTGTAAAGCTTGTTATCTTCCTATGGAATTAGAGCACAAGAATTTTTAGGCTATTAGGCATTGTCACTTAATCCATAATGAAGCTCTAGTTCATCATAAGTTTTAAATTCAAGAATTGGAGGAAATAAAAAATGATGCTTATGAGAATTCTTTAATTTACAAGGAGAAGTCTAAGTTTTACCATAACAAGTTGATCTCTATAAATACTTTTAATGGTGGTGATAAGGTTTTGCTCTATAATTCATGTTTACAAATCTTTCTTGGCAAACTTATATCTAGATAGATTGGTCCCTTTTTGGTTATGAACATCCTCCCACATGGTGCAATTAAAATTCAAGCTCTTGATGCCGGTAAGATTTTCAAGGTTAATGGGCAAAGGTTAGAACTTTTCTATGAAGGAACTCAAACTCTTCTAGCCTATAAGCTACTCCTTGACGAACTGACCAACACTTGATGATAATGGAGTGACCTTGTCCAGCCAATAAAATAAAACCAAAGCGCTTCTTAGGAGGCAACCTAAGGGAGTTAGTTTGTTTGCTTTTATTTTATTACTTAGCTTTTGTGTGTTTAATTTTCTATGTGTGCTTTTATAGTCTTATTTCCAGACTAGATTTATTTTATGCACTTTTTGTTTAATGTATTTTCCTTTGAACTTCTATTTTCTTTTTAGCTATGTACTGTTGGGTATCTCAGGCTCATATCGTATACGGAGCAAAGGAAAATAAAACGAGATACCCTCCTAAGACCTGTCTATATGTGGAAAATAAGACATAATGATAATAAAGGTAACAGCTTTTACCTTTGGGTGATCGTCTGAAGAACAAAATTGATCTTCTTCAAGTCAAGGCGCGATCCAGCAATCCTCTTATGCAAACTCCACGAGAGTTGGACGTCTAACCACTATAATCAAAATGTGTGATTATCTCTAATATTATTCCACATAGAAGAATACTCAAGCACCAAAATTTCCTGTGTAGTAGAAAAAGATGGTGGCTAGGGCTGTTTTCGTTTTCAGCAAAATGAGAGAGAGAGAACGAAGAAGACGTTTGTTTTGTTTTTATTTTTTGTGGCTCCTATTTTCGTGTGAATCACCCTTTTATTAGGGTTTCGAGCATATCCAATATATGTTCCAAAATCCATTGAAAATCTGAAATTCCAAAACAATTAGAATTTCCTAATTGTAATTGAAAACATCAAGTTCCCACAATTACAACTTGGACTACAAATTATAACTAATTATAAATTGCCCATAATAACTTCTCTTTCTTGCAATTAACCCCTCTAATTTATCAAATAACATCTTGAGTATATAATCCTCTATTGTGTGTGACCCATTAGGTTTCCTAGTAAATTGGTAGTGAACATGAATTAATCCAAACGTCTTTGAGATTAACAATCCATAATTAATTAGAATTAATTCTATTAATTCTAATCAAGATTGGTTTATCAATTCATCAATTAATAAACCCATATTCTCAGATCATGAGCGGTATCTAGCAACACATCATGACCACCCAAGTGTCCAGGAAGTCAAGTGGCTTGACATGAACCCTTCAATAACAAATTTCAGTGCAATTAACTCCTTTCACCATACAATATCTCATTCGGTTTGGAGTACGGAATTAGTGTCAACTCCCTCCAGAATTAATTCTAGCCTGAATACAATAGTACTTGTACCAATAACCTAATACTCTAAATGTGTATCAATTAGAACTGTTTGCAATACACAATCGCCTTGGCCAATGACTTTTCGAGTAGTAATTCCTATAAGTGGCCGTGAGATATTCGCCCTTACTATTAGGAGTGGTGAATCCTTTATTAACCCTCTCAACTACTTTCGTTTACCTTATAATCTACCCAATATTCATCCTATAGGCGGCCCTCGATCGAACTCTGGAGATTGGCATTAAAGTGCAATGCTCAGCAAACAAAGTACCTTAGAGATCTCAAGTCTAAGGGTACTTGCACGTTTGCTATATTGAGATTATATCACTGACACTAAATAGTTATCCATGTTATTATCTCAAAGCTAGGTCATCCAATGAACTTGTTCCATTAACAAGCATCTATGTGTTAACTTTGAGTATCTCAATACTCACGGTTATGAGAACCATCGCTTGATCAAATCAGGTAGTCTAACACATGCTAGTCTTAAAGCATTAATGATGTCCTATCTCATTAATACTATGACTAGGGACTATTTAAGTACTAACACCATCCAGTGTAGTAGGAATCTCATATCATAATCTCTATCATGATTTCCTTAACACAGTGTTGTACTAGGGACTTTATTGAACAGTTATATTACTTAAAGAAAACAAAAGAAACTGTAAAATACATAGTGCCTTTTATTAAAATAAAAGGTGTCATATATAATGTACAAGTGATTACCTCTAGGGCACAATACTAACAAACTCCTACTTGCACTAGAGCCAATCATTCATGTATCTAATACCAAATGAGTCAACATGACAATCATGTTTCTTTTGGGAAAGTGCTTTTATAAGTGGGTCAACTATGTTCTCATCAGTGGGAACTCTCTCTATCTTTATTTCCTTAGCTGTTTCAAAAGCGGCTATGTACTCAGCTTCTATCGTAGAGTTTACAATAGTCTCTTGTTTGGAACTTTTCCAATTTATTGCCCATCCGCACAACATAATCACATAGCCAGATTATGATTTGAAATCATCTTTATCAGATTGAAAACTGTCATCAGTATACCCGTTGATTTTCAAATCACCTTCTCTATATACTAAGAACATATCCTTAGTCCTTCGTAAGTACTTAAGAATGTTCTTTACAGCCGCCCAATGACCCTCACCAGGGTCAGATTGGTATCTACTCGTCAAACTGAAAGCACAAGATACATCGGGCTTAGTACATATCATAGTGTACATGATAGATCTAACTGCCGAAGCATATGGAATCTTACTCATGCGATCCCTTTCAACTTGTATCTTGGGAGACATCGACTTTGAAAGGCTTACACCATGTGACATGGGTAAGAATCCCTTTTTTGGATTCATCCATGCTAAACCTCTTTAGCACTCTATCTATGTATGTAGACTGCGAAAGACCTAGCAACCTTTTGGATCTATCCCTATAGATCCTTATTCTGAGCATATAGGTTGCTTCTCCAAGGTCTTTCATGGAGAATTGTTTGGACAACCAAACGTTAACCATTTGCAAGACAAGTATATCGTTTTCTATTAGCAATATGTCATCTACATAAAACAGTAAGAAAACGATTGCACTCCCACTAACCTTCTTGTATACACAAGGCTCATCTATGTTTTGAATGAAACCAAACTCTTTGCTTGTTTCATCGAAACAGATATTCCAACTCCTAGAAGTTGCTTAAGTCTGTAAATGGACCTTTGCAGCTTGCACACCTTTGTGCTATCACTGGATGTGAAATACTCAGGTTGTGTCATATACACTTCTTCAGTCAGATTTTCATTTAGGAAAGCTTTTTTCACATCCATTTGCCAAATCTCATAATCATGATAAGCAGTAATAGCTAGGAGTATCCTGATGGATTTCAACATGGCTACTGGTGAGAAGATTTCATCATAGTCAATACCATGTTGTTGACGATAATCCTTCACCACTAGTCGTACTTTATAGGTAACTAAGTTACCATTGTTGGAATGTATGCCCTCTTAGACTAGGTTTTTTATGCAAAAAAATCAAATGTTTTAATAAAAAATTTTATTTTCATATTTTTTTGTGAATTTACAATTTTATTTGTGCACAATTACGTTTGAAAAAGACCCATTGTGTTTAAGTAAGCGGTCCATGTGAATGGAGGTCTTTCATAATAAGGTACGGATCACGGGTTACTTAGCACATAAACTTTTGTTCTTAACCGATTTATGAGATTGAGAATCTCATCATGTTTAGGTTATTATGTTGTGAATTCTAAATGGGGAATGGCTTACCTTAGTAGTCCACTCACTTCATGACATAAGAGTATTTCGAATACGTAGAACAGGACCTGTAGTAGTGGTTTCTTAAAAGTACTATATGGTAGAAACCCAAACTACTACCGCTACAACATGGACTAGTACTTTACGACTTGAGTATAAGTTGGTAGTCTGACGAAACTAGAAGCGTATACTTTGATATACTATAGTTGAGGTTCTATTGTAGGGCCAAAATACTTGCATGTTGGGTATGTGTGACTAGTTAGTTAAGACATACTTGTACAAGATAGTTTCTATACTATATCGCCCTTTGTGGTTGTCTGAATGATCTGAATATCCAGTGCCCTGGGAAACAAGACTTGGATGTTTGCTTTAAAGTAGCTCCCTTGGAAAGCGGAAACAATCTAGGAGGTCGTAGATCATTGGACTAGAGGCCTAAGGATGGTAGATGTCATTTAGAGATGTGTTAGTATACTTCTTCCTCTCTAAATGTACGGCGATGTATAGAGAGGTATTTTAGTCATTACACCTGTAGGTCGGTGACTTTGGTAACGCAACATTGTCCTTGGGGTCAATATTTCCTTATGGTGATATTAGAATATATTTAAAATACAAAATACAACTATTTATATGGCAAGGGTATTTTGGTCATTTTAGTAGCCAAGACAGTGTGTCTTTTGGTCCCCAGTATAGACCGTGACTCCTAATTAAATACGGGTTAAGGTATTGATCATAAATTAAATTGAATTGTTTTAGTTAAGTAACCTTATTTAATTATTGGGCTAGAATAAAATAAGGGTCCAAGGAGAGAGAATTAATTAAATTGGTTTGGTGGGTTAATTAATTATTCAGGGCTTTGGCCCAAATTGAATAATTAGGGATTAACCTAGGACTAAACTGATTTAAGCTTATTTAATTGGATTGGTTTATTTGGGCTAGAAAATTAATTATTTGTTGGGCCATTGAGTTAGTTCTAACTAGAATAATTAATTAAGCCTAATATGTTAAACCAAGAGTCCAATGGCCTAGTCCAGTTTAACCTAGGATTTTTTTATTTAGGTTAAACAGGAGGATTGGAAACAACGTTGTTGCAATTAGACACACAAGAGAGACGGCTTCTTCTCTGTGGAATAGCCAGATGTCTCGCTCTCTCTCTCTCTCTCTCTCTCTAGAAAATTCCTTAGCTCGTTAGTTGGTCACCAAACGGTAGTTAGGCAGGCCATATACTGGAAGACCGAGAATTTGGCGTTCACATACATGCAAAGGCGGAGTAGAAGGCTTGTAGGAATCGCACCAGAGGCTTCTACCAGCACACTTACACCGGTTGCACATGTTCTGGTACAGCCAACACTTAGAACGAGGAAAAGAGGTAAAATTTTTAAAACATTGGGATTGGGACAGGGTGCAGCCAGCGCTGGCCCTGCCCTGGACTCCCTGTTCTTGTTTTCTCCAGTTTTTTATGTTCGCTTCTACTGTGTGCTCTGTGTTTTCCCGCTTTCCATGCCTTCAATTGGTATCAGAGCATTAAGGTTTTTTGTGAAAATATAGGGAGCATGCATCTAGATTAATAAAACTGGACACATATGTGTGATTAAATTTGTGATCCTACGCTGTTTTTGGTTTGGATAGATTCATTGTTAAACCTTGTAGGTGGAGGTATAGGAATCTATAATTTACTATTTTTTTTAGTAAATCGTGTAAGCCCAATGTTTATGGATATAGGTGGTTTTTGGTTTTGGTTGGTTTCATTGTATTTGGTTTGAAATCGGAGAGTCAATAGTACCAAAAGTCGTGCAGAAAAACAGGGGAAATTCACAGAGGAAAATCGCAGGAAAAAAAAGAATTGTAGGAACAGGTTCCAGAACGGAACTGGTGCCAACTTCGGTCTGGAAGGCCGGTCCGCGCGGGAGTTTCTGCAGGGTCCTGGTTCTGTGCGGTGAGTGTAGTGGACCACAGTGCAGATGGGTGCATGATCCAGTGCGGCGAGTGTAGTGGACCAAGGAAATTATTTTTATTTTTCCTTGTAATTTTTCTTGCGTTTTCTTTTGGTTTTGAGGTCCATACTCGGCGAAGTTAATATTTTTGCATTAGTTAATATTCATGGAATATTTTTGCATGAAAAATATTAGTAAGGGATTTTAAGATTAAAAAACACAATTAATTAATTAATGTGTTAAATTCTATTATCTGGGCACTTAGGTTTAAAAAATGAAAGAGCATGAAAATGTCTACTGTTTTCTAGCATGCTACTTATTTTTGGTACCTATGTGCACGTTTTCTCAAAAACTAAAGCCTTTGAGAATGTTTTGACGAGGAAAGCATTTTTCTACCAATTAAGTGGTTGTTTTAATTTGAACAAAAATTAATCCTTAGATATTTTCTCAAAGGATATAATCCTTGACATAAAAAATATATTGGATTTAGATATTTTTGTAAGTTAAAATAGAAAGCCATTTTGTTTTAATTTTGGCACAAGAAAAATGTTTTGTCAAATAAACTTGAGACCTAAGTTTCTAGAAAGTTTTAATTGGAAAATTTTTGAATTCATTAAGTTTTAACTTAAATAAAATTAGTCCATGGGAAAAGTTCTCAAAGGATATAAGCCTTGCCATGGAGATTTTTATGGACTTAGACATTTTATTGAGTTAAGGAAAAACTTAATGGAAATTTTCAAAAAGATATTTTTTAGAAAACCCTTGTTTTAAAAGATTAAGTGGGAGAGGGGTTCCAATGGCCCCACGGCTTCTATCACGATCCTCATTAGAGATCGTGGATCCCTGGGAGTGAACCTGTATAGGATGGGAATACCACAAGGATCTAGATCTAATGGAGAGATGTAATTAATAACCCGAGGCGCGTACTATGACTGGCCAGCCCCTCGTTGGAGGTCATAGTGCAAGGTATATCCATAGGAAATGAGAGGAAATGGTCATGGGTTACCACACGTTGGGCCCCATAACCACATGGTCAGCATGCCACACTTTGTGCATACTGCCGGTCAGAATGCCACACTTTGTACAGACTGACAAAAGTAGGTGATCGGCCTACTGGGCAAGATACTCCTCCTTCTCTATACCCAAACAACAACCGAGTGTCCATTCCGGCAAAACACAATCACTTAACTGAAAAGAACACTGCTAGCTCGGACCGGCACGACCTACTGGACTGACGTCTTATCCGAGAAGGACTCACCCCTCAGAGGTGGCCACCTATTGAGAGACTTACCTTAACCCCTCAAAGACTAACCCTAGTAGTCCACCCTTATTAAGTACTCAATGACGTTTCCCACTTGGAATAAAATGAACAAAACACTGTTCCAAATGAAAATGGCAATTTAAGGGTTTCCAAAGTCTTTGTCAAAATCAGTTTTAGAAAGAGTTTTGAGTTTGATTAAATCTGCTCATTGATCTTTAAATAATTCAATTGTTTGAAATAAGAAAGAATTCAACCCTCAATTGCCTTTACATAAATGAGTGTCCATACACTCTACATTTAGCTTGCCATAATAAACATTTCACATCAATCAGGTTTTATGCAGGAGCTTACCTGATTCTTGCTCACAATAAAGGTCTCTAACAGCTGACCTAACCCTACATGGGCAAATACAAATCACAATCAATTTCAAGCCACAATCCACTTCCTCAATTTTAAATCAACTCAACTTACTACTACCATGACCCCAGTGTCCCAAGCTCTAAGGCCAAACAATAAATAAATAGGTTTATAAGTTGAGCCTAATTTGATATTTAAAATAATTAATGGTTTGGGAAATAAATTCTAATAAGTTGAAATTTTAAATCTTGCTAAGAAAAATTTAGAGTTTATTTGATCAAGAGTCCTAGGTAGTATTAAATAAAATAATGATTTATTAATAATTTTGTTGTTAGAAAATATTTGATAACTAAAATTAGTTGAAAATAAATTTAATGAGTCTTGCTTGAACAATAATAAATAAATTCTTAATGGGTTTTGATTAAAAGATAATAATTAAATTTTTAGTAATAAATATTTTAGTAATTATAATTATTTCCATAAAAGGCTTTATTTGATTTCGTTATTTTAAGTAATATATATATATATATATATATATTATTTTTCTAGCAAAAAGCTTTTATTTATTTGACTGAAATATCCTCATTATATATAATAATCTAGATCTACCCTTCCTAGGGTTTTTCGAAATTACTAGTAAAATTATATTATTAAATATTTTATTCATGAAATAAAAAATTAGCTTAGGGACAACTAAAACATGATCAAATTTCTATGGCTAACCACAATCAAGAACATATATAATCCTTCAATTCATCAAATCATCCAAATCATGCATATAAGCATAGATCTAAATTTATCAAGATATGATCTAACCTCTACTAGCATAAATATGATCATAGCTTCAAGAATCCAACATGAATATAAATCCTATTCAGCAAAGGTGACATAATCTCTAGCATACTTCATCACAAATACTACCTATGACATGGAAACATGCATCAAACCCCAAATTATCATTCAATCAACCAAGATAATCCTTCCATGCATAAATCCCATCTCCTTCACAATCATACATATATTCATGCTTCAATCTCAACAATACATACTCAAATCCTATCACAGTCCACATACTATCAACATCATCCTAGAAACATGAATCTAGAATTTAAAAGAAAGATTGAAGGGACTTACTTGGTTGAGGAATACCTTGAAGGAGTTTAGAGTGGATCTCAACTCCTAGATGCCTAGCTTCGTCCAAGGAAGATGGAGAAAGCAAGGCCATGGGAGAAGAAGCTATCCGGCCAAGAGAAGAGAGTTTCGGCCATGAGAGGAAGAGAGAGAACGAGAGAGAGAGACCATCAGCATGTTTATTCATATATATTTTCACTAGAGATCAAGATTGGAGAAGATGAAGTTGTTAGAACAAACCTACCTTAAAGGTATTTTTGAACCTTCACAAAATTTTCTGGTTTTTGATCCAAACTAGCAAGTTGGTTTGTGGAGTTTGATTTTAAGAATGGTGTTGATGGACTCACTGCAGTGAGTAGGTTAAATCTGGAAATTTTAGAGAAGGTTTGAAGTGTTTTGGAGGGGTATTAGGTGAAAGGAATGAGTAGGTGTTCTTGGTGTGTTGTGTGTGTTCTTGAAGGTTGAAGGGATCTGAGAGATTTTTTTTTTGCAGCTGCCGAAATTCTGTGAGAACTAGGGCTGCTGAATTTTATGTAGGGTTTGGGAAGATGGCTCTCTGGTTTGGAAGGGAAAAGGAAAGGCTAGTTGTTAAAATCCTTGAAGAATATTTTTTGGAAGCAAATTTGGAAACTAAAGAATATCTTGATTATTGGAGAGCTTTGGAAGTCTGCCTTGGCCAACTATTTTGAGCAGTATTTTGGTTCATTGAAAGTTGGTTTAAGGAGGCTTATGGTGGCTGAAAACAAGGAGCATAATGGTGAAGAAAAAGTTTGGTTATTTGAGGGATACTTTATGGAAGGTTGCTAACCTAAGGTGGCTGGAATTTTGGTAATCAATCAAGCATGATTGCAGGGATTTGTTGGAGAGATTTCCAAGCAGCCATGTCTGAATTTCGTGCAGAAGCTTAAGGGAGATAATGGAGCTCAGTTACTAAAGGTTTAAGGGAAGTTTATGCAGAAAAAGGATGGGGTTTCGGCTGGGAGAGAATTAGGAAACAAAGCTGGACAGTTAGACTGCACAGGATTTTCGCTAGGCTGGAATTTCTGGATAGTTTTTCGGCTGCCATTTTTCGGGCAGCTTGCAGAGATTTTGAAGGGGAATTTCAGGGGCTTTCAAGGCTGGTTTCCAGCCTTCTTCATGGAGGAAAAACATGTCTAAGTTGCTGAACAAAATCTAGAGGAAAACAGCTTGGTTTTGGATCTCCAAAGCTGTAATTTGCAAGGGAATTTTTCTGGTTTTGCACCACTTTTGTGCAGTCCGAAAATGGCTAGAGAAATTTAGGTTGCAAGCTGATCCAAAAGACCATTTTTCTGGCAGCATTTGGGAGGGAATATTAGCTAAGAATCTCGACACTTGAAGGCACAAGAAGCTGGAAAATTTCAGTTCTATGCATGAAGGGAAATGAACCTAGCTAGAGTGAATTTTTAGCAAGTTCACTAGAGGGATTTATCCTCTTGGAATCTCCCACAAATCTTCCACATTTTTAGACCATAAGATGCCTTTCACTAAGAAATTTTGATCCTATAAAACCACAGTACTTTACTGAAATTTCTAGAAAGGAAATGGCTAGAACAACTTGATCAAACTAATGAGTTGAGAAATAAGGAAAATCAAAGATCAAGGGGAAATGAATTCCCCTTAGGAAATTCGTGTAGGGCAAAAGAGTAGAATGAGGATACTCCTAACATGTCTCTTTTAGGACAACATCTCTACCCTACTCCAAGCACATAAAGCCGAAATTATTACTTCCCGAGCAAAAAATAAAATTTAACCAAGCTAAAGCTCCTATGATGGAATTTGAACCCAAGACCTCAAGAACTA
Organism: Voacanga thouarsii; assembly: GCA_026120185.1. Lineage (NCBI taxonomy): Eukaryota > Viridiplantae > Streptophyta > Magnoliopsida > Gentianales > Apocynaceae > Voacanga > Voacanga thouarsii. The sequence continues at coordinate 2,663,474 of JANUWF010001161.1, forward strand.
ATTCTAAGGCTCTAACCACCAAACCACAACAACTCTTGTTATTATTTCCCCTATAAAAAAAAAATATTTTCTATTCAATCCTCAAGCTATCTCCCTTTTTCCACCTCAAGAAAAATTATCATTTTGCCCTTCTCAAGTAATACCCACAACCAAGCCTTCAAGACAATAAATCTCAAATCCAAAACACAGAAAATCATATAAAAATATATTTAAACATGAAATAAAGTATGATATGCATCCCAACCCCCTTACTCCAAGACTGGTTTTGACTGGGGTTTCACACACACTTAGCTTAGGAAATTGTTAATCATCCCAAGAAGCTATGTCAGTTTTCCTCAGAGCCAAATTGATTATTATCAGTTTTGATAATAAGAATTAAGTGCACATATTTATTTTGTTTTCACAAACTGAAAATTTTTTTTTTATTTTTTGATTTTTCAGAAATGGTGAGAAGTTCTTTTAGTCCATTGGCCGTTATTCTCCGGGAGAATAAGCTAACGGGACTAAACTATGTGGATTGGAAAAGGAACCTAGACATAATACTCACAGCCGAGGAGTATAAGTATGTCTTATACGAAACTTGCCTTGTAATCGGGGAGGGTTCCACCGCCGAGGAGCGTGAGGCTGAGAAGGCATGGAAGAAGGCTAACGAGATGGCTCGTTGTTACATGTTGGCCTCCATATCTAATGTGCTCCAATCCAAACGTGAGCACCCGACCACTGCGTACGACATAACCCAATCATTAGCCACGATATTCACGGATAAAAGCCGGCCCGCAAGGCAGGAGGCTCTTCGAACCATCATAAACACTAAGATAGTTGAGGGAGCACCAGTCAGAGAGCATATGCTCAAGATGATTTCTGTTTTCGAGGAGGTAGAAATCTTAGGAGCCGTCATTGACCCCGAGAGCCAAGTGGACATGGTCTCGAATCTCTACTGGGTTCCTTCACTCAATTCAAATTGAACTATAACATAAACAAGTTGAACATGGGTTTGACTGAGTTGATGAAGGAGCTCCAGATGGCGAAGAAGGTCATGAAGCCATAATCAAAGGCAATAATTGCTAAGGCTTCATCTTCTTGAACTGGGTCCAAGCCTAGAAAGTTCAAGAAGAAGAAGGGAAATGCAGCGGGCCAGCCCAAGACCCAGTCGAAAGACAAACCCAATGGCAAGTGCTTCAAATGTGGACTAAAGGGACACTGAAAAAATGTGTGTCTGGATCTTCAAGCCAAGAAAAACCCCTCAGGTAATGTTTTTTATCTAGAGTCTATATCAATGGTTGGATCAACTTCCACATGGATTATTGATTCAGGAGCCATTGATCATATCTGTAACTCCTTGCAGGGGTTTAGAAAGATAAGAAAACTCCAAAAAAGCGAACATGGACTACGTGTGGGAAATGGAGCACAAGTTTGGGCCCTTGTAGTGGGAGAGATGGATTTTATTTTTTCTTGTAATAGAATAGTAGTTTTGAATGATATTTTATATGTACCTGGATTTAGACAGAATTTCATTTCAGTTGCAAAACAAATAAATCAAGGACATTCTGTATCTTTCCATTCTGGTATTTCTATCAATAGAGATGGAGAAATTCTATGTACTGGGCACATATATAGAAATTTATTTTTCTTAAACCCTATTAACAATCAATTAAATAACGCTCAATCTGAACCTTTAACAAGGAAGAGAAAGACCAATATCAATAACTCTTTTCTTTGGCATCTAAGGTTGGGTCATATCAACTCAACTAGGATTCAGAGGTTGATCCATGATAGGCCTTTGAGCTCATTGAGATTGAAAAATTAGCCTCAGTGTGAGTCCTGCCTAATAGGAAAGTTGACCAAGAGGTAATTTGCCCCTAAGGCGGATAGAGTCAAGGAGGTATTGAGTCTTGTTCACACTGATGTGTATGGTCCTTTGTCTACACTAGCTAGAGGAGGTTTTGAGTACTTCATCACTTTCACCGATGATTGTACAAGGTTTGGTTACGTTTACCTGATGAGACGAAAGTCTGACTCTTTTGACAAGTTCAAAGAGTTTAAGGTTGAAGTGGAGCGTCGGACAGGTAAATTGATCAAGACCTTACGATCGAATCATAGAGGAGAGTGCCTCCTTGGTAAATTCAAGGACTATATACTACATCATGGGATAGTATCTTAGCTCTCTGCGCTGGGGACGCTCCAGCAGAACGGAGTGGCTGAGAGAAGGAACAGGACATTAATGGAAATGGTCCGAAGCATGATGTCTTATGCTACTCTTCCGGTGTCCTTTTAGGGATATGACCTGGAAACAACATCATATATTCTGAACTTGGTGCCTTCCAAGTTAGTACCTAGGACTCCCTATGAGATGTGGACTGGTCGTAAGCTAAGTCTGAATCATCTCAAGATATGGGGTTGTCTAGTTTATGTACTGGTCAAGGGAGATAAGTTGGAACCAAGATCAGAATTATGCTATTTTGTTGGGTATCCAAAAGGGACAAAGGGTAGTTACTTTCATCATCCTAAGGAGCAAAAAGTACTAGTTAGTACTAATGTTAGATACTTGGAGGATGATCAAAGTACATCCACAAAAGGTTCAACTAGGTTGGAACTGGAGGAGAAGTTATCTTCGGAAGCAACTTCTTCTAACCCAATTGTGGAACAAGAAGAGGCACAGTCTCAAGAGCCTGTACATATGGAGCCTCGTCACAGTGGGAGAGTGTCTAGTGTTCCGGAGAGATGGACAGGAGAAGCTTTTGAGCTGGTCTCCGACCATCAGGAACAAGACCGCATTAGATACGAGGAGGCTATTGTTGATGCTGATGCAAATATGTGGCATGAAGCAATGAAAGCCGAGATTGAGTTTATGTATCTCAATCAGGTTTGGGATCTTGTAGCTTCACCTTAAGGGATAAAACCCATAGGGTGTAAGTGGGTATACAAGAGAAAGAGGAGAATACATGGGAATGTGGAAACCTTTAAAGTTAGGCTTGTGGCGAAAGGGTATACTCAGAAAGAGGGAATGGATTATGAGGAAACCTTTTCCCCGGTAGCCATGCTTAAGTCCATCCGTATCCTCCTTGCCATCGCATGTCATTATGACTACGAGATATGGCAAATGGATGTCAATACGACATTTTTAAATGGCCATCTTACTGAAGACATCTATATGTCCCAACCGAAAGGTTTTATTGCTGAGGGCCAAGAGCATATGGTTTGCAATCTTAAGAAGTCCATCTATGGACCTAAGTAAGCATCAAGGGCATGGAACATTCATTTTAATGAGACTGTAAAGTCTTATGGTTTTGTTCAAAACAAGGATGAACCATGCGTATACAAGAAGCTTAAACGCATTAATGTAGTTTTTCTTGTCTTGTATGTGAATGATATTCTACTCATTGGAAATTATGTAGGGTCAGTATCATCTACAAAGGTTTAGTTGTCTAGTCAATTTAGTATGAAGGACTTGGGAGAAGCCAGCTACATTCTCGGGATTAGACTTCTTAGAAATTGGAAACAGAGAATGTTAGGATTATCCCAAGCTGCATACATTGACAAGATACTGGCCAGGTATAGCATGGACTCATGCAAGGGAGCTCTAATTCCTTGCAAACATGGGTTATCATTTTCTTCAATGGACTGTCCTAAGTCTCAAGAAGAAAAGGACAGAATGAGTAGGATTCCTTATGCTTCGGGTCTGGGAAGTCTCATGTACGCCATGCTGTGTATTAGGCTAGATATCTGCTTTGCCGTAGGCTTGGTTAGCAGATATCAGTCAAGCCCTGGGGAGGTTCATTGGCAAGCTGTAAAGCATATACTCAAGTACCTCAAGGGAATGAAAGATTATATGTTGGTTTACAGGGTTGATGACTTGGTTCCTACAGGATACACAAACTCAGACTTCCAAGCGGATAACGATGAGAGAAAATCTACTAGAAGATATGTCTTCACCTTATCTGGAAGACCTATTTCATAGAGGAGTATCAAGCAATCTTGCATTGCTGACTCAACCATGGAAGCTGAGTATGTGGCAGCTTCGGAGGCATCCAAGGAAGCAGTCTGGCTTTGGAAGTTTCTTTCAGAACTTGGAGTCGTGCCACACATGGACAGGCCGATTGTGATGTATTGCGACAACACTGGAGCAATATCACAATCAAAAGAATCCAGGAACCACAAGATGGGGAAGCACATCGAAAGAAAGTACCACTTGATCCGGGATTTCATCCAGAGATGGGAAGTCGTGGTGGAATAGATTGTCTCCGAGAACAATTTAGCAGATCCATTCACCAAGCCTTTGGTTGAGAGAGTCTTAAAGAGACACTTAGACACTATAGGGGTGGCCACCTAAGGGACTTACAATGTCTTAGAGTGCAAGTGGGAGATTGTTGGGATGTATGCCCTCTTAGACTAGGTTTCTGATACAAAAAAATCGAATGTTTTAAAAAAAAGAATTTATTTTTAGAAATTATTTATGAATTTACAATTTTATTTCTGCAAAGTTATGTTTGAAAAAGACCCATTGTGTTTAAATAAGTGGTCCATGTGAATGGAAGTCTTTCACAGTAAGATATGGATCACGAGTTACTTAGCACATAAACTTTTGTTCTTAACCGATTTATGAGAATGGAAATCTCATCATGTTTAGGTTATTATGTTATGAATTGTAAATAGAGCATAGCTTACCTTTAGCCAGTGAGTAGTCCACTCACTTCATGACATAAACGTATTTCGAATATGTAGAACAAGACCTGTAGTAGTGGTTTCTTAAAGGTACTATATGGTAGAAACCTAGACTACTACCGCTACAACGTGGACTAGTACTCTACGACTTGAGTATAAGTTGGTGGTCTGACGAAGTTAGAAGCATATACTTTGATATGCAATAATTAAGGTTCTATCGTAGAGCTAATATACTTACATGTTGGGTGTGTGTGACTAGTTAGCTAAGACAGACTTGTACAAGATAGTTTCTATACTATATCGCCCTTTGTGGTTGTCTGAATGATCTGAATATCCAACGCCCTGGGAAACATGACTTGGATGTTTGCTTTAGAGTAGCTCCCTTGGAAAGCAGAAACAATGTAGGAGGTCATGGACTAGAGGTCTAAGGAGGGCAGATGTCATTTAGAGAGGTGTTAGTACACTTCTTCCTCTCTAAATGTATGGCAATGTATAGAGGGGTATTTTAGTCATTACACCTGTAGGTCAAAGACTTTGCTAACGATGTATAGAGAGGTTCATTACACCTGTACGGTGATGAATAGCCAGACGTCTCTCTCTCTCTCTCTCTCTAGAAAATTCCCTAACTCGTTAGTTGTTCACCAAACGGTAGTTAGGCAAGCCATATACTGGAAGACCGAGAGTTTGCATTCACATACATGCAAAGGTGGAGTAGGAGGCTTGCAGGAATCGCACCAGAGGCTTCTACCAGCACACCTACACCGGTTGCACACGTTTCAGTATAGCTAACACTTAGAATGAGGAACAGAGGTAAAATTTTTAAAACCTCGGGATTGGGACAGGGTGCAACCGACGCTGGCCCTACCCTGGACTCCCTGTTCTTGTTTTTTCCAATTTTTTGTATTCGCTTCCGCTGCGTGCTTCGTGTTTTCCCGCTTTCTATGCCTTCAACCATCCATATCCATTTTCTTCTTGAAAACCCACTTGCACCCAATATGTTTAATTCCTTTGGGTGGATCAACCAAAGTCTATACTTGGTTGTCGTACATAGAATCCATATCTGACTTCATGGCCTCATGCTAATTGCCATTTTCTAAACTATTTAGAACATCCTTGTAGGTAGTAGGCTCATCTTCATCTATGAGCAATACGTCATTGTGGTCACTACTGAGAAAACCATATCTCTCAGGTACTACACGTATCCTACTAGATCTACGAGGTTCTTGTGTATTAGAATGTTCATCTATTCTATCAATAGATGTGGGGTTAGATAGTTGATCCTCGTTTGCTTGATCTTCATGAACTTCACTAAGTTTAATCTTACTCCCACTGTCCCCTTTGAGCATGTGCTCATTCTCTACGAAGACGACATGCTTCGAAACAAACAATTTGTTTTCAGAGGGTAGATAGAAGTAATATCCGAAAGATTCTTTCGGATATCCCACAAACAAACACTTTTGAGACTTACTATCAAGTTTATCTGACTGTAGCCTTTTAATAAAAGAAGGACAACCCCATCCTCGCAAGTGAGATAACTTTGGTCTTTTACCAAAAAATATTTCTAATGGGGTAGTATCAACCAATTTTGTTAGAACTCTATTTAGTACATAAACAGAAGTCTCCAGTGCATATGCCCAAAACGATTTTAGTAGGTCTGCAGAAGCCATCATGGTCCGTACCATGTCTAGAAGGGTTTGATTCCTTCTCTCAGATACACTATTATGTTAAGGTGTATATGGTGGAGTCCATTGAGATAATATCCTATTATCTCTCAAATAACTCAGAAACTCTTGGCTTAAGTATTCTCCTCCTCGATTAGATCTTAGAGTCTTAATACTTTTGTCAAGTTGTTTCTCTATTTCATTCTTGAAATCTTTGAACCTTTCAAAAGCCTCAGATTTGTATTTCTTTAAATACAAATGCCCGTATCGTGAGAAATCAGCGATAAAGGTTACGAAATAGTTATAACCTCCTCTTGCTTGTATTGACATTAGGCCACATACATCAGAATGTATGAGTTCTAATAACTCCTTAGCCCGTTCTCCTTTTCCTGGAAAATGAGTTTTAGTCATTTTACCTAGTAAACAAGACTCGCATGTGCCATATGATTCATAATCAAATTACCCTAAGTCCCCAAGCTTGTGTAACTTAGAAACATGATTTTCGTTTACATGGCCCAAACGACAATGCCATAAGTAAGAGGTGTTAGAGTTATTCATTTTAGATTTCTTATTATTTATATTGAGAACCAGATTATCCAAGTCTAGAACATATAAACCATTAACCAAAATTGCTAAACCATAGTGAATATCATTCAAAGAAAAAGAACAACATTTATTCTTAAATATTAAATGAAATCCACATAAGTCTAAACACGCAACTGAGATAATATTTTTCATTAAAACTGGTACATAATAACAGTTTTTCAATTCTAGAATTAATCCCGAATGCAGGTTCAGCTCGTATATCCCCACAGCAAGTGCAACAACCTTTGCCCCATTTGTAGTACGTAGGTCCACATCATCTTTCTCTAGCCTTCTACTACTCTTTAGTCCCTACAGGTTATCGCACAAATGAGATCCAGATCCAGTATCTAATACCCATATCTCATTTCTAAAGGCAATATTTATCTCAATCATAAACATACCCGGAGTAGAAGTAGAAGTGCTTGTAAGCTTCTTCTTCTGCTTCTTGTCCTTAATGGTCTCCAAGTAGGCTTTGTAGTTGCACCTCTAGTGGCCCATCTTCCCACAATGATAGCATGGGCCCTTAGTAGCTGCGTCCTTCTTGTTCACACCACCTTTGGGCTTCATGAGGGCCTTTTTCTTCTTCTTTTGAACATTCTTCTTAGAAGAGGAAGGTTCTACCATTAAAACTGCATTGGAATCCTTCTTCATGGAGGACTCTGTAGTTTTGAGAAGATTGATCAACTTAAGAATGGTGGATTTAATCTTGTTCATCTGATAGTTAATCACAAACTGTGAGAAACTATTAGATAAAGATTGTAGAATTAATTCAACACTTAAGTCATGATCCATTGCAAATCCAAGAGATCTAAGCTTCTCTATTAAGCCCAACATCTTCAGCGCATGAGTGGCCCCAGAAGAACCCTCTGCCATTTTGCAATGAAATAGTTGCTTCGAGATCTCATATCTCTTAGTTCTGGCTTGGGTATCAAACAGCTCTCAAAGATGTAGTATAATCGATTGAGCATCTATATGCTCGTGCTGTTTTTGTATCTCAGGAGTCATGGATGCCAGCATAATACATGATGCTATATCACTATCCTCCTTGTGCTTCTTGTGGATAGCATGCTCATCAGTATGAGCATCTTGGGCTGGTGGTGGTGGAATAGGAGCATCTAGCACGTAGAGCAACTTTTCAGATTTGAGAACGATTCTCAAATTTCTATACCAGTAGAGATAGTTTGATTCGGTTAACTTGTTGGTTTCCAAGATGCTACGTAAGTTTAGGTTTGTTGGCATGATGCAAGTGACCTAGATGTAAAGATAGAGAACATTAGCTACTTGTATATGCACATGATATGCAAATAATTAGGACTTTAATTAAATATATTTTTACTCCCCTATTTTACTCAAACCAATAGTCCCCACTATTGATTCGGGAAAGCCTGGTGGAAGCTTTCCTCGTGGACCAATATCCAAATTCCTCAAGAATAACCTTGAGTTTGCCTAACAAGCCACCCTTGAGTTCATTGGTAGGTATACAATACCAATTACATCGTATGTAACCACCGAATCATTGGGTGATCAACAACTTTTAATCTTAAAGCCTTTTGGGCTACCCTAACTTTTCCTCTAAATTTCTTTATGCTTGATTTTGTCCAACTGGGATAAAGAATTTAGTTAAACCCAACCCATTAATCAAGAATTTAATTCCAAAGGACTTTGATTCCATAGCTTGAACATGCCCGATGTCAAGTAGGCTTGGATTTGCCCAGCAACCTGGTCTCAAAAAAGGACTCTCGTTCTTACTATATTAACGGAAGGAATTATGTTTAATATTAATTGAGGGATTTGTTCCTTTTAGTGATTTCTTTGAATGACATGCATAAAAACCAATAAATCACATAATTGATAATCATGGTAATAAAGCGATTATGTGGTATGGTTATGGACTTTACCCTATATTAATTTATTTGAGCCATCAAAGAAATTAATGTAGTTAACCCTATATGTTCATGCATGATTTAAGCAGAAGGTCTTACCTTCTTGCCTTGTTTTGGTTGCCATCTCCAAAATTAAAAATAATTCTACTCCTATCAAACCTATGTAAACCAATTACATAATTTTCTAAAGAGAGAAAACTTCAAGTTACATTCGAGGGGAGTTAGATGAGAAGAGATTTACACAAGAATTCTAGAGAAGCATAGCAGAAGGAGAAGTAATATGCAATCAACAGTTATTATATAGATAATAGGCATGATAGAGAATGAAACAAGCATCAGAAATTATCCAAAAACAAAACGTAAATGACTGAAAAAGTAAATTGTTCAACTGTTGTAGAAAGTAAGTTGTTCATCAGCCCATTGTGCTACCCAAGAAAATTGTTTATGAAATATTGATCGTCATAGACTTGGATCCAGCCCATTTTTTTGAACACTGACCAGCAATTCTGTTAGACTTTCTTTTTACAACCACATACTTTTATCTTTTGCCAGATAGTTTGGGCTTGGGAGAAGGAATAGGAATATCTGTCTTCTATATGGGAGAAGGCTATGGAGATGGTTCAGGAGAGGGAACCTTGACATTTGCAGTCAGTTCAGCCTTGTCCTCTAAAGATTGTTTTGTTGGATTTCTAAATTAATTAATCAGATTAAATGCAGCGGAAAATAGCAAGAAATCTAAGCAATGGATCACGGGTTTGCAGTAGAAACGGGAAAAAGAGAAGATCACACTTATTACCTCTTGAAGCCGAAATTTTTGAAATTTTCTTGTTCCAAGAATGCAGGCGCGATCCATATCACAAAACCGGTTCACAGCAGCTCAACTGAAGTCCAAAAAGAACTCCCTCTAATGATAATCCACACAAGGTCAAACGCTCATAATCTCACAATTCTATGCTAGTAGAATTTAGGAGGCTATGGTTTGATTAATAAGAGAGAGACGGCTAGGGTTTGATCAAGAGAGAGGCAGAGAAACGGTTTCTCTGTTATTGCGTGAATAGTCTGTGTCTCTTACCCTAAGGAAACCGTTTCCTTATATTTATAGATTTATAATTATCATAAATTGTAACTTAGTCACTCAACGTCCAATTGTCAACAAATTAGTCCTTGAAGTTTACTTAATTATAATTAGGTCCCATGAATTATAACAAACTTATAATTCACCTATAAATATATTCCCTTCTCTTAATTAACCCCACAATATTATCAAATAATATATTTGAGCATTCAAACCTTTATTGTGTGTGACCCATTAGGTTTCCTGGTCTTATTGGTAGCATAATATAAATTAATTCTAACAATATTAGAATTAATAATCCTTAATAAAATAAAGGATTAAATTTATTAATTCTCTAATTAATAAATCCATATTTAGCATATCAAGAGCGACATCTAGCAATGACTCTTGACCACCCAAAAGTCCAGAAAGTCAAGTAGCTTGACATGAACCTTTCAATAGAAAATTATCAGTGCAATAAACTCCCTTCACCGTACAATATCTCATTCGGTCTAGAGCATGGAATTAGTGCCAACTCCCTCCAGAATATTATTAATTCTGGCCCGAATATTTTAGTACATGTTCAAGAAATCCATTACTCGATATGTGTATCAATTGGAACCATTTCCATCACATAGTCGCCTTGGCCAAAGACTTCATGAGTAATGATTTCTACAAGTGGCCTTGAGATATACTCTCCTACTATTAGGAATGGTGAATCATTTATTGACTTTCTCAACTACTTTCGTTTACTTTACGTCGTACCCAATATCCATCCCATAGGCAGTCCTAGATAAGACTCCAAAGATTAGAATCAAAGTACAACGCTCGTTAAACAAAGTACCTTCGAGATCTCAAGTCTAAGGATACTTGCACACTTGCTATAATGAGATTCTATCACTGGCACTAAATAGTTATCCAAGTGATTATCTCGTAGCTAGGTCATCCAATGAACTTGTTCCAAAACAAGCATCCACACGTTAATCCTTAGTATCCCAATACTCACAGATATGAGAACCACCGCTTGATCCAATCAAGAGATATAACATGTGCCAGTCTTGGCGTATTAATTATGTCCCATCTTATTAATACTATGACTGTGGATTATTTAAGTACAAACACTGCATAGTGTAGTAGGAATCTCATATCATGATCTCTAACATGATTTCCTTAACACTGTGTTGTACTAGGGACTTTATCTAACGGTTTGTACACATGTTTAGATATAACAATCGAACTGAAAGATAAAGAATGCCTCTTATTAATTTAATATGCAATATACATGACACAAGTGATTGCCTCTAGAGCACAACACTAGATGCAAGGTGTTTAGAGCACAACACAAGTGATTGATAATGAAATGCACATAATTTTTATTAGAATTATGCCATCGATTGTTACAATTGAAAAAATAAAAAAATTAAAAGTTTCTAAAATAATATTTTATGACATTTCTATCCCCTTTTCACTTTTAGTATACACATTTAGATTAATTTGAAATAAATTTTGTAAAAAATTATTAAATATGTGAGGTTAAATGAATATGATGTGTTGTGAGTGAATAATAATTTTCAAAAAATAAAAATATTTTAAAATAATATATATTTAAATTTAATTAAAATTTTAATTGAAAATGAGATTGAGAAGTTGCTCCACTTAAAACCTAGGTTTCTCCGCTCATTCTTATATACTTCACCTTTCTCTAACTCATTCAAAAAAAATATAAAATGAGATAAAATACTATGTGTGTGTGTGTGTGTAATTCCTAAAATATTTATATATAATATCAAATCAAAAGAAACCAATTAAATAAAAATGTAATAAACCTTATTATAATGATGATTATAATAGCATATGATATCATTAAAGATTTTATTTGTAAATAAGATTAGAAAGTAAAATATTTTTTATAAGGTGGCAAAATATTTTGAAAAAAATTCATTAGTAATAATATATTATAATATATAAGTGGTACCTAATATTGTACTTTGAGTTAAGACTCATATCTTGCTAAATAAAAATATTATATTTAACCCAATAATTCCCTTTTTTTTTTAAGTATTTTTCTTTTGGTTTTTGTCTATTTACAACTTGCAAGATAATGAGATAGAATATTAAGGGGTTTTTTTATCAAACCGAGTCAAAATCCATTTTGACCACCGAAAACAGGCAGGTTAATCAGAAAGAGTATGGCGTCATTTACTCGGTCAAGGATAGGTCGTATTTGCGCGAGGTCTAAGTAGACCTTGCATTTAGCAAACACGACCTGTCACTGGTTCTTATGTTAATATCCTAGCAAACACGACCTATTATTCTTATGTTCATATCCTAAGCCACCTTGATTTACCGCTAAAATAAATCTGGGCTTGCAGATTTTGTCTTTATCCTCATGTTTATATCCTAAGCCACTTCGATTTCCAGCATAAACAAATCTGGGCTTGCAAATTTTGTCTTTGTCCTCATTTTGTATCCTAAGCCACATCGATTACCAAAATGATGTTGAGTTCCGAGAAATTTTTCCAGATTGCTTTTACCATTTGTAAATTTTTCAATGCAATTGGTAAAATCATTTACTCTTGTAACACCCCACTACCTAGGCCCATCAGGGCCGGGGATGTCGCCTCGTCCAAAGGACAAGGGGTCTTTATAACTAGGTTACATGAAAATAGAATAAAACAAAAGACTTTAAAATTAAATTTATTACAACCCAAAAGATAAATACTGGCAAAAATCCAAAATAAATTGTTTGCAACAATCTCTCAAGCAATACTTAAAGTAATTAACAAGAGTCTTCAAGCAAGGCAACATTCTAGCTAATGATCTCCACAGCAGGATCTTCCTGAAAATATGGCATAAAAGGTGGTGAGATAAAAATCTCAGTAAGCCCGTGTGTGCTTTAAGTGTTTCAGGTAAAATAAATTCATGTATGCAAGTTGTAAAAGCTTCACAGGGAAAAGTGCTGGCAAGCAATAAATAAGTGTTGAAAATAAAGAGTGGTGTTTCACTTTTCAAATCATACATGTGCACAATAAATACAACCACTCAAATGGGTAGCCATGGGTTACCACACGTTGGGCCCCATGACCAATAACAGTCAGAATGCCACACTTTGTGCAATGCTGACAAAAGGTAGGTGTACAGCCTACCGGGTGAGATACTCCTCCATCTCTACACCCAAACTTACCGGTTGTCCACTCCGGAACACACGGTCCACATGACTGAAACTTGCTAGCTCGGACCGGTATGACGTACCGGACTGGCGTCCTATCCAGGAAGGACTCACCCTTCCTATTTCCCCTCCTATTTTCGGTCAACCTCCTTTCCCCAAAGCTGATTTTCGAAATTCAAGGGGAAGAAATTATCACAGAATTTTTTTGGAATTCAAAGAAAAAGATTTAATGGATTTTGGTTCATTTGAATTATGAAAATGCTAGGACAAAGCTAGAGGTAATAAATTGGACAAGAATTCTTCTAGAATTCTTTTAGGACATGAGGATAAGATTAGGACATTCTCTTCATGTCTCCCTTAAGACAATCATTCCTATTTTCATGGAATGCAAGAAAACAAAAATTCAAACTTAATTAAAATAATCATGATAAAAGCTTAAATGACGGGATTTGAACTCATGATCTTAGAGATTAATTCCAAAGCTCTAACCACTAAACCACAACAACTCTTGTTCTTATTTTCTCACCCACATATTTTTCTTATCTACTCCTCGAGTTATCTTCTTATTCTGACCTCAAGCAAAATTACCATTTTACCCCTCCTACCCAATAAGTATAACTATGCATTTAAACCTATAATCCACGATTCTAAAGCACATAAAATCATTCAAAAACATATATATTCATGCAAAATAATATGATATGCATTCCCGACCCCCTTACTCTAGGGTTAGCTTTAGGTGGGGTTTCACAACTCTAATTTTCATATCATCAAAGGTGCTAACCATGTATTCAAGAGTTTGAACTTTATCACATAGGTATTTATTTTCCAGAGATGCATGATGCAAAGCAGTCATTATCACATCTTTTTCAATTGTAGCACATATATGTGTTTCAAAAGACATTTTGTTGTCATTCAATAAGGCTTTATTTTCTTTAATCATGTAATTAACCTTTAACTTTAAATCTTTATTTTTTCTGGACAGTTTTTTTAATTCATAAAACATACCACATAACAACTCATTAGGATCAACATGCTTTTCAGTCATAGATATATGCGAATTAGACATGTATTCTGACGTTGAAAAGTTTACCTCATTTTCCAAAGCCATGAAGCAGATGTTGGCAGTTTCTTCCTCAGATTCCTCATCTTCAGATTCATCACCATTTAAGTCTCAAGCTCCCATTAATCCTTTACCTCTTTTAACCTTCAGGTCTTTCTTTTTATTAGATGTTTTTCCTTCCTTACCTTTTGCAACCGAACAGTCTGCAATGAAAGATCGGTGCTCTTACATTCAAAGCATTGAGGTTTGAAGCCGAAGGTTTATCCTTTCTTTCTTATAAGCTTCTTTCGTCGTTTGTAGTTTTCTTTGTTGAACATCCTTCTGAATTTCTTTGCTATCATTGCTAAGTCATCATTTTCCATTTCAATGCCTTCACTGCTTTCCGAGAGACTTGTTTCTACATCTTCATTTTCAGCCTTTAGAGCAATCCCTTTTCTGCCTCTATCATGACCATCAGTTTCATGAAATCTTTTAAGCTTCATCTCATGAGTTAAAAGAGATTTGATCAACTCTTCAGTAGGTAGGGATTTTAAATCATTGGATTCTTATACAGTAAGAGTTTTAGGCTGCCAGCTTTTTGGTAAAGCATCAAGAATTTTTCAGTTTTCTTCCCCAAGGGAATAAACCTTTCTGTAAGCTTTCAGACCATTTGAGATATTAGTAAATCTTGTGAACATGTCAGTGATACTTTCATTTGGCCTCATAGTAAATAATTCATAATCATGAATAAAAAGCCCTAGTTTCAATTCTTTGACTTGGTTAGTCCCCTCATAGGTGATTTCTAGCAATCTCCACATATCATGGGCTGAATCACAACCACTAACACGGTTGTATTCAGTCGCATCTAGAGCACAGCACAAAATGTTATAGCTTGAAAATTTAGAGTCATTTTCGTATTGTCTTCCACACTATACTCATCATTCTATTTAGGTATTTTTTATACCATTAATCATCTTTGATTGAATAAAAGGACCATTCTCTAGTAAACTCCATAATTCGAAGTTAATAGAACACACAAAAATTTTCATTCTATTTTTCCAGAAAGTATAGTTGCTTCCATTAAACAAAGGAGGACAATTTGTTGAGCTTGCCATTAAGATCTTTTTTACAAGGTTGTTAAACCAAGAATATATAGACCTTGCTCTGATACCAAATGAAAAACTTAGAGGGGGGTGAATAAGGTTTTTGGCAAGAAAAAACAATTTTTCCAAAATGTCTAAAATGCTGAACAAGGAAGATCACCAAGATACTTGGACTGACTTTATAGATACATAGAAAGCTATCTAAGCACTCGTAGATGTATATTCAGATTTAGACAGTAAAAGAACACAAAAATAGTACATGAACCACTGAAATAAAATAAGACAAGAGATGTATAGTGGTTCGATCAACAATGATCTACATCCATAACCTTAAGCCTCACACTTAAGGATTTTCAACCCTATTTCATTAACCTCACTTAATGAAACAGCTTCACATACAAGAGAGGATCACCTCACTAGGTTTTACTCCTCAACCTTGAACATACACAACACAAGGCTCACCCTTATGGGTTTTATACCATAACCTTGAACATACATAACATAAGGCTCACCCCTATGGGTTTTACACCACAACCTTGAACATACACAACACAAGGCTCACCCCTATAGGTTTTACACCACAACCTTGTACTAACAACAGAGAATTGAAAAATAATAGAACAAAGATAAGCTCACTTACTTGAGTAGATATTCTCTCGGATACAAGCCAAAAATTTCTTTTATCTTTGATACAAAATGAACTCACTTTGAAGCTAGATAAAAGGAGATTTTTGAAAATATTGAGCAATGGTGTTTCTAAGAAGAATGTCTCAAAAATCTTGCTTCTAATCTTGCATTAAGGGCTATTTATAGAGAAAAAAAGTGGAGTGCCAACGGCCATAAAAAAAATGGCTACAAATGTTTCTGTTTAAACTCATCCGAATTTTGGACTCGAGTTTTGGACAAAGATGCATCCAAAAGGTAAGTCCAAAATAGCACATTCCTGATAGAAAACTTTTCAACCTAGTTTACAGGATTTTGGATGAACCTTTTGGATTCAAACTATTCCATCCAAAATTCTGTGAATTTTAAAAACTTTGAAAATCATCTTCTTTGAAGCTTCAAGGTAAAGTCAAATGAATCAAAAGGTAAGAAGACATAGGAATTAATAAATATACCTCAATAACACTTCCTAATCTATCATTCTTCATAAAGAGCTTCCATGATATATAACTTCTCATACTCTGATTTTCTCATTTGATCTTCTAATCTTGAAATCAGCGATGAAGTGGTTGTCAACAATTCTTATCTGAATATTTTAGAAGAATAAAGATTAAACATGTCCTATCACAAGAAATTAATAAGTTAGTTCATATCAACGTTTGTCATAAATCAAAATATAAAAGAAAGACCTTATGGCTAATAGTTTCTTTTCCTTCTTTAATGTTTTCAATGGATTATTGGTGCAACTTCTGGAGCTTTTCACTACTTGTCAATCTTGGAGCATTTTTTATCTGGGAAGTATTTGTTTTCCCTTACCCTTTCTCTTTTTAGTTCTCTTTAGTGATGCTTACTTGTTCTATTTTTTGTCTATTGACGATAATGCACAGTTTAAGTACGGGGGTGGAATTTCAAATTTTTTCCAAATAATATCTTTCTAGTTTTTTTAAATTAATTTTGGGCAATATTTTTGAGCTTTCAAAAAGAAAATTGGTGGAGTAATTTTTTTTTTTAATTTTAACTTTGAAGAATACTTTGATGTTTATTTTATTAATTGGATTTTTATTAAACTTTTATATTAAGTTGAAGACATAACTAAGTGATGAGAATTGATTTTAACCTTGTTTATTTCTTATTAGATGTATGAAGCTATTGACTTTGTGAGATTTATATAAATTTTGTGAAGAAGTATAAGTTTAGTTTATGTGCTAATTTATGTTGAAAATTTGTCTATACTAGTCCTAAATTTAGGTTTAAGTAAATAGGATAAAAGTAAGATGCAAATGTCTGAAATTGGTTGTATTATAAATTCAAAAAGAGAAGTGAGGAGAAAAAAGATTCAAGAATGTAAAGTGCATTTTCTTTGGCTAAAAATAACGTGTGAAAGAAGAAAAGAAAAAAAAAGAGAAAGAGAAAGTGGGTTGCAAAGTATGCAAAAATGAAATATGGATAATATGGTGAGATGGAGTGAAACACACTCACTTGAAGCTATAGATCCCAAGAAGAAAAAAATTTGAGTTCGAAAGCAAAGAAAACGATGTGATTGGGAAATCCTAGTTTACTACTTGATTTAGTAGTTTAGATAATAAAAAATTGAATTGGTTGCTTGTGCTTCACTTAGATAATTTGCGTCATTTATATGTTTTGATCAAATGAGGGAGTGGAATACATTGAATGGATATGAATTTACTTAAATTAACTTCAATGGCCTTACATATATTTGACTTCATATGTGAGTCTTCCTAAATTTTTTTATTCGATAAATTTTTGAATGTTTTTCATTTTGAAAAGAAAAGTTAGCACCACCACCATACTTTTTGAACATTCATGTCTTAAACCTTTTTGAATAATTATTTTGTCCAAGGACGTGCAAAAGGTTAAGTGTGGGGGTATTTGTTATGCGTGAAATAGTCACATTTTTATAGTACTTTTCCTTAGCTTTTGTGCATGATTTTGTGTGATAAGGGATGATTTTCTATTCAATATATGTTCTCTTGAACTTTTGGGTTTCTTGATGAAAAATGAGTAGAACATTAGTTTGAATGATGCATTTTTGTACTTGGAATGATTGATTACATATTTTAGGTCTAGAACATCTACTTAACAATTATTTGTGTTTTAATAGCGACATAACTTTATGCACGGCCTTTCATCAAGCCACGCAAAACAAACGAGTTTCTAGAAGACATGCAGGACCAAGTGCATGGCTGTGCATGTGCCCATGCATAATAGAGGAGAATTTTTAACCCCAGAAGTTTACAAAATTCAAGAAAAAAATCACTCTGCTGAATGCATGGCCAAAGGCACGGTCTTGAAGTATGTTTACCTTAATCCATGCATTAAGTCTAGTCCTGTAGTTAACGACAACTTACTCCAATCACAACTTAATAGACTACAACAACAGATCATGCAAATCTCAAATAAATCAATTAAATTATGCATATCCCAAGTTAATATAATGTTAGCATCTCAGCACATGAAAATATAGCATTTCTACCACCGTCTAGATAGCATCGAGCTTATGCACCCATCTACTCAGCTCAAACATACACCTGTCATACTTTGACATACCAAGGAGATAAAGCAACTCACAAATCCACCTATAGATATCAATCACTTCCCAGCTTCAATATGCTCATCAGTGTGAAAAACAGCTTAAACACATGTAAGCATGCTCTCTAATAGTTCTTAGTGCAGAATTTTGCACATATGAACATGGTGATATCAAAAGCAAAACATGATTCGCATAACCTTAGATCTAGCATACCCATAATCAATTTACTCATCAAAGAAAAGTAAACTGCATAACTCATGCTTGAGAGAAAGGTAAAAAAATATCTTTATTCTACTAATATCCAGATGTAATAAATCTACAAGATCTGAGAGTACTATGCCACACAAAATTATTATGGGACTAAAAAGAGAATAGGGAATCTAAGATTTACTTAAAGTAAGGAGTAGATTTGGTTTGGCCCTAAGAGATCCAAGATTTTCCTACCTTTGAAGAGATTACTTGTGCTTTACCTTAACAATAGCCATGATGTTCAAGAGGGGGAGAAGAGGCCGAGACAATACATGTGATGCGTAAATTTTGGGTGCATAAAAAATATTAAATTTAAATCAATCACTTAGTCAAGTTTTAATTAAAAAATTAATCCTAAAACACGCATACGAGCAAGTATACTCATTGCAAGCATAGTATATGGAATTAACGAGTACCAATCCTTAAAAGAATAAGCACACACTAATCACTTTTTATTCATTGTTTAACCGACCAAATAAAGTGATAAAATTAAAAAGAGAAAAATAAAGAAAAATATATACAACTTAAGGATGAAAGAATATGTAATTAGACAAATATTCTTGAAGAAGACCATGAACAATTTAGCAATTGTCACAATTAATTATTATCTTGGTCTCATGAAGGATTAAATTAGAACCACTTTGTTTGCAATCTATGATTCCCTATCTTCAAGTAACTTAATGGATATATTCTATCTCACCAGTCTTACTTAAAAGATACATTAACATTAATCCTCATATAAATCCCTATATTCTAGGTAATTTAAAACATAAAATTAGTCAATAAATCCATATTCTAGTAATCATCAACCAACCTTTGATTACCCAAGTTCTTAACAATTAATCCCTTTTTCAAGCAAGTTAAAAGATAACAGATATGAAATTAATTAATTGAAGTCATTATCAACCCCTTTTTTAAGCAAGTTAATAACAAGAATCTAGCCATCAACTTCGTAAGAAAAATAAGTAATCAAATTCCAAGAAAAATAATTAATTGAACAAAAGACTCAATTAACTCAAGAAATCATGAATCTCAAAACAATGTTGAATTACAATAAAAACATTGATTCTATCATTGTTTAAGAACAAGAAAACAAAGGTAAAAGAAAGCACTCATAGACTTGCCTCCTTCTTCTCCCTTGAAGACTCCCTTGAACAATGCTCGTTGTTTTGATGAATTCCTCCTTCAACGAATGATTTTCTGATTTGATCCTTTGAATTCACACTTTTCTCTTGTGTTTTTCTTGTTTAAATAGGCTTCCAAGAGGCTAAAATTCATCCCCTAAGAGTTCTGGGCTTAGTAGAGATTGAAAAATACCAAAACTCTTGGGAAATTACCAAATCCGCTCAAAATTGAATAGCTCACCAACATGGGACAAAGCAGAGCCAGCGTCGGCTCCATAGGTCATGGTCAGCACCAGCTATGCTTTGGTCGGCCCAATCGTGCTCTGTTTTTTAGTCAAAAATTTCCCCTATTTCCATATCAGGGACGACGCTGGTTCCGTGGGCTGGCACCGGCCATGCTTTGACGACGACAGTTTTGATATTTTTTTCGTCATTTTCTGTAATAAAAGTCTAAAACACCTTTTCAAGGATAAAATATCAAATATGAAGGAATATGCCTAGTTATTACAACAAATATATCACAAAACACCTATAAATAACTAGAAGAACATAGACAAAATTTTCCCCTATCATATTCCCCAACACTAGAACCTTTACTTGTCCTCAAGTAAACCCCTCTAAAACGAAGAAAAACAAGATAATCTCTCAAAAAAGTTTATATAAAAGAAAGTCACAACTACCTTTATAACTCTAGATACGTTCTTGTCATTCTTTCAATTCTTTGAAAACATTCATAAAACAAAATACTAAATAAGACATATCGAGGCCCTTGAAGTCGAATTAAATAAGTTTATACACTAGTCTAAGAACATTATTCTACCTTTAAAGTAAAAAAAAAAAAAAAGATAACATAAATCATACAAGTCAAGCTATCTACTAATTCAAGCATTATACATCTAAACGTTGCACAACACAAGTCATGATTTAAGGAAAACATTCCAATTTTTCCTCTCAAAATTTTTTTTTCCAATGACTTAGGGAATTGATAGCCTTAAGTACATGGATTTCTCTTCATGTACCGTATTGGCCCCCTTTTAATCATTACTTAACATTTTTCCAACACTATTTCTTTATTTTGCTCTTGGGAATTAATTGCCTCAACAAAGTGATTTTTTTTTAACAATTCATATTAGCCCCCATACCAAGCAAAAAAAAACATTTTTCTCACCTTCAAAGAAACAACAACCAACTCATTTTTCACCATCTTCAACTCAAAATCAAATGTTTTCCCACAGATTTTTCACTCAAATATATTGTTTTCCACACATTCTCTATCACAATTTAAAGTCAAGCAAAGTTTAATCCTATAACAGAAGTGTTAGTCAACAACATTTCCCATATTATTCACATTATCCATATTTCAACTAGATGAGTCAAATAATACTCAAACACTAATGCATAAACAAGATTAACACAAATTCTTCAGTCTTAACACATTCTATCCAATAAACCATTTTAGTGTCAATAAAAGTCCACCATGTGAATGACAAAGCTCATATCTTAAGATGAAAGGCAATTACAACCTTGCTAATGCAATAAAACCACAAAATAAAATTTTAGCACAAAATATGTATATGGACAATATTTTCTACCCCCCTCCCCCATCGCACTTAAAATGGACATTGTCTTCAATGGCGAAAAATATAACAAGGAAAACAAAGCCAAGGGACCAAAAAGAAATAAAAAGGAAGAATAGAAAATATAAAATACCTCAATTGCAAGTTAGTGCCAATACATGTGAATCCACCATAAAGAGTTCTTGGGAAAATTGTACCTAAACAAAAAAAAAACAAAAAAAAAATAGAAAACATAATTCTAGAAAAGGAAAAGAAAGTTAAAATAAAAGAAAACGAAATTCAAGTGAAACAAAAGCCAAAGAAAAGTCATGAATTATAGAGAAAAAATATCCACATGATCCGTAGTGTCGAATGTGAAACCCCAGTCAAAACCAACCTTAGAGTAAGGGGGTTGGGATGCATATCATATTTCATTGCATGTTTAAATATATTTTAATATGATTTTATGTGCATTGAATTTGTGTTTTATAGTCTAGAGGGCTTGATTATGACTATTGAGTGAGAAGGGCAAAATGGTAATTTTTGCTTGAGGTGGAAAAAGGGTGATAGCTTGAGGATTGAATAGGAAAATATTTTTAGACAGAAAATAAGAATAAGAGTTGTTGTGGTGTAGTAGTTAGAACTTTGGAATTAATTCTTGAGGTCTTGGGTTCAAATTTCATCATTGGAGCTTTAGCTTGATTAAATTTTATTTTTGCTTGGGAAGCATTACTTTCAGCCTTAGGTGCTTGGAGTAGGGTAGAGATGTTGTCCTTAGAGAGACATGATAGGAGTATCCTAATCCTACTCTTTTTCCCTACACAAAATTCCTAAAAGGAATTCATTCCCTCTTGATCCTTAATTTTTCCTATTTCTCAATCCATTAGGATGTTCAATTTGTTCAAGCCAATTTTATTCTATAAAAATTCCAACAATGTGCTGTGGCTTTGAAGGTTCAAAATGTCTTAGTAAAAGACATCTTATGGACCGAAACCATGGAAGAGGGGGAAGGATTTCAAGTGAATTAAATTTCCCTAGTGAACTTTCTAAAACTTCACTCTAGCTAGGTTCATTTTCTTTCATGTATTGAATTGGAATTTTCCCAGCTTCTTGTGCCTTCAAGGTGTCGAAATTCTTAGCCATTATTCCCTCCCAAATGCTGCTAGAAAATGGCCCTTTTGATCAGCTTGGAACCTAAATTTTTTTGGCCATTTTCGGACTGCACAAAGGTGGTGCAAAACTAGAAAAATTCCTGGGCAAATTCACAGCTTTGGAGGTCCGAAACCAAGCTGTTTCTTTCCAGGTTTTACTCAGCTCCATAGCCATGTTTTTCCTCCATGAAGAAGGCTGGAAACCAACCTTGGAAGACCCCTAAAATCTCCTTCAAACTTCCTGCAAGCCGACTGGAAAAGGGCAGCCGAAAACTGCCCAGAAAATTCCAGCCTTGCGAAATTCTGTGCAGTGATTTTTCCAGTCTTGTTTCCTTGTTCAGCCCTAGCCAAAACTCCTCCAATTTTCTGTACAGTCTTCCCTTAAACAGCCATGAACTGAACTCCACTGCCTTCCACAACCTTCTGCATGAAAATCCAATCATGGCTGCCCTAAAAGATTTCCAAAAAAATTACTGCAATCATGCTTGATTAGTTACCAAAATTCCGGCCACCATAATTTAACAACCTTCCATAAAATATCCCTCAAACAACCAGACCTTCCATTCACCATTATAGTCCTTATTTTCGACCACCCTTAGCCTCTTTCAACCAGCTTTCATCCAGCCAAAACTCTACTCAACAATTCGGCCATGGCAGCATTCCAAAAGCTCTCCAATAATCAAAGATATTCTTGTATATTTAGTTTCCAAATTTGCTTCCCAAAAATATTCTTCAAGGATTTCAACAACTAGCCTTTCCTTTTTCCTTCTAAACCAGAAAATCATCTTCCAAACCCTACAAACAATTCGGCCAGCCCTAAACCTATAGAAATTCGGCAGCCTCAAAACCAAAAGCTCTCCATTCTCTTCAACCTTCATGAACACATAGCACACCAAGAACACCTACTCCTTCCTTTCACCTAATACCTCTCCAAATCACTTCAAACTTCTTCTAAAAATTCCAGATTTCATCTATACACTACTGTGAATCCATCCATACCATTTTTAACATCAAACTCCAATATCCAACTCGCACTTTTGGATCAAAAACCAGAAATTTTGTGAAGGCTCAAGAACACCTTCAAGGTACTCTCTCCACCGAACACTCCCTCTCTCTTGGCCGAATGGCTTCTTCTCCATGGCCATACTTCCTTCATCTTCTTTAGATGGATTTAGACATCTAGGGGTTGAGATTCATTCGAAACTTCTTCAAAGTATTCATCAATCAAGTAAGCCTTTTTAACCCTTCTTTTAAATTCTAGATTCATGGCTCTAGGATGATGTTGATAGAAGATGAATCATGAATAGGGTTGAGTATATATTGTTGTGATGAGTT
Source organism: Voacanga thouarsii (assembly GCA_026120185.1). Taxonomy (NCBI): domain Eukaryota; kingdom Viridiplantae; phylum Streptophyta; class Magnoliopsida; order Gentianales; family Apocynaceae; genus Voacanga; species Voacanga thouarsii. The sequence continues at coordinate 2,687,262 of JANUWF010001161.1, forward strand.
GAGATTGAAGCATGAATATATGTATGAATATGTTGGAGATGGGATTTATGCATGGATGGGTTATCTTGGTTGATTGTATGATGTTTTAAGGTTTAATGCATGTCTCCATGATCAAGTATGCTAGAGATTATGTCATCTATGATGAATAGGATTTATATTATTGTGTGATTATTAAAGCCATGATTATATTTATGCTAGTAAAGGTTAGACCATGCCTTAGTAAGTCTAGATCTATTCTTATATGCATGATTTGGATGATTTGTTCATGATTGTGGTTAGCCATAGAAATATGATCATGACCTAGTTGTCCCTAAGCTAATTTTTATTTCATGAATAAAATATTTCATAATATGATTTTGCTAGTAATTTCGAAAAAAAACCCTAGGAGGGGTAGATTTGAACTATTATATATAATAAGGATATTTTAGTCAAATAAATAATAGCTTTTGCTAGAAAAATAATATATATATATATATGTAGATATTATATAAAATAATGAAATCAACTAAAGCCTTTTATGGCAATAATCATAATTAGTAAAATATTTATTACTAAAAATTTAATTATTATCTTTCAATCAAAACTCATTAAAAATTTATTTATTATTTTTCAAGCAAGACTTATTAAATTTATTTTCAACTAATTTTAGTTATCAATTATTTTCTAACAACTAAATTATTAATAAATCATTATTTTACCTAATACCACCTAGGACTCTTCATCAAATAAACTCTAAATTTTTCTTAGCAAGATTTAAACCTTCAATTTATTAGTACTTATTTCCGAAAACCTTAATAATTTTAAATATCAAATTAGGCTTAGCTTATAAACCTATTTATTTATTGTTTGGCCTTGAAGCTTGAGACACTAGGATCATGGTAATAGTGAGTTGAGTTGTTTTAAATTGAGAAAGTAGATTTTGGCTTGAGTTTGATTGTGATTTGTATTTGCCCATGCGGGGTTAGGTCAACTGTTGGAGACCTTTTATTGTGAGCAAGGATCAGGTAAGCTCCTGCATAAAACCTGATTGATGTAAAATGTTTAATTATGGCAAGTCAAATGTAGAGTGCATGGACACTCAATTCTGCAAAGGCAATTGAGGATTAACTTCTTTCTTAATTCAGACAAACAAATTATTTGGAAATCAATAAGTAGATTTACTCAATCTCAAAACTCTTTCCAAAACTGAATTTGACAAAGACTTTGGAAACCTTTAATTGCTTTTTCGTGTGGAATGGTGTTGTAATTCATTTTCTCCCATGTGGGAAACGTTGTTGAGTACTCAATAAGGGTGGACTGCTAGGACTAGTCTTTGAAGGGTTAGAGTGAGTCTCTCAGTAGGTGGCCACCTCTGAGGGGTGAGTCCTTCCTGGATAAGATGTCAGTCTAGTAGGTCGTGCCAGTCTGAGCTAGCAGTTGTTTATTTTTCAGTCAAGTGACTGTGTTTTGCCGGAATGGACACCTGGTTGTTGTTTGGGTATAGAGAATGAGGAGTATCTTACCCGGAAGGCCGATCACCTACCTTTTTTGTCAGTCTGCACAAAGTGTCGTCATTCTGACCAGTTATAGGGCCCAACGTGTGGTAACTTAAGATCCTTTCTTTTGAGTGGTTGATTTTATAGATTGTGTATGGTTGAAAAAGCCAAAACACCACTCTTACTTTTGACTAATGTTTATTGCTTGTTAGTATTTCTCTTATAAAGGTTTTATACTTTGCATACACGAACTATTTCCACTGGACACTCAAAGCACACACGGACTTACTAAGATTTCTGTCTCATCACCTTTTTACCATGATTTTAGGTCGATCCTGCTGTAGGGATGAGTAGCTAGTGTTATCTGCCTTGGAAGAGAATGTTGTCATTTATTTTTGTGTGTTGCTTTGGGGAGTTGATAGTGGATAATTTTACTTATGGATTTTCTTTGGGAATTCATGGATTTATTTTTGGATTTCTTCTTGGGATGTAATAAATTTTAAGTTAAAGTATTATTTTTATTCCGCTATTTTATTTATGTGACCTAGTTATAAAGACCCCTTGTCCTTTGGACGGGGCGACATCCCCGGCCCTGGCGGGCCTAGGTAGCGGGGTGTTACATCGAAAGTCTCCCTAAAATAATGTTTTACCCTATTTCTATTGACTTATAAAGTACCATTAACCAAGTGAGAAACTTGAAGAGTACCAAAAGGAAAAAACCTTATTCACCACATATGGCCCCGACTATTTTGATTTTAACTTACCCGAAAAGAGTCGCAAATGAGAATTAAATGACAATACTTGATTACCTTCTTTAAACTCTCGAGATTGAGCAATATGCTTATCATGCGACTGTTTTACCTGCTCCTTGTGAAGTAGAGAATTATCATATGCAGCCATTGGCAATTCATCCAATGCATTTAAGTGAAGTAACCAAGATTTTCCTATAAGCTTAAAATCAAAGTTAGCAAGTTTGATAGCCTAATAAGCTTTTTGTTCAATTTCTATAGGTAAATGACAAGATTTTCCATACACCAACCTATAGGGGTTGTACCAATAAGCATTTTGAAAGCAGTTCTTTAAGCTCCAAAGTGTATCATCTAGCTTTAAACTCCAATCTTTTCACGTATGATTAACCACTTTTTCCAAAATTCTTTTTAACTTTCTATTAACCACCTCAACTTAGCTATTAGTTTGAGGGTGATAGGGGGTAGCAAAATTATGGGTAACACCTAGATGCTTGAGAACTTTGTCCAATTAGGCATTACAAAAGTGTGTTCCCCTCTCACTAATGAGTACCTTAGGTACACCAAACCAGTGTAAACCTTTTTATGGAATTTGACAACAACCTGAGCATCATTAGTAGGTAAGGCTTGTGCCTCAACTCACTTAGACACATACTCAATCACAACTAGGATGTAGTTGATACCTAAAGAATTAGGAAAATGGCCTATGAAATCGATCCTCCAACAATAAAAAATTTCACAAGCTTGAAAATTTTGTAAGGGAATCTCATTGGATTTAGAAATGTTACCTGTATGTCGACACCTATCACAATTTTGAACAAACCTGTGAGAGTCCTTGAAGAGTGTTGGCTAATAAAATTTGGACTCAAGAACCTTTCTTGCAGTGTTGTCAGCTTGGTAGTGGCCTCCCGCAGGTTCTTCATGACAATGTTCAAAATATCCACACTTTTTGTGGAACCCACACATTTTGGAATGATTTGATCTGCACAACACTTGAACAAGTAAGAATCTTCCCAAAAGTAATGCTTTACTTCATAGAGGAATTTCTTCTTTTGTTGCACAGTGAAATCCTCTGGAACAATTCCTGCAACTAAGTAATTAGCTAAATCCGTGTACCGAGGTGTTTGAGAAATCTCACCATCAACAAGTAGAAATTGTTCATCCTAGAAGGTGTCATTTATGTTCTCTTCAGCCAATGGTTCTAAGTTGGGATTTTCCAACCTAGATAAGCAATCCACAGCCAAATTTTCAGGTCCCTTTTTGTGTTAGGATTCGTAGACTCCTAAACATGAAAAACATCCACGAATCCCTTTCGAGGACCAAAGCCAAATGATTAGGACGATCTAAGGATTACAGAATTATTTCGGTTCGACTTAATCAAGATCCTTGGATTCTGGTTTTGCTATCATTCGTGCAACTCGAACAATCACCAGACACTATAGTATGTGAACGCCTTCTATCGGATACACACGGCAAACTAACTCATTACCTCGGGAGTGCTAGCGCCTAGGGTTTGAGAGGCTTAATTTTTTTATTTATTTATTTATTATTATTTTTTTTTTTTTTTTTTTGTGAATGGAGGCACAAATATTTTTTAATAGGTAGCCCATTTGAGAAGACGGCTAGGGTTTACTTAAAACCCATCTGTACCTCTTGGAGTCCAACTCTGATAATATCTTATCATATTTTTATTTTAAATTCAAATTAAATTAAAATGGATATGATAAGATTCTGCCATTATCTTGGTAATTGAACGAATTGATTTACCGAGTCAGATTCTTACAATCTAGACATCATCTAGATACATTGAATGTGGACATATTTCTAGATTCATTGTATCCAATCAATTTTCTAAGTTCGATTAACTTAGACATATTTCCAAAATCATCGAACCTGGTTACCAGAAAAATGACCTAACGAGTTCGCTTATTATGTAACCCTATATGTTCATTTAATACTAACAGTGTGCCCAAATCACATTTAAATGCCCCATAAGTTATAAGCGATTTCTAGCAAAACATTATAACTATCCAGGTTAAATGAAGATGAATAATCTCTTTGAACCAAATAATAACTTTATATTTAGTATTTTTATCACATGATATCCTAATTAAGCAAAATGAACGGAGCATATCATCCTTATTAAGCTTAATCAATTATTTCTTGATCTCATAGTAGACTGTTCAAATAAATGATATCAATATCTCAAATTGATGTATTTGAGTACGGCTATGCATTTTAACAGTCCAACTTATCAAGAGAACCATGGATATCTCTCCCATAATTGAGAAGGACAAATTACTTCACTATCAATCATATTCCTCTCCCTAGTTTATTCGATATCCAACAGTGGTCTAATTTATTATCTGGTTAAAGTCAAATTTAGACAACGTCAAAATATAGAATTTATCAAGTAGGAAACTATAATGAATTCAGGTCAAATGACTTGTAATATCATTAGGGCTAGAAAGTACTTATGGCATATTCCATGAAGTACTCTCACAGTAGGTTATGTCTAATAAAATGTTCTCTAACATTTATTTTTGTTTTAACTTGATATCACATATATCCATGACCAGAAAAACATAGCCATCAAATCACAAACATACTAATCTTAATTTATTATTGTTCTACTAATAATAATCGATCAGGGACAGTTTAAGAATAGTCATTGTATTGATTATAGGGTTTTACTACCAAGTCATGTACTTGATGACCACAAAACTAAATGCACTATTTATGGAAAGAAATGCATTATATTATTACATAATACATAACAACAATAGTAAAAGTACAAATTGACTTTAGGACATATCCCTAACAATCTCCCGCTTGCACTAAGACCAATTTGACATAAACCATAAACATTTGGTCGGCTAAACATCGGTTGGACGTCGGCTACCCGTCGGCCACGTCAGCTGGACGTCGGCTAACCGTCGGCTATTTTTCAGCTAAACACAAATTGACCAGAAAATAATGTTTGGTGTAGGTTTAATGACAAATGGCCAATGGAACGTTGAAAACAGTAAAAACAAAGGTTAAATGGCTGTGAATGGAAAAAGTTGCTTAGGACACGAGGTGAGTCCCTTTGATTTCTAAAACCTTTTAGAAAGCTAGTGTTTTTCACATTTCCATGAAATGCTATGTTTTATACCATTTTGGAAATCCACGAATATGTTTAAGGTTTATCTGAGCAAGAATTATTTTATACCATTTTGGGCTCGATTAAATATTATAATTGGCTTGGGAACCTTATTGGATGAATAAAGCATGAATTTTGTGAATTTAGTCCTTTTTCGATTAAATATTTGGAATTTTCTGAAAATGGTAAATTTTAGAATCAAGTATTCATAAATTAACTAGAATGCCCTTATTGGAACATTTTAGGGAAATATGTTTGGAAACATTGAATTTAATCCTCTTTTGGGAATAGAATTCTGGATTTCTTGAAATGAATTACTTTTGGAATCGGGTATTTAGAAAATGATCCAAATGTCCTTATTAGAATGTTTATGAAAACTTTTGGAATCGGATATACGGTAAATGACCGTAATACCCATATTAGAACTTTAGTGAATACTTTTCAAATCGGCTAAGGGTAAAATGACCCGAATATCCTCAAAAAAAATTTTGGAATCGAGTATGGGTAAAATGACCTTAAAACCCTTAGAAATGACTTTTGTGGTTGAGTACGGGGAAAAGGACCCCCAAATACTCTTGGAAACATGTTTCGATATGTGAACAGAACTCTTTATTCAGTTTCAACATGATTTTGAAAAATGATCTCTCGTGATGAGATTAACTTTTGGAAAACAACCTTTTGATCCCTGAAATTATTTTATTGACCTGATGTGCCATGGATTGAATTGATTTGCTCTGCGGAGCCTATGTGAATGATAATCTGACTTGCGAGTAAGTGGGATCAAATTTTTGGAAAATGTTGTTTTGCCCCAAAAATATTTTTAATTTGAAAATCCTGCGGGATTAGATAACCCTCTGGCCTTATCAGTCAGATAGGATTGGTATTATTAACGTTAAATATTCAGTAAGAACTTTAATCTTTCTACTAGCTCATGTTAGAGGTAGACGACCCCAAGAAACCTAGCTAGATCTGGGGATTGTCTTACTCCAAACAGGACGACAGGACATTGAGATGAGTCATCCTGGCTAGCCGTTTGGCACTTGGCAATTGCCACGTCTACGGGCGCTTCTTGATTTTAAGTCATTTTTTGGATGTCGGGCGAGGACACTCGACACATTTGACTCCTTATTGTTAGTGTTGTGCCCTAGAGGTAATCATTTATACATTGTATATGACGCATTTTATTTTAATAAAAGGCATTATTTATCTTACAGTTTCTTTTGTTTACTTTATGTAATATAACTATTCGATAAAATCCCTAATACAACACTGTGTTAAGGAAATCATAATAGAAATCATGATATGAGATTCCTACTACACTGGATGGTGTTAGCACTTAAATAGTCCCTAGCCAGAGTATTAATGAGGCAGGACATCATTAATGCGTTAAAACTAGCATGTATTAGACTTCCTGATTTGACCAGGCGGTGGTTCTCATAACCGTAAGTATTGAGATATTTAAAGTTAACACATGGATGCTTGTTAATGGAACAAGTTCATTGGATGACCTAACTTTGAGATAATCATATGGATAACTATTTAGTGTCAGTGATATAATCTCAATATAGCAAACGTGCAAGTATCCTTAGACTTGAGATCTCCAATGTACTTTGTTTGCTGAGCATTGTACATTGATTCCAATCTCTGAAGCTCGATCGAGGGCCGCCTATGAGATGGATATTTGGTACATTGTGAGATAAATGAAAGTATTTGAGATGGTCAATAAATGACTCACCACTCCTAATAGTAGGGGCGAATATCTCACGGCCACTTGTAGGAATTACTACTCGAGAAGTCCTTGGCCAAGGCAATTGTGTATTGGAAATAGTTCCAATTGATACACATCTAGAGTACTAGTACAAGTACTATCGTATTCGAGCCAGAATTAATTTTGGAAGGAGTTGGCACTAATTCCGTACTCCAAATTGAATGAGATATTGTATGGTGAAAGGAGTTAACTGCATTGAAGTTTGTTATTGAAGGGTTCATGTCAAGCTACTTCACTTCCTAGACTCTTGGGTCGTCATGATGTGTTGCTAGATACTGCTTATGATCTGGGAATATGGATTTATTAATTGATAAATTAATAAACCAATCCTAATTATAATTAATAGGATTGATTCTAATTAATTATGGATTATTAATCTCAAAGACGTTTAGATTAATTCATGTTCACTACCAATTGACTGGGAAACTTAATAGGTCATACACAATAGAGGATTATATACTCAGGATGTTATTTGATAACATAATGGGGTTAATTGAGAGAAAGAGAAGTTATTGTACACAAATTATAATTAGTTATAATTTGTGGTCTATGTTGTAATTGTGAGAAAATGATGTTTCCAATTATAATTAAGGAATTCTAATAAGATTAGAATTCTCAGTTTTGGGAAGGGAAATTTTGTGTGACATATTAACAAGACACATGAAACCCTAGTTGAAAAGTGACACACGAAAAACCAGCAACACTAGACCTTCTCTTCTCTCTATCTCTCTCGATTGTCTTGAGAAACAACCCTAGCCGCCATCTTGTTTCTACTAGCACAGAAAAGTTTAGTGCTTGAGTATTCCTCTGTGTGGATTACTATTAGAGATAATCACACACTGTAATTATAGTGGTTAGACGTTCAACTCACATGTAGGTTGATCACGAGGATTGCTAGATCGCGCCTCAACTTGAAGAAGAAATTTAGCTCTTCGGACGATCCAGCAACGGTAAAAAGCTACTACCTTTATTATCTTTATGTCTTGTTTTCCACACATAGGTAGGTCCTGGGATGCTATCTCGTTTATTTTTTGCTGCGCCGTATAGAATACGAGCCTGAGATACCCAACACTTATCGCCTCGATAGTGATTGATGTCAGAATTAGGACCCCTGGCTTATGGTGGCAAGTAAAAGATTATGTGTTGCGGTACACTAGGTGTGTTGCAGTATACCTGAGCAGAAGTATGCTGCGGTGTACTTATTCCCGTAATGCACGGTTGAGTTCTGAAGATTGCAGTCTCAGTACAATGATACATGGCGTCGAAGGCAAGGACTAATACGAATTCTTAGTGGCTTTTCTTAGTGTTATGGGTGTTTTAGTTGGCTAACTGTTCAGTTCAAACAATGGGACCCAAAACAGAGAATTTTCTTGTGACAAAAAAAGAAAGTAACCTAATAACCTACACTCTTTCAAACCCTTAAAGAACAAATCCTCAAAGACCCTCAAGATGAGTAGATAGTTCTACTATAATCTCACCCCAATATCCTTGAAGCAACAAAGGCAAACAAGAACAAATAGAATAGAGAAAATAAACACCCAAATATTGGATGTCAATCAAACCTTAGAAGAACAAAGTAACTAAAACCCATTCAAAGAAATAACATTGGATTATCCAAAAGATTTATAGACTCTTACAAAAGGAGGATTAACCCATAAGTTTGGTCTTGAACAAAATGAACAAGGAGGCTAGAGCCTCTCAAGATTCTCTCTCAAATTTGAATTGAAGTAAAGTGTATTGTGATTTCAAATCACTAAAGGTGCTATTTATACTATCCTAACTCTAGCTAAGTAATCCCTAAGGTTCTATTATAGTTTAGGATTATAATAAGTCTTTACCGGCAATTAAAATTGAAGAAAACCAGAGAAAATAATAAAAACGCGGAGCTGTCATCGGTTGCCCAGGGTGGAACCAGCGCCAGTTTGGGCACTACAGCTGGTGCCGGCTGTGTTTTGCCTTCGAACGGTCGAAAGCCAGATGAATCCATTATTGAGTAGAATGAAGCCGGCTCTGGTTTGGCTGCTTGGAGCCGGTGCCGGCCGTCCTCTGGTGGACTCCTTTTTGGTCTAGTTTCGTCCATCTTCTTCGCTGGACCTTGTCCTTGCATGATGAAACGGAGAAGATGAGACTCCGTCTTCGCTGAACTCCATGATGAAACGGAGTCTCATCTTCTCCCCCTCCTTGAAAAGGATTCATCTCCTAATCATTGCCATCATCTTCATGGAGTGCCTTCACTTTTGCCGCCTTCTTAGCTCCATGAAAGTTCATTCGTTCATCTATAGGTAAGGGGACCAATTCCAAAGGAGTTAGAAGGGTAAAACCATACATAATTTCAAAAGGAGAATAAGAAATGGTAGAGTGAATAGCCCTTTTGTAAACAAACTGAAGGTGTGGCAAGCATTCCTCCCAATTGTTCAAGTTCTTCTTGGTTATGGTCTGCAATAATTGGGTAAGTGTTTAGTTGACCACCTCTTTTGGAAAAATAACTTCAAATTCTTGAGGAATAGCTGAAATTTCATTAGGCAAAGATAATAAAAAATTATTTGTAGAAACATAAGAATCTTTGCATAAAAGAAGAATGACCGGGTCCTTAGCTTCTATAGTCTCTATGACCTCACTATCTTTTACAAAGAAATGCACTCTTCTTTTACCTCCCATCTTTTGTCCTTGCTCACTCCTATCCTTGATCATCAAAGGTACTTATTTGTCTATTCTGTCGCTCAACTCTTTTTCTTTCCTCTCTTGTTCTTTTCTCTCAATTCCTTGCTTTTGTTTGACATCTTGTGCCCCCTTTTTCTTTTCTTTCTCCTTCATAATTCTTTGATCTTTACTCACCTCACTAGGGGCCATGGGGTGAGGGTAAACTTAGTTCCCTCCTTGAGTAGGGAATAAATATTCTTCCTCTCATCATGCTTAACATGCCTATCGTATTGCTAAGGCCTTCCTAGGAGCAAGTGACCAGATTGCATGGGTACCACATCACATAGCACATCATCCTTATACTTTTCCATCTCAAAAGATACCAAAACTTGTTTATTCACTCTCAATTCCTCACTTTTGTTCAACTAGTGCAATTTGTAGGGCTTAGGGTGTTTAATCCATTTCATGTCCAATTCCTCAACCAAGTTTGCACTAATCACGTTAGTGCAACTCCCACTATCCATAATGATGCTACAAGGGGTCATGTTGATTAGACACCTAGTGTAGAAAATATTCTCTCTTTGTTGGTGGTCTTGATCTTCAATGGCTTGTGAATTCAATAACCTTCTTGTAACTCCTACCAATAAGTATTCTTGACCAACAACTTCCCATTCATCACTTTCCTCATCCCTTCTTCCATCTTGGTCTCTTTGGTACCTTTCTCCCTCTTCTTCCTCATCGGTAGAGGCCTCACTATAAGGGTTAGTATACATCATTCTCTTGCTTAGACACTCATGGAAAGTATGTCCCTATCCAAGGCACTTAAAATATTTGATATCCCTATTTCTTTGTGGCCTCTCTATGGCTTTTCCCTTGTCCTTGTTCCATCATTCCCTAGGTTTCCAATCCTCCCTTGGCTTCCAATCCTCTTTAGGGGCTCCATCCTTCTCAATTGGCATATGCTAAAAGTGTTGGGGTTTGGAAGTGATGGTCTAGCAAATGTCCTCCTCTTTAATTGCCTCTCAATTTTCATAATGGCATGTACCATATCCTCCAATCGATCATAGGGGTACAATTCTACCAAATTGGCAATCTCCCTATTTAATCCTCCCAAAAACCTTGCTCTTGTTGCTCTAGGATCTTCATGGATTTGAGCTCTTATCAACATAACTTTCATCTCCTTATGGTAATCTTTCACATTCTTGTTCCCTTGCTTGAGTTATTAGAGCCTTTAGTAAAGATTGTTGTAGTAATGGTATGGTATAAATCTTGCCCTCATCATGTCTTTCAACAAATTCCAACTAGCCACGATTCCCACTCCCATTTGTCTCCTTTGAGCACTAACATGCTCCCACCATACCAAAGCATACTCTGAAAATCCCAAGATAGACAACCTCACTTTGGATCTCTCACTATAGGTATGGCACTCTAGGAATATCTCCATTTTGCTCTCCTACTCAAAATATGCTTCGAGGTCACTCTTACCATAGAATGTGGACATTTTCAATTTAATATGGCTCAACTCCCTCTCCACATCATTTCCTTCTCACCTTCCTCCTCTATTACCCCATCCTCTATGATGTTCCCCAAAGGCCTCAACTTCTTCCCCCTCATACCACTCATCAACTCCCTCAAATTCTCATTCTAACCCTCTTAGATTGTTTCCTCTATTCCTTCTTTGTCCTCTACCTCGTTCTCCTCTCATACCATGTACTCACCCTCTCATAGGAGATTGTTTGAATCCCCCAATTGAATGCTCATCCTACTCTTCCCCTTGTTGGGCATTAAACAGAGGAGTATGGGTATCACCATCCCTCATCCTTGAACTAGGCACTTCAAATTACTCTTGGCCTCTCCTTTGTGCAACGGTAGAAGATTGTCCAAGATGATTTATCAACTCCCTTGTCATGTTTTGAAATTCCCTTTGCATAGTCCTTATCATAGCTTACAAGTCCCCATGCAAACCCCTAAGATCAATTTGTTCTTCTTGAGGTCTACTAGGTCCACTTAGATTAGACCTAGAGATTTCTTGATCATGGGCCATGGTGATGGAATATTTGCTTACTTATACCTGCAACACAAAGAGATTAGAAAGAAAATTAGATCCTCACTGCTCTTCTTTATGTGTTGTCTCTCAAGATTGATCACTCCACGCTCGTATTTGCTCTATTAGGCTCTCCCTCGTACCTTTTTCTCAATACTCAAGCCTTCTTATTCAATCCCAATTCTCCTAAATTAGCTAAAATTTTAGTCTAACTTAGGGAATCACACAAATCAAAAGAATTTTCCAATTAGGGAGTCTTAGGGGAATTTCAACAAATACTTGTTGAGCACCTCAAGAAAACAAGTTTTTAATCAAGAATTTCAAGAAAAAAGTGGACTCAATTAACATAATAACAAGCACTAGACGTAAAAGAAACACTTCTAAGAAAGAAACAAACAAGAATTATCAAGAACAAAGAAACAAGAATAACTAGAACTAGGATGATGAAGAACAAGATGATCACAAGCACTAGACGCAAAAGAAACACTTCTAGGCAAGAAACAAGGAAGAATTATCAAGAACAAAGAAACAAGAATAACTAGAACTAGGATGATGAAGAACAAGATGATCACAAGCACTAGACGCAAAAGAAACACTTCTAGGCAAGAAACAAGGAAGAATTATCAAGAACAAAGAAACAAGAATAACTAGAACTAGGATGATGAAGAACAAGATGATCACAAGTGTGCACTAGAATAAATTGAGTTCAATGAACATGGAATTCAACAATAGAGTGATATACTAAGTCCCAATATCTTAAGGAATGAAAATTAAGAATCAAAGATCCCAACTATAGCCAAAAATATTCTCATAGAACACTTATCAAACACCTTGGATACAATTCTCGTCACTTAAGAACAATCAGCGTTTTCACCCATATTGAAGCCAAATTTCACCACAATCACAAGATAAATTTGTTCCCAAGGATTATAACAACATCAAAGAGCAATTGCCCAATAGAAAAATCATGATATAACCAAGATTTAATGATCTTTTTGGAACAGGTTTTTGAGTTATAGGGTTTCTCTGTTTTTCCCTTTTCTTCACGTTATAAGGCTCCATTTCTTATTTTCAAGCTTTGATGGGAATCAAAGCTTTTTCCTTCTCTGATACCAAACTCTTTGATACGAATTCTTATGTGTGGCTTTTTCTTGGTGTTGTGGGTGTTTTAATTGGGAATATGTTCAGCTCAAACAATGGGACCAAAACAGGGGTTCTTGTGACAAAAAGGGAGAAAACACACTAACAATCTACACTCTTTCAAACCCTTGAAGAACAAAGCCTCAAAGACCCTCAAGATGAGTAGATAGTTCTACTATAATCTCACCCTAATATCCTTGAAGCAACAAAGGCAAACAAGAACAAATAGAATAGAGAAAATAGGCACCTAAATATTGAATTTCAAACAAACCTTAGAAGAACAAAGCAACTAAGACCCATTCAAAGAAACAACATTGGATTATCCAAAAGATTTATAGACTCTTACAAAAGGAGGACTAACCCTTAAGCTTAGTCTTAAATAAGATGAACAAGGAGGCTAGGGCCTCTCAAGATTCTCTCTCAAATTTGAATTGAAGTAAAGTGTTTTATGTTTTCAAATTTGCAAACTCGGATTGGCGCTTTTTGTGAGACATCATTTAAAGCCTCAATGCATTCTTTTGTCGCCAATAAAAATTCCTCATTAAGTAGCATGAAGAAGCATCCTAACGTATGAGCCATCACGAAACACAACTGGCCAAGTTGGTTAACGATGCCATAACGGCCCATGCGCTTGAACAAGAGAATCCCCAAGGAAAAATGAGAGGATATGAGGAACAATTATCCAATGTGAAAATAGAGGTATTCAATTCTCCTCCATATGCTAATAATTCTAATCTCTCTTTAACACATGATTTTTTTGGTTCCTCTCAATTCTTGGAGAACAATTGTCGAAATAATGATGTGTTGAATTTTTCATGCCTCATGGAGTTGGATCTTTCAACACTATATCGTAAGAAGTCATTGGAGGATGGTGGTAATTTTTACCCATCACCCTAATCAAAGGGGGGTAACTTAGTATTTGTAGATGTGTCAAAAAGTAAGGATTTCTTGATCCCATCATTAAGAACTCAATTGCTAAGTTTTAAGGGAAATTTTCATTGTGATACATATTTTGAAGGGTTAAATGGTGATTTCAAGTTTGATGCATTTTTTAGAGACCATGTGCATTTATATGTTAATAAAGATATTTGTGTGTGTAAAAAGAATGCTAGAGAATAAGGTTAATGTGTTTTGCTTTACTGAGAAGAATCATTTTCATGAACATTACATTTTTCAAAAACTTCTCTTCTTTCTACATTCATCTTGCCTATATTCTACTTTGAGCTTAAATGTCTTTTGATAAGGGTTTGATGAGGAAGCACGATGAATGGAAAGAGTTTGTATCTTTATTTTATGTTAGGAGCTGTTAGGTGTTATTTCCCCCCAATAAGGAAAATATTTTCTATCTTAAGTGTGGGGGAGTGAGTCGTGTCTTTATTTGCTTTGTTAGGATCTTTAATTGTTCTCTTTAGTTTCTATCTTAAGTGTGTTTTTTTATTTTATTTTTTCTTTAATTATTTTGTCCTTTTATTTGGGTTTTTTTTGTACGTTTGAATAAAGTCCTCTTCTCTCTATCTCAAGTTTGGATGTTTGTGGGTGTTTTATTGCACTTAGGGAGTATTGCTTAACTTTAACCCTCATTATTTGTGGTCCCTTTAGAGATGCTTTAATGTGTTAATTCTTGTCCAATGAGGACATTGTCCAATTTAAGTGCGGGAGAGTGGTTTGGTGATATTCTTTGTTCAAGTTTTTATCAATTATCTTGGTATTTTCTTAGTATTAAGCTACTTTGGAAATTTTTTGTTTTAAAAAAAAATTGACTGAAAAATAAATTTGTTGCAAGTTCCTTGAAAGTTATGAAAATTTGAAGATTTAAAAGTTTGGAACTTTTGGAGCTAATTCACAATGGAAGTATTTTCTTCTCTTCATTTTTCTTTTTTTTTTTATTGATTTTGGTCTTCTTGGCTGTACTTTAATTATTATTTCTTTGGCCATTGAGGACAATGTACAGTTTAAGTGTGGGGAGAGAATGAGGTTGAAGGAATATTTTTCCATATCATTTTGGTGAAAAATTTTCAAAATTTTAGTGGGTTTCATTGTTTAAGCATGAATATAATTATTTTTATTACTTGGATATGAATCTATGTCATTCATTTGGTGGATTTATTTTTATGATGTTGGTTTATTGATAGGATGTTGTCAAGACTTTAGAATTTTGATTAATCTTGTTTATGCATTGGTATTTGAATGTTATTTAACTCATCTAGTCTGAGTATGGAGAATATGATGAGTGTGGGTTAAGTTTATTAGCTAACTCTTGTATTATGAGTTTAAATTTTGCTTAGCTTTGAGTTATGATGAAGAATGTGAATTGATAAAAGATCTTTGAGAGGAAAGATTGTGGAAAATTTGTGAAAGATTCTTCGGAGTTGAAAATTGAAAGAATGAATTAATTACTTCCTCTTTAAAGATGAGAAAAAATTATTTTTGCATGATTATGGGGGCCAATACGGATAGTGAAAACCACTTTCTTGAGGCTATGAATTCCCAAGTGCAAAAGAAAGGAAAGTTGTCGAAAAAATGATGAGTGATAACTAAAAAAGGGCCAATACGGTGTGTGAAGAGAAATACATGCACTTGAGGTTATTAGTTCCCTAGGTTATTGAAGAAATTTTGAGAAAAAATTGGAGTGGTTTCCTTACATCATGACTTAAGTTGTACAATTTTTAGATTTATAATACTTGAGTTGGTAGATGGCTTACCTTATGTGATTCATGTTATCTATATTTTAACTTGAGGAGTGAAATAATTTTCATAGAATAAGGCATACACTTGATTAATTTGATTTTAAGAGTTTTGTGATATCTTGTCAAATGTTTCAAGGTTTGAATTATGTTTAAAGGGTATGAATGACAAGAGTTGTATCTACAGTTTGAAGGGAAGACATAATCTTTGCTATGGTAAAGAAATTTTTGAATAAGAAAGAACTTGTGTTTTCTTAATGGTTTTTCTTAACTCAAGGGTTTTGCTTGAGGACAAGTAAAAGTTCAAGTATGGGGGTACGTGATAGGGGCTAAAATTACCATTATTTTCCTAGTTATTTGAGGATGTTTTAAGATACATATGTTGTAATAACTGGGCATATTCCTTCCTATTTGAAAATTTTCTTGTAAAAAGTATTTTTGACAAATTTGTGCAGATTTGAGTTAAATTCGAGCAAAAAATGAATAATTCCAGAATAAACCTGGCACCAAGTCCAGCCAAGGGACCAGGCGCCAGGTCCAATCTAGTCAAGCAAAGAAAGCCAAGCCAACTTCAGGGAAAAAACATAATAGACCTGGTGCAAGGTCAGGCAAATGGACTAAGCGTTGGGTCCACTTTATTCGGCAAGCAAAAATAGAGAAAAAAATCCAGAGAAAGAACAGATTGTACCTAGCGCCAGGTGAGTCGAAAGTACCCGGCGCCAAGCCCGCTCTAGAAGGCAAAAATCCTGTGCACGAATTTCGAAATATTCTAAATATTTCGGTATTTTCTAATTCCTACTCGGTCAAGATCTCTCAACGAATTTAGCATTAAAGAGGCCTAGAAAAGCAAGAAAAAACACAAGAGAAGGAAGAAGGAGAGAGAGGAGAATCCAAGAGCTACAATTCAAAACACTCATTAAAGGAGAGATTCACCACATTAAGGAGGATTGTTCAAGAAGGTCTTTAAGGGAGAAGAATTAGGCTTGTCTATGAGTGCTATCTTTTACCTTTGTTTTCTTTTTCTTAAACAATTATGCATTCAATGTTATTTGACAATATTTTGGGATTCATGACTTATGTATTCACTTCGCTACTTGATTAATTTTCTATCATTCTTGGTTTTTTATTACTTGTGATCATAAAAGAATCAAGGAAGTTGGATATGCTTCTAATTGACATGGGAAATGACATTAGGAGTTGATTTAATTTTATTGATTTCATATTTGTTAATTCTTAACAGACTTAGGAAACGAAGTTAAGATCGAAGAACTTAAGTCATCAAAGGTTAGTTAATATTTCCTAGAGTATTAGGTTGTTAGATAATTCCATGTCTATAAGGAATTAAGTTTAATGCATCTTTTGGTTCTGTTGTTTTCATTGTGAAATCTGCTAATTTAATCAAGGAATAGTGATTCCATAGATTGGGAAAGAAGTGAAGTCTATATAAGTGAATTCAAACTTGGAAAATGATTGAACTTTACTTTATATTCCTTCATGATGACAAGATGATGATTAATTGAGATAGCTGTTAAGTGATTCCTTGTCGTGTTTTCCTGGATAGTTGTCGAAGTTGTATATTCCTACATCCTTGAATGTGCATATTTCTTTATCTTTATCTTTTCCTTATTTTTCACTTTATTTTCACGATTAAACAATGAATGAAAAGTGACTAGTGTGTACTTGTTCCTTTGAGGATCGATACTCATTAATTCCCTATACTATGCTAGCGATGAGTATACTTGCTCGTATGTGTATTTTGGAATTAATGTTTTAATTAAAACTTGACTAAGGTATGGATTTAAAATTGATCATTTTTATACACCTAAAATTTATGCATCAACAATATTATGGGTTTAATTTGTAAGAAGAAGTAATTTTATGGGTAAATTATAAAGTAGTTATAATTATTGGGGTCAAATTGCAATTAATAAGTCCTTATATACCTACTTGTAACCACGAAATCCCAAGCCCATAATTAAAAGGATTTTTATTATTTTTTTTGAAAAGGTTTAAGAAACAAATGTGGAGTTCTTGTTTTAGTGGCAGTGATTTTCCTATATATACGTATATTGGAAAATATTGTACTGGTGTTGAAAAAGAATATGTAGAGCCTTTTTCCTTTTATTGTTCTCTGACATCAATTTAGCACCAAATAAACCACCAAAGAATTAAACTAGCTAGCACTAGGTTTTGGCGTTTGAGTGCAATTTTTTGTATGGATTACTATCGAAGAAATTCCTATACTTGGAATTTTGTGATACATGAGTTGGACAAATTTTCGAAAGAGTTCCGCGCGTGAAGAAAAATTATTAAAATCTACAATTTATAGGTAATGGAATTTTTCCCTTTCTATATTAACCTATTTAATTATGTACGATTGATCTTGTTGCATTGATTTTGTTTTATTATCTACTGCGTATAAATTGTTTTGCATGATCAAAATCCAACATACAAAGGAAAAGAAAGGTCACTTGTGGTATGTGATGGTTGAAACTACAGAGTGATTGGCCTTAGTCTTAGCTGGATTTTTAGTGCTCAATTAGGATGGTGATTTTAGGATTTAAATACATATAATATGGAAAGCCAGCCTTGGGAAGGAGCATAATCTCAATACTTGCATAGCTATAATGGTGAGAAGAAATTCAGGATATAGGATATTATAGGGCCAATTGCTATAGAAAGAATGAGGGAATTATGGTAAGTCTAAATTAAGAAGGAAATGAGATATAATGCAAGGAGATAATTTAGGGAATTCAAAATTCAAACTTTTAGATGAAAGGAAAGTTTAGTTAGCTTTGGTAAGAAAAATAATTCCTATATTCTTTATTACCAAAATAATCTTCAATCAATGGGATTGAGAAGAGATATGGCCAGCTGTCATATCAAAGAAATAGCTTATGGAAAGCATGTCAAAGGAAAGAGAAAGAATATATTAGAGAGAGAGAGAGAGAGAGAGAGAGAGAGAGAGAGAATTTAGGAACATATCTTCATCAAAGTCTTTTTGATAGAATATTCCCTTCCTCTAGAATAGAAATAGCAGCTAAGGTGGGGTAGTAGCTAGCCAAAGGAAGGAAAAATGAGGAAAAAGAAAGTGAGTTGTCGCAAGAGATGGAATTTGAGTCTAGATTGCTGGGCTAGAATTTGAGTAATCCAACCATTGCACCACATTATTCCTTATGTCTTCCAATCACTCCAAAATCTTTATCTCCCATAATTCTATACTTAAATCCACCTCACATCGAATCTTAACTAAATGCATAAGGTAATTCAATATTACTCAAGTAAGGTATTTAAGCCACAAAAATAAAGTAACCTAGTGCTACATAGGTTAACAATTAAATTGCACTCAATACACACACACACACACACACACACATATGTATATATATGTTCAAGCATATAAATACACAGGCATAAAAATAATGTGATGCAAACCCTTCCCCGATTTCTAAGAATAGCTTAGGGCAGGGTTTTGCACATGTAACATCTCAAACATATCTGTATTATTGAAAGAACTCCCCTGCTTCTCCCACGACATTAATGTTGACAAAACACAAAAATTACACTCTTATATAAATTCATTTCAAACTAAACAATAAAATGGGTAGTTAAAAGGAAATAAAACTACAAAATGCTCCTCGTGCTCTATGAATGAGATAGACCCTCCAGTATAAGTGTAGCCCTATCCTTGAGTTTTCTACTTTACCATTAAGAGCTTCTAATACTTCTATGAACTAACAAATCTCATTCCAAAACTAAGCCTCTATCTAATGAGGACATGCCATGTGAAACCCCAACTAAAACCAACCCTAGAGTAAGGGGGTCGGGATGCATATCATATTTTCTTGCATGCATAAATATATTTTTGAATGATTTTATGTGTTTTAGAATTGTGATTTATAGTCTAGAAGGTTTAATTGTGCTTGTTGAGTAGGAAGTGCAAAATGGTAATTTTGCTTGAGGTGGAAATAGGGAGATAGCTTGAGGATTAAATAGGAAAAAATATTTGAGAGATAAAATAAGAACAAGAGTTGTTGTGGTTTAGTGGTTAGAGCTTTGGAATAAATCCTTGAGATCTTGAGTTCAAATTCCATCATTTAAGTTTTAGCATAATTAAATTTCATTTTAGATAAGTAGACTATTTTCGGCCCTTGCATGCCATAGGGAGGAGTAGGAGTGTTTTCCTAGGGGAGGCATGAAAGGAATGTCCTAATCTCACTCTTGTGCCCTATAAAAAGTTTTAAGGGATTCATACCATTTTTGCTCTCTAGCTTACCTTAATTCTTGATCAATTAAGTTGTTCAATTTATCCAAGCCATTTTTATTTCCAAAAAATTCCAACAAGGTTCTGTGATTTTGGAACTTCAAAAATGCCTCTTGGAGGAGGGAATTTTAACTGAAAATGGGGAAGGAGTTATAGAAGGTTCCCAAGAGAATTAATCTCCGTGGTTGAACCTTCAACCTCCACCCTATGAGTGATCATCTTCTTCTTGTAGCAAACTGGAAATTTTTCTAGCTTCTTACTCAGTCCAGCTTTCAAAAACTTTGGCCATCTATCCCTCTCAAATGCTGCCACAAAAATAGCCAATTTACTCAACTTGAAGATTGAAAACTTTGGCCAAAAACCGGATTGCACAAAAACTGTGCAAACCAGGAAAATCCCTAGGCAGTTTTCGTAGCTTGGTAGGCCAAGAACCAAGCTGTTTCTTCCACATTTCCAACCAGCAATTCAACCCTGTCTTTCCTTCATAAAGAAGGCTGGAAACCAGCCTCAAAGAACCCTTCAATATCCTTTCAAACCTTCTGCAAGTCGACTGGAATATGGCAGAAAAATCTGCACAAAAATTCCAGCAAACCTCTTGAATGAACAAATAGAATTTCCAGCCTTATTTTTTTTCTTCAACCTTGTCCGAAACTCACTCCATTTTTTTGTGAAACCAACCTTAGTCAGCCATGGACTGAACTTCATCATCTCCTCCATTGGTCTGCTCGAATGAAGCTCCATGGCTACCCCTTGAATTACTCCATCAATCACTTTAATCAAACCTTCAATTGGATTCCAAAATTCCAGCAAATTACTCCATGAAAACCTCCATGGATTCAGCATCAAACAACCAGAAAAATCTTCCACACTTATCCTCTGAATTTCAGCCATTCTATAACCCATTCAAACACCATTCATCTCAGCAAAATCCCGGCCAAACCAGTCATCCATTGAAGCTCCCAAAGACCTCCATCAACCAAAGTATTCTTACAATATTTGCTACCATAATTCACTCCTTAAATTACTCCTTTTAAAATTCAAACAACCAGCTTTCCTTCTTCTCCCAAATCTGAAAATTCAATCACCAGAATCTCCCTAGCCATTCAACCAACATCATTTAGCAAAATTTCATACAGCTCTCCTCCATTCTCTCCAACCCTCCAAGAACACCAAGAATATACACCACCATTCTCCAAGCCTAAGACCCCTCAAACACCTTCAATCTTCTCCAAAAACTCCAGATCACATCTACTCATTCTCTAGAATCCATTTCTGCAATTTATAACATCAAACACTGAAATCAAGGTTCCACTTTCGAATAAAAAAACCAGAATTTTCTTGAAGACTCAAGAACACTCTCAAAGTAAGCATGAACGATTATGTTCAACTTCCTTCATCTTCGACCTTTAATGGAATATACTAATAAACTCTCTCTCTCTCTCTCTCTCTCTCTCTCTCTCTCTCTCTCTCTCTCTCTCTCTCTCTCTCTCTCTCTCTCTCTCAACCGAAATGGTTATTCCAACCATGGCCATTTTCCTTCTTCCTCCTTGGACGGATCAAGCCTTCCAAGCGTGAGGATCCTCTTGGGACTTCTTCAAGGTAGTCATCATTCAAGTTAGCCTCTTCAATCTTCTCTTTAAATTCTAGATTCATGTCTTTTGGATGTTGTTGGAAAAGGATGGATTATGGTTGGAGATTGAGCATGTATTTATATGATAGAGTTGGGATTGAAGTATGAGGATAAATGTGTTTATGTGATGGAGTTGGGATTGATGCATGAGAATGATTTGTCTTGGTTGAGTTTTATGATGTTTTAGGGTTTGTTGCATGATCTTCATGTCGTGAGTTAGTGTGGATGATTAAGCATGATAGATATTATGTCAACTTTGGTGAATAAGATTTTATGTTCTTGTATCCTTGTTGAAGCCATGAATATGATTATGTTTAGTGGAGTGTGGATCATGTGTTGGTAGATATGGATCTATGCTTTTGTTCATGATTTAGATGATTTGTTGGTTGGTGTAGAGTGTATGTTCATGATTTTGGATAGCAATAGGAATTATGATCATGACCTTGTTGTTCCTAAGTTATTTAAGTTAACCAATTTTATTTCATTAATAAAAATTAATACTATATATTTTCTTCTAAAGATTTCGAAACCCTAGGAAGATTTGGAATTGACTTGATATTTGAAATAATGATATTTTAGCCAAATGCCTGATGTCCTTTATTACAAATAAAATATATAAATATTATATATAATAATATTATTATTATTAAATAAAGCCTTTAATATAAATAATCATGATAGGTAAAATATTAATATTGTAAGTCATATATTCATAAATACTAATAAAATTTATTTATTAATAAAAAACATATTAAAATTTACTTACTAATAATTTTATTTACCAATTATTTTCTAACCATTAATTATTAATAGATTATTATTTTTAAATGTTATCATCTAGGACCTAGGACCCTTCATCAAATAAACCCTAGTTTATTTATAATAAGATTTAAACCTACGACTTATTAGTAACCATTTCACAAGCCCTAGTTATTTTGTTATCAAGCTAGATTTATTCTATAAAATTGCCTTAAAGTTTGGGACACTAAGGACATGATTGTAGTAAGTTGAGCTAGGACTATTTATGAAAGCAAATTTTGGCTTGAGTTTAATTATGGCTTGTGTTTACCCCAGGTGGGGTTAGGTCAGCTTTTGGGGATCTTTGATTTATCTCAAGCAAAGGATCAGGTAAGCTCCTGCATAAAACTTGTTTGTTGTAAAAGGTTACTATAGCAAGCCAAATGCGAAGTGTGTGGACACTCTTTTTTTTTTTTTCTTGTAAAGGCAATTGCGGACTGTTTCCTTTCTTACTTCAGTCAAACAAACTATTTAAAAATCAATAAGCAGTTTTTTTCAAACACTAAACTCTTTCTAAAACCAACTTTGACCCGGACTTTAGAAACCTTAACTGCCATTTCTAAGTAAAGCAATGTTTTATCAGTTTTCTCTCAAGTGGGACAATCAACGTTGAGTACTCAATAAGGGTAGGCTAGTAGTACTAGTTTTGAAGAGCAAGAGCGAGTTTTCTGATAGGTGGTCACCTCCAGAAGATGAACTCAACTTGGAGAAGCAATAGTACTACTTAGTCATGCCGGTCCAAGCTAGCAAGTTTCAGTCATGTGGACTGTGTGTTGCCGGAGTGGACAACCGATTTTATTTGGGTGTAGAGAAGGAGGAGTATTTTACCCGGTAGGCCGATCACCTACCTTTTGTTAGTCTGCACAAAGTGTGGCATTCTGACCATTATACGGTCTTGGAGCCCAACGTGTGGTAACCCTTGGCCGCCCATTTGAGTGATTGATTTTATTGTGCACTTGTGTGGTTTGAAAAGAGGAAAACACCACTCTTTATTTTTATCCTTATTCCTTGCTTGCCAGCACTCTCTTATGAAATGTTTACAACTT
Organism: Voacanga thouarsii; assembly: GCA_026120185.1. NCBI lineage: Eukaryota > Viridiplantae > Streptophyta > Magnoliopsida > Gentianales > Apocynaceae > Voacanga > Voacanga thouarsii. The sequence continues at coordinate 2,710,639 of JANUWF010001161.1, forward strand.
GCATACACAAACTATTTTACCTGAACACTCAAAGTACACATGAACTTACTGAGATTTTTATCTCATCACTCTTTTTGCCATGATTTCAGGTCGATCCTGCTGTGGGGATGAATAGCTAGTTGTTGCCTGCTTTGGAAGATATTATGTTATTCCTTTTATGTAATGCTTTGAGAGATGAGAGGAAACAATTTATTTTGGATTCATTCTTGAATTTTTGGGTTGTAATAAGTTATAATTTCAATGTATTGTTATATTTTTGTTGTGTGATCTAGTTATAAAGACCCCTTGTCCTTTGGACGGGACGACATCCCCAGCTCTGTTGGGCTTAGGCTGTGGGGTGTTACATGCCCCATCATTCTTTTTCCTCAGCTTGGACATCGTGTCCGAAATCCCTATTCCATACTTCTTCTCCCAAACCAATCTGATCTGGGTACCATGCTCATCCCCCTTCCCACCATAAGTATTTATGCATGTCTTGATTAATACATGTAATTAGTATATAACTCAGCAATTAAACAATAAATAATATTTGGCAATAGTTGATGAATGCTCATCGTGTAAACATTTTCTATTGTATTTATGCTTTAATTGTCATCAAATCTTGCTCTAATCACTACTCACCACACCCTTTTTAGCTTATTTTTATTTAGGAATTGAAAAATACCAATTGGATTTGAACAAGGATGAAAAGGAAGAAAAAAATAGGCAAAAATAAAAGAATGGATGGAAAGGTAGTGGCCCAGACTTTTAGAACTTCCCTGGGCACCTAGATTTGGATTCCTAGACCAGAGAGCATCATTTTGCCAAGGTTTTCGATAGACCTAGTAGTCCAGGAAAGTTCCACTTCTCTCATCCACCCCTTCTCTGGATAACTGATATGGGCTAAAATCATCATTATTTTCCTAATTATAAGTGGTTAATTTGAGACATTTTTAATACAATAACTAGTCATATTCCTTCCTATCTAATATTTCACTTATAAAAATGATTTTCTATTATTTTATGCAAAAATATGTCAAATTTGGAGCTAATTGTATAATTTTCAAGTAGAGACCTAGCAACAGGCCAAGAAGATGGACCTGGTGTGGGTCCTATACTGGAAGAATAGGGAAAATCCAAAAACAATAGATGGAGAGGAGCAATTGAAATTGGAAATTGAAAAGGAAAAGGAAACAAAGGCTCATGGGATAGCTCGTGGCTCAACCAAAGGACAAAAGCAAAAAAGGAAAAAGAAGCACAAAATCGGTAGGCCAAGGAAGCAGAAACCAAAGAATTAAAGTAAAAGAGGAAAATGATAAAAGATAACAAAGACAAGATACTTCGGATTCGGTGGCTTCCATGCAACATGCAAGAAGAAAAGAAGTAGCTTCATGGCACGCTTCACAGCTCAACAGAAAAAACTTCGACGGTTAGACAGTTCTGTGCAGCTTAGTTGGCTCCTCGGATAAGCCGATGCAAATTCAAAAAGAGATTTCGACAGTTCAGCGGCTCAATTGAAGTAAAGTGGCTTGAGCCATTCAATGATTTCAGTGGGTCAATTGAAGCCAAATTCAAGAAGACAAAGTCGGTTCAATTAAGTTCTTCAGTGCATACGACAAAAAGAGACTTCAAAGCCCAATTTCTCAAATAAAGTCGGTGGACCACTGTTACTTATTATTTAGAATTTTATTAGGATAATTACTAATCATTTTTCATTTTGGATTTTTAGGAAATTACTTCTTCTTTACTTAGGATTCTTTTATGAACTTTGTAAGCCTATAAATAAATGCCAATTACCTTAGAAAAAAGGGGGTGCACAATGTAGAGATTTTGACATATTTTGTAGAGTGCATCACCAATATTTTCTCTAGAGAAATTAATCAAAGAGCATTGATTCTTGAAGGAGCTCTCATTGGAAATTGAAAGGCTTGTCTATGAATATTTATCTATTTCCTTTGTTTTCTTTTTCATGAACAATGATGATTTTAATTCTTTAATTTTGTTTGGATATTATTCTTGGATTTGTGAATTTGAGTTAATTTGGTTCTTTGATTAATTAATTATTTTCCTTGGTTTTTGATTGCTTGATTTTATTTGATAGGTTGATGGAATTAAATTTATATATAATGGACTTGGGAAACGAAGTTAGATTTAGTTTAATTTAATCATTTCTACATATTTGTTAAATCTTAATGGACTTGGGAAACGAAGTTAAGATTAAAAAACCAAGGTAATCAAAGGTTAGTTAATTTAGCCTAGAGTATAGGGTTGTTGGCTAATTTCATGTTTATAAGGGATCATGTTTAATGCAACTTTTGGTTATGTTGGTTTGATTGGGAAATTTCCTAGTTTAATGAAGAGATAGAGATTCTATGGATTGGGAAAGAAGTGGAATCTACATAAGTAAGTTCATTACTTGGGAAACGATTGAATTTTACTTTATATTCCTTCATGATGCTAAGAATATAATTTGTTGTGATAAGTGTTAAATAATTCATGTCATGCTTTTGAGAATAATTATTCAATTACATGTTTTTCTCTCCATAAGTTATATATATATATATATATATATATATGTATGTATGTATGTATGTATGTATGTATATAGAAATTTTTTTATTTTTCTTTTTATTATTTTCTCACTTTGTTTGGGTCGGTAAAACAATGAATGAAAAGTGATTAGTGTGTACTTGTTCCTTTGAGGATCAATGTAACACCCCACATCTTTGTCTTCGAATAGCTACTAATTGTAATAGGATAAGAATTTGTATCAATGGCTAGAACAAAAGTTAATCAGCGTAATGAGACGAATATTTTGCTGTAATAATATTTTGTCGGGACCTAGATATAATTATTAGATTTGTTCTACTCGTACCCTATATCTTAAGAAAGCTACTATTGTTAAGAAAATAAGAATTTGAGGGTATACTAAGAAGAGAAATTGATCAATATGATGAAACACACGTTTTGCTATGAATTATGCTATCCGGGTAACCAAGGGCATTTTTGTCATTTTGACTGCGCCCGCGACTTTGACCAAATTGAGAAAGAATTAGAGAATTTAAGTATTATCAATGAATTTACTGGAATTTTTGGAATTCAATGGTGAAGTAATATTTTTTCATTCTGAACCCGATTTTGGTCATTTCAGAAAAAAATTAGAAATGTGGGTAAAACTTGAACGTGTGGTGCTATATGATTGGTGGATAGGGACATGTGTCACATTATGAGAGGTTGTATGAGATTTTATATAAGATAAAGCTTATCAAATAAGTTTTACAAAATAAATAAAAATAGGTGGACAAATGAAATTGTGACTCGTGGCAGATAGCCCACAATTTATGACGAAATGGTCACCAATTTGGACCATGTATGGCATTGGAGGACCTAAATTTTAGGAAGGAGATTCGTCCATAAAGAGGGCAGAAAGAAAAAGAAAAGAAATAAAAATGAAAGAAAAGATAGAGAAATTGAGGAAAATTGGAAAATGAGAGAGAAAGTGTGTGTTGTTGAGAGTTTGGAGATTGTTGGAGCAAAATTCATGCTAGAACATCTCATACACAAGGTAAAATCCTATGCTTCAAGAATTAAAATTAAACAATTTGTTTGGATGATCATGTTGATATGAATTATAACATGAAAACATGATTTTCCTGTCTTAATTTTGGATCAATAGCTAGGGTTTGTGAACTTTATATATGAACCTTGTATATGCTTATATGTGTGCCGGCTACGCCAGGGTTTCTGGATGATGTTTTATGTGATGAAGAAGTGAATGTTTTTTCTCACCCCTTTAATTTTGCAATTCTCTTTCTTTAGCTTCTTCTTCTATCTTCTCTTCTTTCTCAATTTCTTGTAACTCATTTTGTTTATTATTTTCAACCCCGTGCTCCTCTCTATTCTTTTCCTCATATGGTTTCTCCCACATTTCAAATCATTTGTTCAATTGGCTACATTGCAAACTAAAGGACTTCCAACAACAAGTAAGCGAAGTGTGTTCATAACTGGAATAATACTCACAAGGGTTTACTTCACTTCTTTGCAACTCATCCCTATTCCCTTAACTTTTCCTTCTTGGACAATCACATGTGTCATAGCCATAATCCCAACAAGTAGAACAAGCATAATCTTGCTTTTTTTCTCAAACCACTCTTGGAAGAATTTTGTGATGCACTCATTTCCCTTGGCTTAGATCTTTTTGGATATTCATAGGAAATACGTGTATAGGTCGAACAAGTATACCACCCATACTCCCTTTCCTTTTGCATACCACTCTTTGTCCTTTGCAACTCACTCCTTGAATATTTTTGTGGTCCTTCATCACGTTCTTCCAAATACCCCATGCTCTCATAGTCATCCTCTTCATATCTCCAATCATACTCATTATTGCTACCATAACTACTTCTAGTTGAACAAGGCTCTTCATAAGAATCATATTCTCCAATTTCATTCCAACTAGCCATTGTGAACTTCGTTTTCAAAAAGAGTACCCACAAAATTTAAGTAGAAAACGTCAAAGGAATTTTTCACTTTACTCGCTCACGTGTTTACACTCTTTCAATTACACTCTTCTCTAATATATACTCTCTTTTTGGCTTTTATCAAAATGAGCTCAACCTCTTGCCTTTTCCACACTCTCAATTCCATACTCAAGTTCTTCTCGAAGTCTTCCCAATCCAAAGAATTCAATTCCACAAGCTATAGCAGACTAAATTCCAAGGGTTCAAGAAAAAGGAAGTTCTTAAGAAGAAATGAGCTATCACTAGATAGATAACAAGAATGAGACTCAATCAATCAAGAATTTCAAACAATGAGTTGTCTCACAAACTTTAGGATTTCTTAAGAAGATGTGTAGTGACAATACTAGTCAAGCACCACAAGGAATCAAATAAATAAGGATACTAAGGAATAGGACTTAAGATTGGCAATGTTCAATTGAATCCTAAGTATCTCAAAAAGATGTCAATCTAAATATTTAATTGACCAAAAATAACAAGTATATCAATTAAGTTCAATAGAAGTGATAAATGTAAGCTAAGAACCCTTACAAGACTTTGTAAAGACACTTAAGCATTTCATCAAACACTTGGTAGGCAACTAGTTCAAATGAGGATTTTCAAATGCTTGGATTCTATCACAACCTCAAGAATTCAATTTTATGATCAATCAACTCACCCAAGGCAATGAAATCACAAGAAATTTAAAAACTCGAAGAGATAGATTGGTATGATCCAATATGCACCAATTTGTTTTCCAAGCTATTAGACAATTCACAAGAAAGTTTGCTACTGGCAATTAGAAAGTTTAATTCCATAAAAATTAAGCTAAAAAACAAGAAAATCTATAGGGATTCAACAAAAAAAGCTTTGGTTGTCATATAAGCACATTCCTAAGTCAAAAGACCACACATCAAGCACTTGGTGTGCAACCTCGTAACTAAAGGTATTTCAAAATTTTCAATCATATAACCATTCCAATAGTCAAAATTCATAAGCAAATTTCATTCCCAATCATAGACATAACATCGAGGAACAATTTCACAGCAAATAGAAGCCTAAAACTAGAATTTAACAACTCACAAAATCAGCTCAAAGTTGAGTTACGGGATTTTTCTGTGTTCAAACCTTTGCAGCAAAAACACTCAAGAAACCTCAAAATTTCTGCAATTTCAAACTTCAAATAGCTACCTAAACATCAACCAAACATGTAGGTTTAATTTCACAACAAACCCATGGCATAATTTGAAATTTTCAACTCTCAAAAATCTCAAGAAAATGAGTCACGGAATTCAAATTTGTAGCAATGGTTTAGATGAGATATCCACCATGTTTGAGCACAAAATCAAAAAAAAATTAATGCCAAATGATTCCTTAAATATTATACCAACATATATGATCTGTAACACCCCACTACCTAGGCCCAGCAGGGCCGGGGATGTCGCCCTGTCCAAAGGACAAGGGATCTTAATAACTAGGTCACACAACAGAAAATAAAAGAAATACCTTAAAATTTAACTTATTACAACCCAAAAATACACGTGCAAATCCAAAATAAATTGATTACTACTATCTCTCAAAACAACACATAAAATAAATAACATAAGTCTTTAGAACAGGCAACAAATCTAGCTACTCATCTCCACAGCAGGATCGACCTGAAAACATGGCATAAAAGGTGATGAAATAAAAATCTCAGTAAGCTTATGTGTGTTTTGAGTGTTTCAGGCAAAATAGTTCATGTATGCAAGTTGGAAAAATTTTATGAGAGAAAGTGCTGGCAAGCATTAAATGATGTTAAAAATAAAGAGTGGTATTTTGCTTTTCAAACCATACATGTGCACAATAAATACAACCACTCAAATGGGTAGCCATGGGTTACCACACATTGGGCCCCATGAACATATAATGGTCAGAATGCCGCATTTTGTACAGACTGACAAAAGGTAGATGTACAGCCTACCGGGTAAGATAATCCTCCTTCTCTACACCCAAACTTATTAGTTGTCCACTCCAGAATTGCACAGCCCACATGACTGAAACTTGCTAGCTCGGACCGGCATGACCTACTGGACTGGCATCCTATCCGGGAAGGACTCACCCCTCAGAGGTGGCCACCTACTGAAAGACTTACCCTAACCCTTCAAAGACTAGTCCTAGTAGTCTACCCTTATTGAGTACTCAACGTTGATTGTCACACTTGGGAGAAAACTGATAATACATTGCTTTATTTGGAAATAGCAATTAAGGGTTTCTAAAATTCTTGTCAAAGTTAGGTTTTAGAAAAAGTTTATTATTTGTGCAAAACTGCTTGTTTAAATTTTCAAATGATTTGCTTGACTGAAATAAAACGAAAACAATCCTTAATTGCCTTTACAAAATGAGTGTCCATACACTTCGCATTTGGCTTGCCGTAGTAACCTTTTGTCTTCAAATAAGTTTGTGCAGGAGCTTACCTGATCCTTAGCTTGATCAAATTCAAAAATCTTCCAAAGCTGACCTAACCCCGCTTGGGGTAAACACAAGTCATAAGGTTATACTCAAACTATTTTCGCTTACATAAATAATCCTAATTCAACTTATTACAATTATGACCCTAATGTCCTAAGCTTTAAGGCTAAATGATAAAGGATTTTATAAAATAAAGTCTAGCTTGATAAGTTAAAATAACTAGTGATAAGTTGAAATAGCTAGGGATTGTAAAATAATAACTAATAACTTATAGATTCAAGTAATAAATCTTAAGTGTTGTTATTAATAAATAAACTAGGGTTGAATTGTTGGAGAATCCTAAGTCCAAGATAAATGGTAATTCTTAAATAGTAAAATAAATAATAAATTATTACTACTCTCTTAATTAATAATTAATACGTAATAAAATTAATAATAAATAACTTTTATTAAATTTTGATTAACAAATAATTATAAATAATATTTATGAATACATGGCCCACAAGGTCATTAATATTTTACTTATTTATATAAAAGGTTGTGTGTGTGTGTGTGTGTGTGTGTGTGTTATTTTAATAAAAGAGATCATTTATTTGACTAGTAAAATATCACTATTTTATTGAATATTCCAATTCCAAAACTTCCTATGAATTTCGAAATCTTTGGAGGAAAAACAAAGTAATAATTTTAATTAGGGTAATAAAATTTGCTAATTAAAATAGCCAAGAATCAACAAGGTCATGATCATAATTTTCCTATTGCTAACAAGATTCATGAGCATATACTCCAACATCAATCAATAAGCTATTCTATTCAAGAACATAGGCTTAAATCCATCCTACTATCACATGGCCAAATCTCTACTAAGCATAATCATACTCACGGCTTCAATGAAAATAAGAACATAATATCCTATTCACCAAAGGTGACATAACATCTAGCATGCTTAAACATTCATAATTTCTTAAGACATGGAGAGCATGCATCGATTCTCAAGGAATTTCATAAAGCTTAATCATGATCAATCATTCTCATGCTCCAATCTCAACCCCTTCATACATATGCATATACTCAATCCCCCATTCATATTCTATCCTCTCTATCAACATCTAAGAGACATGAATTTAGAATTTAAAAGAAAGGTTAAGGAGAAATACTTGGTTGATGATTAATTCGATGGAGATTTAAGAAGGCCCACGCACTTGAGAGTCTTGAATTGTCCAAGAGAGGAGCAAGAAAACAGCTATGGTTGTAGCAACCATTTCGGCCGCGAGAGAGAGAGAGAGAGAGAGAGAGAGAGAGAGAGAGAGAGGAGCATTAGTATGATATGTTAAAGGTTGAAGGGAAGAAGATGAATAAAAGAGTTGTTCTTGGTTGCCTTGAGGATGTTCTTGAGATTTCAGGGGAAAAATCTGGTTTTGATCCGAATGCCAATTTTTGTTTTTGAGATTTGATGTTATAAATTCTAGAAATGGACTCTAGGGTGTATTCTAGAGTTTTTGAGCCGAATTGGAGGTGTTTAGAGTGGTCTTTGGCTTGAAGAAAGGTAGTGTGTGTTCTTGGTGAAAATAAAGAGAACTAGAAGAGGAATGTTGGATGAATTACAGAAGAGGGCTGGCCGAATGATTAAGGGAGTTCAAGGATTTTGGTTTTCAATTTAGGGAGGAAGAGAAAATTTTGGTTGTTTGAAATTCGAATGGAGAAATTTAAGGAGTGTTTTGAGGTAAAAGATATAGTAATGGTGTTTAATTGATGGAGGTTTCTCGGAGCTACAATGGAGCCGACTGGACTATTGTGTTTTGCTGAAATGAATGAGGGTTGATGGAGCTTTAAGGCTGGCTGAATTTTTGAGTTCAATAGCAAAAGAATTTCTGGTTATGAAGCCTAATCCAAGGGTGTTTTCATGGAGCAAATGTTGGAAGTTTTGAAATTCAAATAGAAGTTTGATTGGAGTGATTGTAGGAGGAATTGGAGGTGTGGTCACGGAGTCCAGTTGTGCAAGGTAAGTGGAGGGGGTAATGTAGTTCAGTTCATGGCTGAACAAGGGTTAACTTATAGAGGTTTTGAGGGTGGTTTTCGGCCAAGGCTTGAAGGGAACAAGGCTGGAAATTTTTCTGGTTATGGTTTGAATGATTGCTGAATTTTCTGTGTAGTTTTTCTGCAATATTCTAGCCCGATTTGCAAAGGGTTTTGAGAGGTATTTGAGGGCCCTTAAGGCTGGTTTCCAGCCTTCTTTATGGAGTAAAAGTAGAGGTAATTTACTGGTTTGAAGGTAGAAGAAACAACTTCGATTTCAGGCTGCTATGCAGCGAAACTGCCTAGTTTTTTTTTTTTTTTTTTTGGTGCAGTTTTGTGCAATCTGGTTTTTGTACAAGAATTTTAGTTTTCAAACTGAATAAATTGGCCATTTTTCTGGCAGCAATTGAGGAAGAAAGATGGCTGAGATTTTTGAAGGTTAAGCTGCTCAAGAATCTGGAAAAATTTTAGGTTTCTTTCATGGAGGATATGAACACTATGGAGTGGAGTTTGAAGGCTTAACCATGGAGATTAATTTCTCTTGAGAACCTTCCTTAACTCCTTCCCTATTTTCAGTCAAATCTCCAACCTCTAAGAATCATTTTCAAAATTCAAAGACCAAGAATCCTTGCTGAATTTTCTGGAATTAAAAACATGGATTTAGATAAATTTTGAACAAGCTTAATTGGTGAAGAGGTTAGGATAAGCTAGAGGTAATAGAAGGACAATAATTCTTCTAGAATTCTTTTTAGGACATAAGGATAGGATTAGGATATTTCCTTCACGTCTCCCCTAGGACAACACTCCTATTTTTTTATGGAATGCAAGAAACAAAAATCCAACCTTAATTAAAATAATCATGATAAAACTTAAATGATAGAATTTGAACTCATGACCTTGGAGATTAATTCAAAAGCTCTAACTACTAAACCACAACAACTCTTGTTCTTATTTCCTCACCCAAATATTCTTCTTATTTAATCCTCAAACTATCTTCCTATTTTGACCTCAAGCAAAATTACCATTTTACCCTTCCAATTCAACAAGCATAACTAAGTCTTTTAGCCTATAAATCATAATTCTAAAGAACATAAAATCATTCAAAAATATATATATATTCGTGAAAAATAATATGATATGCATCCCGACCCCCTTACTCTAGGGTTGGCTTGAGGTGGGGTTTCACAGGATCAATTTAACATCAAGTTTATCGCATAATATTGATTATCAAGCATTCAAAAATGGCACAAAAATAAGTGAGGAAAATTTGAGAAAATTCAACAAGCTCTTGAAGAAGGTAGTACCTTTTGCCCAAAGAAAGTTATGTTAATAAGAATCAACACAACCTTGCTTCGATACCAATTTTGATACGAACTGGGGAGCACCAAAATATGGAAATTAGACTCAAGAATTGGTCACCCAATCCTCTACTAAAGTGCTCACAAAATAAGAACCCTAGGTGATTTAACAACTAGAACCCAAATCCTAATAGGATTTGTCCAACTATTCAATATCCAAACACCCTTGAATCTACAAAGAATTCAAGAACAAGTGGAATGGAAAAAAGTAGGTACCCTTCTAGGTTTTCTAACAAGAACACTATGTAAGAATAAATCCACCCAATACCCATGATGAAGAAAAAAGTTGGATTAACCCAAGGATTTAAGAGACTCTAAATAAATGTGGGTCTAATTCCTTCGCTTGGTCTTGAAAAAAAAAGAACTAAGGAGGAATTCTCCTTTCCAAGAGTTCAACACTCTATTCTCTCTTTGAAATTTAAAAATCTGAAAACTATTACAAAAGCGGCTAAAATAGGGTATTTATAGACCCCAAATTGCCCTAACTAATTAGCAAACAAGTATAGAAATTAGAAAGCCATAATATAAGTTTTTATACCCTATTACATGCCTTAAAATAGATTAACACACAATAAAAATCGTGAAAATTAAATTACAAGCAGAAAAGCTGAAAATACAAAACACAGCCAAAAATCCAGGATGGTCCCAGTGCCTGGTCCTGGGACTACACCCGGCGCTAGGAGTAATCTATCCCGACGGCTTTTTGTCGTTAAATTAGGGCCAGCGCCATGTCCTTCACTCTTGACCAGCATCAGGCAAGCTCTGGGTGTCCTCCCTAGTTTTGTTGCACTTCAAAACATGCTCCTTGGACCTCAATTCCATTTTTCTGTGTTTTCTTCATCTTCTAAATGAAACATTGGTCGTCTTGAGCCCTTCTTGATACTCGTTTGGCCTTCAATCCTTCTTTAAATGTTGGCTTGATCCTCTACATAGATTGTTGCTTTGCTATGCATTTTTTAGCCCTTTCTTTTCTATCCATATCTTCACAATCTTTATGGACCTGGGTTTGTTGAATTTGTTGTCTTGAAAACACCCTTAATTCCTCTTGAATGTTGCTCTTACCCTTGACACCATGAAGTGTGATTTTATCCTTCTTCACCCATCTTGAAAATGGCCTTCATGCCTAATTTGATTCCTATCACAATGTGATTACTTCAACAAGTTCATGGGAAGTATAATCCTCAACATCCTTAACAAAAACTCTAATCTCATCTCCTAGATTTTGGATTAGTGCCTCTTGATGTCGTAAACGCAAAACCCTCTAACTCCTCAAAATGTGAAATGGTTGAAATATAAAATTTAATACGGTAAATGCGGAAGCCTCTTGATTTTGAAGAACAAGAACCGTAGAGTTGGTCACCCAACTCCTCTACCAAATTCATACACGGAAATAAACTAAATGGAAATACACTTAACCCAGTGAGATTTGGTGAATCTTGCCAACTTCAAAACACCTAAATACCCTAATATATCAAGATATTAGAACAAAAAGATGGAATTCGAAGGTACAAAAAAACTCAACCTATCAAGAATACTAGCACCCAAGAACAGAGAAAGAAATGTAGATTATCCCTTTCAATTTTAGATACATTGAATCAAATGTGGAACTAAGGCCTTTGATTTGGTCTTGAAATAGGAATTACCTCTTATAGACTCTCCTCTAGAAAGAATTTGATTTTTCTACCAAAAATATTCTAAGTCTAAAAAGTCTATCTATTACAAGAGTAAAGAGGCATATATAAAGATAACAAATTAAACCTAACAAATGGGAGATGTAATCTCAGCTATTCATCTCCTAAGTCTAAAATATAACTATTATAAGTCAAAAGTCATGAGAGTTAAATTTGAAATAAAATAAAACAAAACAAGAAAAATCAGCAAAACAGGGCATTACCCGAAGTGACCTTGCTCCAGGTAGCCTTATTGGGCCTAGTGCCAGGTATGCTCTGTGAAATTTGGCCAACAGGCTGGGTAGACCTGGTCTTGTTGGGCCTAGCACCAGGTGCTCTCTGTTCTCCACACAGCATGCATTTCTTGTCTTTTTTAGCCCCCCTTGTGCTTCTTTGGCAATCCATACCAATTGTTGTCCAAGCTTTGATCTTTTTAGCCCTTCTATAATCCTCCATCGCTTGACAACCTTCTTCATTATTAGCTTGGAATCTTGAAATAGACCTTGAAGCTTCTTGCAAAGAAGCTTCACCTATGGAGCCATGTGTTATATCTTTGTCCTCCTTCCCCTTTCTTTAGAATGGCCTTCATGCCTGGGATAATTCCTATCATTTTCCCTTTCTTTGTGATGATTCGTCCTCAAATTGTCACAATATAAAATTTCAAATAAGGAATTTTGGGTGAAGGCAAAAATGTAGTCTTTTGAACTTTGCCATGCTTTTGTTTTCTCCTTTCACTACCCACATTTTTCTTCTTATTTTACCTCAACTCTCTTTTTTTCCCTCTCAATTTGATTCCCAATCTCTTCTTTTGTTTTTCCCTCAACTTCATTTCTCTCAATCTTTTTCCCCTCTTTCTTCTCTCTCCTTTTGTTTTCATTCTCCCTCAAAATATTTTGATCTCCCAAAACTTCACTAGGGGTTAAGACAACTAAAGTGAACCTTTTTTCCATCTTTCTTCAAAGTATAAGTGTTGTCCCTACCCTTGTGGACTACAACTCGATCAAACATCCAAGGCATCCCCAATAAAATATGCCTAACATACATGGGATAAACATTATACAACAATTCATTATGGTATCCCCCCACGTCAAATTCAACCTTAGCTTGCTTGTTCACCTTTACTTCTCCACAATTATTCAACTAATAAAGCTTGTAGGGACTAGGGTGTTTCAAGGTTTCTAACTCTAATTCCTCCACCAATGTAGTACTAATTAAATTTTTACAACTGCCCCCATCAATAAGCACACTACATAGTTTTTTCCTTGATAAGACACTTTGAAAAGAAAATATTTTTCCTTTGCATCTCATCTCTTTCTTTACCCTCACAAGCATCCCCATTACTTCTTGCTACTCCAATCAATGGACAAATTAGCTCAATCACCATTCCTCCTTTACTATTTACTCCAACCCCTCCAAGTTTCTCTTTTCCCACATCTCTTGATTGATTAAGTAGAAGGTTGACATGAGTGGTTTGATTTAGCTCTACTCTCCTTTGTGGTTGCTTCTCAACATTCATATCTTCTTTTTTACCTTATGCCCCATAAAATCCCCTATATGCCAATTTGTTGAGATAAGTAGCTTTAGTATGTCTATGGATGGAATTTCTACTACCTTGCAACTTATACTTCTTCCATTGTGGTTTATTAGGACAATTGTAAAAGTAATGACCTTTTCCCCAACAATTAGAGCAATCATACTTCTTTTTCTTTTACACATACTCCCTCTTTTTTTGCACTCTATTATTTAAATAGTTTTGCAATCTGTCATTTGCTCTCTTTGGAGGTCCTCCCACAAGAATTCTATCACTTTCATAATCTATCTGGTCAATCTTTCAAATCCACCATTTTTATCTCCACTAGTGCTTTGCTCTTCATCACAATCATACAACAATTCACAATTATCTTTACATTCTTCACAATCTCATTCTTCATCATTATAGGCATCACACTCTCCTCTACTTAAACATGGCATTTCATAGAAATCATTTGCTTCACATTGAGCACTCATAGAAAATGAATCATATGAACTTTCATAAGCCATTTTTCTTTTTAAAAAGGAATTTTGAGCAGAAAAACACAAAAGAAAAGTTCCTTGCTTCACTCACTCATTTGTTTAGCACTCAATCAATATCGCTCCACCCTCATGTTTACACTCTTCTTTAGCTTTTGCAACAATGAGCTCACCCTCTTGCCTTTTTCAAACCACTCAAATGCTTCCCAAGCTCAAGACTAATTCAAAAAGAAACAAACTTTCTAGTGGCTACAAGAAAGATTTAATTCACCAAGAACAATCGACTATGCTAGGAGACAATGCAGTTCATGAATAGAAGCTTGAGATAGTCATGTATGAGCAATCATAAGTCATTGAAGCAATTATCAACACTTAAGATGTAACCTCGTAACTCAAGGGGTTTTAAAATTTTCACATTTGTAACAACCCAAAACTCAAGAATCTCAAGAAATATTAATCCCCAATGATTATACTAACATCAAGGGACAATTTCTCCACGAGTAGAAGTAAAAAACAAGAGTTTTGAGTTTTATAGTTCACAAATTTAGCATAAAAATGAGTTATGGGATTCCTTTTGAGCAGAATTATGTGTAGCCAATCAACTCAAATAATTTCAAATTTTCAACAATTTTAATCCTCAAATAGCTACAAAATCATAAACCCAACATGTAGGTTCAATTTCACAACAAACCCACGGCACAATTTGAAGTTCTAAGCATTCAAAAATAGCCCCAAAATAAGTGACGAAAATTTGAAATTTTTAACAAGTTCTTGAAGAAAATTGTACCTTTGTTCAAGAAAAGTTGTATTGATTAAAATCAACACAATTTTGCTCTGATACCACTTTGATATGATAAACACGGAAGCCTCTTGATTTTGAAGAACAAGAACCCTAGAGTTGGTCACCCAACTCCCTACAAAATTCACACACACAAATGAACTAAATGTAAATGCAATTAACCCAATAAGATTTGGTGAATGTAGCCTACTTCAAAACACCTAAATACCCTAACCTATCAAGAGATTAGAACAAAAAGATAGGATTTGAAGGCACCCAAAAACTCAACCTATAAGAACACTAGAGAGAACAATAACACCCAAAAATAGAGAAAGAGATTTAGATTATCCCTTTGAAGTTTAGAGACATTAAATCAAATGTGGGAAGCCCTTTGATTTGGTCTTGAAATGGGAATCGCCTCTTACACACTCTCCTCTAGAGAGAATTTGGTTTCTCTACCAAAAATATTCTAAGTCTCAAAAGTCTATCTATTGCAAGAGTCAAGAGGCATATATAAAGATAACAAACAAAACCTAGCAAATGGAAAATGTAATCTCAGACATTCATCTCCTAAGTAAGTCTAAAATATACCTATTACAAGTCAAAAGTCATAGGAATTAAATTCGAAACAAAATAAAATAAAACAAGAAAAATCAGCAAAACAAAGCATTATACAAAGTAACCTGGAGCCAGGTAGGCTTATTGGGCCTGGCGCCGGGTGTACTCTGTGAAATTTGGCCAAGAGGTCGAGTAGACCTGGTACCAGGTGGTCTTGTTGGGCCTAGCGCCAGGTGCTCTCTGTTCTCCGCACAACATGCTTTTCTTGTCTTTTCAGCCCCCTCTTGTGCTCATTTGGCCCTCCATACCAATTGTTGTCCAAGTTTTGATCTTTTTTACCCTTCCTTAATCCTCCATTGCTTGACAAACTTCTTCATTCTTGGCTTGGAATTTTGAAATGCATCTTGAAGCTTCTTAAAAAGGAGCTTCACCCATAGAGCCATGTGTTGTGTCTTTGTCCTCCTTCCCTCTTCTTTAGAATGGCCTTCAGGCCTAGGACGATTCCTATCAAAATTACTCTAAAAGTTGTTCAAGTAATCACCCATAACTTAATTCATGAATCCTACGGACATCATTAACCCCTTCATTATGATAACAGTCTTGAAAGTTATTACCCCAAAGCCATAAACCTTCCCCCTCACCATTATCTATATCACAATTTCAAATCAACCTCGCAAAAACAATTCATAACTAAAACAAATGGATAAACCAAGAATTCTTCAAAAGGAAAATAACAAACAAAAATTCCTAAAATATTCATTAGCCCTCAATATTGCATGCCTAAAACACAAATTCCATGACAAAGTAATGTTTTTAAGTTTCCAAAAAATGAACAAAAAATTCCAAGTCCAAAAGACCATTTATTTATCAAACAAAAACACAAACTAAAATTTCTTCCCAAAATAGCCTTTAACCTTCAAATCTCAATATATATTCTAAAATAGATTCAAAAAAAAAATCCATTCCACAAAAATGAACAAAAATTGAGCATAAAACTAAAAGAAATTCCACACAACAAATTAACATACCAAAAACATACATCATATATCATGTTTTTCTTTTCAACCTCAAAATCTCAATTTCAATAGAAATGAGTATAATCTCCATCCAATCAACCAATCTCCAATTTTCAAAGAAAAGAATCCAACACCATAAATTATACCACAATTCTCCAAATCCAACAAATTTCTCCAAAAACCATTCTTACTCAACCAATCAAAGAATAATATATAAATAAATAAACCAATAAATGAAATTGAAATTATTCAAGCATCCAAATGAATAGGTCGTAAAACAAAAATACGACAATAATCAAAGAAAAATTCTTCAAATACAATTTTGGTAATACAACAACACTAAAGTGTCTTCAAGTAAAATTTAATCAAAGAATCTTCAAGTACAATTTTGGCCAAAATTAAATACAATCACAACACACATACATCAACTATTCACAAACAACTTAGTGATATATGCAAGTGTATGTACAATTACAAGGCTAAATCAGCAAGAATTAAAGTTTTAAGAATGTAACCAACACTGTTCCCCGGAAATGGCACAAAAAACTTGATATGCGCATTTGTATGTGTATGAAAAATCTCAAACATTGTGCTCCATATACACAAGTTTTAACAGTTAAAATGCCAAATAGAATCATACAGCACACATATAGAGGTAAGTGCGCCTGTCGTGTAGTTTAGTATCATTGGCAAGTATCGACAAACTTTAGGGAAAGGGGGTTATCACCCCTACTTCCTTATTTCCTCATTGTTTAGCCAAAAATAAATGTAAAATGTAAAACTAACTACATGAGAAGAGAAGTTATGTTCTTGTACATAAGAAAGAGTTACAATACCCCCAAGGAATAAGAAAGAGAAAAACCCATATAATAAAAAGGAAGTCCCCCACTTAAGACTCAAGAAATGAGTACCCCTTGAACCTACAATTTATAATTCTAGACACTAGAGTGAGTCATAAGTTAATCTCACATTCTCTTGAGTTATAAGGTTTCTACCCCTATGTTTGATTGATCGATATCTCTACCTAACCAACAAAACCTAATGGTGCACTAATTATTACTCACTATCCTAAACCATTTGGAGGTCACAAAATCCCAGTCTCTAGGTAATTTCATAAACCCTTTGGTTATTAGCCCTAATTCCCAACATCCTTCTCCGGTTAATTGAAAATGAAAAATGCTAATATAATCAAATGGGTATCCTATCATCAACCCTATCTCTAAAAACCATTAAGAAAGAACAATCAATTGAAATAAATCAATCAAAACCTATTTAACCAAAAATAGCCAAATAAGATCCAATAACTAAATACCCAAGAACAAAAATCATAGACCTAAAGAAAACACATCAATTTCAAGCACAAAAATAGGGTACAATGCTTCATTACAATTAAAAATTCATTGTTAGTACAAGAATACAAGAAATATTACAAATAAAGAGTAAAAAGGTGAACTCATAGACACGCTTTTCTTCTTTCTCCTCTTGAAATCTTCATGTAAACTCCCTTCCTCTTCTTGGACTCTTGGTCCTTCCCTCTTCTTGGCACTCAAATGTTCAAGATCTTGGGTTCTTGAGAGAAACACTAGTCTTTTCCAACTCTCCTTTCTTTGTTTTGTGAAAAAAAAAAAAGTGTTTATATAGGGTTTAGCCATCTAAAATCCTGAAAATTTTCTGAATAGAAAGCTTTCTCCACAAATGGGTGGCCCAGGGAAGTAACTTCCCTCGCCCGCCTAGTTTCTGAAAAACTAGGCTAAGTAGACAACAAAAATGGGCGGTATGCAAAACTCACTATATTTATACATATGACCAGGCGACCTAAGGATGTTTAAATTCCCTAGGCCATGAAGTTTCTAGAAAATTTGAACAAAAAGAACAAAAACCAAGTGGCCTAGGGATGTTAACAGAAGCCAAGTGGCCAAGGGATGTTGAAATTCCCTAGGCCGTGAAGTTTTTGGAAAACTTAGATAAGTAAGAAGAAAAACTAATAGCCTAGGGATCTTAAGGTTCCCTAGGCCACCAACCTACTTCACCTACACAAATATGCTTAAAACCTGGAGGCCTAGGGAAGTCTAAATTCCCTAGGCCGTGAGCATTCTGGACACAAGCATTTATATTAACAAAACCTGGTAGCCCAGTGAACTTGAAGTACCCTGGACGGCCAAATTTCTAGAAAATATATATACATAAACAAAAATGGGTGGCCTAGGGAACCTATTCCCTAGGCTGCCACTATCTTGGACAAAATAGTACATGCTCTTCTTTTCTTCCATTTTCCTCCATTTCTTTCCTGTGCTTTTTTATTTCACTTTCACTTGATCTTTTCCATTTCCTAGTAAAATAAGGTGAAAGTGGAGTGATGAGTGGTGATTTGAACAAGAATTTGTCTCCATTAAAGCACAATAACAGTAGAAAATATATACATGATGAAGTCTCATCAGGTATCACCTTGACTAATTTAATAGTTTTCATCTTCAATTAAACCCAGAGGGAGGTTATGGAGTAGGACTAAATATAGAATTGCCTAGAGATAGGGATTTTGAGGCTTCCGGAGTATTTGGGTTGGTAAGTGGTGAATAATGCATTCTTGAGTTTGGTTAATTTAGTAGAGATACTAATTAATTAATGTTAGAGATTAAAGACCTCATAACTTGAGAAAGAGTGAGGTTGATTTTTTACTCACACTTGTGCCTAAAGTTAGAATTATGGATCCAAGAGGAACTCAGCTTGTAGGTGTTTAATGGTGAAACTCCTTTTGTTACATTGCCTTAATCTCTTCTTAATTCCTTGATGAACTTGTGACTCTTATTTGTGTAAGAACTTGATAGGTTTCCTACTGTAGTTATTTAATTATACTTCAAATGTTTAATTGGCTAAACATTGAGAGAAAAAAAAGAAAGAAAGTAGGGGTAAATGCCATGTTCCCTAAAGTTTTTTTTATATTTGCCAATATTAGCTATACTATACGATAGATGCACTTGTGTGTGTGTGTGTGTGTGTGAATTGACGTGGCATTTTAAATTGTGAAACTTGTATGATTGTTGTGGCATTATTGATTTCATTTCTATATATAAGCAATACAAGCATCAAGTTTTGCATGCCGTCATTGGGGAATTGTTTATGATAATATTTATAAAACTTTTATTTTTATTGATTTAGCCTTGTAAATATGTTTATCTTTGTACATAGCACTAACTTGATTTTGAATAGTTGTTTGTATGCTTATTGTGAGTATATTTATTTTGGCCAAATTGTATTTGAGTTTTTTTTTTTTTTAATTCTTGGTGTGAAGCTAACTCTTTTGGATTTTAAGTTATTACATTGATATGTCAATTTATTTATACGTTATTTTTTAAATAATTGAGAATGGTTATGGAGAATTCTTGAATTATGAGATTTTGGCTATATTTCAATAAGATTAATCCGTTTTGTTGTACATGGAATCCATTAGTGTTGTGAGATGATTTTTAAATATGCTTGAAAATGGGATTTTTGAATGTGGATAAATGGATATGATCTATGGATTGGTCTTTTGGAGTTTTCTTGGAATTATGCTTGAAATTTGTTCATTTTTTGTGAATCTAGGAATTCTTACTCCTTCATTTATGTTGGTTTTAATTTGAGATTGTGAGATTAATTGAATATAATGGCCCATACATTTGAAGAAGAAGAAGAGACTCTACCACATATGGATATAGAGAATAAGATGATTGAGTAATTGTGGGAGAGTCTATATGACAAACATTCCCAAGAAGTAATGAGAGGAAATAAAGAACAATTGAATAATCTGATGGGAGAAGGATTCTATTCTCCTTTTTGCTTAATCAATTTTAATTTCTCGTTGCCACATACTTTTGTAGGTACCTCTCAATTCATGGAGCAAAATGAGACCATGGAATGTAATGACCAATTATGCCCTTCAACCCACTCAAAAATTGTATACAATCAATTGCAAAGTATCTCTTCACTACTTCTTTAAGAGTTACAATACTGGGTTTGGAGTTGGGGAGTTTTGAATGTGATGGTATCATTGAGAGGATAGTTGATGCTTTGATTATTGATGCACTATTTAGATGTTATTTACATTCATTAAAGAATTGATTTACGTGTCTAAATAGTTACAAGTGGATGCGGTCTATGTGCTTAATTTTGTTGAAACTAATGATTTTTTTTTATCCTACTTCCTTCAAAACCTCCCTTATTCCTATATGATTCATCATCCACACTTTCTACATTTAGCATGAATTTTCCTTTATGATGAGGAAGCTTGATGAAGGTAAAGAGTATGTTTATGTTTTGAGGTTTGATTTGTTTTTACCTTATTTAAGTTTTTATATAGTAATTTTGCTTTTGTTTGTTTTATTTTTTTATTGTTAGTTATTTTCTCACTCCTTAACGATGAGGATAATATGATTTTAAGTGTACGGGAGTAAGTTTTTTCTTTAGTTATATGCTTTCTTAGGAATTGTTTTGGTAATATTTTATTTTATTTTACTTTCTTATGTTTTGGTGTATTTTATTTCTAGTCTTTTAGAGTCTTTATGTTTTATTTTCATTGTACAGGATTAATAGATCAAGAATAATTCTCCTCTTCTTCCTACTCCATGTTCCAACATTTTTTTATGAGCTACAATCACTTGGGGAATATTGCTAACCCTTTCCTCCTTTATTTACTTTTAGTTCGATTAGATGTGTTAATTCCAATATTTTTTGCCAATAAGGATATTGTCTACTTTGAGCATAGGAGATGAGTTGTTTGATATTCTCTTCAAGTTTCTATTATAATTCTAGAGTTTTATCGTGGTTTTTGATTATTTTTGTGCAATCTTGAAAATTGGGCAAAATTTTTTCAATTTTTGGATAAGTTTAGCTATAATGATATTGTTATTGTGTTTCCTTTGACATGAGAATTTGATCTAAAACATTTTTGGATGAGTTTGCTTTTTAGTAAACTGTACATTAGGTGTGAAATAACTAAGTCTTGAGAATTTGTGTTAACCTTGTTTAGGCTTTAGTAAAAGTGGTGCCATGTTATTTCTTGAAAATTGAGGTGGTGTTTCTGATTAAATATAAGTATGGAATTTTAAGTCAACATTTGTTCTATAATTATAATAAGAGTCTTTATACTGGGTTTGACTAAATGTAGATTGGGATAAAAAAAATATAAGAGAATAAAGTAAGCTAATACAAAAATCAAAAAATCCTTATCACATATCTTTACTAGCCATTTGTATTACCTTGCCAAAAGAAACAGAAGAAAATGAAAAAAAAAAAAAGGAGTAATGTAATTCAAAAGCTAAAAAATTCTTATTATGTATCGTTACTAGGCATTTGCATTGCCTTACTAAAAGAAAAAGAAAATGAATTGAAAAAAAAATAAGAGAATAAAGAGGATAATATAATAGTGGAAAATCTTACTTATCTATCTTTATTAAGCTATTACATTACCTTGCAAAAGTGAGCTTATGGACCAATTTTTTGTTTACTAATTAGATTGTAGTAATGAGGAAGTCATAGAAATTAGAATTAACTTTTTAAAGCCTAGCTTATATGAATCACATTATTTACTTTCGAAACATGAAGATTTAGGATGGAACACATTGAATAAGCATGAACTTGTTAAGTTCAATTTTGATAGATTTAGTCATATCTAGCTTAATATATTAGTTTACACAAAAATTCTCTTAGCTAATTAGCTGTTGGACTTAATTCTTATATCAAAAGAGAAATAATACCTTTACCATTTTAGCCAAACTCATCTAAAAAATCTAATCTTGTGAAATTTTATTTTTTGGGAAAATACTATTTCACTTGTGTTCTTTGTGGTATTTGCTTGAGGATAAGAAAAAGCTTAAGCATGGGGGTGTGTGCTAAGTGCTCATCATGCATACAGTTTCTATGGTATTTGTGCTTTAATTGTGATCAAATCTTGCTCAAATCACTACTCAACGCATTCTTTTCACCTTATTTTTGTTTAGGAATTGAAAAGACCAACTGGAGATGAACAAGGATGAAAAGGAGGAAAAATGAGCGACAATGAAAGAATGGACAGATTGATGGCGGGCCGAGATTTTGGAACCTCCTTGTGCCACTTAGAAGCATGTTTTTGGCTTCCTGGACCAGAGAGCTTACGGCCCTCTAGTGTTGAAAACTATGCCCTCAAAAACTATGTATTCTATGTAAACATATAGAAATAAAATGTTTATTCATTCTATTTAGGTTGTTTCTTATATTATTGCACATTTAAGATGCAAGTATGACAAGTGATGGTTTATGTGTTGGGTCGTTCTTCACAGTAAGGTATAGACCATGGGTACTTGTCATATAAGTAAAATTAAGTTCTTAGTCGTTTGATGGAACTGGGCATTTTAACAAGGTAAGACTATTATACCATGAGTTCTAATGAGGAATGATTTACCTTGAATCAGTTAGTACTTCACTCACATCCTTAGCATAAGCACATTTCGAATACGTAGAACTGGACTTGTAGTGGTGGTCTCTCTTAAAGTACTATAATTATAGAGACCAGACTATTACTTCTACAACGTGGACAGATACCTTCATATTTGAGTATGAGTTAGTAGTCTGGCAAAGCTAGGGTTTTATACTTTGATACATGTTAGGTGAGATCTCTTTTGTAAGATCAATATTCTTGTATGTTGGGTGTATTAATCTAGTTAGTTAAGACGGACTCTTGCAATAGAGTTTCTATACTTTATTTAGTGAAGTTAAATCATCCTCTTGTGATTGTCCAGGATAATCTAATAATTCAGGGCCCTGAGAACATGACTCTAGAATGTATGCTTTTAGGCAACTTCCATTGATGAGCAAGTACATTTGAGTGAGTCGTGGATTATTAAACTGAAGATCCAAGGAAGGTAGATGTCTTTGAGTTAGGTATTAGTACATTTATCCTGTCTCATTGATGGGTGTTACATAAAGAGGTATTTTCGTCATTTTACCTATAGGTCGGAGACATTGCTTTAGAAATATTATTTTTGGGGTCAATATTTCCATATACTGATAAATGGAAAGGTTTAAAATGCTAAAATGCACCTGTTTAATAGTAAGGGATTTTAGTTATTTTAGTAACCATGAATAATATATATCTTGGTCCTTGGAGTAGCTCAAGTTACCTTGGTGTTGTTTAGACACAATATGGGCTTAATAGATAATTATTTGAAAGAGAATAAAATTTATTCTAAGAGTTCAATAAGAATTAATTAATTAATCTTGAGTTTTGATAAGGACTAAAAAAGATAATTAATTAATTAAGAGAATTGGGATGGAATAAATTAATTAATTGGGTTGACATATGTTGGCATATATTAAGAGTCCAATTAGAATTAATTAATTAGTCTTGGGTATTTAATGAAACACAGAAAAGATAATTAATTAATTAAGAGGACTGGACTGGTCTTGGATTGGTTTTGGAGCATATCACCAAGCCTATTAGGGCTTAATGTTTTCGTCCATTAGATCTTAATCAAGCCATAAAGCTGGCCAAAAATAATGTGGTATTTCTGAGTTCTCTCTCTCGAGTGTGCCGTCTCTCCCTTCCTCTCTAATTGACGTTTTTTCTCTTCCTCCTCTCTAGAAGGAGAGTATATTGATTATCCAAAGAAGGAGCTTTCACCAAGTTAACCCAAGAGCAAGGTATAGTCATACTCTAGAAGACGAAGAAAGAAATCTTGGAGACGTTTGATGCGATAGAGTAGAAGATTGGCGGGAATATCGACCGAACTGTAGGCATCTCCATCTCCCCTTCCAAGGCAAGTTCCAGTGCAATCCAGCCCCTTAATCCCTAAAGAGAGTGATGAATATGAAAATGATGATATTTCACAACTGACTTTGAATTTTCAGGTAATGAATATATTATTGGGTGCTCTTAATGCTAATGAATACAACCGGATTAGTGGTTGTGGTTCAGCTTACGAAATATGGAGATTACTTGAAGTTACCCATGAGGGGACTAATCAAGTAAAGAAATCAAAGTTAGGACCTTTGGTTTGAGACTATGAATTATTCACTATGAACCCAAGTGAGAACATAACTGATATATTCACTCGATTAACAAATATTATAAATGGACTAAAGGCGTATAGGAAAACTTATTCCCTCAGTGAGCCAAATAGAAAACTGCTTGATACTTTGCCGAAAAGTTGGCAGCCAAAAACCTTAGCTATAGATGAATCTAAAAACCTAAATAGCTTACCTACTAAAGAACTAATCAGCTCTCTTTTGACCAATGAAATGAAACTTAAAAGGGAAGATAATGACAAATGCAAATGGGGAACTTCCTTAAAAGCAGTTGATGAAGAAGCGAACAGTGATCAAACTGATTGTGACGATGATACTAATTCAGACACAGAAAATTTGGCTATAGTTGCCAAAAAGTTTAGAAAAATGTGAAAGGGCCACTTCAAAAAGGGTAAGAAGCTTGTGTAAAAGAAAGGACAAACTCCCTCCTTCAAACCTCAATATTTTGAATGCAAAAGTACAGAGCATTTCATCGTTGACTGTCCAATAGTGAAAGAAAAGAAGGCTAAGCAATTTAAAAAGAAGAGGAAGGACACAAAGTTGAAGAAAGGAAAATGATTGATTGGAACTTGGGATCAAGTTGAATCTAAGACTGAAGAAAGTTATGGTTTTGAAAATTAAAAAGCAAACATTTGCTCTATGGCTAAGGAGGATAAGGTAAACACTACTTCTCTAGATTTAATATCCAATTTGCATGATTCTGATTGTGAAAAGCATGATGATCCTAGTGAATTACTTTATAACATGTTTCATGAACTTAAAAAGCTATCTAAAAGAAACAAAGAAATGAAGATGAAAATTGATTCTTTGTTAGATTAGAATGCAAAGCTGTTAATTGAGAACAAAGTCTCACTTGAGTCACATATATGCTCAAATGTTGAAAAGGATGTTATCATTACTTCCTTGCATTATGGGTCTCTAGAAAATAAATGCTTGTATGACAAAATTCGTTCTCTTGAAATTATGGTTAGCAATTTTGATGATATGAAAAATAGAGTCAATGATCTCACCACATACATTAAAAAATTTACAAATGGCAAAAATAATTTGGAAAAATTACTTGGTGCACAACACATAGCTGGAAACCGAAATGGTCTAGACTATATGTATTAGATAAAAACTGAAAATTACAAATCTCATTTTGTAAAAGCTGCTTCATCATATATGACATACAGTTGTTGCACATATTGTGAAAATTTTGAACACAAAGTATCTAAGTGTCATGTTAGAAAGAATATGGAATCTAGTATAAAAACAGTTTAAAAGGTAAAAGGAACTATCACTAACCCCAGTTGACCCAAGAAGGTATAGGTACCAAAAATCACTCTTCCATCTTATGTATAGGAACATTTGTCGGACAAGATGAGCTCTCAAAATGGTTTTTGCACAGTAGATGCTTGAGGTACATAACTGGAAATGTAGGACTACTAGAAGATATTCAAGTTACAAATAATGGATTTGTTACTTTTGGAGATAAAAAGAAAGGAAAAATACTTGGTATAGGTAACATTGGTAAAGGAACTTCGACTATCATTAAACAAGTTCTATTAATTGATTAGTTAAAGTGCAATCTACTTAGCATTAGCTAACTACGTGATAATGGTTGTAACATTGTGTTTGAACAAGGTTCTTGTATCATCATGGATAGTTCCAACAATAAGATTATTTTTGTTGCTACCGTATTAGAAATATGTATATACTTTATCTTGATGATCTTGTGGCACATGATATTAGATGCCTCTCTGTGAATGATGATGACAGCTATCTTTGGCATAGAAGGCTAGGTCATGCATCTATTGATTTGCTAAATAAATTATCTTCAAAAGAACTTATTAGAGGACTGCCAAAAATGAGATTTGATAGAAATTGGGTGTGTGATGCTTGTCAATTTAGAAAACAAAAAACATCTTTTAAACCCAAGAAAATGATTTCAACATCAAAACCTCTTGAACTCATACACATGGATTTGTTTGGACCAATGAGGACCACTAGTCTTCGTGGTAAGAGGTATGCTTATATAATTGTGGATGACTTCTCAAGATTCACTTAGACTTTATTCCTTGCTCAAAAAGATTAAGCCTTCTCTGAATTTTCAAAAATACTCAAACGTGTTCAAAATTTCCTTGGTTGCAATTTGATTTCAATTAGAAGTGACAATGGTGGAGAATTTCGCAACCATAACTTTACAAAAATATGTGATGAAAGTGGTGTTTCACATAACTTTTCAATTGCAAAAACTCCTCAACAAAATGGTGTTTTTGAGAGGAAAAATAGAACCTACCAAGAAATAACAAGATCAATGTTGTGTGAAAACTCCCTTCCAAAATATTTTTGGGCTAAAGCTATGGATATAGCTTGCTACATCATCAACTGTATTATGCTAAGACCCTTTTTAAGAAAAACTCCGTTTGAACTCATATTTGAGAAAGTTCCATCCATTTCATACTTTAAAGTTTTTGAATGCAAATGTTTTGTCCTCAACACTCGCTTCAACCTTGAAAATTTGATAGCAAATTTGATGAGGCTATATTTCTTGGATATTCTTCCAACAAAAAGGTATATAAAATGTACAATAAAAGAAGTCTATTTGTGGAAGAATCCATACATACTGTGTTTGATGAATTAAATATATAATTCTTCTAGAAATGATGAAAATGATATAGGTATCTCAAAAGAAAAGGGCAATGAGCGGCATATAGCTCCTCTACTTGATGTTCTTACCAAAGAAGAGGAATTAGAAGAACAACAAGCTGAAGAAATCAAGCAAAGGATTGAAGAGCCCACGAATCAAGATCTGCCAAGAGATTGGAAGTATAAAATTGTCCATCCAAAAGAACAAATCATTGGTGATCCTAGCAGCAGAGTAAAAACTAGATGGTATTTTGTTGATAATTTTGCTCTATTTTCTTGCACTGAACCTAATTGTATTGATGCGGCTTTACATAATAAATTTTGGATTATGGCCACACAAGAAGAGTTGAATCAGTTTGAAAAGAATCAAGTTTAGAAGCTTGTCCCTAGACCACTTAACCATCCCATAATTGGTACCAAGTGGGTTTTCAGAAACAAATTTGATAAGTATGGTATTGTTATTAGAAATAAAGTCAGATTAATTGCCCAAAGATTCAATCAAGAAGAGGGCATTGATTATGATAAAACCTTTTCTCCCATTGCTCGGTTAGAATCAACAAGAATGTTGATTGCATTTACATCTTTCAAATGTTTTATGCTCTATCAAATGCATGTCAAAAGTGCTTTCTTAAATGGCTCAATTGAAGAAGAAGTATATGTAGAAGAACCTCCTGGTTTTACTCATGAACTTTTTCCAATCCATGTCTTTAAACTCTCTAAAGCCTTTACAGTGTAAAACAAGCTCCAAGAGCATGGTATGAAAGGCTTAGTGGTTTTCTTCAATCAAAAGGTTTTTCAAGATGATTAGTTGACATCATATTATTTATCAAATATGAAAATCTTGATAATATCTTAATTGTGCAAATATATGTTGATGATATTATTTTTGAAGCTACTAATGATTCCTTGTGCAAGAAATTTGCCAAAACAATGCAACAAGAGTTTGAAATGAACATGATAGGAGAACTTAATTTCTTCTTCGGCCTTCAAATTAAGCAAACCAAAGATGTAATCTTCTTGAATCAAGCCAAGTATGCCAAGGAACTGCTCAAGAGGTTTAGTATGAATGAAGTAAAAGAAATAGGTACACCTATAAGCACATCGTTAAAACTTGATAACTATGAGAAAGGTAAAAAAGTAGATGAATTGAAATATAGTGGTATGATCAGAAGTCTCCTTTATCTTACGGCCAATCGGCTTGACATTATGTTCTTAGTATGTATTTGTGCTTGATTTCAATCATGTCCAAAGGAATCTCATTTATGTGTTGTAAAATGGATCCTTAGATACTTAATTGAAACACATGATTATGGCTTATGGTAGTCACAAACTAATTCATTTGACCTTATAGGATATACGGATGCCGACTTTACCGGTTGCAAAGTTGAGAGAAAAAGTACCAGTGGACACTATCAATTTCTTGGACACTCTCTTGTCTCTTGGTATAGTAAGAAGCAAGCTTGTGTCTCCCTTTCAATGACCAAAGCTGAATACATAGCAACAAGTAGTTGTTGCGCGCAAATTTTATGGATGAAAAATACCTTGTTTGACTTTGCTTTAAATTTTAAATGTATACCTATCTTATGTGATAATACTAGTGCTATTAATCTAACCAAAAATCCTATTCAGTATTCTAAAACTAAGCACACTGAAATTAAACATCATTTTATTAGAGATCATGTGTTTAAGGGTAATGTATGTTGAATATATTCCAACTGATGAACAGGTTGCAGATATCTTCACTAAACCTCTGACCGAAGATAGATTTAATCATCTGAGAAAAGGTTTGGGAATTACAAAAGTTATGTAACTAACAATTTTACCAAGGATTTGTTTGTTCATTCTTGTAGAACTTCTGAAGGTACACTTTCAGATGGAGATTCTGGATGCAATATCTTAGATTCTTGAATCCAAAATCCCCTTAACAAATCATCTTTCATTCAATTTTTAGATGAACAAATTTGGACTCAGTCAAGTCCAAAACAATAGCAACCCAAAATCGTGTAAAGCCCAATTTTTTTAAATATTCGAATGAAAAAATGCATAGGCCCAGAACCCACTTTTTAAATTTTCAAAATGTCCGTGCTTTAAAAAAAAGGGTGACACTATCTCTGGTGCAAATTTTTTATTAAGAGTACTTGATTGTACTTATCTACTCTAGAACCTAGGAAATCACAAAAATTTTATTTTTCTCTCTCTTTGAAATCTGAAACCGCCATTGATATCTCTACTTCTCTCACTTCGGATCTTCATCCTCTTCACTGAAACAAAAATATCCTTCATCTTCTTTCTGCTTCTACCATGGCAAAACTACCAAAATCAGACAAAGGAAACAAACAAAAGATGAAGAAGGGCAAGAAAAGCAAAGCAATGGCTAAGACAAAAGTTGTTGCTGCCGCACAACCGGCCACCAAACAGAAAGGAAAGAAAATCGTTGCTAAAGAAACAACTTCGTAATCTGACTCATCAATAGAGCTTCCTATACCGAAAAGCTCTAAGACACAGGTACCTCAATTTCTTAATCTGAAATGTGAGTCTGAATTCAATCACTAGCTATCTAGAAATAGGACTTTGGTCTCTAGATATCGGGTTGATGCTCAGGCATTTCTGAACTTTTCTGACATCTTGAATATATTTGAGAATCTTAGATGGAGGGGACTTTGCTATCAATAGATAAGAAACTGTACACCCCTCTAGTTTGGAAATTTTATTCAAACTTAAAAAAGGGAAGGTTTGAGAAGATTGGAGGAAGTTTTATAGTGCAATGGTACACCTCTAGAGTAGGCTCAATAAACATGGAATTTGACCATCAATTGTTGAATTGAATTTTTTAAGTCAAAGATAGAGGGATCCAATTCTTTGAAATGAACAAATTTCCAAAAGAATTGGACCTATTTAACTTAGGAAGGTTTGAGGCAAGGTTTACTAGAGGGAAAAGTTTTAAAAATTCAAAATGGTTGAATAGTTCTGGAAGGATTCTGCACCATATGGTGTCTACTATGGTTGCTCCAAGTTTTGGGCATAAAACATCAATGAGTATCATGCAAATGATACTAATATTGGTCCTGTCTGAGGGAAGACATATCAGTTTTGGTTTTCTTGCAGTAAAGCTTATACTTCGATCGAGAAATACATCTCATAAGGTTACCCTACGGTAATCTCTTCATCAAAGTATTTAGGCATTTCAACGTGAATCTAAGTAACTGTACTCTTGGACATCTTAAGACAAATGTGTATAGCATGGAACCCTTCTAGAAAATGGGATTTGTACAAGTGAACAATGAATGGGTCTTGCTTAGGGATGTGTTGGATGACAAAAAGGAGAATCTGATAAAAATCAAGGCCGAAGGAAAAAGAACTGCACTTGTTGCCCATACAGGAACAAAACGGAAGTCTGACATAGGAGAAGAATCCTCAAACAATGGCAAGCAAAAGACTGAGGAAAATGGATTGACTCAAAGCATCTTGAATGCTTTAAACAATTTAGCTGAAAATTTTCATGGATTTCAGACAAAAGTTATGTAACATCCCGCTACTTACATACCCCAAAAAAGGCAAGGATGTCGCCCCGTCCTTAGAACATGGGGTCTTTATAACTAGGTAATAGAAAATATAGAAGGAAATAACTTAATAACGGACTTATTACAATCTCAAAACAATACTTTTACAAGACTTGAAACAAATAGATGGTAACCAAAATCTCTAACAAATAAATACATCAGGATAAATCATCTAAGCTTATGGCAGCATAAGTAAATCAACCTTCCAAGCAGGATCGACCTAAAGACATGATATAAAAGGTGTGAGAAATATTTCCCAGTAAGTCCTGTGTGTGCTTATGGTATTTCAGGAAAAACAGTTCATGTATGCAAGTTTTGAACAAGTCATAATAAAAAGTCCACAAACCCAGAAATTTATCTTTGAACACTGAGCGGTGTTTTATCAGCATTTGTAAAGTAAAAATGCTCAACTTTGAAAAGAAATAACCATTCTAATAAAGTTAACTATGAAGTCATGCATCATGAATGGACATGGCACCACACTTAGTGCACTATGATAATATAACGATCAGAATGCCACATGTTAAGCCTACTGACACAAGGTGGGTGTATGGCCCACCGGATGAGATACTCCTCCATCTCTATACCCAAACATACCGAGTGTCCACTCCAAAAATAAACAATCCACCTGAACTGTACTGCTAGCTCGAACCGGCCTGACCAACAAGAACTATCGTCTTGTCTAGGCAGGGTTCACCCCTCAAAGGTGGCCTTCTACTAAGAGACTTGTCCAACCCTTTAAAAACTAGTCCTCATAGTCTACCCTTATTGAGTACTCAACGTTATTCTTTTTCCCACTTGGAACATGTGAAATCAATGAAGAGTTTTCTTTGAAGTAGCAATTATGGGTTTCAAACAACTTTAGGCAAAATATTGTTTAAGGAAAATTTATTGTTTTGCTCAAAAAATTGTTTTCTTGACAAAAATTATTTTATTTTAGAAGAAGGAATATATTGTCCATAATTGCATCTCAAGGTACATCTTCCACAATAAACAGTGTATTTCAACTTGCAGAAAAGCATTTGATTACAAACATCTTTATGCAAGGACTTACCCAATCTCTTGCTTTTCCATGATACAATAGCCTTCCAAGGAAGTTTTAGGCAACCTAACCCCACATAGGGTAAATACAAGGCATAAGATATCATTCGGACCATATCTGCCTTACATAAATAATTCCTAGTTCAATTAGTCACAACCACAACTAACCATGACCATAATGTCCTAAGCTTTAATACTAGTTGATAAAGTATTTTATAAAATAAATCTAGCTTGATGAGTTAAAATAACTAGGGGTTCTAAAAGAAATACTAATAAGTTATGGTTTCAAATAATAACTGAGTTTTATTGCTAATAAATAAACTAGTGTTAAATATTGAATAATCCTAAGTCCAAAATAATATTGGTAAATGGTAATATTTATATAGTAATATTATTAGAAATAATAAATTACACTATAATTTTTAATTAATAATTAATAGATAATAAATAACCATTGAAATTATAGTAAATAAATTATACTTAATTTTTAATTATCAAATAATAAATAAATTTTAATATAAATAATATTTATGGATATAGGTAAAAGTTTTAGTAAGGTTAATTATTATGATCCACAAGGTCATTTGTTATTAATTAATTCTAATATTTTATCTATTTATTATATATATATATATATATATTAATAAAAGATTTTATTTATTTAACTAGTAAAAATATTAATATTTTAATTAATATTCTATTTCCAAACCTTCCTAATGTTTTCGGATCTTATAGAGTAAATATAACAATAATTCTAATTAAATTAATAAAATTTGTTAATAAAAATAATTTTAGAATTAACAAAGAAAATAGTCTTTTACCATGATTTCCTATTGCAAGAAAATATTCATGAACACAATCCCTAACATCAAATAATAAACTAATCCATTCATGAACATACACTTGAATTAACACATACTATTACATGGTCAATCTCCTACTAGGCATAATTATCATTCATGACCTCAATGAAAAATAAGAATATAAAAGCCTAATCACCATTGGTGACTTAACATCTATCATGTATCAAAACATTCATAAATCTCATTAAATATGATGAACATATATTGATTCAAAAGAAAATCCATATAGCTTAATCATATATATCAATCCTTATGATCTAACTCTATCATTTTTATCCACATACATATACTCAATCCCCTATTCATATTCAATCTTCCTATCAACATCTAAGAGACATGAATTCAGAAATTAAAAGGAAGATTTAAAAACAAATACTTGATAGATGATCACTTGATGAAAACTAAAGAAGGTCCACGCATTTAAGAGTCTTGATGTTCGAAAAATAGCCATTATTGGCCAACATCATTTCGGCTAAGAGAGATTGAGAGAGAGAGAGAGAGATCATTAGAATGGAATATTGAAAATTGAACAGAAGAGGAAGAACAAGAAGGTTATTCTTGTTTTACCTTTTTGATGTTCTTGAGACCTTCAAGAAAAAAGCTGATTTTGATCCATTTAAAAATTCTAGTTAGTGTGATTTTGTGTTATAAAGACCAAAAATGAAGTCTAGGGATTAAGTATGAGTGATCTGGAGTATTTGAGAGTGATTGGAGGTATTTTAGAGTAGGTTTAGGCTTGAAGAGGTGTAGTGTGTGTTCTTGGTGTTTTGAGAGAGTTTTAAGAGAAAAGGCTTGCGAAATTCTGGAATGCTGTTGGCCGAATGGTCTAGAGCAATTAGGAGTTTCGGTCTTTAGCAAGATGGAGAGAGAGTGATTAGATTTTTTTTGAAATTCAAATGGAGGAAATTGAGGAGTTGTTTAAGGTAGAAGATTAGTTAATGGTGATTGATCATGGAAGGTTTCTTTGCTCTTCAATGGTGTCAACTGAACATGCCAGTCTTGCTGAAATGAATGAAAGCTGTTCAGGTTATATGGCTGGCCAAAATTCAGTCTACAATGTCAGAGAAAATTCTGGTTTGTTTACTTGATACAAGAGTGTTTTAATGGAGCAAAATTCTAGAATTATTTTAAAGTTCAAATGAGTTTTGTATAAAGTGATCTTAGGAGCTTTTTGAGGTGTGATCATGGAGTCCAAGTACTCAAGGTAAGTGTGGAGGTCAATGATGTTCAGTCCATGGCTGAACAAGATCAAATTTTCAGAGGTTTGAAGAGTGTTTTTCCGTCTAGGCATAGAGAGACAAAACTGGAAATTTTCTGATTTCAACTTGTTCAAGGCTTCGAATGATGATGACTTTTAATGCAGAATTTTCTGCATTTACTTGGCCCGATTTGCAGTTATTTTTCTGGGGTGTTTAAGGGTCTTTTAAGGGTGGTTTTCCAGCCTTCTTTCTAGAGAAAAATAGAGGATGTTCCAACTGAATGGATGACAAAAAGACAGCTTCAATTCCAGCTTCCCAAGCTGTGAATTGTGCAGGATTTTTTTCTGGTTTTGCACAATTTGTGCAGTCCAAAAAATGCACAGGATTTTCAGCCTTCAAGCCACATAAAATGACCATTTGTCTAGGTAGGGTTGTTGGGTGAATTTTTCAAAAGCTGTTCTGCAAAAATTCTGGAAAATTTCCAGATTTTCCTTCACTAAAAATATGAACAACATGAAGGTAGGATTGAATGGTGATTTATTTCTCTTGGGAACCCATCCTAATTCCTCTCCTATTTTCGGTCATTCCCCTATCCCTCAAGACTAATTTTCAAAATTCAAGGCCAAAGAATTATCATAGAATTTTTTGGAATTAGAAGAAAAGATTTAATGGAGTTTAGATAATTTAAATTATGAAGAGGTTAGGACAAGGCTAGAGATAATGAAGGGACAAGAATTCCTTTAGAATTCTTTTTAAGACATGATCATATGATCAAAACATTATCTTCATATCTCCCTTAAGACAACATTCCTATCTTTAAGGAATGTAAGAAAAACAAAAATTCAAACATAGCTAAGATAATCATGAATAAAACTTAAGTAATGGGATTTGAACTCAAGACCTTAGAGATTAAATCACAAAGCTCTAACCACTTAACCACACTAACTCTTGTTCTTATTTTCTCACTCAAATATTCTTCTTATCTAAACCTCAAGCCATCTTCCTATTTTGACCTCAAGCAAAGTTACCTTTTTACCCTTCCTCCCCAATAAGCATAAATAAGCCATTTAACCTATAAGCCATAATTCTAAAGCACATAAAATTATTCAAAAAGTATATTTTTTTATACAAAATAACATGATATGCATCCTAACCCTCTTAGTCTAAGGTTGTCTTTAGGTGGGGTTTCATAAGTTACAACTAAGTTGCAAAATTTAGGGACTAGATTAAGTAATGTGGAGGAAAAGAAAGTGGAAAGGACTACCAGGAGAGTCCCCAATGAACAGCTCCCTCTCAAGAACAAATTCCTAGAAAGGAAACTGCCGCTCCCGAAGTTGAAGAAGAGACTAGTAAACAAATTGACCAAGAGGTGCAACAACAAAAGGAAAAGGACAAAGAAACAAATGAAGTAGAAGAAAGTAAGAAAGATAGAGGAAAGGAGAGCGAAGTTCCCATAACTACTACCCCTACAGCTGCATTACAAGCCCCCAAGCCAACTATACCTGAAAGCTCCTCTGGAAAATGCCAAAAGCATTTATTAGTCAAGAGAAAGTGCAGCAAAAGATTCGGCTATGTGAGAGCATACATGCAGCGAAAAATAAAATCGAAATTCCTCCCAAAGATCACGTGTTTGTCGATTAAAATAGGTAAGAAAGTAAGTAACGGGATTTACCTGTTGTAGCTTTAGTGCAAAAAATTTCTTCAGTTTCTAACTACTGCACATAGCTCTCTGTTCTATGATCAGTTGCTCACGGCGGCCACTGAAGTCCAAGCGAGGACTGCCTCTAACAGTATCCATACGAGGAACGCAAGAAAAACAAAGAAAACTCTCTACTAGAAGAGTCTTCTATGGGTAGGGTTTTTTCCTCTGTGTAGAAGAGAAAATGAGTGAGAGAAAGAGAGAGAGAGAGAGAGAGAGAAAAAAGTTCCCCATGTGTTCTGTGTTTTTCACCTAATTAAAAGCTAAGAGGACATTATGAAATAATCCGTGAAAAAACATAGAAATATACGTTTCTATGAATTCTAATCCAATTAGAATTCTCTAATTGCAATTCAAAACTATATGTCTTGACTATTGCAATTTGGCCCAAACTTATAACTAATTATAATTTGGCCACAGTAACTTCTTCTTCTCACAATTAACCCCACAATGTTATCAAATAACACCTTGAGTACTTAATCTTCTATTGTGTATGACCTATTAGGTCGATCTATTGGTAGCAAATATGAATTAATCTAAAAATCTTTGGGATTAATAATCCTTAATAATTTAGAATTAATCTATTAATTCTAAACATGATTGGCTTATTAATTCATCAATTAATAAACTCATATTCAGCAGATCTTGAGCGGTATCTAGCAACATATCATGACCACCCAAGAGTCCAAGAAGTCAAGTGGCTTGACATGAACCCTTCAATAACAAACTACAATGCAACAAATTCTTTTCACTATACAATATCTCATTCAGTTTAGAGTACGAAATTAATGCCAACTCACTCCATAATATAAATTAATTCTCACCCGAATATAATAGTACTTGTACCAAGAATCCATTACTCTACATGTGTATCAATTAGAACTATTTCCAATACAAAATCACCTTGGCCAAGGATTTCATGAGTAGTAATTCCCAAAGTGGCCATGAGATATTCGCCCCTACTATTAGGAATGCTAAATCCTTTATTAATCCTCTCAACTACTTTCATTTACCTCACACTGTACCAAATATTCATCCCATAGACGGCCCTTGATCTAGCTTCAGAGATTGGAATCAAAGTATAATGTTCAACAAACAAAGTACCTTGGAGATCTCAAGTCAAGTAATACTTGCACGTTTGCTATAGCGAGATTCTATCACTGGCACTACATAGTTATCCATGTGATTATCTCATAGTCAGGTCATCCAATTTACTTGATCTATTAACAAGCATCCACGTGTTAACTTTGAGTATCACAATACTCATGAATGTGAGAACCACCGCCTGATCAAATCAGGAAGTCAAACATGTGCTATGTGAAACCCCAGTCAAGACCAACCTTAGAGTAAGGGGGTTGGGATGCATATCATGCTTTATTTCATGATTAAATATGTTTTCATATGATTTCTATGTGCTTTGAATTTGATTTTTATTATCTTGAAGTCTTGTTGGTGAGTGATGTATGAGAGGGGCAAAATGGTAATTTTTGCCCGAGGTGAAAATAAGGAGATAGCTTGTGGATTGAATAGGGAATAATTTTTCTAGTAGAAATAGCAACAAATGTTGTTGTGGTTTAGTGGTTAGAGCCTTGGAATTAATTCTTGAGGTCTAAGGTTCAAAGTCCATCATAGAGGCTTTAGCTTAAGTAAATTTTATTTTTCTTGGAAAAGGATGGTTTCGGCCATGAGGGCCTAGATCAATGTGGTGATGATGTCCTAGGAGAGATATGTTAGGAGAATTCTCACTTCACTCTTTTAGTTTTCGCGAAATGCCTAAAGGGAATTCATTCTCCCTTGATCTTTAGCTTTTCTTAATTTCCAACTCCTTAGTTTGATCAAGGTGTTCTATCTTTTTCCTTTCCAGAAAATTCAGTAGAGGACTAAGGTCTTTTAAGATCAAAATATCCTAGTAAAAGGCTTCTCATGGTTTGGAAAATGTAAATGATTTGTGGGAAAAAATCAAGGGGAAAATCCCTCTTGAAAGCTTGCTGAAAATTTTCCTCTAACCTAGTTCATCTATCTTTATGAAATGAGATGAAATTTTCCAGCTTGTTGTACCTTCAAAAGGTCGAAAATTCTAGCTCACATTTCCTCCCAAATGCTACCAGAAAAATGGTCTTTAGGATCAGTTGAAACCTGAAAGTTTCTTGCCCAAATTCGGACTGCACAAGCTGGAGTAAAACAGGAAAAATTCCTGTACGAAAATCAGCTTTGTGAGATCCAAATCAAGCTGTTTTCTCCCAGATTTTGTGCAGCACCTTAGCCATGTTTTTCCTCCATAAAGAAGGCTGGAAACCAGCCTTGAATACCCCTGAAATCCCCTTCAAAACTCGCTGCAAATCTGCTGGAAATGGCAGACGAAAATTCTGCCAGAAAGCTGCTGTTCAACGAAATTCCTGAGCAGAATTTCTGTCCAGCTTGTTTCTTATTTTGTTTCAACCGAAAACCCCAACCTACTTCTGTCAAAACCTCCCTTAAACCTCCATTAACAGAGCTCCATTGTTCCCTGAAGCTTCTGCACGAAATTCCCTCCATGGCTGACCGAAAATCTCTCAACCAAATCCCTGCAATTTAGCTTGATTACTTTCCAAAATTTCAGCCATCTTGTTTAACAACTTTCCATAAAATTTTGCTCAATTGATCAGACATCTTCTCCACCATTGTGCACCCTAGTTTCGGCCATCACAAGCCTCCTTTAACCAGCTTTAATTCCCCAGAAAACAGCACAATCTAGTCAGTCATAGGAGACTTCAAAGCTGTCCAGAAAAATTAAGATATTCTTGGAATATCTAGTTTCCAAATTCTCTTCCTAGAAATATTCTTCAATGATTGTAACAATTAGTCTTTCCTTTCCCTTCCAAATCAGAGAAGTCACTCCCTAAACCCTACAGAATTTCGGCAGCCACAACTCCTCAGAAAAATCGGCAACTTCTCTTCTCTCTCTCTCGATTTTCTTCAAGCAACAAGAACACACACACTACACCAAGAACACCTACCTCTTCTCCACACCTAATACCCCTCCAAACCACTTCAAACCCTCACGAAAATCTCCAGATTTGATCTACTCCTTGCTATGCATTCATCAACACCCTTATTAACATCAAACTCCTCAAATCATACTTTGGATCAAAAAGCAGAAATTTCTGTGAAGAACAAGAACATCTTCAAAGTAAACTTATTCTAACAACTTCATCCTCTTCAAACATAATCTCTAATGAAAACCTATATGAATAAGCATGCTAAAGATCTCTTCTTCTTTCTCTCTCTCTCTCTCTCTCTCTCTCTCTCTCTCTCTCTCTCTCTCTCTCTCTCTCTCTCTCTCTCTCTCTCTCTCTCTCTCATGGACCGAAATTCCTCCCTTGGCCGAATGGTCTCTTTTCCCATGACCATGCTTTCGCCACCCTTCTTGAACAAGATTAGCCATCTAGGGGTTGAGGTCTTCTCTAAACTCCTTCAAGTCATTCATCAATCAAGTAAGTACCTTCAATCCTCTCTTTAAAATTTAGAATCATGTCTCTAGGTTGATGAATGGCGATGGGTTTGTGCATGTGAGGTTGTTGATTGAAGCATGAGTATATGTATGATTGAGATGGAGGTGGGATTTATGCATGGAAGGATTATATTGGTGGATTTAATGATGAGTTGAGATTTGATGCATGTCATAAGTAGTATTTGTGATGAAGCATGCTAGAGATTATGTCACCATGGGTGAATAGGATTTATATGCATGATTAGATTTTGAAGCCATGATCATGTTTATGCTAGTAGAGGTTAAATCATGTAATAATAAATTTATATCTATGCCTATGTGCAAGTCTTGGATGATTTGATGAATTGAAGGATTGAGTATGTTATTGATTATGGTTGACCATGGAATCTTGATCCTGATCTAGTTGTCCCTAAGTAAATTTTATTTCATGAATAAAATATTTACTAATGATTTTTGCTAAAGAATTTCGAAAACCCTAGGAAGGGTAGATTTGGAATTATAATATATGTAAAGGATATTTTAGTCAAATAAATAATGATTTTTCTAGAAAATAAAATAAATAAATATTATTTAAAATAAAGCAAATTAATTAAAAGCCCTTTTGAAAAAGATTCAAACTTAATAAAATATTTACTAGATCAAAACCCTTAAGGATTTACTTATTATTTTCCAAGAAAGACTTATTAAATTTAATCTTAACTAGTTTTAGCTATCAATTATTTTCTAACAACTAAGCTACCATTAAATCACTATTTTACCTAGTACCACCTATGGCTCTTGATCAAATAAACTCTAAATTTTCCTTAACAAGAGTTGAACTTTCAACTTAATAGAATTTATTTCCTAATCCATTAATTATTTTAAATAACAAATTAAACTGAGCTTATAAACCTATTCAATTATTGTTTTGCCTTAAAGCTTGGGACACTAGGATCATGGTAGTAGTGAATTAAGTTAATTTAAAATTGAGAAAGTGGATTGTGGCTTGAATCTGATTAAGATTTGTATTTGCCCATGTGGGGTTAGGTCATCTGTCCGAGACCTTGTTGTTGTGAGCAAGAATTAGGTAAGCTCCTGCATAAAACCTATCGATGTGAAATGTTTTCTTATGGCAAGCTAAATATGGAGTGTATGGACACTCGTTTATTTGAAGGCAATTGAGGGTTGAATTCATCTTTATTTCCAACGCTGGAATTGTTCAAAAGTTAATGAGCAGATTTTTTCCAAACTCGAAACTCTTTCTAAAACTAATTTCTCTCAAAGCTTTGGAAACCCTCACATTGTTATTTTCATGAAGCACAATGCTCTGTTCATTTTATCCCAAGTGGGGAATGTCGTTGAGTACTCAATAAGGGTGGACTACTAGGACTAGTCTTTGAAGGGTTAGGGTGAGTCTCTCAGTAGGTGGCCACCTGCGAGGGGTGAGTCCTTCCTGGATAAGATGCCAATTCCGAGTGAGTCGTGCCGGTCCGAGCTAGCGAGTTTATTTTGTTTCGATCAAGTGATCGTGTTTTTGCCGAAATGGACACCCGGTGGTTGTTTGGGTATAGAGAAGGAGGAGTATCTTGCCCGATAGGCCGATCACCTACTTTTGTCGATCGCACAACGTGTTAGGCATTCTGACCGGTTTTGGGGCCCAAAGTGTGGTAACCCATATCCCTTTCTTTCGAGTGGTTGATTTCATTACTTATGTATGGCTAAAAGAGCCAAAACGCCACTCTTACTTTTGACTAATGTTTATTGCTTGCCAATGTTTCTCTTATAAAGATTTCACACTTTGCATCCACGAACTGTTTCTGCTAAACACCCAAAGCACACACGGACTTACTGAGATTTCTGTCTCACCACCTTTTATCATGATTTCAGGTTGATCCTGTTGGGGGTGAGTAGCTACCTTGGAAGAGAATGTGTTTTTTTTATTTTATGTACTGCTTTGGGAGACGAGTGTGGATGATTTTGATTATGGTTTTTGTTTTGGAATTTCATGGATGTACTTTTGAAGTATTTTTGGGTTGTAATAAATTCTTTTAGTTTTAGTATTATTTATTCCAGCAATTTTTATTTGTGACCTAGTTATAAAAACCCCTTGTCCTTCGGACGGGACGACATCCCCGGCCCTGGCAGGCCTAGATTTTCTGGGGGTGTTACATGCTAGTCTTAATGTATTAATGATATCCTATCTCATTAATACTACGGCTAGGGATTATTTAAGTACTAACACTATATAATGTAGTAAGAATCTCACATCATGATCTATATCATCATTTCCTTAACACGGTATTGTACTAAGGACTTTATCTAACAATTATTTTACATGAAAGTAAAGAAAACAAACTAAAAGATAAATAATGCATTTTTTTTATAAAGCATATGTGTCATATAAAATTTATAAGTGATTGCCTCTAGGGCACAACACTAACATAGAATTGCTGGACAATATTCCAAGAAAGATGCCAATACCAAGCCTACAACCATCCACATTTCCTAATTTGCGCATCATGACTACTGTCTGCTGACCTCCTATGCAACATTTCTTTTGATGAAAAATTTTATACTTTCTACTGTAGCATTGAACTTTTTTTGTTTTTTTTTTACCTGAACAATTTTACTTTTGCACTAATCTTCCTGCTGATCCTCCTGATTATATGTTCACTATCTCAATCAAGGATTGACCATTTGCACTATATCTCTATTTTTATCTTTAATTGATTTATACATCGTATCTCTGTTTGATTTCTTACTGTTATATTGATCTCTTCCTTTTTTTTTTTTATTGATGAAAATGGGGGAGAATTAATATGGTTTGAGATGAATTGTGATGGATTGTGATTGTGACTATGAGAATGATAAATTCATGAGTTGTTTGAGATGGATTTGTGATTGTGATTGTTTATGGTTATGGTTTGAAAATGTGAACTGTGAAGAATTGGGTTCTATGCCTTGATGGAGACTATGTTGAGACATTGTTCTTATTATGGACTAAGGAGATTGAATTATGGGTATAAGTTGATTGTGCATTCTGACTAATTGGGATTTGGTTGGATGATTGTGATGCGCATTTTGCTAAATATTTAGATGATAAGGATACTTAAGTGGACACTTATGAAATCTGTGTTGTTTCTTTTGGTTGCACAATAAAATCCCTATGTTTAATTTTCTTGAGAAAAATAAGTTCGGTTAATTCCAAGAAAATCATTAATTTTTACTCTTGGGATTTTTTTTTTACCCTGCACAAACACAAGGGGAGTTTTGGACTCACATTTCTTCAATCCAAAATATTAGTCCAAAAATGACTTTTTGAATGACTATCTTCTGTCACATTTTAACCCATTTTGGATGCACATTTTGGAAGTCCAAAATCTTGAAAACTAGTTTTTTTTTCAAACGCACTTCATAGCTATCATCTCTCAATATTTTGTTCACATATGCACATACATAGGGG
Source organism: Voacanga thouarsii (assembly GCA_026120185.1). NCBI lineage: Eukaryota > Viridiplantae > Streptophyta > Magnoliopsida > Gentianales > Apocynaceae > Voacanga > Voacanga thouarsii. Next base: position 2,752,933 of record JANUWF010001161.1, read on the forward strand.
GAATATTACATCTTATGATTTATCATCTACACTCCTTTATGTACATAATTATACATCTTTTTGTGACCTTTTTTTTTTTTATGTGGCTATTTCCCTATGAAATAGTCCTTATATGGAAGGAAGGAGGATACGGAGGTTGGTTGGGCCATAGGCTCATTAAGCCATATTTATGAGACCATGTCTTAATTTTTCCTTATCTAAAACTCATAAATACTCTTTAAATCCTATAATAAGAGAACGCATTTCAGTGAAAACAATCCTTATCTCTCTCTGTCTAACATGTCTATACTATCTATATAATTTTTTATGTCACAATCCCATCAAGTTTGTCATCACTCAAAAAGGGGGAGATTGTTAGCCCGAATTGATTTATAACAAACATTTATATGGACTAACATGTGTAATCTATATGTGATAGGACATGTTCGACCTCAATTCTTTCAAAGCATGCACATGAGACTGCTAAACAACTCTTAAGTAATGGAATCTAAGAGAAGGTGATCAAGTATAAGACAAACTTAAAAGATTGCATACCAAGAAGTTCTTGAGAAGAATCACAGATTAGGAATCATTATTAAAGGTATCAATTTTAAATTCATATGTCTCTTTACCTTATAATCAGTTTTATTTTACCTTGAAGCACTTAAAGAATGATTTCAAAAGAAAATGATATTTCTAAATATGAATTTTCGGATAAAGTTGTTTTGGATGGACCTCTGAATCCAAAATATCATCCAATGATCTGTAGCATTCTTCAAAATATTTCTGCTTAAAAAAAGTGTTATTTTGGACTCACATTTTGGACGGACTGATGGGATTTCTATATCACAATAATGATTACTGTGGCGGAAACTAAGAAATCCAAGCCCCAAGATCACAAGCATGTGATTTAAAATAGGTTTAACAAGGAACAAAGGTAATGGTTTTACCTTTCTTTAAGCGTCTGAAAAACAAAATTTTCCTTCTTCTTGTCTGACGATTGTGGCGCGATCTAGCAATCCTCTTGATCAAACACCACGAGATTCGAATGTCCAGCCACTACAATCACAGTGTGTAATTATCTCTAACAGAAATCCACATGGAAGATCACACTCAAGCACCAAGATTTTTCTATGCTAGTAGAAAACAACAAGGCGGATAGGTTTTTTGTTCTTCTTGTTTGCTAAAGAACCACGAGAAAAAGAGAAAAGGAAGGGTTTTTGGAAGCTATTATTTTCGTGTATTCCACACCACTTTTAGGTTTCGTACATATCTCCTATATGTCCAAAAAATCACTGAAAATTTGAGAATTCTAAAACAATTAGAATTCTCTAATTGTAATTGGAATCATCAAGTTCTCATAATTACTATTTGGTTCATAAATTATAACTAATTATAATTTGGCCAAAACAACTTCTTTTTCTTACAATTAACCCTACTATGTTATCAAATAATATCTTGAGTGTATAATCCTCTATTGTGTGTGACCTATTAAGTTTCCTAGTCAATTGGTAGCGAACATGAATTAATCCAAACGTCTTTGAGATTAATAATCCATAATTAATTAGAATTAATCATATTAATTCTAATTAAGATCGGTTTATTAATTCATCAATTAATAAACCCATATTCCTAGATCATAAGCGATATCTAACAACACATCATGGCCACCCAAGAGTCTAGGAAGTCAAGTGGCTTGACATGAACCCTTCAATAACAAACTATAGTGCAATTAACTCCTTTCACCATACAATATCTCATTCGGTTTGGAGTGCGAAATTAGTGCCAACTCCCTCCAAAATGTATATCAATTCTGGCCCAAATATAATAGTACTTGTACCAGGAACCCACTACTCTAGATGTGTATCAATTAGAACTATTTTCACTACACAGTCGCCTTAGCCAAGGACTTCTCGAGTAGCAATTCTTACAAGTAGCCATGAGATATTCACTCCTACTATTAGGAGTGGTGAATCCTTTATTGACCCTCTCAACTACTTTTACTCGCCTCACAATGCACTCAATATCCATCCCATAGGTGACCCTCGATCTGGCTCCAGAGATTGAAATCAAAGTACAATGCTAAGCAAACAAAGTACCTTGGAGATTTCAAGTCTAAAGATACTTGTACGTTTGCTATATTGAGATTATATTACTGACACTAAATAGTTATCCATGTGATTATCTCATAGTTAGGTCATCCAATGTACTTGTTCTATCAACAAGCATCCACATATTAACTTTGAGTATCTCAATACTCATGGGTATGAGAAACACCGCCTGATCAAATCAGGAAGTCTAACACGTGCTAGTCTTAATGCATTAATGATGTCCTATCTCATTAATACTACGACTAGGGACTATTTAAGTACTAACACTATATAGTGTAGTAGGAATCTCAGATCATGATCTCTATCATGATTTTCTTAACACAGTGTTGTACTAGGGACTTCATCTAACAGTTATTTTACACAAAAGTAAACAAAAGATATTGTAAGATAAATAATGCCATTTAATAAAATAAAATGTGTCATATACAATGTACAAGTGATTGCCTCTAGGGTATAACACTAACACGGACATCCTTCTACTTTGTGAATCCAAAATCCTGAAAATCCTGACAAAAAGTAACTAGCTGTTGGGACTTCGGGTTTAGCTCCTATAAAAGCCTTTAAAACTCGATTTTGAAGCAGATTTTTGTGATATCTTTCTCAGAAACATTCTTACACTTTAGAATACAAAAATCTCCCTTTTCATTTGTGCTTCAAAATAAAATAAAATTGTTTCAAAGATAAAAGGTATTGGTGCTTAGTTGTTCATATCTTGCTCAATCTGTGAGCTATCTCTGTAATCCTTCTTTTAATTTGGCTTGTGACAAGGTTAATGAGGTAAAATCCAATTGGGATGAGCCTTGATTATTGCGATTAAAGAGATTAAGTGTAAAACCTAGTGTGGTGATCCTCTTATGTAAAATTGGTGTCACCTACCACCATTGATTTGGAAAAAAGTTTTTGGTGAGTGGTGTTGAAATCCTTAAGTGATAATTTAAGGTAGTAGATGTAGATCATTTGAGGATCGAACCACTATAAATCCTTGAGTCTTTTCATTTGCTATTTTGCCAAAATACTTTCACTGCATTTTTTGCTATCTTTAGATCTTAAATGCCGAATTTTTTCTTCTAAAATCAATGGCTTATTTATGACCTTTGCATTCTAAAGTAAACTTGTCCTTGATCCCTCAACTGCCCATCTTTATTTCATACCATTCTCTTATCATTTTGTGCTGACTTAAAAGTCCCATATCTGCACTCTTGAAGTCGTAACACATCTCCACCATTTGATTTGTTCTTTTCAAAAGGTATCAAAATTTTTAATTTACATTTGTTTGCCAAAAACCTTATTCACCCCCCTAAGATTTTTCAGCTGTGATAAACTAATTTTTATTTATTTTATTACTTTATAAAGATTATTATTGCGTGGTCTAATTCTACGTATTCCAAATACACTTACACTATTGGTTTGAGTGGACTACTCACTGGTTAAAGGTAAATCATTCCCTATTTAGAAACTATAGTGTAATGGTTTAAAACTTGATGAAGTACCGAACTCTATCAATCGATCAAGAACAATTTTTCGCATAAGTGTTAGTAGCTCATAATCTACACATTACTGTGAAAGCACGATCTAATCACGTAAATTACTTACACATTTAGACCTTGATGTGCAATATATATACAACAATTATTGAATAAAACTTTTATTAATTTCTAAAATACAATAATACATAAGCCATTTTGAGCATAGATTCCAACACACCTTTTTTACATAACAAAAGGGATAGCTGAAAGGAAAAATGGGGGAAGGGAAGCATCATAGATTAATTAGGAATTGGAAATCACATATATAAAGATTAATTTGTTAATATTAGCTCAATGTACTATAAAATGTTGTTTAACAATATCATAAGTTCTAAAATCACTTGAAACAAAGTTCATTTAAGTTACATGATTCTTTACCAAATATGATGTATTTCAGTACCCTAAATGGCTAATAGTTAGATAAGGATGGATATTTTTCCCTCCCAAAATTCTCAATTTATGAAAAAATAATTGACAGAATCCCCCTATAAATTGACCATTTTCTAGGCATTAAGGCACCTCAAGATGAGTCAACCATTCAATGCAAACAACAAGGATAGAGAAATCAATGGTATATAGCATAAAACTTACTTAAGAGTAATCACCTATTACCCATAATAAGTGATCACCCATCACTCACAGGGATCTAGTCATGCAAAATGAAAAACTAGTAGGTGCAAAAATGTAGAGGATCTCTATGTATTACTAGACAAAGAAAGCACTAAGTTCTATTTATCATGATTTTGCAAGTATTCTATAGTAGTAAAGCTTTTAGACTTCATTATTATTTGGCAGCATTCTAGAGCAGATTAATGTCTTCAAATCATATTTCATATTTCAAACTATTGAAAATTTTTCTTACCTTACTAATGCTCTTCTAGACAGTCAAAAAAACAACTGTATCTCTAACCTCTACAACATAGTAAAACAACACATTAAAAGAAGGTTTTAGCTTAATTCCAAAGTAATCAAAATTAATCATATTTTCTTCCAAGAGTTCCACTATAAATCACTACATGTCCTAATATGAGTGTAAAAGGGGACATAGTCTAAGACTAGACAAATGCAAAGATAAGAAGGTAACACAGGAACTAGCAAGCAAACTAGGTACATGAACAAACCAATATATTCTCAAAAATCTTGGCTTTATGATGACCAAAATGCTAAAAGAAATTTTTGATTTGTCACAAATATGCCAAAAAACCTTTTTCTTGTCATGTTCCAAGCTTCCAAAATAATTTAGATTGTAAAGTGGGAAGTATAGAGATAAACAAGAAAGAATGATAAAACAAACAATAATATCCACCAACTATAGGCTATATAATGTAGTACTTTAGTATTCTCGTGGATGCTGAGGAGCTTTCTCTTACTATATGATCCACTGATCGATAGAGTAGTAGAAACTTCCTTGTAAAGAAGAATGTAAATCTACATGATACGACAAAGATTAAGGTGGATCAAATAGAAGAAATTTTAGCCCAAGATGAACAACTAGAATAGGACTGCATATGCCATCCAATCCTCCTACTCTAAAGAGTCACTTTAGTGAAAATTATATGTCATACTAATCAAGAATATCAACCCAAAGAGATGTATGGTTTAGAATCTCACAACATTGAGCAATATAAAATTCTCTATTGAGAAAAAAAAAAGTTAAGAAAGACTAAATTACATGTCATATGGAAATTAAGAAGGATAAACTGAAGTTTAGATTAGTGAGGAGCATTGTCCTAGGTAATGTTCACTAGAGAATAGGATCCACACATAGGAACTTAGATACTAAAGCTTTGCAGGTGAGTTCATCTTATCAAATTTAATCCATTCTTAAAAAGACTTTAGTTCTTAAATAAAGTAATCAAATCACAAATTCATTCTTTAGCTAAAAGTTGAGACTAATTGTCTTTAATGTCCATGATCCACTTATTATAATTCTCATGTCGGAAAAGATATTTTCACCTTTCGAGATAATCATAGAAGCATGAACATAATATGCTGAAAATTTTTTGTTTAAATATCTAATTGCAGGGACTTAAGCATCTTGGTAAATTTTTAGATTGAAATATCTTATCATGTAACTGTTTCTTTGTAGATTTATTTGATATATCCTAAAGATTAAAAGATTTTACTTCACAAAATGGTTTGTGATTTGACTAGACACAAAGCTATTAATCAATTTAGAATCAAAAACCTGTTCAACTGTCAATCTAAACCATTTATTGTCACATTAACTGCAGATGTTAGCACTCATCAAATCACAACAAGCCCAATTCTTTAAATTTCAAATTTTTTTAGCTCTTGGCATATTAGGAGGATTTAATAGAATAATGGGATTTGAAATCTTAACCTTTTTGCAAAAAAAAAAAAAAGGACTATCATGCCCCGAGTTTGGGGATGACCTGGCAGCACTTTAAAAATAGAGTACCGAACCCATAACAGAACACAACGAATAACTCCCAAAATTGCTTAATCAATCCCAATTTTAATTGAACCTCAAAATACAAATTCTTCAAATTCAATCACAATATAAACAGGAAAAAAAATTCTATCTTTAACATTAACAAAATCTATCATCATTCATCTGTTGAAAAACTGAAAATAAAATGGGAAGTTCAAAAACCTTCAAATAACTATTACACCAAGTCTTTCTCAAACCACTCATCTAACTCCTCTTCTTCTAACTAACATCCTACAAAAATGGTAATCAAAAATGGGTGAGCTCACTAGCTCAGTAAGGAAATTATAGCTTTCCTGGGATTGAGCATGCTATACATACATGTATTTATAAAACATTTGTTCAAATTAGCTTTCAAATTATTGTAGTATCCAACTTATGGGGTTTCAAAACATCTTCTTGGTGGGTTAGTCACACAATATGAGAATATCAGAAACTCACACCGGGAAACAAGAGGGGAAAAAGAGGAATAATGAATTCTTAGCGTTACCCAATACCAAATCAAAGGGACATAACTAACACCTGAATATCGAACCGGTGTTGTTTATTCAATGAAAATCATGACAACATATCAGAGGAGCAAAAAAATGCCTGAACAGAAGGAAAACCGGCACCGAAACCGAGCAGAGGGGACCCGCCGCCGAGTTAGGCCCGGCCCCGGCCAACTGAAGCCAGCGATTCCAATGTTGGGCCGGCACCAGGTGGGGTAGTGGAGCTGGCACCAGGTCTACTCTAGACTGACGAAACGGTTTCGAAATTTAGTGCAGAGCAGGGTACAATTTGGCCCGTTTTTCAGGTTTTTCAAGATTAACAACACCCCAAACGAACAATAGGAAAGAGAACACAACCAACCACTAAGTTTTAACAGAACATAATCGAACTCACACACCTAAAACATAACTGAATCATAACATATTACAGAATTTAAGACATGCTTGAGTACAAAGTTTCAGTTTAATAATATCAGCTCCTAACTATTATATCTCGTTAGGAAAAGGGCCTGAATTGAAACTAGGTACTGTATCTCCCTAGCAAGGGCCTTATAACTGAAAATTAGGTATTATATCCCCCTAACCAAGCACTTTATAACACAAATTAGGAATTTTCCCAAAACCAACTAAAGCATTAATCAATTCCATAACATAAACATAATTAAATAGAGCTTCACTTACACTATTCCATCTAATAAATCATCATTCTCAAAACATTGGAAAAACATCATGCTCAATCCATTTTTCACAACAAAATACTACAATTAGAAAAACATTCACAATTTTACCAAAACCACAGTAGGTCAAAAAATACAGAAAAGCTATAAGTCCCTTACTAGACAATTAAGAGACCCAATTAATCCAAAAAACACAACCAAAGTCTTTAACCGCCTAAAAGAACCCAAAAAATATAATCAATTGCCACATTCCTAACTAATTCCCAAATCAAACCCTTACGCCCAATTCAACAATAATCAAGCCCTAGGCACAAATTAATCTGAACCAAAGCACGAATATCGAAAGACTTACCTAGATTCTAAACCTCCGGTATAACCTCTTCACCGAATTCTTCTCACTCGCTGATTTCCTCTTTCTCTAAAGCTATCTCTTGCAAGGAGTTCTTGTCTGCCAGAAAATAACATACTTTAGCCCAGAACGTAACTAATCCCCCTTATTAGACTAAAGACCCTCTTACAAATCTAATTACAAAATAACCCCAAAACTTTCCCCCTATATTAAATTAACCCCTAATATATGGTCTAAGCCCACCAACACATCTGTAAGAAGAAAGCCTAATAACAAGTTGGGTTGGGGGCTCATATTCCACCCCTTTACAAAAAGTTTTGTCCCCGAAACTTACGTACCTGAGTCATCAAACAAATACAAGTACTTCTGATGAGCTTCTTCTTCCAATTCCCAAATTATTTCATGCTCTGAGTGATTGGACCATTGCACCTTGACATACGGGATGGTTCTTCGCCTTAGAACCTACAATTTCCTATCCACAATCCTTACAGGCACCTCCTCATAAGTCAAGTCTTCTCGCACTTGTAAAGGTGATACCTCCAACATGTGACTTGGATCCGACACATACTTCCTCAACTGTGATACATGGAATACGCTATGAATTCTCGCCAATACCGGTAGCAACCCTTACCGATAAACCAATTCACTAATTCTCTCAAGTATCTCATATGGTCCCACGTATCGCGAACTTAACTTCCCACTTTTGCCAAACCTCATCACACCTTTGGTAGGAGAGACTTTTAAGTACACCTTGTCTCTACACTGAAACTCTAAAGGACTCCGCTTACTATCCGCCCAACTTTTCTGATGATCTTCAGCTGCTTTTAATTTTTTCCGGATCACTTGCACCTTCTCATATGATAACTACACCAATTCTGGACTAATTATAACTCTTTCACCCACATCATCCCAACATACCGGTGACCTACACCTTCGACCGTAGAGTGCCTCATACAGAGCCATCCCGATGCTAGCCTAATAGCTATTGTTATACGAGAATTCCACCAACATTAAGTTGTCCACCCAACTACTGTTAAAATCCAAGATATATGCTCAGCTATGCTCCAGTTCATGCCGTTCCACCAAAAGTTCCTTTTGAGATCTCTATACATCTTGGTTCCTCCTAAGTGAATCGAGAGTTTGCGTTGTACGCTTCCTTAAGTACTTCAACCCTTAATCCCTCATCTTTAGGAACACATAATCTACCATGAAAGCATAGACTACCATCCTTATAAATTTGAAAATCTAGTTATTCCTCTCCAAGAGCTATTGTCCTCAACTTCTCCAATTCGGCATCCAACAACTGAGCTTTCTTAATGCGCTCTACCAGTGATAAACTAGTTGTTAAGGCGGTCATAATACCTAAAGTCGGTTGAACCACCTCCAATTCCAATCTCTCAAAGTCCTTAATCAACTGATCCTGGTCTATGAGCATAACTGCCAGAATTCCTGACTTTTTCCTACTCAAAGCATCAGCAACCCGATTAGCCTTCCTTAGGTGATAATGAATCCTCAAGTCGTAGTCCTTGAGCAGTTCTAATCATCGACACTGTCTTATGTTGAGTTCCTTCTGTGTGAACAAATACTTCAGGCTCTGATGATCCATGTAAATCTCACATGTCTTCCCATACAAATAATGCCTCCAAATCTTCAAAACAAATACCATTGTTACACACTCTAAATCGTGCGTAGGGTAATTCTGTTCATATGGCTTCAATTAACGAGAGGCATAAGCTATCACTTTACCATTTTGCATCAGTACACAACCCAATCTATTCTTCGAGATGTCACTATAGATGGTGAATCCTCATGTCTCTGCGGGTAACGCTAACACTGGTGCGGAAGTCAAAAGCTCCTACAACTTTTGAAAGCTCCTCTCACAGGCTTCACTCCACTTAAATTGGACTCTCTTCTACATCAGTTACGTCAATGAGGTACCAATCCTCGAGAAGTCCTCCACAAACTTTCGATAATAACCAACCAGTCCCAAAAAGTTCTAACCTCAGAGGTTGTAGTCAGTCTTGGCCAGTCTACTATCACTTCAATCTTCTTAGGGTCTACTGACACACCTTCCTCAGAAATGATGTGACCTAGAAAGGTGACACTCCTCAACTAAAACTCACACTTGCTGAACTTAGCATATAATTTGTGTTCCTAGAGTCTCTGCAAAGCTGCCCTTAAATGTTCTCGATGAACCTCCTCTGACGGTGAATATACCAAGATGTCATCCATGAATACCACCACAAATTTATCCAATTCATCCTTAAACACTCTATTCATCAATTTCATGAATGCTACTGGTGCATTAGTTAAGCCAAAAGGCATAACCAAGAACTCTTAGTGCCCATAACGAGTCCTGAATGCACTCTTCGGTATGTCCTCCAGTTTAATACGCAACTGATGCTATCCTGACCGCAAATCTATCTTGGAGAAAACCCTAGTGTCCTTCAGCTGATCAAACAAGTCATCAGTCCTCAATAACGGGTACTTGTTCTTCACGGTTATCTTGTTCAATTCCCAATAGTCAATGCATATCCTCGCACTACCATCCTTCCTCACAAACAAAATTGGCACGCCCCACGGTGATACACTAGATCGAATGAATTTCTTATCCAACAACTCCTGAAGTTGAGTCTTTAATTCTCTCAATTCTGCTGGAGCCATTTTGTATAGAGCCTAAGAGATTGATTCTACTCCTGGTATAAGATTGATCTCGAAGTCAACTTCCCTTTCTGGTGGCACTCCTGGCAACTCCTCTAGAAATAGTCTAAAAAATCGTTCACCACAAGTATATCCTCTATCAGTGGTTCTTGCTTCTCCACAACAACCACATAGGGCAGATATGCCTCACACCCCTTCTGCAAGATCTTGCAAACCCTAATTGTAGAAATCGCTGGAATAGACTTCTTACCCTACTCTCTTCCCTAATTCTGAAAATGAAAAGTTCTTTTACCTAGAATCGCAAATTGCATGCTCTTTTCCCGACAATCTACCAAAACATGATTCTTAGCTAACCAATCCATACCCAAGATGACGTCAAAATCTACCATGTTAATTTAAATCAGAATAGCCTCTAACTCCTCCTCACCAATACTCACCCAACACCCCTTATGAATCACATTAGAGACTAATACCTTGCCATTAGGAATAGACACCCTATAGGGATTAGCTAAATAGGTAGGAGTTGTCTTGAGGGTCTTAACAAAACTACGGGATATGAATGAATGAGATACAACATAATCAAACAAAACCACAGCAGGCACTGAGTTAATCAAAATTGTACCTATCACTGCACCTCTGATGCATCTGTCTTCTCATAGATGAGGGCGAACACTCGCGTATTGGACCTCTGCTATTGTCTCCCAGCCCTGGGTGGCCCTGAACTGACCCTTGCTTGCCTCGGCCCCTAAGTTAACTCTAGATATTAACCAATCTTATAACCCTACTTTCCATACTTGAAACAACTTCCAGTAACCCATCTATACTCTCCCGGATGCTTCCTACCACACATGTTGTAATTCTTCTAAATTGAGTTCACGTTGGATGCTGAAGACCCTGCAGCAATATTGGTACAGGGCCCTGAAACAACTAGCCCTGGAACACTCGCCATCTCCCTTGTAACACCTTAATACCTAGGCCCAACAGGGCCGGGAATGTCACCCTGTCCATAGGACAAGGGGTCTTTATAACTAGGTTATATAAAATAAAATAAATACTCTAAAATTAAAATTATTACAACCCAAAAATACATGAACAAATCTAAAATAAATTGTTTGCTACAATCTCTCAAAACAACACATAAGGAAAATAACATAAAGAATCTTCAAATCATAGGCAACAAATCTAGCTATTGACCTCCACAGCAGGATCGACCTAAAAACATGGAATAAAAGGTGGTGAGATAAAAATCTTAGTAAGCCCGTGTATGCTTTGAGTATTTCAGATAAAATAGTTCGTGTATACAAGTTGTAAAAATTTCATAAGAGAAAGTATTGGCAAGTATTAAATAAATGTAAAAAATAAAGAGAGGTGTTTTACTTTTCAAGTCATACATGTGCGCAATAAATACAACCACTCAAAGAAGTAGCAATGGATTACCACACATTGGGCCCCATGACCACATGGTCAATATGCCACGTGTTGAGCATACTGCCAGTCAGACTGCCACACATTGAGCATGCTGACAAAAGGTAGGTGTACAGCCTACCGGGTGAGATACTCCTCCATCTCTACACCCAAACTGTAACACCCCACAACCTAGGCCCAACAGGGCCGGGGATGTCGCCCCGTCCAAAGAACAAGGGGTCTTTATACCTAGGTCACACAACAAAAATGAAACAATACTCTAAAATTAAAACTTATTACAACCCAAAAATCCCAAAATGAATCCAAAGTAAATTGTTCACTCTCATCTCTCAAAGCATTACATAAAAGAAATAACACAATATCTTCCATAGCAAGCAACAACTAGCTACTTATCCCCACAGCAGGATCGACCTGAAATCATGGTAAAAATGGTGATGAGATAAAAATCTCAATAAGTCCATGTGTGCTTTGAGTGTTCAGGTAAAATAGTTCATGTATGCAAGTTGAAACATTTCATATGGGAAAATGCTAGCAAGCAATAAATAAAGTTAAAATAAAGAGTGGCATTTTCCTCTTTTCAAACCATACAAGAGCACAATAAATACAACCACTCAATTAGGCGGCCATGGGTACCACACGTTGGGCCCCACGTCCATACAACGGTCAGAATACCACACTTTGTGCAGACTGACAAAAAATAGGTGATCGGCCTACCGGGTAAGATACTCCTCCTTCTCTACACCCAAATAAAACCAGTTGTCCACTTCGGCAACACACAATCCATATGACTGAAACTTGCTAGCTCGGACCGGCATGACTAAGTAGTACTGTCGCTTTTCCAAGTTGAGTTCATCTTCTATAAATGGCCTCTTGCCAGAAGACTCACTCTTGCTCTTCAAAACTAGTACTACTAGCCCACCCTTATTGAGTACTCAACGTTGGTTATCCTACTTGGGAGAAAACCGATAAAGCATAGCTTTACTTGAAAATGGCAATTAAGGGTTTCTAAAGTCCGTGTCAAAATTGGTTTTAGAAATAGTTTGGTATTTGAGCAAAACTGCTTGTTGATTTTCAAATAATTTGTTTGACTAAAACAAGAAAGGAAACAGTCCTTAATTGTCTTTATAAAATAAGTGTTCACATACTTCATGTTTGGCTTGCCATAGTGACCTTTTACAACAAATAAGTTTTAAGCAGGAGCTTACCTGATTCTTTGCTTGAGCTAACTCAAAGATCTTCCAAAGCTAACCTAACCCCACTTGGGGTAAACACAAGCCATAATTAAACTCAAGCCAAACTTGCTTCTATAAATAATCCTAGTTCAACTTCCTACAATCATGACCCTAATGTTCCAAACTTTAAGGCTAGATACTCAAAAGGATTTTATAAAATAAATCTAGCTTGATAATAAAATAACTAGGGTTTGTACAATAATTACTAATAAATTGAAGGTTTAAATCTTGTTATAAATAAACTAGGGTTTATTTGATAAAGGGTCTTAAGTCATAGATGATATTATTAAAATAATAAACTATTACTATTCTCTTAATTAATAATTAATAGTTAGAAAATAATTGATAAATAAAATTAATAAGTAAATTTTAATAGTATTTATGAATATATAACTTATAAGATTAATATTTTACCTATTATGATTATTTATATAAAAGGCTTTATTTAATATTATTATCACATATAATATTTTTTATATTTTAATTTTAATAAAAGATATCATTTATTTGGCTAAAATATCATTATTTCCTATAACAGTCCAATTCCACATTTTCCTAGGGTTTTCGAAATCATTAGAAGAAAATGTAGTATTAATTTTTATTAATGTATTAAAATTGGCTAACTTAAATAATTTAGGAACAACAAGGTCATGATCATAATTCTCCTATTGCTAACCATAATCATGAACATAGACTCTAACACCAATCCACAAACCATTCAATTCATGAATAAAAGCATAGATCAAAATCTACCATCACATGATCTAAACTCCACTAAACATAATCATATTCATGGCTTCAACAAGAATACAAGAACATAAAACCATATTCACCAAATGTGACATAATATCTATCATGCTTAATCATCCACACTAACTCACGACATGAAGAGCATGCAACAAACCCCAAAACATCATGAAACTCAACCAAGACAAATCATCATCATACTTTAATCTCAACTCCATCATATAAACACATGCTCGATCTCTAATTATAATCCATCCTTTTCCAACAACATCCAAAAGACATGAATCTAGAATTTAAAGAGAAGGTTGAAGAGGCTTACGTGAATCATGACTACCTTGAAGAAGTCACAAGAGAATCCTCTGCTTGGAAGGCTTGATCCGTCCAAGGAGGAAGAAGAAAAATGGCCATGGTTGGAACAACCATTTTGGCCGAGAGGGAGAGAGGGAGAGAGAGAGAGCATTAGTACTTTATTTTAAAGATTGAAAAGGAATGGAAGATGAACATAATCATTCATAGTTACCTTGAGAGAGTTCTTGAATCTTCAAGAAAAATTCTAGTTTTTGATCCAAAAGTAGAATCTTGTTTTCAGCGTTTGATATTATAAATTGCAGAAATGTATTCTAGAGGATGAGTAGATATGATCTGGAGTTTTTGGAGAAGATTAGAGGTGTTTAGAGTGGTCTTAGGCTTGGAGAATGATGGTGTGTGTTCTTGGTGTTCTTGGTGTGCTTTGGAAAAATGGAAAGAATAGAGAGAAGTGTTGGACGAAATTGCTGAAAGTGTTTGGTCGAATGATTGAGGGTTTCCTTGAGATTGAATTTTTATATTAGGGAAAAGAAGGAAAGATGGTTATTTGAAATTCAAATGGAGTAATTTAGGGAATGAATTAAGGTAGAAAATATGGTAAGAATAGCTTGGTTGATGGAGGTTCTTGGAGCTACTATGGCCGAATGGATTGTGCTAGAGTTTTGCTGAGTTGGATGAGGTTTGAATAAGCTATAGGGTGGTCAAAATTTAGTGTGTAATGGTGGAATATTTTCTGGTTGTTTAAAGCTTAATCCAAGGAGTTTTCATGGAGCAATTTGATGGAATTTTGAATTTTAATTGGAGGCTTGATTGTAATGATTGATGGAGTGATTTAAGGAGTAGCCATGGAGCTTCATTTGAGTAGATCAATGGAGGGGGTGAAGGAGTTCAATTCATGGCTGACTTATGCTAGTTTCACAGAAAGTTGGAATGGTTTTTCAGACATGGTTGGAGAAGGAACAAGGCTGGAATTTCTAGTTGTTCATTCAAGAGGTTTGCTAGAATTTTTGTGCAGATTTTTTTGCAATGTTCCAGCCGACTTGTAGAAGGTTTGAATGGGTATTGGAGGGTCCTTTAAGGCTGGTTTCTAGCCTTCTTTATGGAAGAAAGATATAGATAAAGTACTAGTTTGAAGGTTAGAAGAAACAGCTTGGTTTTTGGACTGCTAAGCTGCGAATTCAGCCCAGAATTTTCTTCTGGGTTGCACAGCTTTGTGCAGTCCGAATTTTGGCCAAAGTTTTTAGTCTTCAAGCTAAGTAAATTGGCTATTTTTCTGGCAGTATTTGAGTGAGAAATGTGGACTAACCAATAAGCTGGAAAAATTTTTCAGATTACTACATCAAGAAGATGAACACTTATAAGGTGGAGTTTGAAGGTTCAACCATGGAGATTAATTCCCTTAGGAACCTTCCATAACTGCTTCCCCATTTTCAGTTAAAATTCCCTCCTCTAAGAGGCATTTTCGAAGCTCCAAAATCACAGAACCTTGCTGGAATTTTCTGGAAATAAAAATGGCTTGGATAAATTGAGAAACTTAATTGATCAAGAATTAAGTAGAGAGCAAAAAGGGTATGAATCCCTTAAGAATTTTGTAGAGCACAAGAGTAGGATTAGGACATTCCTTTCATGTCTCCCCTAGGACAACACTCCTACTCTTCCCTATGGCATGAAAGGACCGAAAATATCCACCTATCTAAAATAAAATTAAATCATGCTAAAACTTAAATGATGGGATTTGAACTCAAGACCTTAGAGATAAATTCCAAAGCTCTAACCACTAAACCACAACAACTCTTGTTCTTATTTTCTCTCCTAAATATTCTTCCTATTCAATCATCAAGCTATCTCCCTATTTCCGCCTCAAGCAAAATTATCATTTTGCCCTCCCTACTCAATAAGCACAATTAAGCCTTCTAGACTATAAATCACGATTCCAAAACACATAAAATCATTCAAAAATATATTTATACATGCAAGAAAATATGATATGCATCCCGACCCCCTTACTCTAGGGTTGGTTTTTGATGGACTTTCACACAAACTTACCGGTTGTCCACTCTGGATACACACAGTCCACTTGACTAAAACTTGCTAACTCAGACCGGTATAACCTACTGGATTGGAATCCTATCTGGGAAGGACACACCCCTCAGAGGTAGCCACCTACTAAGAGACTTACCCTAACCCTTCAAAGACTATTCCTAGTAGTCTACCCTTATTAAGTACTTAATGTTGTTTGTCCCACTTGAGAGAAAATTGATCATACAATGTTTTACTTGGAAATAGCAATTAGGGTTTCTAAAATTTTTGTCAAAGTTGGGTTTTAGAAAAAGTTTAGCATTTTGTGTAAAACTGCTTGTTTAATTTTTCAAATGATTTGCTTAACTGAAATAAAAAAAAAGAAAAATAGTCCTTAATTGCCTTTACAAACGATTGATCATACACATTAAATTTGGCTTGCCACAATAAGTTTTGGTCTTCAAATGACTCCATGCAAGAGCTTACCTGATCCTTTGCTTGCTCGAATTCAGAAATCCTCCAAGGCTGACCTAACCTCGCCTGAGGTAAACACAAGGCATAAGGTTATACTCAAGCTATACTCGCTTACATAAACAATCCCCTAGTTCAACTAATTTCAATCATGACCTTAATGTCCTAAGCTTTAAGGCTAGATGATAAAGAATTTTATAAAATAAGTCTAGCTTGATAAGTTAAAATAACCAGGGGTTGTAAAATAATTACTAATAAATTATCGGTTCAAATAATAAATCTTGAGTGTTATTATTAATAAATAAACTAGTGTTTGAATATTGAATAATACTAAGTTCTAAATAATATTAATAAATGGTAATTTTTAAATAGAATTACTATAAATAAATAATAAATTATAATTAATTTTTAATTAATAAATAATAGATAGTAAATAATTAGTAGTAAATAAAATTAATAATACATGAATTATATTAAATTTTTTATTAATAGATAACAAATAAATTTTAATATATATAATATAGGTAAAAGTTTAAACTATGGTCCACAAGGTTATTAATATTTTATTTATTATTATTTATATAAAAGACCTTTTTATCATTATACATATAAATATATTGTTTTAAATAAAAGATATTATTTATTTGACTAATAAAATATCAATATTTCATTTAATATTCTAATTCCAAAACTTCCTAGGAATTTCAAAATCTTTAGAGAAAAAATATAGTAATAATTTTAATTAAGGTAATAAAATTTGCTACTAAAAATAACCTAGGATTAACAAGAAAATAATCATGATTTCCCTATTGCTAATCAAGAATCATGAAAACATTCTCCAACATCAAACAATAACTAATCCATTCATGAACATAGGCTTAAATCAACACATGCTATCACATGGCCAAATCCCGACTAGGCATAATCATAATCATGGCTTTAATGGAAATAAGTACATAAAAATCCTATTCACCATAGGTGTCATAACATCTAACATGCTTTAAACATCTATAATTTTCTTAAAACATGATGAACACACATTGATTCTCAAGAGAATCTATATAGCTTAATCATGTACAACCATTCTCATATCTTAATCTCAATCCCTTCATTCACATGCATACACTCAGCCCCCCATTCATATTCTATTCTTCCTATCAACATCAAAGAGACATGATTTCTGAATTAAAAAGGAGGATTAAGGAGAAATACTTGATTGACGATTACTTCAATGAAGACTTAAGAAGGTCTACGCGATTGAGAGACTTGAATTGTCTAAGAGGGGAGAAAAACAGTTATGGTTGTTAATCAACCATTTCGGCCGAGAGAGAGAGAGAGAGAGAGAGAGAGAGAGAGAGAGAGAGAGAGAGAGATAGAGCATTAGTAGGGTCCATTGAAGGTTGAATGGAAGAAGATGAACAAAGGAGTTGTTCTTGATTACCTTGATAATGTTCTTGAGACTTTAAAAAAAACTGGTTTTGATTTGAATGCAAATTCTTGTTTTCAAGATTTCGCATTATAAATACCAGAAATGAACACTAGGGAGTATGTAGGAGTAATCTAGAGTATTTGAGAGGGATTGGAGGTGATGAGGGTGCGTTTTGGCTTGAAGAAATGCAGTGTGTGTTCTTGGTGAAAATTGAGAGAGTTTGAGAAAAAGTGTGCACGAAATCTAGGAGAGTGTTGGCCAAATGGTTTAAGGAGTTTAGGAGTTTCAGTTTTCAGCTTAGAGAGGAAGGGAATAATCTGATTTGTTTGAAATTCAAATGGAGGGAATTGAGGAGTGGTTTAAGGTATAGGATATGTTAATGGTGTTTGATTGATGGAGATTTCTTTGTGCTTCAATGGAGCCGGCTGGACTAGTTTGTTTTGCTGAAATGGGTGAAGACTGATAAGGCTAGTCGAAATTCAGAGCTTAATGGTAGAGGAATTTCTAGTTGTGTAGCTTAATACAAGGGTGTTTTCATGGAGCAAAATTCTAGAAATTTTTTAAGTTCAAATGTAGTTTGAATAGAGTGATCTTAGGAGATATTCGAGGTGTGGTTATGGAGTCTAAGTGTTCAAGGTAAGTGGAGAGGTTAATGGTGTTCAGTTCATGGCTATACAAGATTCATTTTACAGAGATTTGAGGGTGGTTTTTCAGCCAAGGCTTTGAGAAACAAAATTGGAATTTTTCTGGTTTCAAGGTATTCTAAGGTTCGAATGGTTTGCTGAATTTTTTGTGCAGTATTTCTGCAATTCTTCAGCTCGGTTTGTAGAGAACTTTGAGGGGTGTTTGAGGGTCTTTTAGGGCTGGTTTCCAGCCTTCTTTCTAGAGAAAAAGTAGAGGAGTTTTGCTGGATTGAAGACAGGAAAAACAGCTCTATTTTCTGGTTGTTGTGCAGCGAAATTGCCCAGAATTTTTTTCTGGTTTTGAGTAGTTTCATGCAGTCTGAATTTGCATTGAAATTTCAGTCTTCAAGCTATATGAATTGGTCATTTTTCTGGCAAAAAATGAGCAAGGAACATGGCTGAGTTTTTCGGAAGCTTGACTGCTCAAAAATCTGGAAAATTTCCCTGTTTCCTTCATCAAGAACATGAACACTATGAAAATGAGTTTGAGGGTTCAACCATGGTGATTGATTTCCCTTGGGAGCCTTTCCTAACTCCTCTCCTATTTTCGGTCAACCCTCCATCTTCCAAGATCAATTTTTGAATTTCAATGCCAAGAAATCCTCACAGAATTTTTTGGTATTAAAAGATGAATTTTGAACAAATTTAATTTGTGAAGATGTTAGGACAAGCTAGAGGTAATAAAAGGACAAGAATTCCTCTAGAATTCTTTTTAGGACATGATGATAGGATTAAGACATTCTCTTCATGTCTCCCTTTGGACAACATTCCTATCTTTAAGGAATGTAAGAAAACAAAATTTTCAAACTAAACTAAGATAATCATAAATAAAACTTAAGTGATGGGATTTGAACTCATGACTTTAGAGATTAAATCATAAAGCTGTAACCACTTAACCACACTAACTCTTGTTCTTATTTTCTCACCTAAATATTCTTCTTTTTTAATCCTCAAGCTATCTTCCTATTTTGACCTCAAGCAAAATTATCATTTTACCCTTCCTACTCAATAAGCATAACTAAGCATTTTAACCTATAAATCATAATTCTAAAGCACATAAAATCATTCAAATATATATATATATATATATATATATATTCATGTAAAATAATATGATATGCATCTTGACCATCTTACTCGAGGGTTGGCTTTAGGTGGTGTTTCACATCCCTCCTTCTGGCATCCATAAGACTTAGGGGTGGAGCCCTAGGTCCCTGCCCCAAATGGAATCCAGGCCAACCTAACTCGAACAAAGCTGTGCACTGGTCTGGGTCCCTGCTTCTAACTCACTACTGACTGGGTGCCATGCCCCTACTCAAACTATGATCTGGATCTCTTCTTGTCCCTCTTGGAGTCCGTCCGTCTGAATTCTACCTCTATATCCAAACTCCTCTGATAGGCCTCCTTATAGTCGCTAGGCCTAATTGCTAATAGCCTTCCTCTAATTCTAGCTTGCAATCCATGAAAAACCTGTTCGTCCTCGAGATAGGGTCTCGTGTGATAGCTGGAGTATACTTTCCCGAAGCGTTAAACTGGAGTGCATAATCCGTTACACTCATCTACTCAGTCTGCACTAGCTTGAAGAACTAGTTCTCCTTTTTCATCTTAAAGGTATCTAGGAAGTACTATTCTAAAAAGATCTCTCTGAACTTCTCCCAAGTAAACGGCTCCTCCCCTTAACCGTAGATAGGCTTCATACCTTTCCACCATCTCAGCACTTCCCATACTAAGAACGGAATAGCCACCTTCAACTTGACCTCCTCTGGGACCTCCATGGTCTTGAAATGATGCTCCAATTACTCAATCCACTCTTTAGATCTACCCAGCCCACCTACACCATTGAATGTTGGGAGCCCCATTTTCTTCATGCGCTCATATAATGATCTTGCTCCTGAATCATTCCTCTATACCTGCGCTCCTAATCCCGTTAGAGCCGCTGCTGCACCTCCTAAAGTCTAAGCTGCTCCTGTTGAACTCTCATCTGTTCCTGCTGCAGTAGCTGCTGGCTCTACATTGCCTGAGCCACCATCGCCAAAACTATAGGCTTGTCTAACGGTGTGCTAGTCCCCAGCATAGCTAGTGGGACGAAATGGGGCACTCCCGTTGGCATAGAGACTTAGGGTGTTCTTGAAGTAACTAGCGGTGGTACAAACGATGGAGGTGGAGGCAAACTGACCTCCATATGCAATACATCAGAAACCCTACGTGGTGTTGAAACTGTGGCAGAGGAACTCGCACCCCGAACTACCCAACTAGCCTGGCCCTAAGCCCACGCAACTGCCCTATCCCTGTTACTATCACCAGCACCCTCCTGAATTACTCTTCTATTTCCTCTTGCCATTGCTAGCTCTTCAAGATGCGCGTGCTAGAACAATCAAACAAATAAAGAAAAACATAAAGGAATCAATACATCACCAAATAGTCAAAACAACCCGGAAGTACTTCTCTTACTTCTACCTATCTCATGATTCAAACTTAAATGAGAATCTTAATTCCTAACTTAATTAATTCACTAAAAATTTGAACTTAGAAAATCAAAACCTTGGCTCTAATACCACTAAATGTCACACCTTGAGTTCAGGGATGACCTGGTAGCACTCTAACAATAGAGTACCGAACCCATAATAGAACACAACAGATAACTCCCAAAATTGCTTAATCAATCCCAATTATAATTGAATCTCAAAATATAAATTCTTCAAATTCAATCACAACATAAACCGGAGAAAATTCTATCTTTAACATTAACAAAATCTATCATCATTCATCTGTCAAAAAATCGAAAATAAAATGGGAGGTTCAAAAACCTTCAAATAACTATTACACCAAGTCTTCCTCAAACCACTCATCTAACTCCTCTTCTTCTAACTAATATCCTACAAAAATGGTAATCAAAAAGGGGTGGGCTTACTAGCTCAGTAAGGAAATTATAGCTTTCATGGGTTTGAACATGCTATACATACATATATTTATAAAACATTTGTTCAAATTAGCTTTCAAATTATTGTAGTACCCAACTCATAGGGTTTTGGAATATCTTCTTAGTAGGTTAGTCACACAATAAGAGAATCTTAGAAACTCACACTAAGAAACAGGAGGGGAAAAAGAGGAACAATGAATTCTTAGTGTTACCTAATACCGAATTGAAGGGGCATAACTAACACTTGAATATCGAACCTATAGGAATATATGCCCTCTAGACTAGTTTATCTAATATAATTATCAAATTTATTAATAAAAGAATTTATTCTTAAAATTTATTTGTAAATTTACATTTTATTTGTGCACGATTTTTATTTGGAAAGGATCCATTGTATTTAAGTAAATGATCCATGTGAATGGTGGTCTTTCACAGTAAGGTATGGATCATGGATTACTTAACAGATAAATGTTTATTCTTAACCGGTTGATGAGAATAAGAATCTCATCATGTATAGGTTATTGTGTTATGAATTTCAAATGGGGAATGGCTTACTTTTAGCCAGTGAGTAGTCCACTCACTTCATAGTATGAGTGTATTTCAAATATGTAGAATAGGACCTATAACAATGGTTTCTAAAAGTACTATTTAGAAAAAATCCAGACCATTACTACTACAGCGTGGACTAATACTCTACTGCTTGAGTATGAGTTAGTGGTCTGATGAAGTTAGAAGCATATATTTTGATATACTGTAGTTAAAATTCTTTCATAGAGCCAATATGCTTGTATATTGGGTATATGTAACTATTTAGTTAAGATAGACTTGTACAAGATAGCTTCTGCTCTATATCGCCCCTTGTGATTGTTCAAATAATTTAATTATCTAAGGCCTTGGGGAATATGACTTAGATGTTTACTTTAGGGTAGCTCCCTTGGAAAGTGAAAACATTCTAGGAGTCATGAATTATTGGACTAAAGGTCTAAGGATAGTAGATATCCATTAGAGAGGTGTTAGTACACTCCTCCTCTCTAAATGCACGGTGATGCGTAGAGGGGTATTTTAGTCATTATGCCTATAGGTCGAAGACTTGCTAACGCAGCATTATCCGTGGGGTCAATATTTTCTTATGGTGATATTAGAAAATATTTAAAATACAACATATAGCTATTTATATAGCAGAGGTATTTTGGTCATTTTAATAGCCAAGGCGATGTGTCTTTTGGTCTCCGGAATAGCCCTTAAGTCCTGACAGATTTGGATTAAGAAATTAGTCTTGATAATTATGGGTTTTATTTTATTTTATTTAAGTAGTCTAATTTATTATTGGATTAGAATAAAATAAAATGCTCGAGAGAGAGTATATATATTTTATCTAACTTGATTAGTAAATTAATTATTCAAGGCCTAAGGCCTAGATTGAATAATTAGAAAATTAATCTAGATATAAACTAGATAAAAGGCTTGATATTTTATATTGGTCTATTTTGGCTTGTTAATTATTTATTATGTTGTTTAATAAAGTCCAGAAAATAAATAATTGAGATTTATTATATATAGGTGTTCAAATCCAAGAGTAAATAATTTTATCTGACCCAATGAATAAGACTAAGGGTAAAAAAAATTAATAAATTAATTAATTAATTAATTAATTAATTAAAATAAAATAAAAATAACACGGGATCCCGTGTTGTTTTGCATGAAGGATAACAAAAAGCATGGCGTCTTTCTGTTTTCATGCTGTTGGTCACACTCTCTCGTTGATTGCAAAATTGAGATCAAAAGGAAAAAGCATTTTGGTGGTCTAAGGAGGCTTTCTAATAGAAGAAAACACACAGAGACTAAGTCTGTGGAGCATTCACAGAAGCCAAAAGCATTGCAAACCCAACTCTTCAAGATTTCACCGGCAGTAGAATAGGCACCATTTCGGAAGATCAAAGACTTCGTGTGACTGAGACAAAGTTGACGTTTACAAGGACGTGATCTAATAGCTTCGAGCATTCTTGTATAAACATCTTCATCAATGTAAAAATGGTCATTCAAACACAAAGGTAAATTTTTCGTTTTATAAGCATTCTTTCGGTTTGATATTTTTGCCATTTTAAACCTTCAGTTGGTATTAGAGCCATAGTTTGGCAAATGTAGAAAGCATGCTAGGTGCCAGGTTAGGAAAGCCTACGGCGCCAGCTAGCTGAAACCGGCAATTCCAGTGCTGGGCCGGCATCGGGTGGGGTAGTGGAGCCGGTGTCGGGTCTGCTCTGGACTGACAAAATGGTTCTAAAATTCAGTGCAGAGCAGGGTACAATTTGGCCAGTTTTTCAAGTTTTTCAAGATTAACAACACTCCAAACGAACAACAGGAAAGAGAACACAACCAACCACCAAGTATTAACAAAACATAATCGAACTCACACACCCAAAACATAACTGAATCATGACATATTACAGAATCTGAGATATGCTTGAGTGCAAGGTTTTAGTTTACTGATATCAACTCCTAACTATTATATCCTGTTAGGAGAAGGGCCTGAACTGAAACTAGGTACCGTATCCCCCTAATAAGGGCCTTATAACTAAAAACTAGGTATTATATCCTCGTAGCCAAGGGCTTTATAACACAGATTAGGAATTTTCCCAAAACCAACTCAAGCATCAATCAATTCCATAACATAAACACAATTGAATAGAGATTCACTTACACTATTCCATCTAATAAATCATCATTCTCAAAACATTGGAAATACATCATGCTCAATTTGTTTTTCATAACAAAATACTACAATTAGCAAAACATTCATAATTTTACCAAAACCACAATAAGTTAAAAAACACAGAAAAGCTATAAGTCCCTTACCAGATAATTCAGAGACCCAATCAATCCACAAAATACAACCAGAGTCTTTAACCGCCTACAAGAACCCAAAAAATATAATCAATTGCCACACTCCTAACTAATCCCCAAATCAAACCCTTTTGCCTAATTCAACAATAATCAAGCCCTAGGCACAAATTAACCCGAACCAAAGCACGAATATCAAAAGACTTACCTAGATTCAAAACCTCCGGCATAACCTCTTCACCAAGTTCTTCTCACTCGTTGATTTCCCCTTTCTCCAAAGCTATCTCTTGCAAGGAGTTCTTGTCTAGCAGAAAACAACATACGTTAGCCCCAAAATGTAACTGATCCCCTTTATTAGACTAAAGACCCTCTTACAAATTTAATTTTAAAATAACCCCAAAACTATTCCCCTTATATTAAATTAACCCCTAAACATATGGGCTAAGCCCACCAACACATCCATAAGAAGAAAGCCCAATAATGAGTTGGGTTGAGGCTCATAGGTACACAATAATCTCAACCTTGAGCTACAAAAATGTAACAACTATGAACAACCTCACTTCCCAGTTTTCCCAGTTATTCCTTTCCTATACGCAGAAAAACTCGTGAATATAAAGTTCATTTATAATCAGAAACATAGAATGGTTGGGATGGGACATACCATACCTGGGAATGGGAGGCAAAAATTAGTAGTTAGTAGATCAACCCCAGCCTATCACTAGCAATAGCGACAGAACTCGATAACAGTGATAGAGGCAGCAGTAATGGAGAAGACGATAGGAAGAGGAATATAATAGGAAGAGGAAAGGGTGGCAGAGAAGACGAGAGGAGGAGGAAGAAATGGGCAGTGACAAAGAACAAGGGGAAGAAATGGGGTCGAATCGATCAGGTAAATATGTGTGTGCATGGGGGGTGGGGGTAGGGAAGGGGGCGTAGAAGAAGAAAGGAAAAGAAAAGAAAAAGTGGCCAAGTGGTTCACCCATTTTTTTTTTTTTTCTTGGCTTAAGTTTATTAGTGTTAGGGATATGTCCTAGAGTCAATTTGTACTTATACTATTGTCGTTGTATTTTATATAATAATATGAGGTTTTCCTTTCCATGAATAGTGTATTTTGTTTTGTGGTCATCAAGTACGTGACTTGATAGTAAAACCCAGCAATGAATACAATGCTATTCTAAAACTATCCCTGATCGATTATTATTATTGGAACAATAATAATTCAAGATTAGTATGTTTGTGACTTGATGGCTATGTTTTACTGGTCATGGATATTTGTGATATCAAGTCAAAACATAAATAAATGTTAGAGAACATTGTATTGGACATGACCCACTGTGAGAGTACTTCACGGAACATGTTATAAGTACTTTCTAGCCATAATGATATTAAAAGTCCTTCGACTTAAATTCATCATAGTTTCCTACTTGATAAGTTCTATATTTTGACGTTGTCTAAAGTTGTCTTTACCCAGATAATAAATTAGACTACTGTTGGATATAGAATAAATCAAGGAGAGGAATATGATTGATAGTGAAGGAATTTGTCCCTCTCAATTATGGGAGAGATATCTATGGGCCCCTTGATAAGTTAGACTGTTAAAATGCATGGTCATGCTCAAATATATCAATCTAAGATATTGATATCATTTGTTTGAACAGTCTACTAAGAAATCAAGAAATAATTGATTAAACTTAATAAGGATGACATGCTCCGTGCCTTATGCTTAATATGGATATCGTGTGACAAAAGGACTAAATATAACATTGTGGTTTGGTTCAAAAAGATCACTGATCTTCATTTAACCTGGGTAGTTATAATGTTTTGCTAGAAATCGCTTATAACTTGTGGGCTATTTAAATATGTTTTAGGTACACTGCCAGTGTTAAATGAACCTATAAGGTCACACAATAAGCGAACTTGTTAGATTATTTTTCTAGTAACCAGTATTGAGTCTATTGGAGGAAGGGAAGCCTTACGCGCTGTATACTGACGCTTCGAAAAAAGGACTGGGAGCAGTATTGATGCAAGACAGGAAGGTGATCGCTTACGCTTCTCGGAAGCTGAGACCTCATGAAGTCAACTATCCCACTCATGATTTGGAGTTGGCAGCTATCGTGTTCGCCCTAAAGAAATGGCGACACTACCTGTACGGAGCCGAATATGAGGTGTTCACCGACTATAAGAGTCTGAAGTATATCTTCACTTATAAGGATCTGAACTTGAGGCAGTGAAGATGGATGGAATTTCTGGAAGAATACCGTTGCTCGATCAACTACCATCCCGGGAAGGCCAACGTCGTGGCAGACACTCTAAGCAGGAAAGTTGGAATGGCTAGACTAAGGGTGCAAGAAATTCAAGCGGTTTAAGATGTATTGGACAGAAGGGTGGAAGTGTAAGACAAAAGAATTGTCATCAACAATTTGAAGTTGGTACCAGATTTGAAGCGGGAAATCGTGGAAGCTCAGCATAGCAACGCCGAGTTTCAGCATTTCAAGGACAAGGAGCTCAAGCGGCCAGGAAGTGAATTCCGTTAAGACGAGGCGGGAGTTTTGCATTTTAGGGATCGATTATGTGTACCCGGAGAGCAGCAATTAAAGGACAGAATTTTGCAAGAGGCGCACAAGAGCAAGTACACTATTCATCTAGGGGAAGTCAAGATGTATCAGGACCTGAAGAGAGCCTATTGGTGGCCCGGACTGAATTCGGATGTGGTTAAGTATGTCTCGACCTGTCTCACCTGCCAAAAAGTCAAAGCAGAGCACAAGAAGTCAGCGGGACTATTGCAGCCATTGCCAGTACCGGAGTGGAATTGGGAGGAGGTGACTATGGATTTTGTCACCGGACTCCTCATGTTGAAGACGCAGAAGGACACCATATGGGTAGTGGTGGATCGACTAACCAAGTCGGCCCATTTCATACCGGTAAATGTAAGAGACTCTATGGAGAAGCTGGGCTCAGACTTATATTCGAGAAATAGTCCGACTGCATGGAATGCCTTCGAGTATTGTATCTGACTGAGACCCGAGGTTTACGTCTCGTTTTTGGGACAAATTTCAGGAAGCAATGGGGTCGAGTATAAAATTCAGTATGACGGTGCATCTGCAGACCAATGGGTAGTCAGAAAGGGTTATACAGATATTGGAAGATATGTTGAGAGCCTGTGTTCTGGATTTCGGGGACAAATGGATAGAGTGTGTACCATACACGGAACTGTCATATAACAACAGCTATCAAACTTCAATTGAGATAGCACCATATGAGGCTTTGTATGGACGCAAATGTCAAGTACCACTGTATTTGAGTTGGTTAGAAGATGGTCACGTAAGCCAAACCGGAGAAGTCTGTGTCCAAGAAATGTTAGATAAAGTGAAATTGATCAGGGAAAGGTTGAAGGCGGCACAAAGCCGACAGAAGAGCTATGCAGACAACCGGCGAAGAGAATTGGAGTTTCAAATCGGGGACAGCGTATTTCTGAGATTGATGACGAATCGGGGAATCTTGAAGCATTCGAAGGGAGAAAAGTTGAATCCGAGGTATTTAAGGCCATTCCCGATTAAGGAAAGGATTGGACTGGTAGCTTACCGATTGGACTTGCCAAATGGGTTGACAGGAATTCAGGATGTGTTTCATGTGTCACAATTGAAGAAGTACAATGTTGATGCCAGCCATGTTCTGAATAACGAGCCGTTGGTGTTGTAACCCGATCTGAGCTATGTGGAGAAGCCCATAAAAATATTGGACCGCAGTATCAAGAGTCTTCAGAACAAGCAGATATCGATGGTCAAGGTTCAATGGGAGCATCATGGCATGCAAGATTCCACATGGGAATCGAAAGAGTGGGTTAAGCGGAACTATCCTGATCTAAAATAGAGGTATGCTTGAATTTCAGGACAAAATTCTTCTAAAGAGTGGAGGATGTGAAACCCCGGTTAAAACCAACCGTAGAGTAAGGGGGTTGGGGTGCATATCATATTTTATTGCATGTTTAAATATATTTTTATATGATTTTATGTGCTTTGGATTTGTGTGTTATAGTCTCGAGGGCTTGATTATGTTTATTGAGTAAGAAGGGTAATATGGTAATTTTTGCTTGTGGTGAAAATAGGAAGATAGCTTGAGGATTAAATAGGAAAAATATTTAGAGAAAAAATAATAACAAGAGTTGTTGTGGTGTAGTGGTTAGAGCTTTGGAATTAATTCTTGAGGTCTTGGGTTCAAATTCCATCATTAGAGTTTTAGCATGATTAAATTTTATTTTTGCTTGGGAAGGGGTATTTTTGGCCTTATGTTCTTTAGAATAGAGTAGAGGTGTTGTCCTAGGGGAGACATGATAGAAATATCCTAATCCTATCCTTGTACCCTACAAAAATTCCTAAGGGAATTCATTCCTTCTTGATCTTTAATTTTTCCTAATTCTCAATTCGTTAGATTGGACAAATTTGTTCTAGCCAATTTTCATTCCAGAAATTTTAGTAAAGTGCTGTGGCTTTGAAGGTTCAAAATGTCTTAGTGAAAGACATCTTATGGACCGAAAATATGGAAGAGGTGGGGAAGGTTCCAAGAGAATTAATTTCCCTAGTGAACCTTCAAATCTCCACTCTAGCTAGGTTCATTTTCCTTCATGTAATGATCTGAAATTTTTTCCAACTTCTTGTGCATGCAAAGTGTCGAAATTCTCAGCCATTATTCCCTCCCAAATACTGTCAGAAAATGGCCCTTTTGATCAGCTTGGAATCTGAAATTTTCCGGTTAATTTCGGGCTGCACAAATGCTGTGCAAAGCCAGAAAAATTTCTGGTTAAAATCGCAGCTTTGGTGGTCTTCAACCAAGTTGTTTTCTTCCAATTTTCTCCCAACTTCTTAGCCACATTTTCCCTCCATAAAGATGGTTGGAAACCATCCATGAAAGACCTCTGAAATCTCCTTCAAACTCTCTACAATCTGACTGGAAAATGGCAGCCGAAACTGCCCAGAAAAAAATTCCAGCAATGGCGATCTGTACAAGAATTTTTTGTCCAACTTTGTTTCCTAATCCAGCCCTGGCCGAAACTCCATCTCTCTTCTGCACAAACCACTCTTAAACAGCCATGAACTGAACTCCATTGTCTTCCCCAAGCTTCTGTGAGAAAACCAAACATGGCTGCCCTAAAATATCTCCAACAAATTACTGCAATCATGCGTTGATTGCATACCAAAATTCCAGCAATCTTAATTTAGCAACCTTCCATAAAATGTCCCTCAAACAACCAGACCTTTCCTTCACCATTACACTCCTTTTTTTCGGCCACCATTAACCTTCTTCAACCAACTTTCATCCAGCCAAATCACAGAGCAATCAGTTGGCCATAGCAGCTCCAAAAAGCTCTCCATTGATCAAAGATATTCTTGCTATATTTTGTTTCTAAATTTAATTTCCAAAAATATTCTTTTAGGATTTCATCAACCAGCCTTTCCTTTTCCTTTCAAACCAGAAAAATCATTTACCTAAACCACACAAACAATTCGGCCATTGCACACACATAGAATTTCGGCAGCTTCTAATCCAAAATCCCTCCATTCTCTTCAACATGTACCTTTATCTCAAGTTTGGGTATTTCTACTTCACCCATTCTATTCTTTTAGGATTTGAGCATGTATTGTTGTGATGAGTAGAGATTGAAGAATGAATAAATGTGTGTATACGATGGAGATGGGATTTATGCATGAGTTGATTATCTTGGTTGATTGTATGGTGTTTTAGGGTTTAATGCATGTCTCCATGTCTTAGGTAGTATTTGTGAGCAAGTATGCTAGAGATTATGTCATCTATGGTGAATAGGATTTATATTCATGTATGATTGTTAAAGCCATGATAATATTTATGCTAGTAGAGGTTGGATCATGCCTTGGTAAATTTATATCTATGCTTTTATTCATGATTTGGACGAGTTGATGAATTGAAATGGAGTATATGTTCATGATTGTGGTTAGCAATAGAAATATGATCATGATCTAGTTGTCCTTAAGTTAATTTTGTTTCATCAATAAAATATTCAATATTATAATTTTTGCTAGTAAGGTAGACTTGGATTATTATATATAATAAGGATATTTTAGTCAAATAAATGATAGCTTTTATTTCAAAAATAAAATATATAGATATTATATATAATAATAATATCAAATAAAACCTTTTATATGAATAATCATAATAAGTAGAATATTAATTTTTGTAAGTCTTATACTCACAAAACCTATTAAAATTTATTTGTTATCTTTTAATCAAAACCTATTAAAATTTATCTATTTTCTTTCAATCAAGACCATTGAAATTTATTCTCAACTAATTTTAGTTATCAAATATTTTCTAACAATTAATTATTAATAAATCATTATTTTACCTAATACCACCTAGGACTTTTCACCAAATAAACTCTAAATTATTCTTAGCAATATTTAAACCTTCAACTTATTAGTACCTATTTCTGTAACACCCCACTACCTAGGCCCGACAGGGCCGGGGATGTCGCCCCGTCCAAAGCACAAGAAGTCTTTATAACTAGGTCACATAATCAAAATAATAGAATAAAAGTAGTACTTTAAACTTAAAATTTATTACAAACCAAGAATTCGAAATAAATCCATAAACAAAATTATCCATTCTCAACTCCCAAAGCATTATACAAAATGAATATCAGAAAAATCTTCCAAGGCAGGCTACAACTAGCTACTCATCCCCACAGTGGGATCAACCTGAAATCATGGTAAAAAGAGTGATGAGATAAAAATCTCAGTAAGCCTCGTGTGTGAGTTGGGCTAAAAAGACAAAACACTTTTCATGATGCATGCACTAACAGTATATCAAAAGTTTTGTC
The DNA here is from genome assembly GCA_026120185.1 of Voacanga thouarsii. Taxonomy (NCBI): domain Eukaryota; kingdom Viridiplantae; phylum Streptophyta; class Magnoliopsida; order Gentianales; family Apocynaceae; genus Voacanga; species Voacanga thouarsii. The sequence continues at coordinate 2,784,102 of JANUWF010001161.1, forward strand.
ATGCCTTCTTTACAAATTTAACTCTCACTTCTTGAAAGATAGTAGTGAGAAGTCATGAAGCAAAATGCTCTTAAAATATTCCGGTTGGAAAGATATGAATAATTAAAAGATATTAAGCTTCGAATAAAATTCCAATGACACTTTAGAACAGTTCCATGAAAATAGCTCATCAATTAAAGCAACCAAGTTAATGTGATAGGGCACAGCGGTGGCTCTCACACCAGGTGAAGCACATGACCCCCGTCAGGTGGTGAAAGGGCACAGAGGTGGCTCTCACTTCTGTGAAGCACTTGACCCCCAACATCTGGTAGGTGTACATCCTACCAAGTGAGATTTTCCTCCCTCTCTCACTCAAACCAATCCGGTTGTCCCACTTCTGGCCGTCGATTCTACTAGAACCCCGTCGCTAGCTGAGGACGGTTCAACCTTCTATACTGACACCCTGATCGAAAAGAGTTAACCTCTCGGAGGTGGCCACCTACCGAGAGATATCCCCAGACCAACCAAAGGCTAGTATAAAGGTCTAGCCCCCATTGAGTACTCAACGTTATTCAATCTTCACAATTCATAAGGCTCCAAAGTGGAACCTACAAAATTTAGCTCAATACAATTCCAAACAGCATTTTCCAACCTACACAAAGATTTTAGAATGCATGGTTTTAAGTCAATAATTTATTCCAAGTAGTCATAGAGAATGAGCCACATGCTCAAATAAGTCATGCTATGATTTTCGATAAGTATATGCATGATCAAGAATACATCTCTTGCATATTCAAAACAAATCAAAATGTTTGATACTTGGTTCCTAAGTCATGCTTGACCCATTTTAAAAATTTATAACTCTAGAAGTTTCTAAAATTGGAAGTTTTCCAAATATAGAAAGTTTTCAAAATAAGAAGATTCCAAATATAGAAGTTTTCAAAAATTAGCTATCGTGCTAACATTTCGTATTTGCAAGAGATACTCACCAACCTTTCTTTCAAAGAAAGATAATAAAATAAAATCAATTTCATGAATGTAAGGGAACTTACTTATCCTTGCCCAAAAGAAAGATCTCCAACAGCTGACCTAACCCTGCCTGGGGTAAATATAAATCACAATCAAACTCAAGCCTAAGAGTCACTTTCACAATTAAAACTAACTCAACTTATTACCATCATATCCATATTGTCCCAAGCTTTAAGGCTAGGTAACAAATAAAAGGGTTTATAAAATAATTCTAGCTTGATATTAAAATAACTAGGGTTTGGAAAATAGGTACTATAAGCGAAAGGTTTAAATCTTGCTAAAAATAAATTAGATTTTATTTGATAAAGGGTCCTAGGTGGCACTAGGTAAAATAATAATCTATTATAAATTATTTGCTAGAAAATAATTGGTAACTAAAATCAGTTGTAAGTAAATTTTAATAGATTTTGATCGAAAGATAATAAATAAACTTTAATAGTATTTATGAATATAATACTTACAAAATTAATATTTTACTTATTATAATGATTTACATAAAAGGCTTTATTTGATATTATTATTTTATATAATATCTATATATTTTATTTCTTTAACAAAAGCTATCATTTATTTAACTAAAATAACCTTATTATATATATAATAGTCCAAATCCACCTTTCCTAGGGTTTTCGAAATTTACTAGAATAATCATAGCATTAAACAATTTTATTGGTGAAATAAAATTACTTAGGGACAACTAGGTCATGATCGTATTTCTATTGCCAACCACAATCATGAACATATATTCCACTCCAATTCATCAAATCATCCAAATCATGAATAAAGGCATAGATCTAAATTTACCAAGGCATGATTCAACCTCTACTAGCATAAACATAATCATGGTTCTATCAATCATACATGAATATAAATCATATTCACCAAATATAACATAATCTCTAATATGCTTGATCACAAATACCACTCATGACATGGAGACATGCATTAAACCCTAAAAACATCATATAATCAACCAAGACAATCAACTCATGCATCAATCACATCTCCATCATATACACACATTTATTCCTGCTTCAATCTCAACTCATCACAACAATACATGCTCAAACCCTAATTATAATTCATCTCCCTCCAATATCACCCTAGAGACATGAATCTAGAATTTAAAAGGATGGTTGAAAAAGGCTTACTTGATTGATGAGTATCTTGGAGGAGTTTCGAATGGATCTCAACTCCTAGGTGACTAGATCCATCCAACAGAGATAAAGAAAGCATGGCCATTGGTGAAGAAATCATTCGGCTAAGAGGGAGAGGGTATTTAGCAAAGAGAGAGAGAGAGAGAGAGAGAGAGAGAGAGAGAGAGAAGAGAGGAAGAGAGTCCATTAGCATGCTTAAACACATATATATTTATTAGAGATTGAAGATTAGTGAAGATGAAGTTGATTGAATAAACTTACCTTGAAGGTGTTCTTGAGCCTTCACAAAAATACTGATTTTTTATCCAAAAGAGAGATTTTGATTTTGGTGTTTGACGTTAAAAATTACAGAAGTGGATTCAAGGGGTTGAGTAGATGCAATCTGGAGTTTTTGGAGAAGGGCTGGCTGAAATTCTGTGTAGGAGGAAGTGGCCAACTGATTTGGAAGGTTTAGAAAGTTGAATTTTCTGATTTGAAAGGAAAAAGGAAAGTTAGTTGTTTGAAATCCTAAAAGAATATTTTTGGGAATCAATTTTGGAAACAAGATATGTTGAGAAGATCTTGGTCAATGGAGAGCTTTTTGGAAGCTCCAATGGCTGGTTGTTTGTCTGTGATTTTTGCTGGAATGAAATCTGTTCAAGAGAGCTTAATGGTGGCCAAAAATATGGAGTACAATGGTGAAGAGATTTTCTGGTTGTTGGAGGTTTAATTCATGGAAGGTTGCTAAAATAGATTGCCGAAATTTTGGACTTCAATCAATGGTTTGATTGAAGTGATTGATGGAGAGTTTTTAGGGGTAGCCATGACTGGTTTTTCGAGCAGAATACTGGAGAAGTCAATGGAGTTCAATTCATGGCTGTTTAAGAGAAGTTTGAACAGAAAGATGAGGAAGATTTCGGACATGGCTGAAGATGAAGCAAGGCTGGAAAAATTCTGTATAGGATTTTCGCAAGTGCCGGAAAGAATTTTTGGGCAGATTTTCTGCCATTGTTCAGGCAGTTTGTAGAAGAGTTTAAGGGGATTTCAGAGGTATTTCAAGGCTGGTTTCCAGCCTTCTTTATCTAGGAAAAACGTGGCTAAGGAGTTGGGAAAAAATTGGAAGAAAACAGCTTGGTTTAAGTTCACCTATGCTGCGATTTTGCCCAAAAAAATTTCTGGTTTTGCACAGCATTTGTGCAGTCCGAATTTAGCCAGAAAATTTCTAGTTTCAAGCTGGTCAAGAGGGCCATTTTCTGGAAGCATTTGGGAGGGAATGATGGCTGAAAATTTTGACACCTTGAAGGCACAAGAAGCTAAAAAAATTTCAGATCACTACATGAAGGAAAATGAACATAGCTAGAGTGAAGTTTTGAAGGTTCACTATGGGGATTAATTTTCTTGGGAACCTTCCCCAACTCCTACACATTTTTGGTCCATAAGATGTCTTACAATTAGACATTTTGAACTCTCAAAGCCACAACACATTGCTAGAATTTTTCTAGAATGAAATTGACTTGAATAAATTGAACAACTTAGGAAATTGAGAAGCAAAAAAAACTAAAGATTAAGAAGGGTATGAATTCCCTTAAGAATTTTTTGTAGGGCACAAGAGTAGGATTAGGATACTCCTATCATGTCTCCCCTAGGACAACACCTCTACTCTTCCCTAAAGCATACAAGGCCGAAAATATCCTCCCTAAATAAAAATAAAATTCAATCATGCAAAAACTCAAATAATGGAATTAGAACCCAAGACCTCAAGAATTAATTCCAAAGCTCTAACCACTGAACCACAACAACTCTTGTTCTTATTTTCTCTCCCAAATATTTTTCCTATTTAATCCTCAAGCTATCTCCCTATTTTCACCTCAAACAAAAATTACCATTTTACCCTTCTTACCCAATAAACATAATTAAGCCCTCGAGACTGTAAATCACAAATCCAAAGTACATAAAATCATATAAAAACATATTTAAACATGCAATAAAGTATGATATGCATCCCAACCCCCTTACTCTAAGGTTGGTTTCGACTGGGGTTTCACAATTTCCCGAAGCAATAATTATTTTAAATATCAAATTAGACTTAGTTTATAAACCCTTTTTATTTATTATTTGGCCTTAAAGCCTGGGACACTAGAATCATGGTAGTAGTGAGTTGAGCTAGCTTTATTTGTGAAAGTGGATTTTAACTTGAGATTAATTATGGCTTGTATTTACCCCAAGCAAGGTTAGGTTAGCTGTTGAAGACCTTTATTTTATCTCAAGCTAAGGATCAGGTAAGCTACTGTATAAAACCTGTTTGATGCAAAATGTTTATTATAGCAAGCCAAATGTAGAGTGCATGGACACTCATTTCTGTAAAGGTAATTGAGGATTGACTCCTTCTTTATTTTAGTCAAACAATTATTTGAAAATCAATAAGCAGATTTACTCAAACTCAAAACTCTTTCTAAAACTGATTTTGACAAAGACTTTGGAAACTCTTAATTGCCATTTTTAAGTGGAACTATGTTTTGTTCATTTTTCCCAAGTGGGATACGTTACGTTGAGTACTCAATAAAGGTGGACTGCTGGGGCTAGTCTTTGAGAGATTAGGGTAAGTCTCTCAATAGGTGGCCACCTCTAAGGGGTGAGTCCTTCCCGGATAAGATGTCAGTCCAGTAGGTCGTGCCGGTCCGAGCTAGCAGTTATTTCTTTCAGTCAAGTGACTGTGTTTTGCCGGAATGGACACCCGGTTGTTGTTTGGGTATAGAGAATGAGGAGTATCTTACCCGATAGGCCGATCACCTACCTTTTGTCAATCTGCACAAAGTGTCGACATTCTGACTGGTTGTGAGGCCCAACGTGTGGTAACCCATGATCATTTCTTTTGAGTGGTTGATTTTATTGATTCTGTATGGTTGGAAAAACCAAAACACCACTCTTGATTTTAACTAATGTTTATTGCTTGCTAGCATTTCTCTTATAAAGATTTATACTTTGCATTCACGAACTATTTTCACTGGATACTCAAAGCACACACGGACTTACTGAGATTTTTACCTCATCACCCTTTTTACCATGAGTTCAGGTCGATCCTGCTGTGGGGATGAGTAGCTAGATATTGCTTGCCTTAGAAGATTTTTTTGATATTTAATTTGTGTAATGCTTTGGGGAGTTGAGAGTGGATAATTTTATTATGGATTTGATTTTGGAATTCTTGGATTAATTCTTGGCTTGTAATAAATTTTAAGTTATAGTATTATTTTTATTCCGCTATTTTGATTGTGTGACCTAGTTATAAAGACTCCTTGTCCTTTGAACGGGGCGATATCCCCGGCCCTAGCGGGCCTAGGTTGTAGGGTGTTACATAGGATGCTTTTGATTATCTAAGTGAGACAAGATGAAAAATAGTTTTCCATATGTTTGATATGGTTTGACTTAACTGGGCTATCAAAATGGTTTTGAGCCTAGGGCATTATATGAGATAATTTTCGTCAGGACATTTGATGCCTATCTCACTTAAAATTTTGAGTTTTATTTAATTATAAGATTAAAGCCAAAGCTTACTTATGATTAAAATAAAATATTTATGAAAAAAAAAATTTACCCACTACGAAACATCACAATGTTGAAGTTTCAAAAGTTTAAATGCTTTTAGTGGGAGTTTTAAAGCCTCAAAATTAATTACTTTACATATTTTGTATGTAGATAATGACAATAAACAGTTGGAATAACTCATTGCGATATGTGCTCGAGAAAGACAAGCTTAGTGGGACTAACTTTCTTGATTGGGCACGAAACTTAAGAATCGTTCTTAAGCAAGAAAAAAAGCTCTATGTTCTTGAAAATCCTATTCCCCCTGCTCCAGCAAATAACACCTCAAAAGCTGAAAAAGATGCTTATAGTAAGTACAAAGATGACTCCAATGATGTTACTTGCCTCATGCTAGCAACCATGAACTCTGAACTTCAAAAACAATTTGAAGAAGCAGAGGCTTATGACATGATTGTGCATCTCAAGCAAATGTTCCAAGAGCAAGCACAACAAAAGAGATTTGAAACTCATAAGGCATTAAATGCATGTAAGATGGTTTCTGGCACCTCAGTAAGTGCTCATATCCTTAAAATGAAGGGCTATCTTGATCATCTTGATAAGCTTGGTGCTCCTATTAATCATGACATGGCCACGGATTTGATCTTGGGCTCATTACCTCCTGAGTATGACCAGTTTGTCATGAATTTTAACATGCATAATATGGAGAAATCCATCATTGAATTGCATGGGATGCTAAAACAAGCTGAACTGAACATTAAGAAGAATACTTCCTGGTATTCTAATGGTTCAAAAAGGGAAAGGGAAAAAGAACAACCAAAAGAGCAAAGTCATGGCTAGTAAGGGCAAGGACATGGCAAAGTCCAAGTTTAAGCCCAAACCTAAGGCCAAGACACCAAAAGAGGGAGCTTACCACCATTGTGGAGAACAAGGACATTGGTTAAGAAATTGCAAACTCTATTTGGAAGCAAAGAAAAAGAAGGACAGTGAGACTACCACTTTAGGTATTTATATTATCGAAATTAATTTATCTACTTCTGACTCATGGGTATTGGATACCGGTTGTAGATCTCACATTTGTGTAAATGTGCAGGGTCTAAAAAGGAGTAGAGCCTTGGAAAAAGGCGAGGTGGACCTACGAGTTGCGAATGGAGTAAAAGTTGCTGCAGTAGCTGTAGGAACTTTTCAATTAATTTTGCCTAGTGGGCTTGTTTTAGAACTGAATGATTGTTTTTATGTTCCTGATGTGTCCGGACTTGGGTATAAAAATCATACAAAAACTAAGCACATTCTCAATCAAGCTTAAATTAAAACGTTAAACCTAAATCACAGACATGAGCAAGCGTACTCATCATTAACTAAGCATATGGTTCAAACGAGTGTCGATCCTCAAGGAACAAGTAGACATTAATTACCTTTCTTTCATTGTTTAACTGACTCGATAAAACAAAATCGAAATAAAATAAAATAAAATAAAATAAAAACAAAAATATATACATGTCAATGATGTAGATTTATGTAATTCAAACCATTGATTAGACAACCATGATCTTAAAGTACCCAACCTCTATCATAACTAATTATTCTCTTAGCATCATGAAGAATTAAAATAGACTGACTTCTTTCTCAATCCATGAATCCCTATCTTCTGGGTAACTTAGTATCACATACTCTGTCTCAACCAGTCTTACCCAAAAGATGCATTAAACACAATTCTTTGATTAAGTCCCATTCTCAGGCAAACTTAACCCATGAAATTAACCAATTGAATCCATATTCTGGCAGACATCAATTAACCTTTAATTACTCTGTTCTTGCAATTAACCCTATTTTCAGACAAGTTAAAAGGCAACAAATATGAACTCAATCAATTTAAACCATCAACCCTATTCTCAAGCAAGTTAACGGCACAATCAATTAATCTCGCAATCAACCCAAGTAATTAAATACCAAGAATAACAATCAATTAATCAAAAGATCAAATAACTCTAAATACCATGAACATCTAAACCAATGTCAAATTACAATAAAACAATTAAAACATCATTGTCAAGAAAAGAAAACAAAGTAAAAGAAAGCACTCATAGACGAGCCTCCTTCTTCTTCCTTTGAAGACTTTCTTGTACAACCCTCCTTGAATTGAAGAATTTCTCCTTGGATTGAGTGATTTTCTATGATGAATAATGAATTCTCGCCTTTTCCCTTGTGTTTTTCATCTATTTATAGGCTTAAGAAGTACCTAAACCCATTGTTTTTAAGTTCTTGGCCGAGTAGAAGTTGGAAGATACTAAAACTCCTCAGGTTTCCAAAAACGCATAGAAAAATCGCAGCACCGCCTCAAGGACAGAACACAGCCAGCGCCGCCTGTGTTCTGCTTCTCCACTTGTTCGCCAATTTTTCTTCAAATTTTGCGCATAAGTTCCAGAATTCAGCTGGCGCCGGTTCCAGCCTTACAGCTGGCACCGCCTCTGCTCTGTTTTGCGACGGTTTTGCTTCGTTTTACCCAAAATTTTGAAATAATGAACAAAATACCTTTCCAAGGGTAAAATCTCAAATATGAAAGAATATGACTAGTTATTGCACAAAATGTCTTACAAAAGAGCCTCAAATAACTAGGCATAGTATGACTAATTTAGCTCCTATCATATTCCCCCACACTTAGCTCTTTGCTTGTCCTCAAGCAAAGTATCAAGAACTAGTAGGAAAAACACAAGGTTTCAATCAAGTCACTCAATCAATTCCAAAACCATATCTTCAATGCTTTCTTCATTCATGAACATAAAACATATGATACTAAATCTTTCACAACCAATGCAAGACTTGTGTAGTGATAAATGACTTAGTAGAACCATCTCAATACTTCACAATATTCTCAAATCATTGGAAAAAAGTCAGTTCAAAAAGAATATGCATTCTATATGCTTACTTTTCAAACACTCTCTCCACTAATCCGAGACATATCATGATTCTACTTAGATCAGGTAGGACTTTTAAGCTTGCAATGTAAGGCTACAGGCTTGTAATGTGGCTTAGCAAACGAAGGATATAGGAAAATCAAAAATCAAAGAAAAACTGAGAGTTAGCAAGAAAACGGTAACCAAAATAAATCTATAATTTCTAACTCTTCTTGCTCTCCTATTCCAAGAATCAATCAAACCATAACCTTATATGACAAACCTTATGCACTTCAAGCAAACCTGCATTATTCTCTTTTTCTTTCCACTCTTCTTGTCATTAACTCTTTTTCTCACAAAATCGCTCAATTTTCCAGCAATGGTGTCAAGTGTTTTATATGAACTTAACTTTTACAGTTCAATCACCATCCCTTTTGTGATCTTTTTTTCTTTTTTTTCTCTTTTTTTTCTTTCAATTCTCTTTTCTTTTACTCCTCTTTTATTTTCACTGCTGCTGTTCTTTCTCATTTTTCAGCTCAAAAATTTTTTCTTTCTTCCTTAATTTTTTAACTTCTTTCTTCCATTCTACTTCCTTTCTTTTCCCAACTCCACTCGTAATTGATCCATGACTAAAAGTAACAAGTCATGATCTTTATCCCTGCATTCTTTCTCATCATACATATACTTTCATCCTTCAAGAGTATAAAGATTTGGAAAATTATGCAAACTCTCAGCACAAACAATGGCAAAAATATTGTGACGGATTTTAATGAAAGAAATCGACAATTTAGGCTAAAAAATAGGCACTATGGATATTATGAAAATAGGTAGGCTTGAAAAGCTCAAACTATTCAAAGAAGGCCTATTACTGTCATCCCTAAGTTAAATCATGATTACCTTTCTTATTTCGCCTCAAGAGGTATTCAAGTAAGTTCTAGAATGTTTCATGAATTTTAGTAGAAAAACAGGTTTAAGAACAATGCAAAGTATTAGATCAAGAACTACTTCGCCCAAGTGCGTGCAAAAAGTCATGCATAAGCCATAAATGATCTAGAACATATGCTTTATAATCCCTCATAAAGACATGCATTAAAAATACAGCTTGAAAATTTTGAAATTTTTTTGAAAATTTTGCTCACAAGAAGAATAAAGTATATGCATACAAGAAGGATAAAGTATATGCAAAGAAGAATTTTCAATCGAACCACTCCCCGACACTTAAACTGGACATTATCCTCAATGGCCAAATAAATATAACAAGGAAGAAGGTGCCATGGGACCAAAAATAAAGGGGAAAAGAGAAGAAAGAAAATACTTCCATGACAAATTAGCTCTAAAAGTTCACTCTTCTAAATCTTTAAATTTTCAGAACTTTTAAACTAAATTTTTCTAAAGTAGCTCACTACTAAGAAAACACCAAAATAATTGATAAAAATTTGGACAAAGTATATCACCAAACCACTCCCCCACACTCAAATTGGACAATGTCCTCCTTGGCAAAAGATAAACACCAGAAAGCATCTCCAAATGGACCAAAAATAATAAAAGGGTAGAAAGTTTAAGTAATACTTCCCAAGTGCAATAATGCTCCAATAGATAACCAAGCTTGAGGTAAAGAGAAAGGCTTGTCCAAGAGGGCTTTATACCTAGAAAACAAAACACAAATAAAAGAACAAAAAAAATAATAAAATAAAAACATACCTAAATAAAAGAAAACAAACTAAAGAAAAAGACTAAAATAAAACAAAAACTCTCTACACCCATCATGCCTCCTCATCAAATCTTTGGAAAAGAGATTAAAGCTCCAAGATAGGTATAATGAATGTGGAAAGAACGGAGGATTTAAAAAAAAAAATGGAAGGTTCATGAAAATGATTTGTCTTAGCAAAACCAAACATATAAACCTCATTCTCTAACATTCCTTTAGACACATAAATATCTTTTCAACATATGAGTGCACATGGTATCTAACGGAGGCATCAACTTTGAAATCACCAAGTAACCCTTCAAAAGAATTTTTACAATTTAAAATACCCCTTTGAACTTAGTACTTGCGTTCTTAAAGATGGGATTGGACAGTACTTACCTTTCAATGCTTCTACAAATACCAAGTTATCTCCCTGAAATTGGGGTGAAGGGTAGAATTCGCCAACATCCTCAAAGGGTTTCTTAGAATGAATGATAAATCCAACTTCTTGAGGCATGTTAAACTCCATACATCAGCATTAGAACCATTGTTCTCCACAAAGTGAGAGGAACCTAAGAAATCATGTGACAAAGAAATATTAGAATTATGAGCACCTAGAGTAGAATTAAATACCTCTCGTGCCACGTCATGCCATTGTTCCTCATAGCCGCTCTTTTTGTTCCATGGTCACTTGTACGGGCTAGCATGAACTCATGAGTCTCCTCAACAATCTTAACTAATTGTTTCCTTTGATCGCACAAGTTGAGAAGCTTCTTCATGCCACTGAACAAATGAATTTGTATTGGCAACAAAAGAATTCACTAATGCTTCTAATGACATCTCACTTAAAACATCAATGTGAGCTTGTAATTTTGCCAATCAACACACTAATGTTGGTTTTTCTTTTCTTTTCTTTCTTTTTTTTTTTTTTGAATGCAACATGCAGTAATGATGAATCATGCAATTTAATTTATGAAAACACGATAAAAAGAACAAAACAAAATGACGAAAATAAAAATGTTTCAAACAGCAAAAATAACTTCACTGCTTTCCACGACCTACACCTATAAACAACAAGAAGAAAGTTAGATAACAAAATTAAAAGAAGAACAAGTTAGTCAATAAAACAGGGTCAAGGTTAGTAAGTTAGGTTACATAGGTATACACAAGATACAAAATATAGCACTTTTTTGTGAAAAGAACAATTTTACATATTTACATATTTACATGGTTAAATCAACAAAATCCAAACTTTCATGCTATCGTTCCCCGGCAACTGCACCAAAAACTTGATGTGTTCGAACTTGGGTATAAAAATCATACAAAAACTAAACACATTCCCAATCAAGTTTAAATTAAAACATTAAACCCAAATTACATATATGAGCAAGTGTACTCATCATTAACTGAGCATAGGGTTCAAACGAGTGTCGATCCACAAGGAACAAGTAGACATTAATTACCTTTCTTTCTTTGTTTAACCGACTCGATAAAACAAAACCAAAATAAAATAAAACAAAACAAAATAAAAACAAAAAATATATACATGTCAAGGATGTAGATTTATATAATTCAAACCATTGATTAGACAACCATAATCTTAAGTACCCAACCTCTATCATAACTAATTATTCTCTTGGCACAATGAAGAATTAAAATAGACTAACTTCTTTCTCAATCCATAAATCCCTATCTTCTAGGTAACTTAGTATCACATACTCTATCTCAACCAATCTTACCCAAAAGATGCATTAAACACAATTCTTTGATTAAGTCCCATTCTCAGGCAAACTTAACCCATGAAATTAACCAATTGAATCCATATTCTGGCATACATCAATTAACCTTTAATTACTCTGTTCTTGCAATTAACCCCATTTTCAGACAAGTTAAAAGGCAACAAATATGAACTCAATCAATTTAAACCATCAACCCTATTCTCAAGCAAGTTAACGGCATAGTCAATTAATCTCGCAATCAACCTAAGTACTTAAATACCAAGAATAACAATCAATTAATCAAAAGATCAAATAACTCTAAATACCATAAACGTCTAAACCAATGTCAAATTACAATAAAACAATTAAAACATCATTGTCAAGAAAAGAAAACAAAATAAAAGAAAGCACTCTAGACAAGCCTCCTTCTACTTCCTTTGAAGACTTTCTTGTACAACCCTCCTTGAATTGAAGAATTCCTCCTTGGATTGAGTGATTTTCTATGATGAATAATGAATTCTCACCTTTTCCCTTGTGTTTTTCATCTATTTATAGGCTTAAGAAGTACCTAAACTCGTAGGTACAAAGTTCTTGGCCGAGTAGAAGTTAGAAGATACTAAAACTCCTCAAGTTTCTAAAAACGCATAGAAAAATCGCAACACTGTCTCAAGGACAAAACATAGCCGGCGCCGCCTGTGTTCTGCTTCTCCACTTGTTCACCGATTTTCTCCAAATTTTGTGCATAAAATTCAGTCGGCGCCGGTTCCAGCCTTACAGCCGGCGCCGCCTCTGCTCTGTTTCGCAACGATTTTGCTTCGTTTTACCCAAAAATCTGAAATAATGAACAAAATACCTTTCCAATGGTAAAATATCAAATATAAAAGAATATGACTAGTTATTGCACAAAATGTCTTACAAAAGAGCCTCAAATAACTAGGCAAAGTATGACTAATTTAGCCCCTATCAATTCCTACTATGAGTAGGAATATTATTTCAGTTTCTTGTTTGGATTCAGAAGGTTTTGAATATGTTATTAGAAATAACATTTGCTCCATTAATAAAAACGGCATTTTTTATGGAGATGTTTCATTATCAAATGGGCTCTATATTCTCAATCTTCGTGGATCTTCAAACAAGTCTATCTATAATATTAATACTAAGAGATTGAAACAATGATTTAAATCAGACTTACTTCTGGCATTGTTGTTTGGGCCATATAAATAAGGAACGCATAACAAGGCTTCATAATGATGGGCTTCTAAATTCGTTTAACTTAGAATCTTGCAAAACATGTGATTTTTGTTTATTAGGCAAAATGACTAAAGCGTCTTTTAAGAGATAAAATGAAAGGGCAACTGATTTATTAGGCCTAATACATACTGATGTATATGAACCAATGAATTCACATGCTAGAGGAGGATTTCAGTACTTCATTACATTTATGGATGATTTCAGCAAATATAACTACCTGTATCTGATGAAATACAAATCTAAGTTATTCCAGAAATTCAAAGAATTTCAAAATGAAGTACAAAATTAGCTTGGCAAAAGTATCAAAACACTTCGATCAGATAGAGGTGGTGAATACTTAAGTCACGAGTTTGATGGGCATCTTAAAAATTATGGAATTATCTCCCAATTAACTCCACCTGGAACACCTCAATGGAATGGTGTATATGAATGGAGAAAACAAACTTTATTAGATATAGATCGATCAATGATGAGTTAAACTGATCTTCCAATCTCTTTTTGGGGTTATGCCCTAGAGACTGCTGCATTCATACTAAATCGAGTTCCATCTAAATCGGTTCAGAAAAAACCATATGAGATATGGACTGGGAGATAACCTAGTTTGTCATTTCTCAAGATTTGGGGTTGTGAAGTTTATGTAAAGCGTTTATTATCTGATAAACTTGCACCTAAATCGGATAAATGCATATTTGTGGGGTATCCTAAAGAAACTAAAGGATATCAATTTTATCTCCCAAAAGAAAATAGAGTAATTGTTGCTCAAAATGGATTCTTTCTTGAAAATGAATTTATTTCCAAAAGAATTAGTGGGACTAAAATACATCTTGATGAGATTCAAGAGCCATAATTAATACCTGAACCAAATAATGAACCTCGATTAGATAGCCCACAAGTCCAAGATGAGCCTACTTCTATAGAACAAGGACCTCGAAGATCTGATGGGATTTGTCAACAACCTGAGAGATATGGATTCCTCATCACTGACGATCACAACATAGAGCTTATGGTTAATGATGAGCCCACTTCCTATCTAGAAGCCATTAAGAGTTCTGACTCTGGAAAATGGTTAGAGACTATGAAGTCTGAGATGCAATTTATGTATGATAACCAAGTCTGGACTTTGGTTAATCCACCTAAAGGTTTAAAAACCATTGGGTGTAAATGGATTTTCAAAAATAAAACAGACATGGAGGGAAATGTGCATACTTACAAAGCATGACTGGTAGCAAAAGGTTATAAACAAACTCATGGTATAGACTATGATGAAACTTTTTCACCAGTTGTAATGCTTAAATCTATTAGAATTCTTCTTGCCATAGCAGCATATTATGATTATGAGATTTGGCAAATGGATGTCAAAACCGCATTTCTCAATGAAAACTTACTACATAACACAACCTGAGGGTTTTGATAATCCTTTGAATTCTAATAAAGTGTGCAAGCTTCAAAGATCCATTTATGGATTAAAGCAAGCATCTTGAAGCTGGAATCTTTATTTTGATGAAGCAATTAAAGAATTTAACTTTATCAAAAATGAAGATGAGCCTTATGTCTATAAGAAAACAAGTGGGAATGCAATAGTCTTTTTGGTACTTTATGTTGATGACATCTTACTCATTGGAAATGACATCCCAACTCTACAAAGTGTAAAGACATGATTGGAAAATTGTTTCTCAATGAAAGACTCAGGTGAAGCTGCCTATATTCTAGGTATAAGGATCTATAGAGATAGATCTAGAAAGCTAATTGGACTAAGTCAAACTGCATACGTTGACAAGGTACTGAAAAGGTTCAGTATGCAAGACTCTAAGAGAGGATTCTTGCCAATATCACATAGCATTAAGCTCAACAAAACTCAAAGTCCTTCTACGAAGGATGAAGAAGAGCGCATGAACAAGATACCATACGCTTCCGCTATAGGGTCTATCATGTATGACATATTATGTACTCGACCCGATATATCATATGCATTGAGCATGAGAGTAGGTTCTAGTCAAATCCTAGAGAGGCACACTGGACTGCTATAAAGAACATACTGAAGTACTTAAGAAGAACTAAAGATATGTTCTTAGTTTATGGAGGACAAGAAGGCGAGATAGTTGTAAATGGTTACACTGATACTAGTTTTCAGTCCGACATAGATGATTACATATCGTAATCAGGTTTTCTATTTTGTTTGAATGGAGGTGCTGTAAGCTGGAAAAGTTCAAAGCAAGACACCGTGGCCGATTCTACTACAGAAGCTGAGTATGTAGCTGCCTCAGCTGCAGCAAAAGAAGCAGTTTGGATTAAAAAGTTCATTACAAAACTAGATGTAGTTCCTAGTATTGTGAACGCAGTGAATCTCTATTGTGACAACAATGGAGCCATTGCACAGGCTAAGGAACCAAGATCACATCAGCGATCCAAACATATACTTAGACATTTTCATCTCATTTAAGAAATTGTTGATAGAGGAGATGTCAAAATATGTAAGGTATCAACTGATGACAATGTTGCAGATCCACTAACAAAGCCTTTCCCATCGTCTAAACATGATAGTCATACTAGATCAATGGAATTACGGCTTATGCCAAATTAGTCTTAGTGCAAGTGGGAGACTGTTAGGGATATGCCTTAGAGTCAATTTGTACTTATGCTATTGTCATTATATTTTATATAATAATATGAGGTTTTCCTTTCCATGAATAGTGCATTTTGTTTTGTGGTCATCAAGTACGTAACTTGCTAGTAAAACCCAGCAATGAATACAATGACTATTCTAAAACTGTCCCTGATTGATTATTATTATTGGAACAATAATAAATTATGATTAGTATGTTTGTGACTTGATGGCTATGTTTTACTGGTCATGGATATTTGTGATATCAAGTCAAAACATAAATAAATGTTAGAGAACATTATATTGGACATGATCCACTGTGAGAGTACTTCACGGAACATGTCATAAGTACTTCTAGCCATAATGATATTAAAAGTCCTTCGACTTAAATTCATCATAGTTTCCTACTTGATAAGTTCTATACTTTGACATTGTCTAAAGTTGTCTTTAACCAGATAATAAATTAGACTATTGTTGGATATAGAATAAATCAAGGAGAGGAATATGATTGATAGTGAAGGAATTTGTCCCTCTCAATTATGGGAGAGATATTCATGGGCCCCTTGATAAGTTAGACTATTAAAATGCATGGCTGTGCTCAAATATGTCAATCTAAGGTATTGATATCATTTGTTTGAACAGTCTACTATAAAATCAAGAAATAATTGATTAAGCTTAATAAGGATGACATGCTTCATGCCTTATGCTTAATCTGGATATCGTGTGACAAAAGGACTAAATATAACATTGTGGTTTGGTTCAAAGAGATAACTGATGTTCATTTAACCTAGATAGTTATAATATTTTGTTAGAAACCGCTTATAACTTGTGGGTCATTTAAATATGTTTTAGGTATACTGCCAGTGTTAAATGAACCTATAGGGCCACACAATAAACGAACTTGTTAGGTTATTTTTCTGGTAACCAGATTCGATGAATTTGGAAATATGTCTAAGTTAATCGAATTTAGAAAATTTACTAGATACAATGAATTTAAAAATATGTCAACATTCAATGTATCTGGATAATATCCAGATTATAAGAATATGGCTCGGTAAGTTAATTAGTTAAATTACCGAGATAATGGCAGAATCCTATTATATCATTTTTAATTTAATTTGAATTTAAATTAAAATATGATAAGATATTATTAGATTTGGACTCTAAGAGGTTCGGGGATTTTTTAAGAAAACCCTAGCCGTCTTCTCAAGAGCCCTGTTCTGTTGAAAATATTCGTGCCTCTATTCACCAGGAAAAATCCCCTCAAAACCCTAAGCGCTAGCACTCTCGGGGTAACGAGTTAGTTCGCCGTGTGTATCCGATAGAGGATGTTCGCACACTGTAGCGTCTGGTGATCGTTCGGGTTGCACGTACAATAGCATAATCAGAATCAAATGATCTCGATTACGCCAAACAAAAGGTAATTCTGTAAACCTTAGATCTTCTTAGTCGTTTACTTGGATCCTTGGAAGGGATTCGTGGATATTTTTCCGCATTTAGAAGTCCACGAATCCTAACAATTAGCCCATGCTAAATTATCGCAGATTGCAACAAATTAAATAGCACTCGTTAATTTCTCACTTATTGTGATGAATTAGCATCAGCTATCTCCAAAAAAAAATAGCATTTGAACTTTATTCTTGCAAAACCCTCACTAATTAACGATGATTTTACTATTAAATCCTACACTTTTAATTCTTCATAAATTTTTAAACCGATCTAAACAACAACAATATATACAAAATTATTAACTTTTATTTTACCTTACACTCCTTAAACAAGTTAATTATTGACAAATTAAGAATATATATATATACACACACAAAAATATATACCCCAATACTAATGTATATAGAATATTCTACATAAAATGTTTTAATTTTCTACATGTTATTAAGAAATCAACCGTTTTCATCTACCGACTGATATTATAGCTTTGGTGAAAAATTCATAGCAATTCATATCTTTTTATTAACCTTTTCTAACTCTAAAAACAAAGAGATACTTATATATACTATACGTGATAGATATTAGGGATGGCAATTTTCCCGTTTAAACTAGGGACTCGACCGGGTCTGGCTCGATTGGGCTGGGGATTCCCCGATTTAAGCGGGACAGGGTTGGGCTTCATTCCTTAGCCCGCTTCATATATTTTTTATATTATATATATGTATACACACACACACACATACATATAGAGGTCGATTACATATGCATTATATATGTATACATACTATATAGATTTTATATTATATATATGTATGTATATATATATATATATACATATAAATTATAAGTTGATTATATATATTATATATGATTATATATGTATATAAAATAAAATAAAATAGAAAAAAAAGGAATAAATGAAAATGAAAATGAAAAATTATTAATTATCAATTTTACTTTTACTAATTTAGTGATATGATAAATATGTGAACTATTGGAAATCACCACAAAAATTTTCGAAATGATTAAAAAGTTTTGAATAAAAAAATATCGGATGCAAAAAAAAAATTCTAAAAAAATCTTTATAAATATTTTCAAGCCCAAACGGGCACCCACTTCCTCGTTAGGCCGGGACCGGGGATTGTTTTGTCCCCAGTATGCTGGCATCACCGCCTTTTCCTGTGACGGGGACAGGCCAAGGATGGGGAAATGGGAGGGTATGTGGGGATAGGGTCAGGATTTCTAATCCCCGACCCGACCCGACCCTATTGCAATTCCTAATAAATATATACATGTATATATATATACATATATGACCATTAATGTATAACAAAATATAATTATATCTATACATACACAACAAAACGCTCCCCTCGGGGCAATTAAGAAGACTTGAGTGAATTTGTAAAACATATACTACCTACTAACACAACAATCAAAAAAATCAAAAAGGAAAATATAAACTAAACAATATCCTAACATATCGATGGGTACTAGAGACGGTCTACTGAGGGAAAAATCAAAACCCTTGCTAAAACATTGCAAAATTGTCGCATTGCAAAATTACGACAATTTTGCAATGAATTGGGGTGTTATATTTCATATATTTCGTGGCTTCCAAAAATTAAAAACTGTAGCGAAGCTCTCACAAATTGCTACAGTTTGCAACGAATTGGTGTATTGACTTCACAGTATATTTGTGAAAAAGAAAATGTTTTTGAAAATTTAAAATATCGTAGCAAAGCTCTAGCAATTTGCTAATAATTTGCAAGGGCACTAAAAATTTAAAAAATCCTGAGAATATTTTTTAACATAAAAATTAGATAATTAAAATGACCATCGCAAAACTTTCGTACATTTGTTATAACTTAGCAACGGTTGTTTTATTTGTATAACTCTATCATTATTGTTATATAATTAGTATCACCCTAGCTAACTCCTAGCGAATTTGCGATAATTTTGTACAGACCTCTTATTTTTTTCTTAATTTAATAGGTCATCGCAAAATGGTAACAAATTTACAAAAATTTAGCGAAAGTTTATCCTTTTCCCTTGTAATAAAAAATGGAGAAAATCAATTCATGGGTTAGTAGTTGCAAAAATCCCGTAAATTGCTACGGTTTTAACTAGAATTGGCCAACTTGTCGATGTTATCAATTTGACGTCGCTAAGCCATTGCATATTTGCAATGACTATTTAGCCGTTGCAAACAGTGAGTTTTCTTGTAGTATGGGTGCCTGTACTTCTAAAATTGACGATAGGAAGAGGGAGTAAAAAGTTTCATACTCATTTGATCTAATGATATCAAACTCTATATTTATTAGAAGCATTTTAGATCCTTTAATAAAATTTATTAAATAAGATTTTCTCGTTTTTTATTTCTTGTCCCAAAAAGGCGAAATTCCTAGCCCACAAACTCTCACACCCCACAAAATGTAAAAGAATAAATCACGGTAATCGAGTAGCCCGACAGCAAGAGAACCGTCCCTTGGGGATATAATTATCTTAGCGGGAATCAATCCGTGATTCTTGTTCCAAATCTATTGCCACCGAACCAACTCAGCTAAGCCCGTGAGAACTCGTCTTCTATTTCTGCTTATCATTTGACGAAAAGAACATTAAAATTTAATACCAAACTTAATACCTTTATTTTCCTCTCATTTCCTTCATTTCTTTTTTTAAAAAATTAATTTAAACAATTAAAACTTAAAACATTTTATTTCTTCTCCCCCCTCTCTCTCTGCCTATCTCCTTCCATCCAAACAGACTGTTAGTTATTGACATTTAATTTACCGGGAATGAAGTATTAATAACAGGGGTATCCTCAGTTACATTTTTTGCTGTTAGACACATTTTTCAAAGCAAAAACTCAATGATGTGTAATTCACAACTATATTATGCAACGTGGCATTCGGATAAAGCTGCTATGATGCTATGATTGAACCGCTATGGAGAGGCTCTAATGGCTCTAAAGAAAACAGTCACCGCTCCATGTTGAAATCCTTGCTTTAACAAAAAACATTGCGTTTTGTTTGGAAGAGGTTTTTGAAGATGTTACTACAGAAAGTGACTGCCTCTTTCGAAGACAATGTTACTAAGATTAGTCAGCTCATGTGCTGGTTGTAGGACACCTTCTATGTGTACTTTGATAGCAATTTCCCTTTTTTGTGTGGATAATATCCGACTTATTTGCTTGCAGAGACTGATGGTCTAAATTGCTCTACCACATCGGTATGGGACCGTACCATCCCCAATGACATTTATTCTGCTGTATTAGCATAGCTCTAATAATACTTCTTCATCTTATTCTTATTTTTAATTAAAAAAACTATATATATTGGCATCAAAGTGAATTTTCCTTCACCCCTGTTTTCTCATGAAGCTGGCTAGTGATGACATGCAATAGCACAGTGGTCTTCCAAGAAGCTAAGGCTCAATAACACACGAATCCATGACAATGATTGAAATCAGAAGCAAATAATTCCAATATGACAGTCTCCTTCAAGCATAAAGTGCAGAAGCCTAATATGTATTCTTGCAAGTTTAATGTAATGGTTCTTTCAGCGATTTATGCTGGATTTCCAGCAAGCGCCAATCCCCTGCTTGTCCTGGCAATGGGATTCAATCTGCAACACCACAAGTTTAATACGATTTTATGATTTTCCTCAAAACACACCCAATTTCTTCACAGCACATGATTTCATCCTTCAAAGTCATCGAGCATGTGCTTAATTGTATTTGTTCTAAGTAATAAAAACAAATTTCACTTTCCTATTTGAAATATCTACACTTGAATGAATACAGTAGCGAAATTTTACATTTTCTTTCACAAGACTGCAAAAACTAGCATGCAGAATAGCATTACACAGAAAGGGAATGAGAAGGGTAGCATTACAAAATAGCAGCCTAACCTCCATCCCGTAAAGTTTGCACAAGCTATTGCACCTTTTAATCAAATTGCACATTCAATCTTTGGACATATCAATAACAGTTCTATCAGTAAATCACATTTGGGTAAGTCTTGAAAGAACTGAACACTAACAGAAGATCAGGAAAAGTAACAAGTCAGTGTCCGCAGCATGTTTCTAAACCTTTGCCTAGAGGGAGAATCCTAGCATCCATTTATTTGGTGATTTTGGGAACTGATCGACTTAAAAACTAAGTGTAACAGAATGAAGAAACAAGAACTCACAGTGCAAGAGAAATACATTATCATCTTTTGTTCTCAAAATATCACTGATTCAATTATTTCCAGTCATGGAAGAGACTCCTCAATTCAAGTTCCTATTAGCACAGTGCCTTCAACACTAGATATGCAGCTTACTATTTAAGTAGCTTTGCAGACTTTCACTTTGCAACAAATTCGTGTTTCCTGATATTTTCTTTTTATATTTCTGGGAAATGTTGTAAATCATAAATAAACAATATTAGTATACTAAACTTATATCATAAGGGTACTCCTTTAGTTCCGCATTTGCTCAAGCATTTAAATGTATGTCTGGGGGCTAGTATTCTCCGTATTGGAGGAAAACGTCAACAATAGCATGAATTGAATAATCAAGATCTTCCTAGATCTCAAGAAGAGAAAAAAAAAAAGCATAAAATTGGTTAACGGATGATTTTAACAACTTGTACACAAGAAGCCAAGTACTAGGGCCAAAGCTTCAATGAAACTAAAACCTCATAGTTTCACAAAAGGACTATTTGTACCAACAAAAATTGGTAAAGTTACCGAAAGAAATCATTCAAAGAAAGTCACTAGCAAAATGTCTAGAGTATCAGTAAAGATATGTAATGAAATCATTTAATGAAAGTCACCCACAAAATGCGTAAGATAATGCTGCCATTCTCAGATTCTTTCAGCAACAGAGTAAAACTATGATGCCTAATTTCATGCACAAGTGTGATAACTGAAAAAATGAAACTAAAAGTAGGATCTAAATTGTACATGTATCCACATCAGGTATTTCTTTTGGAGTAACTTTTATCAATTTTTGAGACATTGTTGCTAATATTAACAAGAAACAATTGAGGAAATTAGGCAGATCCATGTCCAAGGAGATATATAAGATCAAGAAGGAGCTAAATACTACCAGCAAAGGAATGCCTCAGAAGCAGTCAACATGAATACAAACTATGCATGGGGTTGGTGTTCTGACTCCGCATTGCTGAACCATCAGGAATCCTACCAATATTCCAGAGTATCCAGGCCAACATCCACCAAGTGCAACGGTAGCTGCTCTTCCTTGCATAGAAATCACAACAAATCTCTAATAAATTCAAGGTTTAGTGTGTCTCGGATGAGAAGGAATATCCCAAGAATTATGACAAGCATGATCCCTGATGACATAATCCGCTGCTCTACTTCTAAAGGAAGCTTTCTCCCACCTCTGGCTGCTTCTATTAGGATCAAAGCCAAAGTTCCCCCATCTAAAGCAGGCAAAGGAAGAAGATTTATTATTGCAAGGTTAAGATTCAGGACAGCTGCAAATTGGTAAAGGCCATCAATGTTTGATTTTGCAACTTCTGCACCAACGGCAATAATGGCTACAGGTCCAGAAACTTTGCTTGCAGATTGTGAGAAATTAAGAAAAGTCTGCTTCAAGCTGTCCAGAACATTTGATGTAAGACCCCAGAATTCTCGTCCTGAAAAACTAAAAGCTTCAAAAATATCTTTTGGTCTGACTTTCGAAATCTTTATATTTGGTGATAATTGAACCCCAATACGCCCTGTACCATCCGAATTCGCATCAGGTGTAACATTGATCTCCACATCCTGCTCTCCTCTCTCAACTTTCAGCAACACTTGTTTTTTAGGACTTCTCTTAATGGCATCGACAACCTCAGAAACCAAATTAGGCCCTGTTTTGTGCAATTCAGTTTCATTAACACCTAAAATAACATCACCAGGTAGCAATCCATCTCGAGAAGCAGCCGAAAAAGGCCTAACCTCAGGCACAAGAACCCCAGGGAAGGCTTCTTGAACAGGCAATCCAACAGACAATATTTGTGCAACGATGATAGCATAGGCAAACACAATATTTGCAATAACGCCAGCTAAAACAACAAGCACTCTATCAAATATTGGCCTATTTTTAAGCAAATTTTCATCATCTACTGGAATATTACTATCAGGATCATTATCGGGAAATCCCACAAAGCCACCAAGAGGAAATGCTCTAAGAGAATACTCAACATTGTTTGAACTAAACTTAGCTAAAATTGGGCCAAACCCAACTGCAAATTTGCTTACATGAATCCCTTGAAGATAAGCTGCCAAAAAGTGACCAGTTTCATGAACTATAATTATAGCTGTCAACACTCCAGCTGCTTCTAAAACTGACTGCGCACTCTCAAATCCAGCAAAATCAAGTCCTGCTACAGCCCAAGTCCTGAGAATTTTCCTTCTACCATATGGGTATCTACTCTTGTCGAATAAAAATTGTTTCTTGAAATGAAAATTGAGATGTGAAGGAGAGAATGAACAATAAACTGAAGAAAAAAGTGACTTGGAGAAGTGAGTTTTGGATCTTGGAGAGAATTCAGAAATGGTTGCTCTTGAACTGATCAATTTGATCAGAGAGAAAGAAGAGGTAGGCGGAGAGGATGAGAGGTTTATAACCATTGTGTTTTCTGGAAATTCTATCTTTGGAAAGAACTTTTTGGGCTTATTGAGTTGAAGAGGGAGGGAGAGAAAGATTTGGATTTTGGATAATTCAGAATTTTTTTTATTTTAATTTGTGGAGCGGATGTGAATGCAACGATGCCACAGAATTTTTAAAAAATAAATAAATATTGTTTTGTTATAAAATTAGGGTAGTGTTAGAATAAAATCTACACACTACACACTAAGAAAATTCTAACTATTCTTTGCACAAGAATTTCTCTTCAAACTTCTCTCTTTCTTTCTCTCACAATTCTTTCTCTAATCTTTCTTTCACTAATCTTTCTTTCACAAAATAATAGTGTGTTACAAGCTTAGAGAATAGCTCTATTTATAGAGCTCTAATTAATGGATTACATCATGGCATACATCATCTTCCACTAATCTTAATTAGTGGTGTCTCCACTAAATGGTGGACATCCATAAAAACCTTCTAATAATTCACATAAATCCATAATTAGTGGAGCCTCCACTAATTAATAAAGATTCCAATAATTCATAATACTCCCCCTTAGATGTCCATCCATTACATAAAGAATATGCCTCGTTAAAACCTTACTAGATAAAAACCCAGTGGGAAAAAAAACTAGTGAAGGAAAAAGAGTACACTATTCTATATGTCCATTTATTACTCCCCATGATGAGATGATTCATTTAAATCTTTAAACCGACGCATACCGATTTTATATCTCAACTTTTCAAATGTTGCAGTCGGTAAAGTCTTCGTGAAAATATCTGCGAGGTTATCACATGACCGAATTTGTAGCACATCAATTTCACCTTTCTTCTGGAGTTCATGAGTAAAGAAGAATTTTGGTGAAATATGTTTTGTCCGATCTCCTTTAATATATCCTCCTCGTAATTGAGCTATGCAAGCTGCATTGTCTTCATAAAGAGGAGTTGGAATACCTTTGATTGATAATAATCCACAACTTTCTCGGATATAATGAATCATGGATCTTAGCCATACACATTTTCGACTTGCTTCATGAATGGCTATAATTTCAACGATGATTTGAAGAAGTAGTCGCTATAGATTGTTTCAGTAGAACGCCATGATATAGCAGTATTTCCACATGTAAATAGATAGCCCGTTTGAGAACGTGCTTTATATGGATCAGATAAATAACCAGCATCTGCATAACCTATCAATGTTGGACTGGTTTTATTTGAATAAAATAATCCGAGATCAATTGTACCTTGGAGATATCGAAGGACTTGTTTAATTCCATTCCAATGTCGTCGTGTTGGTGAAGAACTAAATCTTGTTAATAAATTGACAGCAAAAGCAATATCAGGTTGTGTATTATTAGCAAGATACATCAATGCACCAATTGCACTGAGATATGGTACTTCAGGACCAAGGAGTTCTTCATCATTTTCTTGAGGTCGGAAAGGATCTTTATCCACATTTAATGATCGCACGATCATTGGAATACTCAATGGATGTGCTTTGTCCATGTAAAATCTTTTTAGCACTTTTGCTGTATATGTTGATTGATGAATAAATGTTCCACTCTCCAAATGTTCAATTTGTAAACCAATGCAAAATTTGGTTTTACCAAAATCCTTGATTTCGAATTCTCTTTTTAAATAATCAATTATTTCTTGGAGCTCTTCAGGAGTTCCAATAAGATTAATATCATCAACATATATAGCTAATATCACAAATTTAGAACCAGATTTCTTAATAAAAACGCATGGACATACCTGGTTATTTTTAAATCCCGCTTTCAATAAATATTCACTAAGACGTGTAAACCACATGCGCCAGATTGCTTCAGAGCCATATAATGATTTACGCAACTTGATGGAGTAATTTTCACGAGGATAATATTTATATGCTTCGTGCATATGAAATCCTTCGAGGATTTTCATGTAAACATCATTTTCTAAATTTCCATACAAGTAAGCGAGTGACAACATCTAATAGGCGCATATCTATCTTTTCATGTACTGCCAAACTGATAAGATATCGGAGTGTAATAGCATCAACAATAGGAGAATAAGTTTAATCATAATCAATACCTGGTCTTTGTGAAAAACCTTGGGCTACTAATCGCGCTTTATATCGAACGATTTCACTCTTTTCATTGCGCTTTCGCACAAATATCCATTTGTAGCCAACAGGTTTTATACATTCCGGTGTTCGAATCTGCAGTCCGAAGACTTCACGTTTTGCCGATGCATTTAACTCCGATTGAATCGCATCTTTCCATTGCAGACCAATCTTTTCTATGCCGACATTCATCAATCGATATTGGTTCGGGATCATCATTATCCTGTGTAACATCAAGAGATATATTGTATGCAAATATATTATCAATAACAGTTTCTATCCGATTCCAACTTCTACCGAAGTGGTATAATTGATAGAAATTTCAGTGTTACTTTCATCAACTTCGATTCTTTGTCATCGGTTCTCTCTTGGTCTTTATCATTCTTTTCTTCAATATGATCTTCCGGATCATTTAATCCTCTTTTCTTTCGAGGATTTTTATCTTTAGAACCAAGAGGTCGGCCACGCTTCGGCATGTTTTTGACTCAGCTGACTATAGGTATAATATTTTGTTCTCACTGGAACTTCAATTCGAATAGGAGCATTTATAGTTGGAATATGCGATTTTGTAACTCTTCCGGAGTCAACAAAAGCGTCGGCATTTGATTTGCAATGCTTTGCAAATGAATTATCTTTTGAACTTCAAGTTCACATGCGCTTGTGCGCGGATCAAGATAATTTAATGATGTTGTCAAAGCAAGATCCTTTTTATGCTTGTTTTGGCCCCTAATTTAGGGAATAATGATTCATCAAAATGACAATCAGCAAATCTTCGTCGTGAATACATCTCCTGTCGGGGTTCAACATACTTGATAATAGAGGGAGAATCATATCCAACGTATATCCCCTTTCTTCTTTGAGGACCCATCTTTGTACGTTGGTTTGGTGCAATTGGAATATATACAGAGACACCCAAAAATTCTTAAATGAGCAATATTTGGTTCTGACCCAAAAGCCAATTGCAAATTAGAGAATTTATGATAACTAGCTAGTCTTATACGTACAAGTGTTGCGAGCATGTAGAATAGCATGTCCCCAGTGAGATGTTGGGAGATTTGTTTTCATTAATAATGGTCTAGCAATTAATTGTAATCGTTTAATCAAAGATTCAAGCAAGACCATTCTGTGTGTGAACATGAGCTACAGGATGTTCAACATTAATCCCAATTGACATGCAATATGCATCAAAAGCATGTGATGAAAATTCACCAAGCATTATCCAAACGGATATTTTTAATGTGATGGTCCGGAAATTGTGCTCGTAATTTAATTATTTGAGCAAGTAATCTCGCAAACGCCATGTTGCGAGTAGATAATAAACATACATGTGACCATCGGGATGATGCATCAATTAAGACCATAAAATATTTGAACGGTCAACATGGTGGATCAATAGGTCCACAAATATCTCCGTGAATCCGTTCGAGAAATGTAGGACTTTCAGCTCCTACTTTTACTGAGTGATGGTTTAACAATTAATTTTCCTAGGGAACATGCAAGTACATGCGAATTTTTCCGATGTTAATATCCTTTTATTTTTTAAAGGATGACCATGTGTATTCTCAATGATTCTTCTCATCATGGTAGATCCCGGATGACCTAACCGGTCATGCCAAATGCTAAAAGTAATAGGATCAGTAAACTTCTGGTTTACTAGATGATGAATTTCAATTGTACGTATTTTTACAAAATATAGACCAGTAGAAAAAGACGGCAGTTTTTCTAATACCGATTTTTTACCCAAATGCATTTGAGTAATAAAAAGATGCTCAATCTCATTTTCCTCATTTGTTTCAACATGATACCCATTTCTGCGGATATCTTTAAAACTCAATAAATTTCTTCTGGATTTTGAGGAAAATAGTGCCTTATCAATAATAATTGTTGTTCCTTTAGGCAACAATATACTAGCTCTTCCGGAGCCCTCAATTACATTTGCACTACCGTTTATCGTATAAATATTTATTTCTCCCATTTTGAGATCAGAAAAATATTTCTCATTTTTTAGTATGGTGTGTGTAGTTCCACTATTAATAATGCATACATCATCATTAATAACAGCCATCTGAACACAAATATATATATGTAAACGTAAATATTATTAGAATAGAATGAAAATGAAAATACAAAAATATCAGGGTGAGGCTTTAGTTCTTTTGGACACTTGTCATCACCAATTAAATGGTCTATCCTACCGTCCGGGTGTTCAAAAAATCCGATACATCCATATGGGTAATATTGATATTAAGATCTTCAGGATCACTATCGTCATCCTCGAGCATTATTTATTGGATGTTGAGAAAAATTTGCTTCCACATTTTTATTTTTCAATGAAGCTTGATACAATTCAACTAAATGCTTAGCCGTACGACGGTTTCGTGACCAATGACCTTTCATGCCACATCTATAACATATATCCTCATGCTTTTCTTCAATTTCTTTTTCTTTTCCCTTTTGATCTTTTTCTGTTCCACTTCGGTGGCGAGTATTTCTCACGAGTTTGATTATAATTGTGATAAGGGAAATATCGAGCGTGTTTACGACCATAACCACGACCACGGTCACGGCCACGGCCACGACCACGACTATAACGATGGCTTCTGCTGGAGCCAACGACATTCACTTCGGGAGTCTTTGTAGAGCCGATTGAGTGCGGCTTCATGATTTTTCAATAATAACTCATTATTTTTCTCTCGCAATGAGGAGGCGATAATTAAATCAGTAAATTTTGTATACCCCTTTTCTCGATATTGTTGCTTGCAGGACAATATTCGAGGCATGAAAGGTGGAGAATGTCTTCTCCAACATATCTTCATCGATCACTTTTTCTCCGCATAATTTTAATTGAGATGTAATTTTATACATTGCGGAGCTATATTCATTCACGGTTTTAAAATCTTGCAACCTCGGGTGCAACCATTCATACCGTGCGAGTAGATAGTACGACCATCTTCAGGTGGTCAAATCTTTCTTTTAAATTTACCCATAGGCCATATGGATCTTTTTCGGTAAGATATTCCATTTTCAAATTTTCATCGAGATGACGACGAATAAAAATCAAAGCTTTAGCCTTGTGTTGTGCAGATGCACTATTATTTGCTTGAATAGTTTCACTAAGGCCTTCGGCATTTAGATGCATTTCTGCATTGAGAACCCATGACATATAATTTTTTCCAGAAATATCAAGGGCTACAAATTCGAGTTTCGCGATGTTAGCCATAGAGATCAATAAATGCGTACCTGTCTTCTGGCTTTGGTAACGGCAGAAATTCGTGCTTAGTCTTCTGGCTTTTGTACCGGTAGAGACTCGTGCTGATAACGTGTTATAAAATTAGGGTAGTGTTAGAATAAAATCTACATACTACACACTAAGAAAATTCTAACTATTCTTTGCACAAGAATTTCTCTTCAAACTTCTCTCTTTCTTTCTCTCACAATTCTTTCTCTAATCTTTCTTTCACTAATCTTTCTTTCACAAAATAATGGTGTGTTACAAGCTTAGAGAATAGCTCTATTTATAGAGCTCTAATTAGTGGATTACATCATGGCATACATCATCTTCCACTAATCTTAATTAGTGGTGTCTCCACTAAATGGTGGACATCCATAAAAATCTTCTAATAATTCACATAAATCCATAATTAGTGGAGCCTCCACTAATTAATAAAGATTCCAATAATTCATAATATGTTTATAATTGTTATTTGAAATGAGATGCAGAAGTATTTTGTGCAACTGGAGTCGTAATTTTTAGCCCGTTAATTATTTTACTTTAAATTGGTGAATTTAGTCTCTTAAATTTTTAATTTAATAATTTATATTTATATTTATATTTTTTATTTTTTATTTTTTATTTTGTTAGATCTCTTATCTTTTTTCAAATAAATTATTTGATTACTCCATT
This sequence comes from Voacanga thouarsii, assembly GCA_026120185.1. Taxonomy (NCBI): domain Eukaryota; kingdom Viridiplantae; phylum Streptophyta; class Magnoliopsida; order Gentianales; family Apocynaceae; genus Voacanga; species Voacanga thouarsii. Next base: position 2,814,011 of record JANUWF010001161.1, read on the forward strand.
CACCTAATAATATCCAATGCTAGTCAGTGTTTATTTTGGAAGCTATTTATAGAAGAAAAAAATTTTAACGATCAGACTTGACAAACAAAAAAGTTTAGAGATTAAACATATTAAACGAAAAAAGTTTAAAGATTAAATCCACACACACACACATATATATATATATGTGTGTGTATCATTTTTGAAAATTTTATAAATATATTTTTCATTTTCTATTCTCACTCATTTAAAAAAATAATATAATTTTGAAACTTAAATTATGACAACACCTAAATAATGTATATTTCATATTTCTCAAATAATTGATTACTAAATAAATAGCGGCTTATATTTCCATGAAACTTGAACATGTTTTCTCTATTATTAGAGAAGGCATCAAAAAATCCAATTTAACTCCTAGATTACTATTCCAAGTCATTCATACGTGTAAGGGACAAGTAATGTTTTTTTTTTCTTTTTTGAAAAAAAGAAGAAATATGCTAAATTGACTAATTTCTTAGGTGTGTTACAAATTATAAATGTTATTTTTTAATATTCTTGAAAATAAAGAAGTGAACTTTAATTTTTTTCATGAAGGAAATGTATAGTTAAATTACTAACTTTTTAGGTATACCACAAATTATGAAAAAAAAAAATATTCTTTTCATGAAAAGAACTAATATTTGGACAGCCAAAAATGATAAATACACCATAATATGAGGAAAATATAATGCCAAATTAATAATTATTAAAAGAGGTAAGCTATCTTGTCATCTTTTCATATATAAAATTTGCAAGATAAAGATGTGAGACTAAAGATCTCCTCACCACCCCTCTCTCCCCTCTAGGGAATTTTGCATTAAATTGAAAAAGATAATCTTTTTATACTCATCTTGTTTAAATATTCTATTTTTACTTGATATGTAAATTTAAGAAAATATTTTACTATAAGTAGTTATTATGTCTTTATTAATTTAAAAATTAGTGGTGAGATATATGAATTAATAAAATTTATATTTTTAAATACAAATATAGACATTTAATTATAATAAAAATATTTTTAATATTTAAATAAAAAAAATACAAATTGAACTTCAAAACAATCATATTATGGCATTATTGTTTGAGATTGTCTTGTAAAAAAATAAGATAAAGCTTGTAGTATATTTGTCATTTTGGCTATCCCAAAATATATTCAAAAAATCTTCAAAAATAATATATATATATATATATATATATAGAGAGAGAGAGAGAGAGAGAGAGAGAGAGAGAAATTGGCAAATTTAGTTCCTAAAATTTTTCCATTTGACAAGTTTGGTTCCTAAAATTTTTTCTTCCAAAAATATTGGTTGTCACTAGGTGGATGAAAGGACCAAATAATTAACTCGAAAAAAGCTTAGGGATCTAATAATTTGAAAAATAAAGATTATAGACAAAACTTGTCAAACTAAAAAAAAAGTTAAGGAACTAAATTTGCCAATTTATCTTCTCCATAAATACACAAATTTTCTCGAACACAATTATTACTTCTTCTCCACACAAGGAAGACAAGCACTACAAGAAAACAACCATTTAGAGACGAACTTGCTGACGCTAATTTGCAAGCGTTTTGCGAGGACAAGTAAATGGAGGGATAATTTACCGATGAGTTGACCATCTGTATCAAAACCCTCTGAAGTAGTGATGGCATTGCGAGAGTAAGAATTTTGCAATGGTTTGAAGAGGGCAGATGACACCGTCGCTAAACTCCGTAGCTACACCATCGCAGATTGCTAAGATTTAACTACGGCCTTATAAATTGTTCTTATCAATTTTTTTTTTTTTTGAAATACAAAATTAAGGATCCGTAGCTAAACCCTCTCTAATTGAGAGAATTTAGCTACAACAAGAAAAACCCTCTCTAATTGCTAAGGTTTAGCTACAGTTGTTAATATTTTTTCAAAAATTTTTAGTTAAAAATGAAAATAAATTGTCGTCATTAAGCCCTCGCAACTACCTAGACTTTAGCTACAAAGCTATAAACATTTCCATAATAAATGTCAAAATGCCGTAGTTAAACCCTAGCAATTTGAGAGGGTTTAGCTACAGCTGTATAAATTTTTACAATAAATTTTGGTGATAAATAAAATCAAATCTTCTGTCGCTAAGCCCTCTCAAATAGCTAGGGTTTAGTGACAGATTTAATAATTTTTCAGCCATAGAATATAAGTCGTAGCTAAACCCTAGCCAATTACTAGGGTTTAGCTACGAATTTATAAAATTTTTCAATAAATTATACTAAAAAAAATAAAATATGTTTTCAATTAAATTTTACTTTCAGATTTGTATTTAATAACATATATGTCAATGTGATTGTTTATAATTAATTAAAATATATAGAGATTCAATCTATCAATATAGTATATAGTATGTAGATATATTGATACAAGAATAGTTATAATTGTATATACATATATGTATATTCATTATATATGTTATACATTAGTGAGTATATATATATATATATATATTATATACATTATATAGGTTGTATAATGTACACATATACAACATGTGTTATATAATGACATATATAACATATATATGTTATACAATGAAATATATAATGTATTTACATTCCATATAATTTATGTTACATATATGACTGTATATATATGTAATGCATAAATATATAATGTATATATATGCACATATAATGTATATGATTGTATATATGTTATCTACTGTATATTCATTTCATGTAATGCATAAATATATAATGTATATATATACACATATAATGTATATATGATTGTATATATGATATCTAATATATATAATTGCTAATACAAAAATTATATATATATATATATATATATATATATATGCATATAGGTAATATACATTTATTCATATGTACAATATAATGTGTCAACAAATTCATATACTATATAACTACACACATTGGAAATCTTAACTAGGCATTGAAATAGACACACGAAGATAAATTTAAATGTGTTGATAACTAATGTATAACATATAATATGTATAACATATCAATATGTATTACTTATACACATGTATGCACATAAAATTATAAGTTCTAATATATCAATATATTGATATACTATATCACTAAATTTAATAAATTAACTATTATATATGTTATTACATATCTCAATTAAATGTTAAGATAGACATTTAATGGAAAAAATTGAAGGATATTGTTAAAAATATAATTAGACACATATTTGGCAGTCAAATAAATTTCAATTAAAAAAAAAAAAGAGCATGTACCATAGCTATGTTGTAGCAATTTGCGACGGCTTAGCTACGGTCTTCATATTCCTCTTGGAAAAATATGAACACTGTAGCTGCGTTGTAGCAATTTGCGACAGCGTAGCTATGGTCTTCAAAAAGTCGTAGCAATGCTGTAGCAATTTTCGACGGCTTTGCTACGACATTTTCACATTATTCCCTCAAAAATTTGCCACTAAGAATTTCAGAAAAAAGTTTAAAAAACCATCACTAAACCCAATTTATTAGCGAGGGTTTAACGACGGCTAATAATTCTCGTCACTACATTCTCGCTAAACCCTTTGAATCAATGAGGGTTTAGCGACAGATGCTTAATGTTGCTAGGGTTTACTTGCCTTCGCTATACCCTCACTATTTGAAAAGGTGTAGCGATGGCATCGTGACCGTCGCTAAATTAATTACATAGTTAGAATCGGGACCTTCTTCTTTATTTTCTCTTTTCTTCCTCTCTTCTTCTTCGCGATAGTGATTCTCGCCACTGTTGTGCCGCTCGCCGCCCTAGCTGTCGCCACTGCCCAAGTTGTCAGTCGTCGGTCGCTACCCACATGACAACGCCGCTCCCCAGTTCCAGTCGCCGCTGCTACTTCGCCACTCTGCCAAATTATAGGTTTTTTAATTTGTTTTTTGTTTTTTTGTTTTTTTCCCATTCCAATAGCATCTACAATTTGATTGTGTTATTCCAATGGTTTAATTTTCGTATATTTAGTGAATTAATGTTTATTTTAGTAGATTTTTTTTTTTAGATTTCAAAATTATTATTATATAGATTGTTATTATTGTATATATTGTATATGGCATTATAGAATGTTTGTTTCATTGAATTATTTCGATGCTTAATGTTTTTAGATTGTTTGTTTCAGTGAATTAATATGGCATTGTAATGTTTATAAATTCATGGAATTTAATTATATGAATATTGTATATATAATGTATATTGTTTATATAATGTCTATAAATTAATTACATGATTTCTTTCTAATGGATTGGTTGGATTATAGTTATACTTTGAGTTATAGTGTTGTTTGGATTGGTTGGATTGTAGTTGTGCTTTGAATTAAATAGGTATGGTTAGAATTATAGTGATGTTTGGATTGGTTGGATTTGTTGGAGGAGATGAATTGAGTAGAAGTCGGTGTTTAGTGTTAGGGATATATTGTGGATTATTGTTGGATTTGTTTGATGTGTTTTGTGATAGCTTAGTGCTTGGAAAATGTCCATTTTAAAGGGGAGACTTTGTTGAATTTTTTTTTGAATTTAATTTTTAATAAAGTACTTAATAATATTAAAATATTTTTAAGTAATAAACTTTTCTATTAATAATATTAATAAAATTTTTATTAATAATAAACTAATTACTGGTATTACAAAGTTTTTAGTTTACTAAACGTTTCTATTAATAAATTCAAATTTATTTATTTTAATAAACTAATTATTAGTATTAAATAGTTTTTAGCTAATAAAATTTTATATTAATAATATTAAAAAGATTTTATTTTAATAAAGTAATTAATAGTATTAATTAGTTTTAAGTTTAATAAACTTATCTATTAATAATATTCCAAGTTTTTTTTTGTTGTAATAAACTACTTAATAATATTAAAATTTTTATTTAATAAACCTTTCTATTAATAATAAATAAAAGTTGTTATTAATAATAAACTAATTAATGGTATTAAAAAGTTTTTAGTTTACTAAACTTTTCTATTAATAAATTCAAATTTATTTATTTTAACAAACTAATTATTAGTATTAAATAGTTTTTAGCTAATAAATTTTTATATTAATAATATTAAATAGATTTTATTTTAATAAAATAATTAATAGTATTAATTATTTTTAATTTTAATAAACTTTTCTATTAATAATATTCCAAGGTTTTTGTTGTAATAAACTACTTAATAATATTAAAAATTTTTTATTTAATAAACCTTTCTATTTATAATAAGTAAACGTTTTTATTAATAATAAACTAATTAATGGTATTAAAAAAATTTCATTTACTAAACTTTTCTATTAATAAATTCGAAGTTATTTATTTTAATAAACTAATTATTAGTATTAATTAATACTTTTTAGCTAATAAATTTTTATATTAATAATATTAAAAATATTTTATTTTAATAAAGTAATTAATAGTATTAGGAGACGATGAGGGAGCGTTGGGGGCAGAGAGGAGTTCCAGCGGATCTCGGCCATTACCAAGAGGAACAGGGGTCAGTCCACGTCTACGCATACTGGCCGGTCCGTCTCTTTACAGTACATGTTGGAATATATGCCCTCTAGATTAATTTTATCTGATGTAATTATTGAATTTATTAATAAAAGAATTTATTCTCAAAATTTATTTGTGAATTTATATTTTATTTGTGCACAATTTTTGTTTGGAAATGACCCATTGTGTTTAAGCAAGTGATCCATGTGAATTGTGGTCTTTTACAGTAAGGTATGAATCACGAGTTACTTAACACATAAATGTTTATTCTTAACCGATTGATGAGAATGAGAATCTCATCATATTTAGGTTATTGTATTATGAATTCCAAATGGGGAATAGCTTATCTTTAGCCAGTGAGTAGTTCACTCACTTCATAGTATGAGCATATTTCGAATACGTAGAATAAAACCTGTAATAGTAGTTTCTAAAAGTACTATTTAGAAGAAACCCAAACTATTACTGCTACAGTGTGAACTAATACTCTACCGCTTGAGTATGAGTTGATGGTCTGACGAAGTTAGAAGTATATATTTTGATATACTTCTTTCATAGAGATGATATATTTGTATGTTGGGTATATGTGACTAATTAGTTAAGACAAACTTGTACAATATAACTTCTGCACTATATCGCCCCTTGTGACTGTTCAAATAATCTAATTATCCAGGGCCCTAGAGACACATGACTTGGATTTTTATTTTAAGGTGGCTCCCTTAGAAAGTGAAAACATTTCAGGAGTCGTGAATCATTGGACTAGAGGTCTAAGGATGGTAAATGTCTATTAGAGAGGTGTTAGTACACTTCTCCTCTCTAAATGCACGGCGATGCGTAGAGGGGTATTTTAGTCATTACACCCGTAGGTCGAAGACTTTGCAAACGCAGCATTATCCTTGAGGTCAATATTTCCTTATGGTGATATTAGAAAATATTTAAAATATAAAATATAGCAATTTATATAGCAGTAGTATTTTGGTCATTTTAGTAGCCAAGACGATGTGTCTTTTGGTCCCCAAAATAATTCTTAAGTCCTGACAAATTTAGGTTAAAGAATTGGTTTTGATAATTATGAGTTTTATTTTATTTTATTTAAGTAGTCTAATTTATCTAGTTTAATTGGTTAATTAATTATTTAGGGCCCAATGCCCAAATTGAATAATTAAAAAATTAATCTAGGTATAAACTAGATAAAATGTTTGATATTTTATATTGGTCTATTTGAGCTTGTTAATTATTTATTGAGCTGTTTAATGAAGCCCAAAAAATAAATAATTGAAACTTATTATTTATGAGTGTTCAATTCCAAGAGTAAATAATTTTATCTAGGTCAATGAATAAGACCAAGGGTAAAATAAAATTAAAAAAATATTAAATTAATTAATTAAATAAAAAAATAACATAGGATGGATCCCGTGTTGTTTTACCTGAAAGATAACAAAAAGCATGGGGCTTTTTGTTTCACTCTCTTGGTCTCTTTCTCTTTGTGAATTGATGAAAAGAAAAACATTCTGCAATCAAGACCAAGGTGTGGAGGAAGCCAAGTCTGTGAGCTTTCATAGAGGCAAAAGAAGAAGCTTTCACAGGCTTAGCAAACCTAATTCTTTAAGCTTTCACCGACAGAGGAAAAGGAACTATTTCGGAAGTTCAAAAGCTTCATGTGAATGAGACGAAGTCAACGTTTACAAGGACATGATCTAATAGCTTCAAACATCATTGTACAGACATCTTCTTCAGTGCCAATAAGGTCATTCAAACACAGAGGTAAATTTTTCATTCTGTAAGCATGCTTTCGGTTTCATTATTTTTGCCATTTTTGTCCTTCTGTCCACGAGGACCGTATGTTAATTTCCTTTAGTTATTAAGACATTTCATATACTTACTTTATTTTAACCCATTTTTAGTCTTTATGTTTATATGTTGTTATTGTAATTGCAGCGATAGTAGATGGGCAATAGCTTTAGCCATATAAAGATGTTTTAGAGGCTGCATATGTTCCGGAATGGGGACAGACAGGGACAGTACGTTAGCGAGCGTTCTCGCAAGACATTGGTAACTACATTACATTTTTTTTATTTACGGAGCAGCTGCAGCGACAGTTTGATGGGAAAGTGGACTGGCTGAGAGACAGGATGTCACAGCAAAACGATATTTATGCTGGATGGATAGTGATGATGCTAGAGAAGATAGGATTACCACCACCACCCATTACTAAAAATTTAGGCAAATAAGACAGCTAGAAAATCATCGTATTTGAGAAAATATCGTCGTTTTTGCTATAAACGACGGTCAAATGATGATTTTTTGACCGTCGTAGATAATGCCGTCGTTTTTATTAAAAATGGCCGAAAAACCATCGTATTTAGCTAATGCAATGGTGTAAATATGACGGTCAGGGAAAAGCATTGCAATTACTCACCTAGGTTGAGATTCTGCAAATCGTCGCATTTGGTGAAAAAACCGTCGCAATTGTTTTGTAATACGATGATTTTAAATCGTCGCAAATACTTGTTAATTGCGACGGCCCTAACCGTCATAATTGCTGAGTATTTGCGACAGTATCCAACCGTCATAATTAAAACCATGGTAATAAATTTCGGAGCAATTGCGACCATTATTAAAAACGACGGCTCAGTTATTCTATTAAGCCATTACCAAATGCGACGATTAAGTAAATACGACGGTTTTGTAACCATCGTATTTGATTATTTTTTTTTAAAAAAAATAATTGATTGGAACTTAGGCCTATCAGCCTATAATTTCAAACAAAATACAATCCGTTCAACTCATTCAATACTAATCACAATAAAATATAATTTGCTTAATGCCAAACAAATCAAAATCAATCTCTTGAACATTGAAATCATAAATAATCCTTAAACTCCACAAGAGAAGTAATACTACATATATAACAAGTAGAAAATGTCAAGGAATCTATTAGAAACAATAGTACATGTAAAACAAGAAATAAAATTGAGTACGTTAATCCTCCCCGATATCATCTTTTCTCCTTCATTCTTGTCTCTTCCCGGTATCATCTTTTCTCCTTCCTCCTTATCTCTTCCTCTCTTCAGTCTCGACAAAATATTAGTTTTTACTCAATATAGCTCAAGGTTAGTGGGTTGGGTTTTAGAACATCTCCTAATACAAAAATCAGAGATCGGTCTCAACAATGAAATGATTCCAATAAATAGAAAACCATTGCATCATCTTTATAAAAACAAAGTACAAGTGTAAATTTAGAATAATAAAATGTAGACATATACCAACAAAAATGTTAAGGTTGTGCAATTAAAATATTTTGCGCACTAATGTGGCTCCAATAAAAGACAAGACAGCGCAATTAAAATATTGTATATAAAATGAGCAAACCAATAGTCTTTTCCCCTTTCTTCTTGTCCCTTTTTATAACAAAACTGAATTATATTTAAAGTCACAAGAACAGAAAAATGTCAAGGCAGTGCAATTAAAATATAACCAGCATTTTGAATAACGCATCCATGTAGCCAGTCAAAATCCCCACACATATAACCAAAGATAAGCCTTGTCCTGAACCATATGTTACCATATCAACAATTATCAATAAGAAGTGAATAGAGAACTAAAAAATTGAACAAAGAACTCAATAAGAATAGGAAATCCCAGATGAGAACTGAACAGAGAACTCAATAAGATGAGAACTCAAAAATTGACTTTTCCCCCTTCCTTTTTGACTATTTGTCTCCTCCCCTATTCCCGCACATAACCTTTCATCTCTCTTTCCCCCTTCCTCCTTATCTCTTTCTCTCCTCAATCATCCCTCCCCTATTCCTGCACATAACCTTCATCTCCCTTTTTCCCTTCCTCCTTATCTCTTTCTCTCCTCAGTCATCGCTTCCCTATTCCGGCACTAAACATTTCATCTCCCTTTTCCCGTTCTTCTTTATCTCTTTCTCTCCTTAGTCATCCCTTCCTCCACGTATCAACTATTAACTGAGCAGAGGACTCAATAAGAAGTGAACAGAGAACTCAAAAATTCAACAGATAACTGAACAGAGAACTCAACAAGAACAAGAAATCCCAAATGAGAACTGAACAGAGAACTCAATAGGATGAGAACTCAGAAATTGACTTTTCCCCTTCCTCCTTGTCTCTTTCTCTCCTCCCCTATTCCCGCAAATAACCTTTCATCTCCCTTTTCCCTTTCCTCCTTGTCTCTTTCTCTTCTCAGTCATTGCTCCCCTATTCTCGCACTTAACCTTTCATCTCTCTTTCCCCATTCCTCCTTGTCTCTTCCTCTTCTCAGTCATCCCTTCCTCCACCTGTCATCTACCTCTTCCCCTTTCTCCTTATCTTTTTCTCTCCTCAGTCCTCCCTCCCCTCTTCCTGCACAGATATATTTATCCCTTAGTCATCAGTCATTAGTGGAAACCACAAAGAGACTGGAATTTCTTAGTTGGTTCTCTTTCTCAAAGATGGATAGTTGTAATTCGTTTGAGATGCGGTCAAATTTTGAATTAGCTTCCAATCAAGAAGATTTTGATGTGTTTTCCTTTCCAAGCCAAACACTTCCTCTTGATTTCAGGTGAGCTAAATTTCAGTCCTTTTTTTGGGGGGGGGGGAGGTTTTACCCATCTTCTTCATCTAGTTTAGTTTGTTATGTTATGAATCAGTGAAAGTTATGAACATGCTGCTTTGGATTTTCAATTTGATCTACCTATTTAAGAGACTATTTTTGATGTTGTTCCTCTGATGGAGGATATACTTGTGCATGATCCTTTCTACTCCCTAATAGATTTTGAACAAAGCCAGAACATGGTTCCTGTGGAGGAAATGCCTATTGAAGGTATCACTTCAGACGAAGTTCCTGTGGAGAAGAAAGTAATTAGGAGGCAGTGAAAGGTGAATGGTAGTAGCTCCAAAACACTATCAAGAGCAACCATTTCAAAGTACTTTTACATGACACTCACTTGGGTAGCCAAAGAATTGAATATTTGCTGAACCGGTCTTAATAAAAGATGTAGGGAGTTGGGAATTCGTCGATAGCCTTACGGGAAGTTTTTAAGCTTGGAGACCCTAATCAAGAATGTTCAGGTTCTCTCACACACACACTTGTTCATGAAGAACTAATAATTATATGGCTCCAAAGTTAACAAAGAAATAATAATTTGAAAGCTTCCATTTAGATTTGTAGGGTTTGCGAAATAAAGAAGAAGGAAATGATATGGCTGAGAAGAAGTTGAGAATGGCCATTGAGATACTGAAATATGAGAAGAAGTTGATGGAAGAAATCCCTGATGCGAAGTTGGAAGACCAAACAAAGAGACTGAGATAAGCATGTTTCAAGGCCAAATATGAGAAGAGAAAACGCATGGATCTATAAAAAATTTTGACAGATCTTCCCCTATAAACTCATGGAGAGGATCTTGGAGGATTGGATCGACTAAGAAAAGAATCTTTAAAGTCAATGGTAACCAGTTGAAACATTATTTTGGAGAGGATCTTGGAGGTGTGTTTTATTTTATTTTGTACTTTGTTTTTAGGTTGTGGAATATTCTTGTCAAATACAATAATCCTTTCTTGAAGGAATTCAACTATCTAATTTCTTATGATATTTATGCCTTGGGGAGTATTACCTCTTGGATATACTTGTATTATTTTATATTATGTGTAAGTGTTAATGTATCTAACTGTTAACACTACAGTTCTCTTTCACCATACTTCAATAACACTACATTTCCACAAATCAACATCAACTTCCATAATAACACTACAGTTCCACAGTTCCACAAATCAACATCAACACTACATGTTCCACAATAACACTACAGTTCCACAGTTCCACAAATCAACATCAACACTACATGTTCCACAATAACACTACAGTTCCTTTTCACCAATATTCACAATGCCAACACCAAATCTCCACATCAACTTTTCAATACCCCAACAATTCCACACATCAAGATCCAACAATTCAACAACATAAGAATTTTCAAAAAAAATGCTCCAAAAATTCATAGAAATATAAAAATAATTCTAGACTCATAGAGCATAAACAAAATGGACGAGCATGAACAAACAGGACACATTTTTCGAGCATATGAAGAATAGAATAATATCTTACCATGAGATAATTATTAATTTGAACTCTAGGAACATAATAACCTCAAAGATATAGGCAAACAAACCATTTTAAAGCATTCGCAAGTATCAAAGTCTCTTATGTCTCTTATTTATTTCGGTAAAGAATAAGGGATTTTTTTGTCACAAGGTACATTATTTCTTAATTCCAAGTGAAATACATATAAGATGGTCAGATAATGTTTTCTGTTTTCTGGATTGTCAACTCCTGAAGGACAATTGAGTCAATTCATACACAGTTCTAATACTTCCATTGGAAGAAGGATGTTATGTCAAATATAGAGGGGAAGCAGCACAATGGTGGTAGTAATTATTTCTCCAAGTGAAATAAGCATGGAATTATCTTGTTTTGTCCTGGAAGCAGTTATATAAAAAGATATTACTAGTAGTTATGGAAACGAATCCTATCATGGCAGAAGAAAGTAAAAAGGCATGCAGAACTGACTATAGACACATTTGCTCAATGACCTAAAAAGATCTCGCAGCAAAGTATGTACATACCACTAAGAGTTCCTCTGATTGTTCTGATCTAAAATGATATCTTCCAGTTCACCATGGAGCCATGGGTAACAAGCAGCTATGATCTTCTTAATTCTTTTTACTGTGCGTCCACGAACAGATGCTTGTTCACTAAAACCGCTTCTAGAATCAAAGGATTCACCACCACCTTCAAAGTTGTCAATATTGTCAAATCTTTCAGTAGCCGCACCCCGTAAACTTGCTTGAAGACTAGATTCTCCTTCTTTATTATATACAGACTACAGTTTTGACTTGAAATAGGGCAATACGACCTACAGAAATGCATCCAACTCCAAAATTATAAGGTGCACTAAGACATTTCTGGCAAGGCAGATTTAATGCAAAGCCCAAAGGTGTTCAGAATTAAATGATCAAGTGACTGTTGGAGGCAAAATAAAAGGAGTCTGGCCAACAATTGCTTCAAACTTAGATAACATCTGCTGAAAAATTCACTTAACATGCTAGTATACAGTCATTTAGGAAAAGAACTATAAAAATAAAAACTTACTACCACTGTGGTATTTACTCCATATGAAAGGACGGAAAAAGATTAAAAAGCAAACAGACCTTACCGCTGATGACATGGTTTGCAAATTGGCAAACAACTTTAAAGGTGTTTTCAATCTGCAATCTGAGGAAACTATTAGGTGCAAGGAGTGGACTTCTCAACCAATAATGGCCCACCATTCTCCCTTCATCAGGGTTTGCAATCGCACCTTTCTCGAGCTCCTCCATGTACTTGAAAGCTTTCTGCAATCGAGGCTCCGTTTCTTGAAAAAACTCGTCGATAAATCCCACCCAGCTCACATCCAAGTACAGTGTTAGTTAACTAGGGTACCTATGAGCACAGACAAGCAACTCAACTGAATTGAACAAGCACCGCCTATACCCGACCAGGGCTCTAACAATTGCAATTATCAAATATCAACAATGCCGGCAAGGCCACACAGTCCAAACGTAATGTAACTAGACAGAATTCACACTTAATAAACAAATCAATAGTATACCTGATTGACTTGCTCGCGGTTCTACCAGAACGTACCTAGCGCTGGCACTCCTCTGGACAAGTTGCGCCGCAACGTACTGTACTGCTGACCGAATCACCAGTCTAATACTGGTTTGCCTTCAAGAAGCTATTCGCCCCACTCCGGTGCGATGGGTACAGCGACTCTTCTTGCAGGATAAGACGGTCTCAGATCACTGTTGACGCACACCAACTGTGATCACCTCGAAAATCCTCTCAGTTCGCCGGTCCCGATAAGGCAAAAATTATGGATCGCGGAGAGAGAACCAAAGCGGCGAATTTTCTTGCAAAGAAGCAAAAAAGCACGAAAAGGGGTTTTCCCTAATGGCGGCTCTGTTCCCCCTTTTAATGTCGCCTTAGGAAAATTAAAACCCAATTCGGATTAGGAAGTCCTAATTCCTTTACCAGATTTTATGTTTCCTATTCCTTTTCAAGTTAGAGTTAATTAATTGGGCCAAATAAAAATAGAGGATCGTGAAAACATGGCCCAAGCCCAACTTTAACAACATTTAATTATGGATTCCCACCATGAAAATGGCTTCTACCACAATCAAAACAATCTCTAACATGTCAAGAACAATTCTCATTAATTGTTTTAGGCTAACTAATCATGAGTTAAAAATTATTAACTCCCAAAGTTGCCATTTTCAACATACAGTCCCACAAATCCATAGTTAAAGACTATTCAGGATTCACATAATCTGCTTTCGATAATGGTACCTTCCGGTTTGAACCACTACCTAAGTTATCCAACTTATGCCCCCACAGGAACAGATGGACTTAAGCCTTGAATCTGAACCTTGAATGTGACGGCGTCCATTGGTAACAACAGACTATCGGCTATGGAGATAATCTTTAGGGTTGACACGTTATGGCCATGTGTCCTGATCCTGTCTCATGAGTGTATTCAGAGAAAACCCAATTCCCTTTAGTTGCGGCCACACAACAACACTCACATAGTTGGCGATCTCCAAGGATGGACTGCTAGCATCCTGTCTAAAAGACTTGATCCCATTCAGAGTCAAAACTCTTACTTATTGCAGTAAACGCACCACAGGCTTTCAGGGAAAGGACCTAGATACAAAAGTATCAGAATTGGTGCCAGATTCACTCAAACAGCTTGTTTATACCACATTGAACTGCCTTGCGGGATCTCCACTTGGTCAGTTGGGTTGCCACTGTAGGTGAATCATTTCTGGGTTATCAGTCCCATTCCCAACCTGGATTTAAGGAACAATGATGTTTCAAGTCCCTTAGTTAGGGGGTCTGCAATGTTATATTTGGATCCAACAAAGTCAACAGACACCACCCTTTCAGACACTAACTCCCTTATAGACTTAAGTCTAACTTGGATGTGTCTCTTAGTCTTTTGATTATACTTGGTACTCTTTATCTTTGCAATTATGGTTTGACTGTCACAATGCACAGATATAGCAGTAAAGGACTTGCTGATCATTGGCAAAGAGGATAATAGTCCATATAGCCATTCAGCTTCCGTTCCAGTAGTATCCAAGGCACATAACTCAGCCTCAAAAGTTGACCGAGTTATCATAGTCTGTTTACAAGACTTCCAGGCGACTGCACCACCACCTAATGTAAACACATATCCAATGCATCCATTGCTACCAGAGTTCTTGGCTATCCAGCTTACATCACTATACCCTTCAAGTACAGCAGGGAATTTCCCATAATGCAGCCTAAGGGACACTGTTCCCTTCAAGTACCTTAGTACTCTATCCAAGGCCTCCCAATGAGTCCGATTTGGACAACTTGTATATATTGCCAGCTTAGGTACATAAAATGAAATATCTGGTCTTGAGCCATTCGCAAGATATTGCAAGCTACCAATAATTTGAGAATATCTTAATTGAGACACAGGAACTCCACTTTCATTTTTGAACAAAGCTACAGAAGGGTCACTTGGAGTTTTAGCAATTCTACAATTTTGATACCCATATTTCTCAAGAACACTCTCAACATAGTGAGTTTGAGAAATGATTATCCCCTCAGTTGAGCGAATCAACTTTAAGCCAAGAATCACATTTGCTATTCCCATATCCTTCATTTCAAACTTACTTTTCAAAAATGATTTAGTCTCATTAATTATCTCAATATTGGACCCAAATAGCAAAATGTCATCCACATACAGGCATAGAACAATACAAGTATTACCTTTAACCTTACAGTAAACACACTTGTCATTCTCATTTATGTTGAAGCCAAATGATAAAATTGTTTTATCAAATTTTTCATGCCATTGTTTGGGTGCTTGTTTTAGACCATATAGGGATTTAATAAGTTTACAAACTTTCCGTTCATTTCCTTTGGCCACAAATCCCTCAGGTTGATCCATATATATCTCTTCTTCAAGATCACCATGAAGAAAAGCTGTCTTCACATCCATTTGGTGGATGGTGAGACAATATATGGAAGCCAATGCAATTAGCACTCGGATTGTAGTCAAACGAGCAACAGGAGAGTATGTATCAAAATAGTCTATTCCCTCTTTCTGTCTAAACCCTTTGGCAACTAATCTGGCTTTATACTTATCTATGGTCCCATCTGGTTTAAGTTTCTTCTTAAATATCCATTTACATCCAATTGTACTGCACCCAGGAGTGAGATCTACCAATTCCCATGTCCCATTGGAGACAATGGAATCCATCTCACTCTTGACAGCTCCTTTTCAATGCCCTGCTTCTGAGGAAGCCATAGCTGCTTGAAAAGTCAAAGGTTCGTCCTCAACATTGTAAGTGACAAAGTCACTTCCAAAGTCCTTGACAGCCTTAGCTCTCTTACTCCTTCTAGGTTCTTCCAATTCCTCAATTTGAGTATTGGGACTATTTGGACTTGCCCCCATATCTTTCATCATTTCCACATGATCAGGAATGGAATCAGACGTTAAGGCTAAATCTAAAGTAGAAACATCTTGAGGCAAACCAGTTTTCATGGGAAACACATTCTCAAAGAATGTAGCATCACGGTATTGAATGATAGTGTTACAATCTATACCAGGTATTTCGGACTTAATTACCAAAAACCTCATGGCATAGCTTGTTTCCACATAACCAATAAAGATGGAATCAACAGTCTTTGGTCCTAACTTCTTCCTTTTATGTTCAGGGATTAGAACTTTTGCAAGACAACCCCACACACGGAAGTATTTTAAGTTAGGTTTCCTACCTTTCCAGATTTCAAATGGAGTTACCTCTTTATGTTTATGAGGAACTCTGTTCAAAATATGGCAAGCCGTATTCAAAGCCTCACCCCACATATACTTAGGCAATCCAGAATTTAAAAGTAAACTGTTGATCATATCTTTAAACGTTCTATTTTTCCGTTCAGCAATCCCATTAGACTGGGGAGAATAAGGGGGTGTCTCCTCATGAATTATGCCATTGCTTTGGCAATATTCAACAAATGGATTAGACCCATACTCTCCACCTCTATCAGATCTTAACCTTTTAAGTTTCTTGCCAGTTTGAGTTTCAGCTTCATTTTTAAATATGAGAAACTTTTCAAGTGTTTCATCTTTATGTTTAAGTAAATAAACATAGCAATATTTACTGCAATCGTCAATAAAAGTAATGAAATATTTATTATGATCCCTAGTCAATAAGCCATTGAATTCACAAATGTCTGTGTGAACTAAATCAAGTATTTCTGAATCCCTTTCAATTGAATGATAGGGTTTCCTGGTTGTTTTAGCTTCCACACACACTTGACATTTATTTTTCTTATCAATTGAATGTTTAGGGATAAAATCTAAATTCATCATTCTTTTAACAGAATCTAAATTTAAATGTACAAGTCTACTATGCCAAATATCAGTGGATTCAATAATGTGCACCATAGGATAAACAGAATTCTCAATAGAAGAAGCTTTATTCAAATTAGAAGTAAAAGGTTCAACTCTTAATTTAAATAAACCATCTGACAAATAACCTTTGCCAACAAAATAATTGTAGTGCATAATCACTACTTTATTACATTTGAAAGTAAGTTCATAACCCTCTCTAACTAAACATGAACCACTAAGAATATTCCTACGAACTGTTGGAACATGTTGCACCCTATGAAGAGAAAGAATACGCCCTGAAGGAAACTTCAAGTCCACACGTCCAATCCCCAACACATTGGCTGCAGTTGAGTTCCCCATCTTCACAGTTTTTCCTTTAATAGGCTGGTAAGATACAAAAAGCAATTTATCAGTACAAACGTGCACATTTGCTCCAGTATCAACCAGCCATTCAAGTGGCTCATAAATAG
The DNA here is from genome assembly GCA_026120185.1 of Voacanga thouarsii. Classification (NCBI taxonomy): domain Eukaryota; kingdom Viridiplantae; phylum Streptophyta; class Magnoliopsida; order Gentianales; family Apocynaceae; genus Voacanga; species Voacanga thouarsii. Next base: position 2,831,431 of record JANUWF010001161.1, read on the forward strand.
TAAAGACTTCTGGGCTAACAGAAACATACCTTTCATCATCATTGGAAGTAGTGATGCCAATCTCAGCCGCAATGGTACAAACCTCAGTAAGGTGAGTACTCAAATCAGCCTCCGCTTGACTAGTATCCTCTACCACCACATTGACTTGTGCTTCAGAATTTGATCCTTGTTTGACTTTGGGCTTTTTAGACGGACAGTCCTTAACCCAATGTCCAACCTGACCATAATTCCAGCAAGGTTTGTTTGCTTTCGGTTTCTTCTTGGCCTTGCCTTTTGTCTTATTTATGTTTTTAGAGTTTGAGTTAACCCCCACATTCCTCTGATTATTGCTCTTCTTCCCAGTAGTCACAATATGGGCATTAGACTCCATAAGTACAATATGACTATTCTTTCTATGTTGCTCCTCAATGGATATTGATTTCATCAGATCGTTTAGAGAAATCTTCTCCGTCTTGTGTTTGAGGGACATACCAAAGTCCTCCCAAGACTTAGGAAATTTCTCTATCACTGACATCACTTGAAACTTCTCAGGAAGTTCCATATCCGATTCATGAAGAGAATGAATAATCAATTGCAACTCTTGAGTCCGTTCGATCACGAGACTTACCTTCAACCATCCGAAACTTCGAGAATTTAGAGACATAATACCTTTCCGGACCTTGATCCTCGGTATTATATTTCCTATCCAGTTCATCTCATAGCATCTTTGTCTGTGTATGACTCGAAACGATGAGACATCAAAGAGAGCATTTGTCAATGTCGACGATGATTGCCCTCTCGCCTACATTATTCCGTTCATCCCACGCAGCAATCTTAGCTACTCTAGAATGCCTTTCAGTTGGTATAGGCTCTGTCTACTCGCACCGTCGATAATAAGCCCCTCATGGTCAACCAAATTTTCATGCGTTGTTGCCAACGCTTGAAATTCTGCCCTGGACCAAACTTGTCCGGCAAACCATTCAAGTCAACCAAAGGCTTATACGCAGCAGATGCAGTACCTGATGAACTGGCCATTGCACACACACAGATAATTGCAGAATAGCTTCTTGAAGACTGTTAGTTAACTAAGGTACCTACGAGCACAGACAGGCAACTCAACTGAATTGAACAAGCACCGCCTATACCCGACCAGGGCTCTAACAATTGCAATTATCAAATATCAACAATGCCGGCAAGGCCACACAGTCCAAACGTAATGTAACTAGACAGAATTCACACTTAATAAACAAATCAATAGTATACCTGATTGACTTGCTCGCGGTTCTACCAGAACGTACCTAGCGCTGGCACTCCTCTGGACAAGTTGCGCCGCAACGTACTGTATTGCTGACCGAATCACCAGTCTAATACTGGTTTGCCTTCAAGAAGCTATTCGCCCCACTCCGGTGCGATGGGTACAGCGACTCTTCTTGCAGGATAAGACGGTCTCAGATCACTGTTGACGCACACCAACTGTGATCACCTCGAAAATCCCCTCAGTTCGCCGGTCCCGATAAGGCAAAAATTATGGATCGCGGAGAGAGAACCAAAGCGGCGAATTTTCTTGCAAAGAAGCAAAAAAGCACGAAAAGGGGTTTTCCCTAATGGCGGCTCTGTTCCCCCTTTTAATGTCGCCTTAGGAAAATTAAAACCCAATTCGGATTAGGAAGTCCTAATTCCTTTACCAGATTTTATGTTTCCTATTCCTTTTCAAGTTAGAGTTAATTAATTGGGCCAAATAAAAATAGAGGATCGTGAAAACATGGCCCAAGCCCAACTTTAACAACATTTAATTATGGATTCCCACCATGAAAATGGCTTCTACCACAATCAAAACAATCTCTAACATGTCAAGAACAATTCTCATTAATTATTTTAGGCTAACTAATCATGAGTTAAAAATTATTAACTCCCAAAGTTGCCATTTTCAACATACAGTCCCAGCTCCTTGTGCTGGTAGTCCACATATCTCTGCCATAAAGCTTTTGGATCTTTCTCTAAGGAGTTTCCGATCTTCGACGGGGAAGGTTACTTGGGCAAGACATTGTTCTTTGACTTCGAAAGCGGCATCTGGACTTTAAAAGCCAAGTTGAGGAGAAGGGTAAATGGTGAAGCCAAGCTTGGATTTCTAGCTGTAATCAACGGAAAGCCTCTCAAGCAACAAGGACCCCAACTTAGATTCAGTTCCACCACCGACAGCATGGAACACCAAAAATCCTTGAAGCACAGTACAGTTATCTGCAAGCTTTAGTGCTATTTTACTATCCCATGCAGCTTCAAACAATCATAAAGCAATCAAAAAGCAGAAAGCAAAAGCTTTTTCTTTTTCAATTAGTGACTTTGTAATTATTCAAAGAATTTGAACTATTAGTGCTATTTTAATATTAACGATTTTTCCACTTTGTATTCTTGTGAGTTGTCTTCTTTTTTTAAAATGCATTGAAAATTCTAAAACTATTATTATTATTATTATTATTATTATTATTATTATTATTATTATTATTATTATTATTATTATTATTATTATTATTATTATTATTATTATTATTATTATTATTATTATTATTATTATTATTATTATTATTATTATTATTATTACTCACTTATTGTGTAATGCATGTGATTTATGCAATTCTATTTTTTGAATTTAAATTATTTTGAGGGAATTTATAATTTTGGCCATTCTTTCCATTATTTAGATTATTTTATTTTGCTTAATTTAATAATATAAATAATATAAAAATATTATAATGATATGAATCAAATTTGAAAAGAGAATTAAAAATATATATAATTAAATTTGATTAAAAAGAGAAAATATAATATTTTATAAATAAATTATAATTTTTAAAAAATAAAAATATTTATATTTAAAATTTTTAATGAAATCAAGAATATATTTATTGTCTTTTTGCAATTGTACCATTTTCATTTATTACTTTTTTAAATAATAGTATTAATTAATTTTTTAATTTCAAAACAGCTCTACAAATTTCAAAAAAGATAATTTAGTTTTTAAAAAAAACTCTACAATTAAATTTATCTTTAATTGGCACTAAGGCATCATTCTATAAAAGTTTACTTATAAGATAGTTGGAGACTTATAAGATAGAATATCTATAAAAGTTTACTTTTACAATAAAAATTATAGACAGAATGTCTATATATATAATTAAATGTAATAATCAAGAGATAGTATATTCTACCTAGGTATATATGCAAATATATATGTACACACATATGTATGTTCATAATTAAAAAATTATTTATGTTATATAACATGTTAATGTAATGCATTAGGAAACGGTATATCTAGCAATAAAGTTCTACTATTTTCTATTATTTTCTTTATAACTTTTTTCCAATCACCATTAGAAAATTATAAACATATGAAAATACGTAATGCAAGTGACATAAATTGAAGGAATATTTTTAAATCAACAAGCTATTGTATGAAACTTTTAAACAAAAAGATTAAATTACTTTAATTAGAAATTATAAAATTACTTTAAAAATTAAGAATGTTATAATTTAATAAAATAATAAATGATAAAATTCAATTAAAAAAACAATGAACATATATTTGATTTATCATGATAATAGATGATTTTTTGCTAAAATAAAAAATGTCACTTTCAAAGTTTTTGGAAAATGTGCTAAAAATGTCACATAATTTTTTGAAAATTTTTGCGATGGATTTTTCGCTTTCAAAATTAGTGTCACGAATTGAGAATGTATTCAAAAATATTATTACTTTATTACTTAATTTTTTAATAAATCATAATTTTACCATAATTTTTTAATGCATAATATATCTTCAACAACGTATTTGTATGGTAACGAAATATTAATGATATATTTATTAACGAAAAAAATTATAAATTTTACTTTATTTATTATGTAATAATTATTTAAATTTAACATAAATAGTAATGAAATATATAGATAGAGTGTCTATATATATAATTAAATGTAATAATTAAGAGATAGGATACTCTACCTAGGTATATATGTACACACACATATGTATGTTCATAATTAAAAAATTATTTATATTATATAATATATTAATCTAATACTCACTAACTAATAATGATATATTATATTGTATATAAATAATATATATATATATATCTATATATATCTTAGAATAACTAATTATAATAATTAAAATGAAATTTAAACTCTTTAATATCAATATATGAAAACTTAAGATGTAAACAAAAATGTATTTGAAAAATCAATGATCTAACAATTACATGTATTTATAAAGTTAAAACAAGTTTAGTGACTAAATTTGAAGGTCATTCATTTTATTTTATCACATTTGTACAGTAATATCTATAAAATAGAAAGATATCATAGTATTTATAAATATAAAGATATCAAATTAACGATCTAACCGTTAAATTTATTGTAATAATTACCAATAGTATTGTGGCTAAATTTGAAAATAATCAGATAAAATTTAAAATAATTTTGAGAGGCTTTGTTATAACTAGACTAAAAACGACGGTTACAATAAACCGTTGTATTTGACCTACACTATTGTGACGGTTACAATAAACTATCGTATTTGATCTACTCTATTACGACGGTTAAAATAAACCGTCGTATTTGACCTAATCTATTGCGACGTTACAATAAATCGTCGTACTTGACCTACTCGATTGCGACGGTTAAATTAAACCATCGTATTTAGCTTATTCTATTACGACGGTTATAATAAATCGTCGTATTTGGCCTACTTTATTGCGATGATTTGTATAAACCGTCGTAATTGGTGACCAAATACGACGGTTGGCATTAGACCGTCGTATTAAGTCTATCTATTGCGACGATTTTAGAACCGTCGTATAAATTACTCCATTGTGACGGTTTTTTTACCATTGTATTTGTCTTCATCGCATTTGCCCCATTTTTTCGTAGTGACTAGTGCCACCGCTTGACGAGAAGGAGGCTAAGGTTTAGCCTGATGACACCTTTGTTACGCCTCCACATGCTCATCCGTTCCCGTCTCGTCCTCGTTCTCCACCCCCACCACCTTTGGCTGGCACTATTGCTCCTGTAGCTAGTAGATATATTTTTTATATGTAACAATACATACTATATTTATATTTCATTATATATTTGTAATAATAAATACATTTCGTATTTATATATTTTTTAATTTATTTTTTAATATATTTTGTTTGGACTTATTATTTTGTGTTATTGATTGCATGGGATTTTTTGAAAACAAACATAAAATGGTGGGAAAAAATTTAAAAAATATTTAATTAAAAATTAAATTATCTGTCACAAAATATTGTAGCTAATACCATAGTGACGACATTGCGATGGTTTTGGCCGTCGCAAAAACCATTGTCTTTTGTAGTGAAGAAGACTTCTAGACACAAAGAAAACAAGGTACATAAAATATGTTATTTTGATTTGACATTTAAAAAAAAATCAAATGTGAAAACTTTTTAATTTAGATATATGATATTATTTTATTCTTTAATCGGATCATTTTCTCTATTGAGACTAGAAATCCTTTTTATTTTCTCTATTACTAGTGTATTGTCGGATTCTTCTTTTGTTTAGGGTTTTTGTGATTGAAACTCACTTCTGCTAAGACTCTTGCGTAGCCATGGATTTGGTTGTTTTTCTCCTTGTGATCTACGCCATCTGTTTGTGTTTGTGTGTGTGTGTGTTTTTTTTTTTTTTGCTTCTTTTCCTTCTGCAATTTGGATGCTATTGTTGATGGGGTGTATGGGAGTGTGTGATTGTGTGACATGGCCAGGAATGAAAGTTATATATTGGGGGGTGCAAAGCCGGGGGGAGAGACTGCAAGGGGCTGTTTTAACGTTCCGGCTTATGTTTAATAGTGCTCCTGTACTTCTACGCCAACCCAAATCCGAAATGGAATGGACAATACCTTCAATAATCATCCAATCTCAATTCAAGAAGGAGATTTTTACAGAAGATTTATGATAAACTAATATCAAAACAATTCTTCATCTGGTAGTTAATGTCTTAGTAATGTCTTCTGGACTCCCTCTTATAACACATGATTTTAGTATTCATAGGACTCAGGCGAATCCAGAATTATTTGCCCCTCAAGATCTGGACCCCCCCCCCCCCCCCGCCAACACACCGGGCATCTGTTTTGGTTCTTTCTTTGCCTCTCAAGATCTGCCGCCATCTATTTTGTTACTTCGGTGATTTCATTAAGTTTTTGCTTTTATGAGGTCAGAAAGTTATATGCTCCGACTCAGGTATTTTAATTCCCTTATCTCTTTCTAACTTGGTTAGCCAAAAAACCTTGTGGTCTCCATTTCACTTTTGCTACTCGTGATGTTGCAAAAAAAAGTTCTGAATTTTCTCAGCCAAACCATTCATATCCTACAAAACCTGCAGTCCCGAGTCGTAACCTTGATTAATCTATCCAAAGATGATGTTCTCCAATTTGGAAGGGAGATACATGTAACATGTCAGATAACGCGACAAAAATTCTTCGTCTTCCTTCTATAGACGAACCAATAATTTTTGAGACATAGAATATACTCTTTTTATTTCATATTGTTTGATTTTTTAATTTTTATATTTTATTTTATAATATTTACTCCTTCTGTCTCATTAAAATTGGCAGTGGTTGACTTGACACGATATTTTATGTAAAAGTAAAAATTAGAATATAATAATATAATATAATATAATATAATATAATAAAAATAAAAAATATGTGGGTCCCATAATACTTTATGTCAAATCTAAGAATATAAATATAATATATGTGGAGTATATTGATTATTTTATAATAAATTATATAGTAAAAATTTTCTTTTTAAAAAAAGTGTCAAATTTAATAGGACATTCTAAAATAGTAAATATGTCAATTTTAATGGGATGGAGGGAGTAATTTTTAAAGTATTTTCATACATTAATAATTAATATTTTTTAATATTATTTTTAAACTTAATCAAATTATATTTAATAATAAAATTAAAAATTTTTTGTAAATGATGACTCATTCTTGTATTTATTATAAATAAAATTTAAAATATAAAAAATATTTATTAATTTTAATATATTGAATTTGTATGTAGATAGTTACAAAGTTAAATAATATAAAAGAAAAAGAATAATATTTTTTCTGGAAGATAGAGACCGTAAAAAGCCTTTCGGTTCGTTGGCTCCTTTGTGCAGAACTGAACAGAAACTCTAATCATCTTTTTCTTCTTCAGTTAAACTGGAATACCTACGTATCCCCTGATGTTCTTTTTCTTCACCCTTGCATCAGCTGAATTCTTTTTTGCCTCGGGTCCTTATTCCCAGCTGTCACCTTCCTAGCATAGGTAAATGGCATATGTCTTACAGCTCAGCACAAAAATGCCAGACAAAACCGCCAGCTGCCCCACTGTTTTTCATTAGACTTTGTCATAAGTCTTATGTATTACACTCACGGTTAACACGAATACTTTAACACTCTAATAAGAGTAGAATAAAATATTCCACCTCCCATTCCTGTCCCATTCCACCTACTAACTTCTTTTTCTTTTTCATTTATTTTTTCTTCCTTTCTCACGATTTGTACGAAGTCAACTCCAATTATGTTTCCTTCTTCTTTCTTAATACTTACAACAATGACTAACTCTTTTGTATACATAATTTGACCATAAAATATATGCATCATGCCTAAAGCATGCTCGGAATGACATAGTACTTCTCCTAATGTATCGAAAATTATGGTTAATTGAAGAAACTCAAATCTGCCCATGGTAACCTTAATATTCTTATCTATTTTCCATGCATCCTCTGTAACACTGGAAATGATTCAAATATTTATATGCTAAAAAAGGGAGGGGTGTTATCAGTATCTTTTCTATGTATCAGAAGGAGAATCAATATAAACTATTGTTGCTTTTAACCTCTTGGTTTAATTCTCACTGCATTCTATTAATGAAATCTATTCATTTGCTTGCTCAGTAGAAAGTGGTGTGGCAATTATGAAAGATACGTTAAATAAATTTTTATTGAACACTAATTTTAGATTTTAACTGTCAGTCTTGTTGCTTTTTGATGTTTGGAACACTATTTTGTTTAATTATTCTATTTCATTATTGCTTTTTGATGTTATGTTAAGTTTGTTATTCGACTGTCATATCATTCTGTTTAATTATATCTAATTCAAACTAAAAATTTCTTACTATTATTTAGGATAGTACCTGGATTGAGATCTCAAAGTAAAAAAAAAAAAAAACTATACAACAAACTCAAAATAATGTGCAATCGCAGTAACCATCAATGGTTTTGGAACGAGATTTGCCAAATGAGTCAATCCTTCAAGCTAACAAATAATCAATAAATAATAGTTCAAACGGTAAGAAGTTATACCAAATTGAATCTTTACATATTATATAAGTTATTTTAATTGAAAATGATACTTTTTTTTTTCATTTTAGTTAATAAGTTATCTTTTATGTTTCTTTTATTTCTTTTATTTGCAAAAATATGATACTGTTTAGAAAAATTGAGGATGCATTTATCCTTTTTTGGTATTTTTCTTGAAATAGGTGCAATAACCTCAACTGTCTTGGAACAAAATTTGCCAAATAAGTTAAATCTTCAAGCTAACCAAGATTCAATAAATAACAATTCAGATGGTATGAAAGTTATATTCAATTAAATCTTTACATATGTTGGACAAGTAATTGCACGCAAAAACAATATATATATATATATATATATATATATATATATATAGTTAATTAGTTATCTTTTATGATTTTTTAAAATTTATTCTTTTATATTGAAAATACTATTTTATTCAAAATTCTTAATGATGAATTTATTTTGATTTTTTTTTTGTTGAGATAGATTAGGAAGTCTCAATCCCTCCTAAAAGGACACGGTGCCCTTCCAGAGGTTTAGGATTGGAAAAATTAATAAAAGGAGACAATATGATACAGATTGACATTCCAAAAAGTAAGGGCAGATCAATTTCAGAAGTTCAATTAGCAAAACTGTCTAATGAAATTGGATTGATTTCTCAACAATTCAACCTAATTTCAGCAAAATGGAGAGGCATGACTAATAATGATAAGAATCATGCCATGGAGAGACTTAAGGTACACTACTAGAAAAAAAGACTATATTGAGGCTAAAAAGCGTTAGGAATGATAGCTATAGCGACGCTATTGTGGTGCTGATGCTTTCAAAGGGCGTCGTGCATACGGCCGTCACAATAGGTTCGGTGATGCTAAATAGCGTCATCACAAATTGGAAAATGTGACAAAGAAAAGCGTCATAATGGGTGAATTTAAGAGACGCAAAATTATGTCAGTAAACGCCTGTTATTGTGACTAAACTTTTGGTTACAATAGGGTGGGTTTGGTGACACATTTGGATATCAGCAAAAGTATGTTAATATGATACAGTTCTTTGTCACCATAGGATGTTTGGATGATGGAATTTGTGGTCATGGAATATTGGCAAATATGTCACAAAGAAGCATCACAATAGACTGTTTGGATGACGGTTTTTATTGTCATAAAATGTTGGAAAATATAACAAAAAAGGGGGTCAAAATAGACTGTTTGAATGACGATTTTTACTGTCATGAAACGTGGGAAAATATGACAAAAATATTTGTCACAATAGATTGTTTGGATGACGGTTTTTGTTGTCATGAAACGTTGGAAAATATGACAAAAAAATGCGTCACAATAGACTGTTTAAATGATGGTTTTTACGGTCATGAAACGTTGGAAAATATGACAAAAATATTTGTCAAAATAGATTGTTTGAATGACAGTTTTTATTGTCATGAAATGTTGGAAAATATGACAAAAAAAGAGTCACAATAAATTGTTTGAATGATTGTTTTTACAGTCATGAAATGTTAGAAAATATGACAAAAATATTTGTCACAATAGAATGTTTGGATGACGATTTTTGCCATCATGAAATGTTTGCAAAAACATGAAAAAAATTAGCGTCACAATAGACTTGGCATTAGAAAATGGGTCAAATATGTTACAAAAAATCATAATAATAAATTGGAATTTACCCAAAAAATAGGCATTTTTTCCTCTTGTGTGTGTGTGTGTGTGTGTGCGTGTATAACACGCACACAATTATACATCATTAAAAGTTAAAACAATCAAAAGTAGCCCATATTAAAGTGAAAGCCTATAGATTTCATAATATTCAAAATTTAATATTCATAGTCCTTGAACAAAAGTTGTTCAAAAATCAGTATTAAGTATTTAAATACACCATTAAGTATTTAAATACAAGCATAAAGCCAAGGATTAGGCCTTCAAAAAAGCCAAGTATCATTTATCTTGTCCCAATCCCAAATTTCTTCGATATTGAATACATTTTTAATCTTCTTTGTGAATCTTCACCTACAAGATTATTATAATATAGAATGAATTGAGTAACAATATTATAAAACCTTCTGAGAAGAAAAAAAATATTCAATTAATTGAGAAAGTCAGTGATTAGAGAATTACCAAATATCATGGCCAAGCAATACCTAATCGAATGGAATCTCCAATAGTTTGAATAAGATTTAATGGTCTTATCAATTTCTCATCACGATGAAATGGAACCAAAACCATTACTTCACACCATTCCTTACTCAGCAGTACACCCCCAACATTGTGGGATGGGTCCAAACTTTGAATGAGCTTTTTGCAACTACTTTAGATGTATCGAAAATGCTTAAAAGTGAAACATAGGTATGAACCTACAATATATATTTTATTCAGTTAAAAGAGAATTAGTTAAACAAGCCAAATGGCTCATGCTGACTAAATAAAGGAAACTTAATTTAGATGCTAAAAAATCCTATACAACACTTAAAAGAGCCAAAAGATTACGCGATACACATTGGATGCACTGGTAGAATCATATGCTACATTTATGCCAAATCCATGTAGATTCCAGCACATAGAAATAACAACTGAACAACAACTGGCCAATAGAAATATCAGACATGGCATGAATACTACGCTAGAAGAATGAAATAGGATATCTATTTATATGCATACTTTGCTATAAATACAAACAAGTAAAACAGACATGATGGGGTAATATTTTGTATATCCTTAATGTGGTGGTGTTATTGTTAGAACCCGTTGATAAAACTATTGAAACAGGTGGGGATGAACTATTTCTCTGAGGCAGTAACATAGCACGTATCTTAGCAAGCTCTTTTGCTTGTTCACTCAATTGTACTTTCATACTTGTAATGTCATCTTTTTGCTCTTCAATAATACGAAAACATGTGGTATGACTTGGAATTTCACCCCACACATCCGAAGGGTGAACACTGCTGCCAAACGTGTGGACTCTACCGTATCTATCTAGTCCAACAACTTGGGAGAAGATATCATTTGGACTAAATCTATCTTCTGAGCCTGGAGGGAGTTGTGTACTTTTTTTTATCCATTTCATTCTTTAAGATGGATAAGCAATTACAAAAGTTAGTCTTTATTGTGACAATTTATAGTAATATTTAGTGTAAGCAACAAACAATTTATATGTACAACATTCAAAGATAGATAGATTCCCATTGGCAACATAATTTTGACAATTTTGATATTAAAAACAAAACTCATTTAGATCAGACATGTTTTGATACCATCACATATTCAAACCTCTAAGAGCAGTTCGAACTGTGAAATTCACCAGCGAGATGCTAGCATTTAGGCTACAAAACATTTGCCCCACCTCAAAAGAATCCTAAAAGAGAGAATATCATTAGCTCCATGACATTTACCATACAAATTCTGGAGTAACTAGCTAATAATAAGCCAGTAACTTATCACAGACAAAAGGTATATTCATAGACTAAAAACCTATCAAACTTACATGGTTATAACTGAGAATTAGTGTTGCATGCAAGTCTATGTCCTATTTTTTGAACTTCGATCCAATTCCAATATGTCAATTGCTACGTTGTTTAGATTTTCAATTTTGTCAACTGCAGAGTATAGTCAAGTCTTGAGAACTAACTAGAAATTTTCTATGGCAGTGGGTGAGAATGGATATGCATGTTTTGTCCCAGTGAAGCCATACAAAAGATACTTAGGTCTCCAAATATTTTTAACAATTATGAAATAAACCCCAGAATGCGCATTATGTGCAGTTATAGTTGTCAATGGTAAGTCATGATATCAAGTTTTAAAACCACTAAAACTCAAGATATTGAATCATCCATCCCTAATATGGATGTGACTGTTTATGCAATAGACAATGCAGAAATGCAAGGGTGTATCCATATGAAGGTGGAAGAGATCTGATTTCATTGATTAAGAAGAGTCAAACGACTCATGAGCATGTTGTAAAGTGTTGATATACAACAAAAATGACCAATATCACACCCCAGTTATCCCAACTATATAAGAGAACATCTCTTCTCTTCTCAAAAACTAGATACAGAATACAGGACATTGCTAATGCTTCACAGTAGGTTTACATTCTGTCAACTATCTGGCAAGACATACAACTTGAACTATAGTTCACGCTTCTCCATTCCTTTTTCACAAAACTAGTTCAATGCAAAACAACATACCTATAAAAATAAGCTATAGTTCAATACTCAAGTGATAGATTGAACAAATAGACATGTTCCTATATTGAAGTGGTAGAGATGCATTCATAGTCCACAATAAGATCCATTGATAAAAAAACATACTTGTCCATTTAACTAGGAAGAAAGGCATATTCCCATAAAACAAATACTTATGCTTCAAGAATGTATAATTATCACTGCGTTGGCAACATAAGAGTTGGAAGAAGTTCCATTAGCATCCATGTAACCACTACAAGAAGGTCAGCAAATTGCGACGGATTTTTGCGATGGACAAAATCCGTCGCAAATTTGCAATGGCTCACCGACAGGAAAAGGGCTAAGGAATCTTGTTGACCGGCCCTTGAAAATCCATCGCTAATTAGTGACACATTAGCGACTGAAATTATTTGAAGCGAATTTGCGACGGATTTAACGATGCCGTCACAAATCCCTCGCAACAATTGCGAGGGATTTGTGATAGAAATTATTTTTTTAAAAAAAATTGAAGAAAAAAAAATAAAAAAGTACATGATCTAGCTAATCCGTTGCAAAATATACAACGGATTTGTGATGGAATATTTTATACAAAAATTTGAAAAAGAAAATACCATTTATGAAAATACTTGCAGTGGAATTGCGACGGCATGCCATTGGCCGTCGCAATTTTTGTTTTTTGAAAAAAAGTCTTGCTCTAGCTAATCCATCGCAAATCTACTACAAATTTACGACAGAATATTTTATAAAAAAAAATTGAAAAGAAAAATACCCAATTATGAAAATATCCGCAGTAAGCTGTCGCGAATCCCTTTCAACCCTCTCAAAATTGAGAGGGATTTGTGACGGATTTTTGTTTTTGGAAAAAAAATGAATTAAAAAAAATAAAAAGTGTTGCTCTAGCTAATCCGTCGCAAATTTACTATGGATTTGCAACATAATATTTCATAAAAAAATCAAAAAAGAAAGTACTACTTAAGGAAAATAGGTGCGACGGTCCGCAAAATGCCATTGCAAATCCCTCGCAAATGCCATAGCAAATCCCTCGCAATATTGCGAGGGATTTGCTACGGATTTTTTCTTTGGAAAAAAATGGAGTAAAAAAATTAAAAAGTATTCGCTCTAGCTAATCCGTCGCAATTTTTACTACGGATTTGCGACGGAATATTTAACAAAAAAATTCGAAAAGGGAATTAATTAAGTGAAAAGTATTTGCAATAGATTTGCGATGGATTTGATGGGCCATCGCAAATCCCTCTCAATTCTATAAGAGATTTGCGACGGATTGGTGTTTTAAAAAAGGTTCTTGCTCTAGCTAATCCATCGCAAATCTACTACGAATTTGCAATGGCCTATTTTATAAAAAATTTGAATTAAAAAATAGAAGTAGTTTACAGCGGTTTTGCTACGGTTGTGCAAATGGCCATTGCAAATCCCTCTCAAAATTGCGAGGGATTTGCGATGGATTGGTGTTTTCCATAAAATGAAGTAAAAAAAAAATTATCGCTCTAAATAATTTCAATCTAAATATATTTAAAGTTACTTATTTATAAGGCTTTTTTGTATAATTTTGTATACTATATACACATGAGTGTTCATATCATGGAATATGTCCATGATTTTCTTACAAACATTACTTATTATATAAAATATTCTTACATGTTCTTTATAGATAATTTTCTTAGAGTTAAAATATATATGGTTACTATGATAAGAACAACTTACGTGTTTTATAAGTTGAGTAATAAGGAGTTCCATTTTAATATTCTTTGAACACACGAAAAAAAAATATTGAAATATAGAACCATACTATAGTGAAAAGCTGAACTAGAATGGAATATATATTGTAACACCCCACCTATTTGTATCTTGGGAATTAGAGTATGATCACTTAATTTTGATGCATAACACCCTTATTGAGATTATTCCTGTGACAGACTCATTTACTTTTTTATTTTTATAAGTATTAAGAGTGCCGTGTAATAATATAAATAATTTGTGTTTGTAAAGTGACGACTTACATTTATTTGTGAAAAATGATTTATTATATTAATTAAATATTTTTATGAAGAAATATTACTACAATTATTTTAGTGAGAGAAACAAATTAAGTTTTCTAAACCATATTTTGAATTATTTGAATTTATTATAAGGATTATGAGGGTGCATATTCAATTAGGTGAATTATATATGTTCACTAAAGTGTATATATATATTCCAATTATGTGTGTAGTACATGGTTAATTAATAACTTAAAATATATTTGCAAAAAAACATAGTTGTTGTTGTTGTTATTATTATTATTATTAGAGAAAATAATTCTCATAATTTTCCTTAATATATATTTGCTTTGAATAATTTTAAATTTTAACTATTTTGGGAGCTTTGGACATTTTGACCAATTATTCGAATTGAAAAAAAAAAAAAAGTCATAATCCTTTCAAACCACCAGAGTTGACTCTCACATCCCTTTTAAGAAGCCATATCTTGTTTTTGCTCCCTCGCAGCTGACAGCCGGAGACATCTTCTGCCTCCTATCGATTGCACCGATTCTTAGCAGTAGCCATTTCTACTGCTAAACATTTAACAGTTCAAGCTTTCCCACTTGAAGCTCTTAACTTCTTCTTCGTTCCCCTAACTTCAAGTTCCTCACAGCCGGCTGCGTTCTCTCAACCTTCATGCATGAGTTTCATCTCAAACTCACGAAGAGTGGAAATCTGTGCTCGTTCTTGAAGCGTCTTCAACGGGTTGTTTGGAGGTTTGAAAAGGTAACATAAAGAAATCATCTTTTCATCTATTTTTCACTTAATTAAGAAAAATTAGGGATTTTTGGACTGAATATAATTTTATTCCCCTTAAAAAGCTGTCGTCTTTGTTAATTTATTTATTCATTTATTTTTGCTTGGAATAAAATAATTTATTTTTGTTAATTTCTGGTATTTTTGTTAATATTTGGCATTATATGTTTCTAGCATTATACGGGTTGTCTTTGTATGATTTTGTTCCTTGCTCTTTATATGTTTTCTGGCACTCAATGTCTAAGCTATTTCTTGTTGTTTGTTGAACTGTTTGCTCAAGGTTGATTTCAGTTGCTTCTAGCCTTCATTTGGTGTATTTTTCTATGGTGAAAAGTCAGGAAAAAGTGCTGAAGAGCTGCATTTTCAGCCTAGGAAGAAAATGGAAATTGAAGTAGGCTATGTTGTAATGTGTTAAGGAAACTATGTGTGAGCAATTTTTATTTCTCAATCGCAGGCTATTAATTGATGTTGGTACAGGGCTATGAATAGAACTAAATTCTTTTAACCATGTCTGAATATATTAGGAAGAGAGGGGAGTTGAATTCCTAAAGTTTGAAATACAAAAGGATGTGTAGAACTATAAAGAAATATAACTGCCTACAAAAAAAATGTTAGTTTGGCACTCTTCTAATTGTGCCTTATTTCAATGCGTATAGGGAAGCTGGGTTGAAATAAAGGTTAAATCACACTTGTATAAGTGTTAAACAAGGTTTTGTGCACTCCAGGAAAATGGAATTTTCTTCAGATTATGCTCGGAAATGAGTAGGTGTGACAATGAAGACGTTGAGTACATAGCAAGAGCTTTTTCTTTTTGTACTATCTCATGTGAGAGATAGATGAATCAAAGAACCTTTTATCCTATAATTTCTGCTCAACAACATTATCTATATTATCCTTTTTCATGCTATTGGCATATCTCTCCCCTCCAAAAGCTTTGCGTGCATTCTAGATATTTAGTGAACAAGAAATTGAAAACAATGTTACATAAATGGAGATTAGAGAAAAATATGGTTGAAAGAAAATTTAAAACAATGTCTTTAGTAAAACTTCTATTTTTGATAATGCGATGTACCATTATTATCAATTTCATGGATGTTTAGTAAAGAGTCCTATACAATTCTGGTTTTCATTGATTTTTGGGCAACTTTTTTATGGTTTTTGGGAAATTTAGAATGTGCATTGCAGCGGTTGCAGGATATTCTTTCATTTCCCTACCATCTTTTAAATTAGGATCCTTAGTTTCTTCAAAAAAATGTATTGTCATAAAGGATTGATAGAGCTTAAATTCTGGATACCTATATGAAAGTGAAAGGTGTATTTAAGATTGTTGTTTTGCTAGATTTGAGTTTTCCTGATCTTCCTTTTTACAGATCTGAGCATATTTGGTTGAAGTTGTTGTATCTTATTTTGGAGGAATCACAAGCTGAAAATTGGAGAGATATTCGAAGGAATCACAAGCTGAAAATTATGCTTTCAAGTATGTAGCATTACTGTTTTTCTACAGTAAATATGAATTACTACTCTCAAGCTGAAAATTACTGCTTTCAAGTTGAAAATTCTGCTTTCAATAAATCCTGTTTTTCTTCTTTAATAAAAAATAAAATTTAAAGTTTGTGGTTAAAGTTAATTACTAATTTATTCTGCACGTTCAAAAGATATGAATTTGTTTTTGCTTACCATGATTTATTAGGACTAACAAAAAGAACATGACTTATTAGGACTAGCAAATTGGAGTGACATTTACCTTTATATGTGTTATGCCTTTATGACAACTATATGATAGCCAATAGTCATTGTGGAATTGTAAATTCTATATTCCTATATGAAAGTGAAAGGTGTATTTATGATCGTTGTTTTGCTATATTTGTCAATCATATTTAGTACTTTTAGTTAACTGTCCCATAAGGAGGCCATCCCTAAGGTTGCGGAGGTCTGGATTTCACTTATCCTCTTCTTGAAGATAAGATAAATATCATTACAACAGTCATTATCATCCTTAATATAATCAATTTTTCCCAACAAACCCAATATCTACAAGAAATTCACAAGTGATATGTCTAAACTTTGTCATATCAGTTTATCTTTCCTCCAACATTCCTTTTGTCATATCAGTTTTCCTTTCCTCCAACTTCTACGACACTAAATAAGATGTCTGTTGAGCCTTTTTTTATATTTTACTCGGTGCTTTCCCAAACCTTTTACGCAAACATGCATAAACTCACAGTCAAACCTCTTTGTCACATAATATGTTGAACATATAGATGGAAGATCGCGGTTGGATGTATAGAAGGTGGTTTCCCATTAAAGGATTTACTACTGAATTTGAGCAGGGGGTGCAGGGATTTATTGCATTTGCTTTATTGAATTCCAAGTCTGGTAAAATCAGATGTCCTTGTACAAGATGTAAGAACATGAAATTTGACTATCTGGACCAAGTTGAGATCCATTTGTACAGATATGGGTATGTTTGCAACTACCATCGGTGGATTTGTCACGGTGAACCTTACTATATAAATCAAAGCATGTCTACCTTAACATCTAGTACAGTTCTTGTTGATTCAGGTTCTAGAAATCTGTATGTGGAAATAATCATTGATGCGGTGGGTTCTAATTTTAATTTGGAAAGACCGTCAAATGAGCAAGTTGAAGAACCTCCTAACATGGAAGCGCAGAAGTTTTATGATATGTTGGGGGCAGTAGACACTCCCATATAGGAAGGGTGTACGAATCACTCGGTGCTTTCGTTAGTTTCAAGACTACTAAATGTTAAGTCTAAAAACAACGTATCTAAAAAAGCTTTTAACTAAGTGGTGCAGCTTATGAAAGAGGTGGTTTCAAGAAGCAACAAGATACCTGATGACTTTTATCAAATGAAGAAGTTAGTATCTAGGTTGGGGTTGCCTGTTCAAAAGATAGATGCATGCACTAATGGATGCATGCTTTATTGGAAGGATGATATCAATTTGAAAGAATGCAAATTTTGTAGACATGCTCTGTACATGCATAGAAAATGTGGGAAAAAAAGAAGGGTTAGGCTCGAGATCACTTTTAAAAAAATATACTACTTTCCGATTACATCAAGATTGCAGAGGTTGTATGTATCTAAAACTACAGCTGAACACATGAGTTGGCATGCAAAGGCTAAGCTGGAAGATGGAAATATGAGCCATCCGAGAGATGGTGAGGCTTGGCAGCACTTTGACCGGATTCATCCATATTTTGCAAAGGAAGTGCGAAAAGTGAGAATGGGACTTTGCACTGATGGTTTCTCACCGTTTGGTATGTCAGGAAAGCAGTATTCATATTGGCTAGTTATTGTCACTCCTTATAACTTCCCACTGTAGTTGTGCATGAAAGATCCAGTGATGTTTTTAACAATCATTGTATCAGGACCAAAGAATTCAAAACATAAAATAGATGTTTATCTTCAACCATTAATAGAAGAATTGAATCATTTGTGGACTAAAGGTGTTGCTACATATGCCATAACAAAGAAACAAAACTTCTAGATGCGTGCTGCACTAATGTGGACTATTAATTGTTGGATTACATGTCCTCTTAGACTAGGTTTCTGATGTAAAATCAAATATTTTAATACAAAATTTTATTTTTAGAAATTGTTTGTGAATTTACTTTTTGTTTGTACACAATTTTCATTCGGAACAGACCCATTGTGTTTAAATAAGTGATTCATGTGAATGGTGGTCTTTCATAGTAAGGTATGGATCACGGGTTATTTAACACATAAACATTTGTTCTTAACCTATTAATGAGACTGGGAATCTCATCATGTTTAGGTTATTATGTTGTGAATTCCAAATGAGGAATGTCTTACTTTTAGCCAGTGAGTAGTCCACTCACTTCATGACATAAGCGTATTTCGAATACGTAGGACAGGACCTGTAGTAGTGGTTTCTAAAAGTACTATATGATAAAAACTTAGGCTACTACCGCTACAGCATGGACTAGTACTCTACGACTTGAGTAAGAGTTGGTGGTCTGACGAAGCTGGAAGCATATGTTTTGATATGCTATAGTTGAGGTTCTATAGTAAAACCAATATACTTGTGTATTAGGTATATGTAACTAGTTAGTTAAGACAAACTTGTACAAGATAGTTTCTACACTATATCGCCCTTTGTGGTTGTCCAAATAGTCTAAAATGTCAAGGGCCTTAGGAAACATGACTCGGATGTGTGCTTTAGGGTAGCTCCCTTGGAAAGCGGAAACATTCCAGGAAGTCGTGGATCATTGAACTAGAAGCCTAAGGATGGTAGATGTCATTTAGAGATGTGTTAGTACATTTCTTCCTCTCTAAATATATGGCGATGTGTAGAGGGGTATTTTAGTCATTTCACCTGTAGGTCGGAGACTTTGCTAATGCAGCATTGTCCTTGGGGTCAATATTTTTTTATGGTGATATTAAGAAATATTTAAAATGTAAAATACAGCTATTTATATAGTAGGGGTATTTTGGTCATTTTAGCAGCCAAGGCGATGTGTCTTTTTGGTCCTCGGAATGGCCCGTAAGTCCTAACTAATTTTGGGTTGAGGAATTGGTCTCAGTTCAAGAGGATTTTATTTTATTTTATTTTATTCAGGATGTCTAATTTATTATTAGACTAAAATAAAATAAAATAAAATAATAAATAAAAATAGGAGGTGAGAGAAATTAATTATCTGGTTTAATTGGTTAATTAATTATTTAGGGCCTAGGTCCAGTATGAATAATTAGGAAATTAACCTGGGTTTAAACTAGGGGAAATAATTAATGTTTAATTATTTATTAGGTTATTTACATAAGCCCAAGAAATAAATAATTGAAGATTAATTATTTCGGTTCATTTGGGCTCATTAATTATTTATTGGGTTATTTATATAAGTTCAGGAAATAAATAATTAATGTTTATTATTTTGGGCCTTTTGGGTCCAAGAAAAATAATAAATATTATTTCGGCCCAATAGCTTGGACCGTAGGGTTTTTTCTAGATACGGTTCAGATGAGTTTAGAGTTAAGCCAAACTTATTCTCAGGATAACATCCGGGTGTTTGAAATATGATATCCCGGGGATATGTTTATCAGATAATCAGAGACCTAGTTTTGGTTGACTAATAAACAAGTCTCTGGAGAAAGAAAAACCCTAATCTCCCTAACAACAACAAGAGTCACGCAGCTCTCTCTCTCTCACGTCTCATCACTTCTGTTTATTCTCCTTGGAGCTTTGCTAACCAATAGCAAGAGAACCAAGGAGACTTGAGACCGTTCTTCTTCACCGTTGTGTTTACCGACTAGAGATTGGGCAGTGGCATATTCTGAGAGCTGAAAGGCTTGGCGTTCATGCAAACAAGGCAAAGTAGGAGGCTAGCGGGTTTTCAACTGGAAGCTTCTTCAAGTGGGTAAGGCGAAGCGATTCCTGTCGTTCAATCCACTCCTACTCAACCTAGTAGGTTTAAAGCGCACAAAGGTATGATCTTAACGCTTTTATGTGGGCTTTAAGGCTTGCGTTTTTTTTCCTCTGTTTTTTTCGTTCAAGTATGCTCCTCTGTTTCTGCCTGTCAATGTGGTATTAGAGCCAATGGTTCTTTGATCAACTTAGAGAGCATGGTAGTTAATAAAAATGGAGAAGATGATTGTTTGGTGATTATACCTGAGATCATTCGCTGTTTTGGTATGGGATAGCATGACTGTGAGCTTCACCGTTGAAGCATAGGTATCTCTGTAAAAAATTTTGGCTTTGATGTTTGATCATGTAAACCCAATTTAAATGGGTATAAGCGGTTGTGTTTTTGTTTTGGATGAGTTTTTGTAAGTAAAAATGTCCAAAGAAGCCAAAGAAATAAGCAAAATTCGAAGAGCAGAAGGCTCTGCAAATTTTGCACGGAAAAGAAGAAAAAACGAAGAAGAGAACTGTTCCTAAGCCGTTTGAGCCAAGCCGAGCCGCTACCGAAATTGTGACAGAAGCCGCGTTGTTCGCACCTTGGAGCCGAGCCGGATTGTGTGAAAATTGAGCCGTTTTTAATTGCAAATTTGCAATTGAATTGCGCGGGTCGAACGACGGGTTATTAGGCGAGTGCGTGGGTCGCACGCGGGTCGGCAGCTGAGGCGAAGCGGTCGCAGGTCGCGGGCGAATCCATGGGCCGCGGTCGTGGTGGACCGCAGGCCATTCGGGCGCGAATCCGATGTAGCCGGTGCAGTGGACCGCCAGCTATTTTTTTTTATTTTTTTTCTTTTTCGTTTTGGGTCCCATACTAGGCGAAGTTAATATTTTTGTAATAGTTTATATTCTTGGAATATATTTGCATGAAAAATATTAGTAAGGAATTTTAAGGTTAAACAAGATCATTAATTAATTAATTAATTAATGTATTTAATTCTATTATTTGGACACTTAGGTTTAAAAAATAGAAAAGCATGAAAACGTTTATTGTTTTCTAGCATGCTATTTTTTTTATGTACCTATGTGTGCTTTTTCTCAAAGACCAAAGTCTTTGGGAACTTTTTGTTTTGACAAGAAAAATATTTTTCTTCAAAAATTAAATGGTTATTTTAATTGGTACAAAAATTAATCCTTGAATATTTTCTCAAAGGATTTAATCCTTGACATAGAAAATATATTGGATTTAGATATTTTTGTAAATTAAAATGGAGAGCCATTTTGTTTATTTTGCACTAGAAAAATTATTTTGTCAAATAAACTTGAGACCAAAGTCTCTAGAAAGTTTTAATTGGAAAATTTTTGAAATCATTAAGTTTTAACTTAAATAAAATTAGTCCATGAAAAAAATCTCTCAAAGGATATAAACTTTGACATAGAGATTTTAGTGGACTTAGATATTTTATTTTTGAGTTAAGGAAAAACTTATTGGAAATTTCAAAAGGTTATTTTTCCAGAAAACCTTTATTTTAAAAGACTAAGTGGGAGAGGGGTTTCAACGGCCCCACGGCTTCCATCACGGTCCTCATTAGAGATCGTGGGTCCCCTCGCGTCACCTTGTGAGTGAACCCGTATAGGATGGGGATACCACAAGGATCTTGATATAATGGAAGGATGTAATTAATAACCTGGGGCACGTACTATGATCGGCCAGCCCACGTTGGAGGTTATAGTGCGAGGTATGTCCATAGGAAATGAGAGGAAACGGCCATCTCACGATGGAGTTATCCTCTAGATCATTACCTAGAAGGGAAATTAATTTGTGGTGGTTAATACACTTAGCTTAGGGAACTGTTAATCTTTCTAAGAAGCTATGTCAGTTTTTCTAAGAGCCAAATTATTTCTGGTGCACAAATTTTATTTTGTTTTCACAAACTAAATTCTTTCTTTTATTTTTCGATTTTCAGAAATGGTGGGAGGTTCTTTTAGTCCATTGGTCGTTATTCTCAGGGAGAATAAGTTAACGGGGTCCAAACTATGTGGACTGGAAAAGGAACCTGGACATAATACTTATAGCCGAAGAGTATAAGTATGTCTTTTATAAGACCTGTCCTGTTATCGGGGAAGGTTCCACTGCCGAAGAGCGAGAGGCTGAGAAGGCGTGGAAGAAAGCTGACGAAATGGCACGTTGCTATATGTTAGCCTCTATGTCTAATGTGCTCCAGTCAAAACACGAGCATATGTCTTCTGCATATGACATCAGTCAATCATTGGCTACTATGTTCGCGGACAAGAGCCGGCCCGCAAGGCAGGAGGCTCTTCGAACTATTATAAACACTAAGATGGCTGATGGAGCATTAGTCTAAGAGTATATGCTCAAGATGATTACTGCTTTCGAGGAGGAGAAAATCTTAGGGGCTGTCATTGACCCCGAGAGCCAAGTGGACATGGTTCTCGAATCTCTATCGGATTCCTTCACTCAGTTCAAGTTGAACTATAACATGAACAAATTGAACATGAGTTTGACTGAATTGATGAAGGAGCCCTAGATGGCGGAGAAGGTCATGAAGCTGTAGTCAAATGCCATGATTGCTAAGGCTTCTTCCTTAAGAATTGGGCCTAAACCCAGAAAGTTCAAGAGGAAGAAGGGGAATGCAGCAGCCCAGCCCAAGGACAAACCAAAGGGTAAGTGCTTCAAATGTGGGAAGAAGGGACACTGGAAAAAGGAACGTCCAGATCTTCAAGCCAAGAAAAATCCCACAGGTAATATTTTCTATCTAGAGTCTATATCAATGGTAGGATCAACTTCCACTTGGATTGTTGATTCATCAGCCACTGATCATATTTGTAACTCCTTGCAGGGGTTTAGAAAGATTAGAAGACTCAAGGAGGGCGAACATGGGCTACGAGTGGGTAATGGAGCATAAGTCTGGGCCCTTGTAGTGGGAGAGCTGGATCTTATTTTTGATTGTAATAAAATAGTAGTTTTAAAAGACATTTTATATGCACCTGGATTTCGTCAGAATTTGATTTCAGTTGCAAAACTTATAAATCAAGGATATTTTGTATCTTTCCATTCTGGTATTTCTATCAATAGAGATGGAAAAATTTTATGAACTGGGCACATGTTGGAAATCTGTTCTTTTTAAACCCTATTAACAACTAATCAAACAACGCTCAGTCTGAACCTTTAACTGAGAAGAGAAAGACCAATATCAATGATTCATATCTTTGGCATCTAAGGTTGGGTCATATTAACTCAACCAGGATTTAGAGGCTAATCCATGATGGGCCTTTGGACTTATTGAGATTGGAAAGTTGGCCTCAGTGTGAATCCTACCTGATGGGAAAGATGACCAAAAGGTCATTTACACCAAATGAGGATAGAGCCAAGGAGGTGTTGAGTCTTGTTCACACTGATGTGTATGGTCCATTGTCTACACCAGTTAGAGGAGGTTTTGAGTACTTCATCACTTTCACGAATGATTGTACGAGGTATGGTTACATTTACCTGATGAGACGCAAGTCTGACTCTTTTGACAAGTTCAAGGAGTTTAAGGCTGAAGTGGAGCATTGGACAGGTAAATTAATCAAAACCTTACGATCGAATCGTGGTGGAGAGTACCTCCTAGGTGAATTCAAGGACTACATGGTACATCATGGGATAGTATCCTAGCTCTCTGAGCCAGGAACACCCCAGTAGAACGGAGTAGCTGAGAGAAGGAATAGAACAATGATGGAAATGGTCCGAAACATGATGTTTCATGCTACTCTTCCAGTGTCCTTTTAGGGATATGCCCTGGAGACAACAGCATATATTCTGAACTTGGTGCCTTCCAAGTCAGTACCTAGGACTCCCTATGAGATGTGGACTGGGTATAAGCCAAGTCTGAATCATCTCAAGATTTGGGGTTGTCCAACTTATGTACTGGTCAAGGGAGACAAGTTGGAACCAAGATCAGAATTATGCTATTTTGTTGGCTATCCAAAAGGGACAAAATGGGGTTACTTTTATCATCCAAAGGAGCAGAAGGTACTAGTCAATACCAATGCTAGATACTTGGAAGATGATCAAAGTACTTCCACTAAAGGTTCAACGAGGTTGGAACTTGAGGAGAAGTTATCTACGGAATCAACTTCTTTTGACCCGATTGTGGAATAAGAAGAGGCACAGCCTCAAGAGCCTGTGCAAATGGAACCTCGTCATAGTGGGATAGTGTCTAGGGTTCCAGATAGATGAACTGGAGAAGCCTTTGAGTTGGTCTCTGACCATCAGGAACAAGACCCCACTAGATACGAAGAGGATATTGCTGATGCTGATGCAAATCTGTGGCGTGAAGCAATGAAAGCCGAGATTGAGTCTATGTACCTCAATCAGGTTTGGGATCTTGTAGCTTCACCTGAAGGGATAAAACCTATTGGGTGCAAGTGGGTGTACAAGAGAAAGAAGGGAGCGGATGGGAAGGTGGAAACCTTAAGCTAGGCTTGTGGCGAAAGGATATACTTAAAAAGAGGGAATCGACTATGAGGAAACATTTTCCCCGGTAGCCATGCTTAAATCCATCCGCATCCTCCTTGTCATCGCATGTCACTATGACTACGAGATATGACAAATGGATGTCAAGATGGCATTCTTAAATGGCCATCTTAGCGAAGACATCTTTATGTTCTAACCGGAAGGCTTCATTGCTGAAGGTCAGGAACATATGGTTTGCAAGTTTAAGAAGTCCATTTATGGACTTAAGCAGGCATCGAGAGTATGGAACATTTGTTTTGATGAGACTGTAAAATCTTATGGTTTTATTCAAAATGAAGATGAACCATGTGTGTACAGGAAACTTGAAGGAATTAATGTGGTTTTTCTTGTCCTGTATGTGGATGACATTCTATTCATTGGAAATGATGTAGGGACATTATCGTTTACAAAGGTTTGGCTGTCTAGTCAATTCAGTATGAAGGACTTGGGAGAAGCCAGTTACATTCTCGGGATTAGGTTTCTTAGAAATAGGAAGCAGAGAATGTTAGGGTTATCCTAAGCAACATACATTGACAAGATGCTGGCCAAGTATAACATGGACTCATACAAGGGAACTCTAATCCCTTGCAGATATGGGTTGTCATTTTCTTCAAAGGACTGTCCTAAGTCTCAAGAAGAAAAAGACAGAATGAGTAGGATTCCCTACGTTTCGGCTGTGGGAAGTCTCATGTACGCCATGCTGTATAATAGGCCAGATATTTGCTTTGCCGTGGGCTTAATTAGCAGATATCAGTCAAACCCTGGGGAGGTTCATTGGCAAGCTGTAAAGCATATTCTCAAGGGAACGAGAGATTATATGTTGGTTTACAGGGCTGATGATTTGGTTCCTACAGGATACACAGACTCATACTTCCAGGCAGATAAAGATGAGAGAAAATCCACTAGTGGATATGTCTTCACCTTATCTGGAGGAGCAATTTCATAGAGGAGTATCAAGCAGTTTTGTAATGCTGACTCAACCATGGAAGTTGAGTATGTAGCAGCTTCGGAGGCATCCAAGGAAGCAGTTTAGCTTTGGAAGTTCCTTTCAGAACTTAGAGTCGTATCACATATGGACAGGTCGATTGTGATGTATTGCGACAACACTGGAGCAGTAACGCAATCTAAGGAGCCTCGGAACCACAAGAAGGGGAAACACATCGAGAGGAAGTACCACCTGATCCGGGATTTCATCCAGAGATGGGAAGTTGTGGTGGAACATATTGCCTTAGAAAATAATCTAGCAGATCCATTCACCAAACCTTTGGCTGAGAGAGTCTTCAAGAGATACTTAGACGCCATAGGGGTGGGCATCTATGGACTTACCTAGTCTTAGAGTGCAAGTGGGAGATTGTTGGATTGTATGCCCTCTTAGACAAGGTTTCTGATGTAAAATCGAATATTTTAATAAAAGAATTTATTTTCAGAAATTGTTTGGGAATTTACTTTTTGTTTATGCACAATTTTCGTTTGGAACAGACCCATTGTGTTTAAATAAGTGATCCATATGAATGGTAGTCTTTCACAGTAAGGTATGGATCACGGGTTATTTAACAAATAAATATTTGTTCTTAACCTATTGATGAGACTGGGAATCTCATCATATTTAGGTTATTATGTTATGAATTCCAAATGGGAAATGGCTTACCTTTAGCCAGTGAGTAGTCCACTCACTTCATGACATAAGCATATTTCGAATACGTTGGACAAGACCTATAGTAGTGGTTTCTAAAAGTACTATATGATAGAAACCTAGACTACTACCGCTACAGTATTGACTAATACTCTACGACTTGAGTATGAGTTGGTGGTCTGACGAAGCTGGAAGCATATGCTTTGATATGCTATAGTTGAGGTTCTATAGTAAAACCAATATACTTGTGTATTAGGTATATGTAACTAGTTAGTTAAGACAAACTTGTACAAGATAGTTTCTACACTATATCGCCCCTTATGGTTGTCTGAATAGTCTAAAATGTCCAGGGTCCTGGGAAACATGACTCGGATGTGTGCTTTAGGGTAGCTCCCTTGGAAAGCGGAAACACTCCAGGAAGTCGTGGATCATTGGACTAGAAGCCTAAGGATGATAGATGTCATTTAGAGGGGTGTTAGTACACTTCTTCCTCTTTAAATGTACTGTGATGTGTAGAGGGGTATTTTAGTCATTTCACCTGTAGGTCGGAGACTTTGCTAATGCAGCATTGTCCTTGGGGTCAATATTTTCTCATGGTGATATTAGGAAATATTTAAAATGTAAAATACAGCTATTTATATAGCAGGAGTATTTTGGTCATTTTAGCAGTCAAGGCGATGTGTCTTTTTGGTCCTTGGATTGGCCCGTAAGTCCTAACTAATTTTGGGTTGAGGAATTGGTCTCAGTTCAAGAGGATTTTATTTTATTTTATTTTATTCAAGATATCTAATTTATTATTAGACTGGAATAAAATAAATAAATAAATAAATAAAAATATGAAGTGAGAGAAATTAATTATCTGGTTTAATTGGTTAATTAATTATTCAGGGCCTAGGTCCAGTATGAATAATTAGAAAATTAACCTGGGCTTAAATTAGGGGAAATAATTAATGTTTAATTATTTATTGGGTTATTTATATAAGCTCAAGAAATAAATAATTGAAGATTAATTATTTCGGTTCATTTGGGCTCATTAATTATTTATTGAGTTATTTATATAAGCCCAGGAAATAAATAATTAATGTTTATTATTTTGGGCCTCTTGTGTCCAAGAAAAATAATAAATATTATTTCGGCCCAATAGCTTGGACCGTAGGGTTTTTTCTAGATACGGTTCAGATGAGTTTAGGGTTAAGCCAAACTTATTCTCAGGATAACATCCGGGTGTTTGAAATATGATATCCCGGGGATATGTTTATCAGATAATCAGAGACCTAATTTTGGCTGACCAATAAACAAGTCTCTGGAGAAAGAAAAACCCTAATCTCCCTAACAACAACAAGAGTCACGCAGCTCTCTCTCTCTCACGTCTCCTCACCTCTGTTTGTTCTCCTTGGGGCTTTGCTAACAAATAGCAAGAGAACCAAGGAGACTTGAGACCGTTCTTCTTTATCGTTGTGTTCACCGACTAGAGGTTGGGCAGTGGCATATTCTGAGAGCTGAAAGGCATAGCGTTCATGCAAACAAGGCGAAGTAGGAGGCTAGCGGGTTTTCAACCGGAAGCTTCTTCAAGTGGACAAGGCGAAGCGATTCCTGTCGTTCAATCCACTCCTACTCAACCTAGTAGGTTTAAAGCGTGCAAATGTATGATCTTAATGCTTCTGTGCGGGCTTTAAGGCTTGCGTTTTTTTTCCTCTATTTTTTTTCGTTCAAGCATGCTCCTCTGTTTCTGCTCGTCATTAATGACTTTCTTGCCTATGGAATGATGAGCGGATGGAGCACAGTTGGAAAATTAATGTGTCCATATTGTATGGAGAGGTCTAAGTCTTTTCATCTACAACATGGTGGTAAACACTCATGGTTTGACTGCCATCGCCACTTCTTACCCATGGATCACCCATTTTGACGATATACAACGTCATTTAAGAGAGATAAGGGCTCTAATATGTTACAACCTATTCTACGTCCCATTGGGGATGACCTGTGGAGCAGTGTTTGCCAGTATTTGAAAATAACATAGTCGGGAAGAGAACTTGGGAGATTGGAAGGTAGATATGTAAGTCATAATTGGGTTAAATGGAGTATTTTTTGGGATTTGCCGTATTAGCGAATGCATTTGGTTCATCATAATGTTGACGTAATACATAATGAAAAGAATGTGTTTGATAATGTTTTCAACATACTAATGGATGTGAAGGGCAAAACTAAAGACAATTTGAAGGCCTGTCGTGATGTTGAAGTATATTGCAATAGGCCAGAACTACATGTGTATAATATCAGAGAAGGGAGGATAATAACACCTAAGGCATGTTACACATTGACGGTAGAACAAAAGAAAATTTTTCTTGAGTGGTTGAAAGGATTAATTCTTCCAGATGGATATGTATCAAATCTTTGTAGATGTGTTGATTTTAATGAATTGAAGCTGTTCGGCATGAAAAGCCATGATTGCCACATCTTCATGGAAAGATTACTTCCAATTGACCTTAGAGAATTCATTCTAGCTAATGTTTGGGGAACTTTAATAGAATTAAGTCTGTTTTTTTTGGACATTTGTGCTCCTAAATTGTCCGTATCTCATATGATGAAGTTGGAGTAAGAGATACCGGTTCTCTATGTAAGTTAGAAAAGATTTTCCCTCCAGGTTTTTTCGATGTTATGGAACATCTCTTGGTTCATTTGCCTTATGAAGCAAAGGTTTATGGTCCTGTACAATATAGATGGATGTATCCTTTTGAGAGGTAGTTGTCATTTTTCAAATTATGCTATGGTGAATTGTAGTCATTGCATAATACTTATTAACTATCATACTTTAAATTATGCCAGGATCTTATTTTGTTTAAAGTTAAAGGTGAAAAACAAGGCATGAGTAGAAGGGTCAATTTGCAATGCTTATTTTGTTGAGGAAACATCTACATTTTTCTCCTATTATTTTGGGGGCACATGTGAGGACAAAACATGTATCCATAGCTCGCAATGATAAAGGTGAAGTCGGGCGAAATATAGATGAAGCTTCGTTGTCAATATGTAACCTTTACGAGAAAATATTAGAAAAGATTCAAACCCGATTCCTCTCTCATGAAGAATACAAAGTGGCAAGAAATTATATATTACTTAATTGTGAAGAGGTTCAACCATATATTAGGTGAGATGCTTGCCCTTCTGTTGATATTAGAAATAAGATCCATTGGTAATTGTGTGATTTTCTTCTCTACAGTGAGTTCACATCTCGTTTATAATCTTCTGTCTCAAACATATCGGAATTGGATGTACAAAGAAGGATGGAGAATGAGTTCGCAGGATGGTTTACAAATTATGTATGCTCCTCAAAAATTAGTTAATTTTTTGTACAAGTGAAGATATGTTGTTAGTTAATGTATGTCCACCTGAACATTTCATATGCTTTATAAGTGAATGATCCATAAAACCATGTGACAAATATATGTTTGAAGAATCTTGCTTGGGGACCTTCGAGAAAAGTGAAAACATTTATTGGGTACATTATTAATGGCTATAGATTTCACACCCATGAACACACCGAAGGAAAGAAAACAGTGAATTCTAGAGTTTATGTTAAGAGGGGTGAAAAGGACTCAGTAGAGAGTGATTATTATGGGTTCTTAAAGAGATTGTTGAAGTTGAGTTTCTTGGTAATCCATCATAGAAAGTTGTGCTTTTTAAATGTGATTGGTTCGATCAAACAATAAATCGCAGTGTGAGAATACATAAGGAGTATAAGATTGTTAATATTAATTGCAAGAGGAGCTATCCAAAATATGATCCATTTGTGTTAGCTCAACAGGCATCTTAGGTGTACTATGCCTCATATCCAGGATGCAAAAGACCAAATCCGATTGGTTAGCTGTGTGTAAAGTAAAAGCTCGACATGTGATTGATGCACCTGTGATTGATAGAGCTTACCAAGAAGAGGTGGATATTCACAATGCAATGAGCATTTCCTTAGTTGTTGATCTTGGTCCCTTAGCTCATGAATCGAGCACAAGTGATTTGTTGGATGTCCAAGAAGAAGGATTACTTAGGGATACAAATGAACTCAAAGATGAATATGAAGATGAAGGTAATTGGAATACAGATAGCACGACAGAGATGGAAGAAGAAGAATATATATCGAAGGATGACTTGAGTGAATAAAGTATATTTATTATACGTTTGTGATGTAAAGTTTAAATCACTTATGATGGTTGCCTATATTGTTGATCAATAATCTATGTTAAACTTTCATGTTTTACTAATTATTAGATGATCAATTATTATACTATTTTTTGTCCTTTTTTTTAAATACAGTTAAGTACGAGTCAATGCTAACCATTTTCTTTTCCACAATTGTTCATTGCCTTTCCATAGGTATGTTTTTTTTTTTTTTTTAAATACAGTTAAGTGTTAGTTAATGCTAACTATTTTCTTTTCCACAGGTGTTCTTTGCCTTTCCACAGGTATACTTTTTTTTTTTTTTAAATATAGTTAAGTATGAGTCAATGCTAACTATTTTCTTTTTGATAGGTGTTCTTTGCCTTTCTATAGGTATGCTTTTTTTTTTTTAATTATAAATACAGTTAACTATTAGTGAATGCTTACTATTTTCTTTTCTGCAGGTGTTCTTTTCTTTTCCAAAGATATATTTTTTTTGGTCTAATATATGAATTGGATTCCCGTGAGTGATGTGTGATCACTCCTCCTGGGTAATGGGTGATTACCCTTAAGTTAATTGTTGTTGTTAACATTGATTTTTTTATTATAGATGTCTTCTTTTTTAGGAAAGAAAACCTGTACAAAACCTGTATAAAAGAACACACATTTCATTATCTATATTAATTTTTGTTGTTGTTATTGACATATAAATGGTTGTGTTTGGTCACATGCATAACCAGCTCCAAATTGGAAACGAGTTTTCCGTTACAAGTTTTTGTTGTGTTGAAAATTTCATTGAAAATCTGGTTTTCCATTACAGATTTTTGCTCAAAGCTTTATTTCCAATTAGCTTGCCACTTCTAGGTTCTTCTTATAAAGGAAGCTAGCAGCATTAGTTATAAATGCGAATTTCATTTCCTTTTCCTCTTTGGCACCTAGATCACATAAGCTGTCACCATTCATGAGAAACATTCTTTCTCTTTTTTCCTCCTTTCTATTGAAGCAAGCTAAGGATCACTATGGAAGTATTTATGATATTCCTAGAATTGAGTTGAAATTACTTAGTTCAAAGTCTTTTGAATTTAAAGTTCTACAAGCTCAACTAATCTCTACAAATCCTCCTTTTATTTAGCATTCAAACAGCCAGAAAGAATTTAGTCAAGATTCATTCGAATTACCTATCATTTCTCAGACTCTCCAAGCTTCAGCATAAGAAAAGAACAATCTCCACATTTTTCAGAGCCTTAGACCACCTACAAGAATCCTTAGACCGCCTACTTCCTTTATTTTCTTTCTTTTTCCCACTCCAATCCTTGGACTGCCTATACTAGCCTTGCACCACCTGCCTTTTTACTTTCTCCCTTTTTCCACTCCAAGCCTAGACCGCCTTGTCCAAGCCTTTGGTCCTCCTTGCACCCACAACTACAAAGTCTGCCCCAAGCAATGACTAGCTACTCACTGAAGAGGATTTCATCTTCATCTTTCTCTTTTCTTCATTCTGCAATTGTAACTAAGAAGCCATTAAAGCACTTAGACTTTCTCCTTGAAATTTAGTGCATATCTTTTTTTCCTTGCTTAAATTTGTGGAGAAAAACTACATCTTTGTGATGAGACTCCGCTTCATCATGAAGTTCAAGAAAAAGGAGGGGGAGGTGTGACTATGCAAAGACAAGGGCTGACGACGAAGATGGACGAAACTAGACCAAAAAGGAGGCCTCCAGAGGACAGCCGGCGCCGACTCTAAGCAGCCAAACTGGCGCCGGCTCCATTCTGTCCATAATGGCTGTGTTCAGGCAATTCAACCGCCGAAGACAGAACACAACCGGCGCCGGCTGTGATGTCCAAGCCGGCGCCGGCTGCATTCTGGGCACCCGCCGACAGCCCCACTTTTTAATGCTTTTCTCCGGCTTTCTTTATTTTTAATTGCTTGTAAAGACTTATTATGACCCAAAAACTGTAATAGAACATCAAGGTTTACTTAGTTAGGGTTATGATAGTATAAATAGAACCTTAGTCATTTGAAAACACAACACACAACATTTTGAAATCAGATTGAGAGAGAATCTTGAGAGGCCAAGCCTCCTTGTTCATCTTATTCAAGACCAAGCTTAAGGGGTAGTCCTCCTTTTGTAAGAGTCTATAAATCTTTTGGATAATCCAATGTTGTTTTCTTTAAATGGGTCTTAGTTGCTTTGTTCTTTTAGGGTTCGTTTGAAATTCAATATTTGGGTGCCTATTTTCTCTATTCTACATGTTCTTGCTTGCCTTTGTTGTTTCAAGGATGTTAGGGTGAGAATCTAGTAGAACTTTCTATTCATCTTGAGGGTCTTTGAGGCTTTATTTTTCAAGGGTTTGAAGGGTGTGTAGATAGTTAGGTTACTTTCTCCTTTTGTAACAAGAAAAGCCCCTATTTTGGTTCCCTTTGATTGAGCTGAACACATAGCCACCAAAACACCACAACACCAAGAAAAAGCCACACAAAAAAGTCATATCAAAGAGTTTGGTATCAGAGTAAGGTCAACCTCACACTCAAAGAAAAACAAAAATCAAATTGAAAAAAAAAATAAAGATAGTTAGAAAAATTAAAAAAAAAAAAAATAAAAGTACATACTTAGGCATAAATATTCACAAAGTATCTAAAAAATAAAGTTAGTGATATATACAAATACAACAAAGGCTACATCAATAAGACTCGAGTGTTTTCGACAGTGGTCATCCCTGGCAACGATGCCAATAACTTGATGCGTTTTTTAGTGTAGAAAATATTATCGACAAAGTCTACAATCAACTAAGCTTTAATTAAAATGCTAATCACTAAAGTCACGCATACAGGCAAGTATACCCATGGACTTGCAACTATCGAATCCACAAGAACTTAGGTTCCCACCTTACTTTACCCAAATTTTTATTGTTTAGACAATAAAATAAGAAGAGATAAATAAAATACTAACCTAATATGCTGGAGAAAAGGATAGGTCGCACAAGAAGAGTCACAAGGATAATCAAGGAGTGAGAACAAGGAGAAAAAACATTTAAATAGATAGAAATCCTTGAATACAGAATAATGATTGACTAGCTATTCTCTCAATTAATTATTATCTTGGCATCATGAAGGATTAAAGTACACCCATTTCATTTGTAATCTTTAGAATCACTATCTTCTAGTTAAATCAGTGAATATATTCTATCTTAACCAATTTACCTAAAAGATGTATTAAAATCAATCCTAACACAAATTCTTCTATTCAACATTATTTAAAGCAAGAAATTAGCCAATGACTTTATATTCTAGTAATCATCAACTAATCTTTGATTACTCAAGTTCTTTACTATTAATCCTCTTTTGCAAGTAAGTTAAGAGATAACAAATATGAAATTAATTAATTGAGACCGCTGTCAACGTCTTTTTCAAGTAAGTTAGCAGGAAGAATCAATCAATTCCATAATTAAAACAAGCAATTAAATAGTAAGAACAATAATCAATAGATAAAGAACTAAAATCAATACAAAATCATGAATCCAAAAGAATATCCTCTAAAGTCGGTTGAAACATTAATATCAAATTATAAATAAATTATAAAGAAGAGAAAAAAATGCCACTCATAAACAAATAAGCCTTATTCTTCTTTCTTGAAATCTTCTTGAGAAACCTTCTTATCTTCTCCAAGAATTCTCTTTGATCTTCCTAAAACTTAGTGTTTATCTAGGAGTTTTATAAAATATTACAATAAAAACTCAAGAACTAGAACTCCCCCTTGTACAGTGTTATTCTCTTGTATTTATTGGAGTTTAGGCTACCAAAAAATGCCTACAAGAGTCCTTTCCGGTGGTTGAAAGAGACCCGAAAAGAATCCAACTGAAATTGCCAAAATCTACTTGGAAAAAGAAGTTAGCCGCCTTAAATCAGCATACAATCAACATCGATAGTGCCTCTGAGTCGGTGTCGGTTGTGCTTTTGTGTCAACCCTATTTTCCTAGTGAAGGGCTGGAATTAGTAGTGCTCTGCATGGCCGACACCATCCGTGCTCTATCATACCGACAGTTTTGCCTTTTTCTTGATTATTCTGCATAAAAATACCAAAATTCCTTTCTAAAGGTAAAATATAAAATATGAAGAAATATGCCAAGTTGTTATATCAAAATTATCACAAAATAAACTCAAATAATTAGAAAATAAATGATGATTTTAGGCCCTATAGAAATGGAGGGATAGAAGAAAAAAGAATCTATTTTTATTCTCTGAGATTCAAGCTATACGATGCCATAACACATGACCTACACGTCACTGTCGTGCTGCAGAACTGTCAAACCAAAAACCAAAATGATGTTGTGAAAATTATGAAAGGCTACATGGTGAGGTAAAACATGAGATGTATAAAGTCGTGCACAAATATTAGGCACTGTATTTTTCAATAGAAATGACAACGTTTTGTTTGAGGAGGATCACGACATAAAAATATGGGTTTATAAAAAATACAGTCATCAAGCACTAAGAAATTTTAAACCCTACTCTATAAGATACAAAATAGTTGTGTGGAAAGTAATGTATCGAATCCCATAAGGAACAAGAGAAGTATACTCTATAAGAAAACCTCAATCACTTTATGCACATGAAATTATCCTGTGAACACTTAGCGAAACCAATCCTAATGATGACCTATTTACATGTATGCATAAATAAGGAAATTAATCCTAACAAATTAGAAAATCAAAATTAAATAGGAAACAAACTCAAAATAGGAAGCAAAATAAAATTAAGAAACTTCCAAACCAATTAAGAAATACTATGCTTGAACCTATGTAATGTAATCAAATTATGGCATTCATCATTGATAGGATCACTACTAAAATACTGGTAAAACATAATGGTCGAGAAGTAGTCATATTTGATGGTGGTATCGTAGTATTAGCCTAAAATGGCAACTCAACATGGTTACATGACCGTCGTAAATACCTCCACCATTTTAGTTATAAGATGGCTAAAAAACCATCATATTAGCGCAATACAATGGATAAATATAATAGCTTTCAAAAGCGTCGTTCTTAATAAATTAATGTAACAGTTTTTTAACTGTCGTATTAGATATTAAACTGACACATTTGTCCACTTAAAACGACTATTGAAGTCGTTGTATTTGTCAAACAATACGATGATTTAGGCCATTGTATTAAGCTTATATTACTACAATACTTTGAACTATCGTATTTGTTATTTAATACGATAGTCTGAACCATCGTAGAGTATTGTTGGGATGTATGCCTTCTTAGACTAGGTTTCTGATGTAAAAATTGAATGTTTTAATAAAAGAATTTATTTTCAGAAATAGTTTGTGAATTTACAAATTATTTGTGAACAATTATGTTTGGAAAAGACCCATTGTGTTTAAGTAAGTAGTCCATGTGAATGGAGATCTTTCACAGTAAGGTATGGATCACGAGCTACTTAGCACGTAAACTTTTGTTTTTAACTTATTGATGAGAATGGGAATCTCATCATGTTTAGGTTATTATGTTGTGAACTCTAAATGGGGAATGGCTTACCTTTAGCCAGTGAGTAGTCCACTCACTTCATGACATAAGCGTATTTCAAATACGTAGAACAGGACATGTAGTAGTGGTTTCTTAAAAGGTCTATATAGTAGAAACCTAGACTACTACCGCTACTGCATGGACTAGCACTCTACGACTTGAGTATGAGTTGGTGGTCTAATGAAGCTGGAAGCATACACTTTGATATGCTATTGTTGAGGTTCTATCGTAGGGCCAATATACTTGCATGTTGGGTATATGTGACTAGTTAGTTAAGATAGACTTGTACATGATAGTTTCTATACTATATCGCCCTTTGTGGTTGTCTGAATGATCTGAATATCTAGGGCCCTGGGAAACATGACTTGGATGTTTGCCGTAGGGTAACTTCCTTAGAAATCGAAAACAATTCAAGAGGTTGTGGATCATTGGACTAGAGGCCTAAGGATGGTAGATGTCATTTAGAGAGGTGTTAGTACACTTCTTCCTCTCTAAATGTACGGTGATGTATAGAGGGGTATTTTAGTCATTACACCTGTAGGTCGGAGACTTTGCTAATGCAATATTGTTCTTGGGGTCAATATTTCCTTATGGTGATATTAGAAAATATTTGAAATGCAAAATACAGCTATTTCTATTGTTAGTGTTGTGCCCTAGACGCAATCACTTATATATTGTATATGACACATTTTATTTTAATAAAAGGCATTATTTATCTTACAGTTTCCTTTTGTTTACTTTAAGTAATATAACTGTTCGATAAAGTCCCTAGTACAACACTGTATTAAGGAAATCATGATAGAGATCATGATATGAGATTCCTACTACACTGGATGGTGTTAGTACTTAAATAATCCATAGTTATACTATTAATGAGACAGGACATCATTAATGCATTAAGACTAGCATGTGTTAGACTTCCTGATTTGATCAGGCGGTGGTTCTCATAACCGTGAGTATTTAGATACTCAAAGTTAACACATGGATGCTTGTTAATGGAACAAGTTCATTGGATGACCTAGCTTTGAGATAATCATATGGATAACTATTTAGTGCCAGTGATATAATCTCAATATAGCAAACATACAAGTATCCTTAGACTTGAGATCTCCAAGGTACTTTGTTTGTTGAGCTTTGTACTTTGATTCCAATCTCCGAAGCTCGATCGAGGGCCGCCTATGGGATGGATATTGGGTACATTGTGAGGTAAACGAAAGTAGTTGAGAGGGTCATTAAAGGATTCACCACTCCTAATAGTAGGGGTGAATATCTCATGGCTACTTGTAGGAATTACTACTCGGAATGTCCTTGGCTAACGCGATTGTGTATTGGAAATAGTTCCAATTGATACACATCTAGAGTAGTGGGATCTTGGTACAAGTACTATTGTATTCAGGCCAGAATTATTTCTGGAGGGAGTTGGCACTAATTTCGTACTCCAAACCGAATGAGATATTGTATGGTGACAGGAGTTAATTGCAATGAAGGTTGTTATTGAAGGGTTCATGTCAAGCCACTTGACTTCTTGGACTCTTGGGTGGTCATGATGTGTTGCTAGATACCGCTCATGATTTGAGAATATGAGTTTATTAATTGATGAATTATTAAACCAATATTGATTAGAATTAATAGGATTAATTCAAATTAATTATGGATTATTAATCTCAAAGACGTTTGGTTTAATTCATGTTTTCTACCAATTGACTGGGAAACCTAATAGGTCACACACAATAGAGGATTATATACTCAAGATGCTATTTGATAACATTGTGGGGTTGATTGAGAGAAAGAAAAGTTATTGTGGACAAATTATAAGTAGTTATAATTTGTGGTACAAGTTGTAATTGTGAGAACTTGATGTTTCCAATTACAATTAGGGAATTCTAATAGGATTAGAATTCTCAGTTTTGGGAAGGGAATTTCGTGTGATATATAGCAGCTAATAACACACGAAAAACCCTAGCCAATAGCTGAACAACACAAAAAAAAAAAAAAAAAAACAGCCACGAACTTTTTCTCTTCTTCTCTCTCGATTTGATCTTGAAGAGGAACCCTAGCCGCCACTTAGAATTTCTGCTAGCACAGAAAACTACGTGCTTGAGTATTCCTCTGTGTGGATTACTATTAGAGATAATCACACACTGTCATTATAGTGGGTAGACGTTCAACTCACGTGGAGGTTGATCACGAGGATTGCTGGATCGCGCCTCAACTTGAAAAAGAAAATTTTGTTCTTCGCACGATCACCCAAAGGTAAAAGCTGTTACCTTTACTCTTTTTATGTCTCGTTTTCCACATATAGACGGGTCCTGGGAGGGTATCTCGTTTTATTTTCCGCTGTGCCGTATAGGATACGAGCCTGAGATACCCAGTATATATGGCAAGGGTATTTTGGTCATTTTAGTAGCTAAGGTGGTGTGTCTTTTGGTCCCCAGTATAGACCGTGAGTCCTAATTAAATACGGGTTAAGGGATTGATCTTAAATTAAATGGAATTATTTTATTTAAGTAGCCTAATTTATTTATTGGGCTAGAATAAAATAAAAAGTCCATAGAGAAAGAATTAATTAAATTAGTTTGGGGGGTTAATTAATTATTCAGGGCTTAGCCCAGTTTGAATAATTAGGGATTAACCTGAGACTAAACTAATTTAGGCTTATTTAATTGGACTGGTTTACTTGGGCTGAAAAATTAATTATTTGTTGGGCCATTGAGTTGGCTCAAAATAGAATAATTAATTAAGCCCAATAGGTTAAACTAAGGGTACAATGGCCCAGTCCAATTTAACCTAGGGTTTTTTTATGTATGTTAAATAGGAGGATTGGAAACATCATTGTTGACATAACACACATATGCTGAGACGGCTTTTTCTCGGTGGAAGCCAGACGTCTCTCTCACACACACTCTCTCCAGAAAATTCCCTAACTTGTTAGTTGTGCACCAAAATGGTAGTTAGGCCGGCCATATAATGGAAGACCGAGAGTTTGGAGTTCACATACATGCAAAGGTGGAGTAGGAGGCTTGCAGAAATCGCACCAGAGGCTTCTACCGGCACACCTACACGGTTGCACACGTTCTGGTATAGTCAACACTTAGATCGAGAAAAAGAGGTAAAATTTTTAAAACCTCGGGATTGGAACAGGGAGCAACCGGTGCCAGCTAGGGCTACCGGAGTCGGTGCTAGCCCTGCCCTGGAATCCCTATTCTTGTCTTCCAGTTTTTTTTATGTTCGCTTTCGCTGCGTGTTCTATGTTTTCCCGTTCTCCACGACTTCAAGTATAACAAATATGGCGGTTTTGGCTGTCATATATGTTTGAGTATGCTACCAAATAGTTCATCTTTTTTTTCCCCAATACTATTTTCCTTATTTTACTCGATCTACCTATAATTTCAAACCAATAACACAAAATCAACTCATTCAAGCCATAAACACAATCAACACCAATAAAGTAATCTTCTCCATGCCAAACAAATTAAAACCAATCTCCTCAACTATCAAATTATAAACAATTCATAATCTCCTTAAAAAGAAATAATACTATATATTAGAAATTGGAAATAGAATACATCTTTCATAGAATAAGAAATCGAAATTAAAATTACATATAGTAATACAATAAATAGACATAAGTAGCAGTACATGTAAACCAAATAAAAACTAAAAATGTGTCAATCCTCACAGACAAGCTTATTAGCATCGCATGATCCAACGGGTCGAGAAGTGGATCCGACAGTAGGAGATGCCATTGATGTGCTAGGTGGAGGAACAAGCTATTGGGAAATATGCCCTCTTAGACTAGGTTTCTGATATAAAAATTGAATGTTTTAATAAAAGAATTTATTTTTAGAAATTATTTGTGAATTTACAATTTTATTTGTGCATAATCAAGTTTGGCAAAGACCCATTGTGTTTAAGTAAGTAGTCAAAGTGAATGGAGGTCTTTCACAGTAAGGTATGGATCACGAGTTACTTAACACATAAACATTCGTTCTTAACTGATTGATAAGAATGGAAATTTCATCATGTCTAGGTTATGATGTTGTGAATTCTAAATGGGGAATGGCTTACCTTTAGCTAGTGAGTAGTTCACTCACTTCATGACATAAGCGTATTTCGAATGCATAGAACAGGACCTGTAGTAGTGGTTTCTAAAAGTACTATATGGTAGAAACCTAGACTACTACCTCTGCAGCGTGGACTAGTACTCTACGACTTGAGTAAAAGTTGGTGGTTTGACGAAGTTGGAAGCATATACTTTGATATGCTATAGTTGAGGTTTTATGGTAGGGCCAATATACTTGCATGTTGGGTATGTGTGACTAGTTAGTTAAGACAGACTTGTACAAAATAGTTTTTATACTATATCGCCCCTTGTGGTTGTCTGAATGATCTGAATATCCAGGGCCCTGGGAAACATGACTTGGATGTTTGATTTAGGGTAGCTCCCTTGGAAAACGAAAACAATTCAAGAGGTCATGGATCATTAGACTAGAGGTCTAAGGATGGTAGATGTCATTTAGAGAGGTGTTAGTACACTTCTTCCTCTCTAAATGTACGGCGATATATAGAGGGGTATTTTAGTCATTACACCTGTAGGTCGAAGACTTTGCTAATGCAGCATTGTCCTTGGGGTCAATATTTCCTTATGGGGATATTAGGAAATATTTAAAATGCAAAATATAGCTATTTATATGGCAAAGATATTTTGGTCATTTTAGTAGTCAAGGCGGTCTGTCTTTTGTTCCCCAATATAGACCGTGAGTCCTAATTAAATACGGGCTAAAAAATTAATCTTAAATTAAAGGAAATTTATTTTGTTTAAGTAGCCTATTTAATTGTTGGGCTAGAATAAAATAACGGTCCGTGGAGAAAGAGAATTAATTAGATTAGTTTGGTGGGTTAATTAATTATTCAGGGCTTTGGCCTAGTTTGAATAATTAAAGATTAATCTAGGACTAAACTAATACAGTCTTATTTATTGGACTAGTTTATTTGGGCTGGAAAATTAATTATTTGTTGGGCCAATTATTTGGTTCTAATTAGAATAATTAATTAAGCCAAAAAGGTTAAACTAAGAGTCCAATGGCTCACTCCAGTTTAACCAAGGGTTTTATTTAGGTTAAACAGGAGGATTGGAAACAACGTAGTTGCATAACACACACT
Organism: Voacanga thouarsii; assembly: GCA_026120185.1. Lineage (NCBI taxonomy): Eukaryota > Viridiplantae > Streptophyta > Magnoliopsida > Gentianales > Apocynaceae > Voacanga > Voacanga thouarsii. The sequence goes on from JANUWF010001161.1 coordinate 2,873,135, forward strand.
CTTTGAGACGGCTCCTTCTCTGTGAAAGAAAAACAATCCAGACGTCTCTCTCTCTCTTTCTCTCTCTCTCTCTCTCCAGAAAAAAGGTTCCTTAGTCTGTTGTTGTTCACCAAACGGATTTTGGCAGGCCATATACTGGAAGATCGAGAGTTTGGTGTTTACCTACATGCAATGACGGAGTAGGAGGCCTGCAGGAATCGCACTAGAGGTTTCCACCAACACACCTACCCTGGTTGCGCACATTCCGGTCCAGCCAACTTTTAGGATGAGGTAAAGAGATAAAAAATTTTTAACCTCGGAGTCCTGCTAGAGCACGACCGGCGCTGGCTAGGGCTGCCGGAGCCGGCGCCGGCTCTGTTCGAGAATCCCCTATTCTTTAGTTTTTCCAATTTTTTGATCTTCGCTTCTGTTGCGTGCCCCGTGTTTTCCGTTTTCTATGCCTTCAATTGGTATCAAAGCATGAAGGGTTTGTGAAAATATAGGGAGCATGCATCTAGATGAATAAAGCTGGACACATATGTGTGTTTAAAATTGTGATCCTTTGATGTTTATGGTATGGATAGATTCTCTATTAAATCTCGTGGGTGGAGGTATAGGAGATTTGTAATTTATTATTTTTATTAGCAAATCACGTAAGCCCAATATTTATGGGTATAGGCGATTGTTGGTTTTGGTTGATTTCATTGTATTTGGTTTGAAATTGGGGAGCCATCTGTTAGACCTAAAGGCCTTCTTTTATGTTTTGATTTATGACAAACGTTTATATGGACTAACGTGTCAATTTATTGTGATAGGACATGGTTGACCTTTGTTCTTCTAAAGTCTTCAGATAAGAATTGTTGGCGACTCCTTCATCACCGATTTGAAGAATGGAAGATCAATTGAAAAATCAAGTATAAGGAGTTATACATCAAGAAGACTTTTTATGAAGAATATTAGACTAGGAAGTGTTTATTAGGGTATACTTATTATTTTCTATGTCCTCTTATCTTTTGATTCATTTGGCTTTACCTTGAAGCTTCAAAGGAGATGATTTTCAAAGTTTTTACAATTCACAGAATTTTGGATGGTACAGTTTGAATCCAAAAGGTTCATCCAAAATCCTGTAAACCGAGTTGAAAAATTATCTGTCAAAATCCTGTAAACCGAGTTGAAAAATTGTCTGTCAGGGATGTGCCGTTTTGGACTTAACTTTTAGATGCATCTTCGTCCAAAACCTGAGTCCAAAACTCGGATGAGTTTAAACAGAAAAATTTATAGCCATTTTTTTATGTCAGTTGGCACTCCACTTTTTAGCTCTATAAATAGCCCTTAAAGCCAAATTACAAGTAAGATTTTTGAAACATCCATCTTAGAAATACTATTGCTCAATATCTTCAAAAATCTCCTTTTATCTTAGCTTCAAAGTGAGTTCATTGTGTATCAAAAATAAAAGTATTTTATGCTTGTATCCGAGAGAATATCTGCTCAAGTAAGTGAGCTTATCTCTGTTCTATTGATTTTCAATTCTCAGCTTGTAATAGCAAGGTTATGTGGTAAAACCCATAGGGGTGATTCTTGTTGTGTGTATGTTCAAGGTTGTATGGTAATGTGTATGTTCAAGGTTGTATGGTAAAACCCATAGGGGTGATCCTTGTTGTGTGTATGTTCAAGGTTGCGTGGTAAAACCCATAGGGGTGAGCCTTGATGTGTTTGAGAGGTTGTGTATGTGGTTGATCCTCTCTTGTATGTGGTTGTTTTATTAAGTGATGTTAATGAAATAGGGTTGAAAATCCTTGAGTGTGAGGTTTAAGGTAGTGGACGTAGATCATTGTTGATCGAACCACTATACATCTCTTGTCTCATTTTATTTCAGTGGTTTATGTATATTATTTTTATGATATTTCACTGTCTAAATCTAAATACACATCTACGAGTGCTTGGACAGCTTTCAATGCATTAATAAAGTCAGTCAAGTGTCTTTGTGATCATCCTTGTTTAGCATTTTAGACTATTCGACAAAATTGTTTTTTCTTGCCAAAAACCTTAGAGGCGGAAAACCTTATTCACCCGCCTCTAAGGTTTTTCATTTGGTATCAGAGCAAGGTCTACATACTTTTGGTTTAACAGTCTTGTAGAAAAGATCTTAATGGTAAGCTCATTTTCTCTTCCATATGTTGAAGGATCTTCAACAAATCGTCCATCTTTGTTTAATGGAAGCAACTATACCTTATGGAAAAATAGAATAAAGATTTATGTGTGTTCTATTAACTTCGAGTTATGGAGTTTAATAGAGAATGGTCCTTTTATTCCATCAAAGATGATTGATGGCATAAAAATACCTAAACAAAATGATGAGTATAGTGTGGAAGACAATGCAAAAATGACTCTAAACTTTCAAGTTATGAATATTTTGTGTTGTGCACTAGATGTGACTGAATACAACCGTGTTAGTGGTTGTGATTCAACTCATGATATGTGGAGATTGCTAGAAGTCACCCATGAGGGGACAAATCAAGTCAAAGAATCAAAACTAGGGCTTCTTATTCATGATTATGAATTATTTACTATGAAGCCAAACGAAAGCATCACTGACATGTTCACAAAATTTACTAATATCTCAAATGGTCTGAAAGCTTACGAAAAGGTTTATTCCCTTGGGGAACAAAACTAAAATATTCTTGATGCTTTCCAAAAAGCTGGCAGCCTAAAACTCTTGTTGTTGAAGAATCCAAGGATTTGAAATTCTTACCTACTAAAGAGTTGATCGGATCTCTTTTAACTCATGAGATGAAGCTTAAAAGGTTTCATGAATCTGATGATCGTGATAAAGGCAGAAAAGGAATTGCTTTAAAAGCTGAAAGTGAAGATGAAGAAACAAGCTCTTTGGAAAGCAGTGAAGGCATGGACGGTGATGACTTAGCAATGATAGCAAAAAAATTCAGAAGGATGTTCAAAGGAAACTAAAAACGAGGAAGGAAGCTTATAAGAAAGAAAGGACAAACCTCCAGCTTCAAACCTCAATGCTTTGAATGTAAAAGCACGGATCACTTCATTGCAGACTGTCCGGTTGTAAAAGGAAAGGAAGGAAAAGTGTCTAAGAAGAGGAAAGACCAGAGAATCAAGAAAGGTAAAGGATTGATGGGAGCTTGGGTCTTAAATGATGAATCTGGAGATGAAGAATCTGAGGAAGAAACTACCAACGTTTGCTTCATGGCTTTGGAAAATGAGGTAAACTTTTCAACATCAGAATGCATCTCTATTTCGCATACATCTATGACTGAAAAGCATGTTGATCCTAATGAGTTGTTATGTGATATGTTTTGTGAATTAAAAAAACTGTCCAGAAAAAATAAAGATTTAAAGTTGAAGGTAAATTGTTTGATGAAAAAAAATGAAGCTTTGTTGAATAGCTACAAAATGTCTCTTGATACATATGTGTGCTGAAATTGAAAAAGATGTGATCATGACAGCATTACATCATGCATATCTAGAAAATAGAAACTTGTGTGATAAAATTCGAATTCTTGAATGCATGGTTAGCACCTTTAATGATATGAAAATTAGAGTAAATGATCTTACCAATTGCATTGAAAAATTTACAAATGGTAAAAGCAATCTGGAAAAACTTCTCGGAACTCAATATCATTTTGGTAATCGAAGTGGATTAGGATATAACCATAAGGATAATAACAAAACTTGCATGCCCAGATTTGTTTATACTGGAAATCAAAGTGGCTTAGAATATAACCAGGAGGATAAAGACAAACCTTACATGCCCAGATTTGTTTATTCTAGAAATCGAAGTAGCTTAGAATATAAACATGAGGATAAAGACAAAACTTGCATGATCAGATTTAGCTTAGCCAAAATTCAAAGTGGCTTAGGATATGAACCTAAGAATAACTACAAAAAGAACAAGTTTCAACATGCTAAACCTACTCATTCTCACAGCACATTCAAGGTATGCACGTATTGTGAAAAACTTGGACATATTGTTTCAAGATATCTTATTAGAAGAAAAGTGGAATCCGGTGAAGCTACTTTCTGGAAAATCAAAGAAAATGTTACTAACCTTCATGGACCTAAGAAAGTGTGGGTACCAAAAATCATCTCTTCTTCTCATGTATAGGTACGGTCTTTAAGCTTTACCAAGTGGTTCTTAGACAGCGGTTGTTCAAGGCACGTGATTGGAAATGCAGCATTGCTAGAAGATATTCAGACAACAAATGAAGGATTTGTTACATTTGGAGACAAGAAAAAAGGGAAGATTCTCGGCATTGGTAATATTGGTAAAGGTTCATTAACATTTATAAAGCAAGTCTTACTTATTGATGATTTGAAATATAACCTGCTCAGCATTAGCCAACTTTGTGAAAATGGTTGCAAAGTTATTTTTGAAAAAGATTCTTGCTCTATAGTTGATAGTGAAAATCTTGAAATCATCTTTATTGCCAAACGCATGGGAAATGTATATGTGTTTTATCTTAATGACCTTGTAGCTAATGAAATTAGATGTCTATCCATTCATGATAATGATGGTTATCTTTGGCATAGGAGACTAGATCATGTATCCTTTGATTTGTTAAACAAACTATACTCAAAAGAACTTGTTAGAGGGCTTCCAAAAATGAAATTTGATAAACACAAAATTTGTGATGCATGTCAATTTAGAAAGCAAATCAAAACTTCTTTTAAACCAAAGAAAATGATCTCCACCTCAAAACCTCTTGAATTAGTTCATATGGATTTATTTGGACCTATGAGGACTGCTAGTCTTGGTGGTAAAAAATACGCATATGTAATTGTTGATGATTTTTCTAGATTTACCTGGACATTATTTCTTGGACAAAAAGATGAAGCCTTTACTAAATTTTCAAAACTGATTAAGCGCGTTCAAAACTTGATTGGATGCAAATTGGTCTCTATCAGAAGTGACAATGGAAAATAATTTTGTAACAGCGAATTCACTCTCTTCTGTGATGAAAATGGAATCTTTCATAATTTCTCATCAGCTAAAACTCCTCAATAGAATGGTGTTGTTGAAAGGAAAAATCGAACCTTGCAAGAAATGTCTAGATCAATGCTTTGTGAAAATGTTCTTCCAAAATACTTTTGGGCGGAAGCTGTTAACATAGCATGCTATACAATAAACCGAGTTATATTAAGACCATTTTTAAGAAAAACTTCTTTTGAACTTATGTTTGACAAAACTCCTTCTATCTCTTATTTTAAAGTTTTTGGATGCAATTGTTTTATTCTAAATACAAGAGATAATCTTGGAAAATTTGATAGCAAGTCCGATGAGGCTATTTTTCTTGGATATTCTTCCAACAAGAAAGGTTATAAAGTATACAATAAAAGAATACTTTGTGTGGAAGAATCTATGCATGTTGTATTTGATGAATCTAACATTTATACATCAAAAAGAGATGATGATGATGTAGGAAATTCAAATGAAGCTAAGTTAGATCAAGTAAATGCTCCATCATTAGATACTCATGCAAAAGAGGAGGAGATTGAAGAATTACAGAATGAACAAGAGAAAGATCAAACCAAAGATTCTGCAAATGATCAATTGCCAAATGATTGGAAATTCAAATCAGGCCATCCAAAGGAGCAAATCATTGGAGATCCAAACCAAGGAGTTAAAACTCGAAGGTATTTTATCGACAACTTTGCTCTTCTTTCAAATATTAAACCTAACAGTATTGATATTGCATTACATGATGAATTTTGGATTATTGCCATGCAAGAAGAGTTGAACCAATTCGAAGGAAATCAAGTTTGGAAACTTATTCCTAGACCGCATGATCATCCTGTTATTGGAACAAAATGGGTTTTTAGAAACAAACTTGATGAAAATGGAGTTGTAATTAGAAACAAAGCTAGATTGGTAGCTCAAGGATTTAATCAAGAGGAAGGCATTGACTACGATGAAACATTTGCTCTTGTTGCTAGATTAGAATCTATTAGAATGTTACTTACTTTTGCATCTTTTAAAAATTTTATGCTATATCAAATGGATGTCAAAAGTGCTTTCTTAAATGGCTTTATTGAAGAAGAAGTGTACGTTGAGCAGCCACCTGGTTTTTCTCATGAGCTCTATCCAAATCATGTTTTCAAACTATCTAAAGCTCTTTATAGATTAAAGCGAGCTCCTAGAGCTTGGTATGAAAGGCTTAGTGGTTTTCTAATCTCAAAAGGATTTTCTAGAGGCTTAATTGATAATACCTTGTTTATTAAATCTGATTGCTTTGGTGACTTACTAATCGTCCAAATCAATGTTGTTGATATTTTATTTGGCGCTACTAATGACTCCTTGTGCAAGATGTTTGCTAAGACTATGCAGCAAGAATTTGAAATGAGTATGATGGGAGATTTGAACTTCTTTCTCGAACTGCAAATTAAGCAAACTAAAGATGGAATCTTCATTAACCAAGCAAAGTATGCCAAAGAGTTGCTTAAAAGGTTTGGAATGAATGAAGCAAAAGAAATTAGCACACCCATGAGCACATCCATAAAACTTGACCAAGATGAAAATGGTAAGTAGGTAGATGAACGAAAATATAGAGATATGATTGGAAGTCTACTATATCTTATTGCTAGTCGACCAGATATTATGTTTTCAGTATGTCTTTGTGCTCGATTTCAATCTTGTCCGAAGGAATCTCATTTAAGTGCAGTTAAACTTATACTTTGATATCTTATTGGGACATATGATTATGGATTATGGTATCCACGTATTAACACATTTGATCTTATAGGATATACTGATGAAGATTATGCAGGGTGTAAAGTTGAAAGAAAAAGTACTAGTGGCCATTGTCAATTTCTTGGACACTCACTGGTATCATGGCATAGTAAAAAATAAGCTTGCGTATCATTATCCACCACTGAGGCGAATATATTGCATGTAGGATATCTAAATTAATTAAATAGATTAAACTCAGTGGAAAATAGCAAGAAATCCAAGCCATGGATCACGGGTTTGCAGTAGAAACGGGAAAAAGAGGAGATCACTCTTATTACCTCTTGAAGCCGGAATTTAAAATTTTCTTGTTCCAAGAACGCAGGCGCTATCCAGATCACAAAACCGGTTCACTGTAGCTCAACTAAAATCCAAGAAAGAACTCCTTCTAATGATAATCCACACAAGGTCGAATGCTCACAATCTCACAATTCTAAGCTAGTAGAATTTAGGAGGCTAGAGCTTGATTAATAAGAGAGAGACAGCTAGGGTTTGATCAAGAGAGAGGCAGAGAAACGATTTCTCTGTTATTGCATGAATAGTCTGTGTCTCTTACCCTAAGAAAACCGTTTCCTTATATTTATAGATTTATAATTACCGTAAATTGTAACTTAGTCCTTCAACGTCCAATTGTCAACAAATTGGTCCTTGAAGTTTACTTAATTACAATAAGGTCCCATGAATTATAACAAACTTATAATTCATCTATAAATATATTCTCTTCTCTTAATTAACCCCACAATATTATCAAATAATATATTTGAGCATTCAAACTTTTATTGTGTGTGACCCATTAGGTTTCCTGGTCTTATTGGTAGCATGATATGAATTAATTTTAACAATATTAGAATTAATAATCCTTAATAAAATAAAGGATTAAATTTATTAATTCTCTAATTAATAAATCCATATTTAGCATATCAAGAGTGACATCTAGCAATGACTCTTGACCACCCAAAAGTCCAGAAAGTCAAGTGGCTGGACATGAACATTTCAATAGCAAATTATTAGTGCAATAAACTCCTTTCACCATACAATATCTCATTCGGTCTAGATCATGGAATTAGTGCCAACTCCCTCCAGAATATTATTAATTCTGGCCCGAATATTTTAGTACTTGTTCAAGAAATCCATTACTCGATATGTGTATCAATTGGAACCATTTCCATCACATAGTCGCCTTGGCCAAGGACTTCATGAGTAATGATTTCTACAAGTGGCCTTGAGATATACTCTCCTACTATTAGGAGTGGTGAATCCTTTATTGACTTTCTCAACTACTTTCGTTTACTTTACGTTGTACCCAATATCCATCCCATAGGCAGTCCTAGATAAGACTCCAAAGATTAGAATCAAAGTACAATGCTCGTTAAACAAAGTACCTTGAAGATCTCAACTCTAAGGATACTTGCACACTTGCTATAATGAGATTCTATCACTGGCACTAAATAGTTATCCAAGTGATTATCTCGTGGCTAGGTCATCCAATAAACTTGTTCCAAAACAAGCATCCACACGTTAATCCTGAGTATCCCAATACTCATGGATATGAGAACCACCGCTTAATCTATTCAAGAGATATAACATGTGCCAGTCTTGGCGTATTAATAATGTCCCATCTTATTAATACTATGAATGGGGATTATTTAAGTACAAACACTGCATAGTGTAGTAGAAATCTTACATCATGATCTTTATCATGATTTCCTTAACACTGTGTTGTACTAGGGACTTTATCTAACGGTTTGTACACATGTTTAGATATAACAATCAAACTGAAAGATAAAGAATGCCTCTTATTAATTTAATATGCAATATACATGACACAAGTGATTGCTTCTAAAGCACAACACTAACATTGCAACAGGAAACTGTTGTGCTCAAATCTTACGGATGAAGAATACTCTGCGAGATTTCAATTTAAATTTGAACTGTGTTCCTATAATGTGTGATAATACAAGTGCTATCAATCTAACAAAAAATCCAGTGCAGCACTCGAGAACAAAGCACATTGAAGTTAAACATCACTTCATCCGAGACCATGTACTCAAAAGAGATGTGTGTATTGAATATATCTCAACGGATGAACAACTTGCATATATTTTCACTAAACCTCTAGCTGAGGACAGGTTCAACAATTTGAGAAGAGGTTTGGGTATTACAAGAATTTGATAAATAATCTTTTTGTGTAAGTTCTTCTTGTGCAGGAATTGTGAAGAAAAAGGTTTTGGAAATAAAACTCTATATCCAAAATACCCTGTTCTTGTTTTGGACGCAGTACTAGAATCCAATTCCTACATCCAAAATGCATTTCAGGGAAACACTCTATTGGACAATGATTTCGGACCTGGTCTTGTTCCAAAATCAATGCTTGATATTCTTTTATTCCAAATTTCGTGTTTCAAAAAATTGGTTTGTGCGTTTTTCAAAACTCCTCAGAAAAACACATGTTTGCAAGGCACATTGTTCTCACACTATCCTAGACATTCAAAGCTATCTGACTTTCTCTTTCTCAAAACCCTTGAAGCCGTCATTCTTCCAAAACAATTCCTCTGTGTTCTTCTTCTCTGAAAACCCAAAAAGCTCTGTAAAAGCTTGAATCTTTCAATGGCCAAGACAAAATCCACCGTTCCAAAACCTAAGAAGGAGCAAAAATCTTCTCCGGTGTTAATGAAAAAGGTTTCAGGTTCAACAAAGAGCAAAGCGAAAGTAAAGGAAGCTTCTCCTCAGCCTCACTTCTCGGCCTCTCATTATGATTCGTCTGAATCTTCCTCCGAACAACTGAGTTCTGCGAATCAGGTACCTCGATTTCTCGACTCCAAATATGAATCTGAATACAATGACTGGGTCTCTAGAAATCGAACTATTATTTCGGCTATCGAGTGAACCACTCGCTTTTACGAACTTGTCAAATATTCTGGATATGTTTGATCATGTCGGGTGGGGGAGTTTGCTATCAGTTGAAGAGAAAATCTACACTCCTTTAGTCTGGGAATTTTATGCAAATTTGAGAAAGGGCAAACTGGAAGAAACAGAGGGAGGATTCGTGATTAGGTGATATGTGACACGAGTGAAAGGAAAAGATTTTGAATTTGACCATAGAATGCTTGAACGGAATCTGTGATGTTCGTGATCTTTGGTTTTTAGTATTTTGAGTTGAACAAATTTCTGAAGGAAATGAAAATTTTGTTACGAAAAATTTTGAGAAGTTGTTCTATGGTGAAAAAAGCTTTGAGATCTCTGGAAATCGCAGCTCTAAATGGCTGAATGGATTGGGTAGAATCCTTCATCATATGGTTTCTACCATTGTTGTACCCAGTTCCGGTCATAAGACCTCTATTAGCATACTTCAAATGGTAGTCATGCTTGCCTTAGCTGAGGGGAGGCAGATTAACTTTGGATTTCTGGCAACAAAGTTAATGTTGCAGTCTAGAAATACTTCTAGCAAGGCTCTTCCGTTTGGAAATTTATTGACAAAAGTCTTCAGATTTTTCAATATTGATTTAAATTCTGTTACTTCTGATCCCTTAAATTCTGTTACTTCTGATCCCTCAAAAACAAATGTTTATAGCTATGACTCCTTTGAAAAGATAGGATATGTAAGGGAGAATAATTCTTGGAAATTGCTTAGAGAAACTGCTGGAAAAGAAAGAGAGAACCTGATGAAAATTAAGGACGAAGGAAAGACTGTCTTTGGTTCTAAAAGAAAATGTGATAAAGGCAATGTTCATGATATGGGTTTGTCTGAGAATATTCTGAGTGCAATCAGCTCCTTTGCAGAGAAATTGGAATCTCTTAGCTCAGAAATCAAGAACTTATGGAACTGAATTTTTGTCATTGAGCAATCTGCTAAGCCTTCCGCATCTATATCTGATCATGAAAATGATGACCAATCTTCAGAGGACAAGAATGAACCGCCTACAGATATCAAGGTTCCCTCTCCTGAACCCTCACCTGAACTATCTCCATAGCCTTCTCCTGTACAGAAAAAAGATATTCCTCCTCATTCTCCCAAACCCAAAGGAAAAAGACAGAAGCATGTGGTTGTAAAGCGAAAATCCAACAGAATAGCTGGTCAATTTTCCAAGAAGGGTATTAGATCCAAGGGTGAAACCATTAATATTTCCTAGACTATTTTCTTGGGTAACACCGTGGCTGATGAAGAACTTACATTCTACCACAGTTGAACAATTTACTTTTTCAGTCATTTATATTCTGTCTTCGGATAATTTCTGATACTTTTTTTAAGTTTAATTCTCTATCATGCCTATTATCTATCTGATGACTGTTAAGTGCATATTACTTCTCCTTCTGCTATGCTTCTTTTTGATTGATGACAAAGGGGGAGAAAGAAAATGACAGTGAATATGGAATAGATGACAGTTATTATGGGGGAGAAAGAAAATTTTAGATAGATCCACATGTTGATAAGGAGAAAATAAAAAAATGAAACTGTTGTGAAAATGTTGAATGTTGGTCTGCATGACTGTCGGCATGATTTTGTTTGCAAGACATATGCTAATCTGAAAATGTTATAGTCTGCAATATAAGTTGTATGAAATTGTTGGTATGCAGTAATTGATAGAAAATGTAAAGTTTGCATGTTACGACTGCATATGAATTTGATCTACATGTTGATATCCAAAAATAAAATGTTATGAGTTCTACATACATTCTACATGGCTAATATTGGACTGTTAATGTTTGTTTGTTTTTTTTTTTGTTCAGCAAAGTAACTGCTATGGAAGTTGAAACCCTTTGAAAAATCGAAACTACTGTATGAACAGTTATTGAATTCCAAAGTAACTGCATGAACTGTTATGAACTGCATGAACCATTTATGATATGAACAGTTGCGCAGGTAAATCAAAACCGTGATGAAAATTTCTGATTCACTGTTCACAAATTTTTCTGAAAAATTCCTTAGTTTGTGCAAGTTCAAATTTATAACACAGAATTCTGAATGATAATTGGATCCTTGAAATAAAAATTCTGTGATAAATTTTTGGTGCATCGAATTACGGGGAGTTTTGGACTCAGAAACTTTGTATCCAAAATAAATATTCTTATAAGCAGTTTTTGAAAAATGTTTTGGACATCCAAAAGTCTTATCCAAAAGATATTCTGAAAACACAAGTTCTTCCAAAACGATTTTGGATACACTTTCTGGATGAATAAATCGTTACTTCTTCTATTCCCTCTTATGTTCAAAATTATCATATAAGCATATATTTAGGTGGAGCTTTTTAGAATTTTATCTCTATCAAATTACTTTGAATATTTATATAGAGATATGATATGCTTTAGGATCATTGAGATATGGTTTCTCATAAGATCTCTATGAGACTTGTTACGATTATTTGCACCATTTGCTCATCATGTTATCTCTATCTACATATCAAATGTGTCATGTTTGTCATCACTCAAAAAAGGCGAGATTGTTAGCCCTAAGGGCCTTCTTTTATGTTTTGATTTATGACAAACGTTGATATGGACTAACGTGTTAATTTATTGTGATAGGACATGATTGACCCTTGTTCTTCTAAAGTCTTTAGATAAGAATTGTTGGCAACTCCTTCATCACCGATTTCAAGAATGGAAGATCAATTGAAAAATCAAGTATAAGGAGTTTACATCAAGAAGACTTTTTATGAAGAATATTAGACTAGGAAGTGTTCATTAGGGTATACTTATTATTTCCTATGTCCTCTTATCTTTTGATTCATTTGGCTTTACCTTGAAGGTTCAAAGGAGATGATTTTCACAGTTTTTAGAATTCACAGAATTTTTGATGGTATAGTTTGAATTCAAAAAGTTCATCAAAAATCCTGTAAACTGGGTTGAAAAATTATCTGTCAGGGATGTGCCATTTTGGACTTAACTTTTAGATGCATCTTCGTTCAAAACCCGAGTCCAAAACTCGGATGAGTTTTAACAGAAAAATTTATAGCCATTTTTTTATGTCCATTGGCACTCCACTTTTTAGCTCTATAAATAGCCCTTAAAGCCAGATTACAAGTAAGATTTTTGAAACATCCATCTTAGAAACACTATTGCTCAATATCTTCAAAAATCTCCTTTTATCTTAGCTTCATTGTGTATCAAAGATAAAAGTATTTTGTGCTTGTATCCGAGAGAATATCTGCTCAAGTAAGTGAGCTTATCTCTGCTCTATTGATTTTCAATTCTCAGCTTGTAATAGCAAGGTTGTGTGGTAAAACCCATAGGGGTGATCCTTGTTGTGTGCATGTTCAAGGTTGTGTGGTAAAACCCATAGGGGTGAGCCTTGATGTGTTTGAGAGGTTGTGTAAAACCTAGTGTGGTGATCCTCTCTTGTATGTGGTTGTTTCATTAAGTGAGGTTAATGAAATAAGGTTGAAAATCCTTAAGTGTGAGGCTTAAGGTAGTGGATGTAGATCATTGTTGGTCAAACCACTACACATCTCTTATCTCATTTTATTTCAGTGGTTCAGGTATATTGTTTTTATGATCTTTCACTGTCTAAATCTGAATACACATCTAGGAGTGCTTGGACAGCTTTCAATGCATCAATAAAATCAGTCCAAGTATCTTTGTGATCATCCTTGTTCAGCATTTTAGACTCTTCAGAAAAAATTTTTTTGCTTGCCAAAAACCTTATTCTCCCCCCCCTCCCTCTAAGGTTTTTCACCATCAAAGCCAGAAGTTGTGTAGAAAAACACGAAAAATTCGCAAAAAAAGAAAACTGTAGGAAGAGCCAGTCAGACTGTAACCGACGCCTGCTAAGGGTGCTGGAACCGGCGCTGGCTTGGGTCTGGAAGGCCGGTCCGTGCGTTGGTTTCTCGTGGGTCTTGTTCTGTGCGCCGGGTGCAGTGAACCATGGAGAAATTTTTTTAATTTTTTCATTGTAATTTTTCTTGCGTTTTCTTTTTGTTTTGGGGTTAATACCAGGCCAAGTTAATAGTTTGCAATAGTTAATATTCTAGGAATATTTTTGCATGAAAAATATTAGTAAGAGATTTTAGGGTTAAACAAGACCATTAATTAATTAATTAATATATTTAATTCTATTATCTGGACACTTAGGTTTAAAAAAAGAGCATGAAAACGTCTACTATTCTCTAGCATGCTATTTATTTTTGTACCCATGTGCACGTTTTCTGAAAGACCAAAGTCTTTGGGAATGTTTTTGACAAGGAAAACATTTTTTCTACAAATTAAATGGTTATTTTAACTTGAACAAAAATTAATCCTTTGATATTTTCTCAAAGGATTTAATCATTGACATAGAAAATATATTGGATTTAGATATTTTTGTAAGATTAAAATAGAAAGCTATTTTGTTTTAATTTTGGCAAAAAAAAAAAATTTATTTTGTCAAATAAACTTGAGACCAAAGTTTCTAGAAAGTTTTAATTGGAAAATTTTTGGAATCATTAAGTTTTTAACTTAAATAAAATTAGTCTATGAAAAAAACTCTCAAAGGATATAAACCTTGACATAAAGATTTTTATGGACTTAGACATTTTATTTTTGAGTTAAGGGAATACTTTATGGAAATTTTCAAAAGGATATTTTTCTGAAAACCCTTGTTTTAAAAGACTAAGTGGGAGAGGGGTTCAAAAGGCCCCATGGCTTCCATCACAATCCTCATTAGAGATCGTGGGTCCCCTCGCATCACGCTGGGAGTGAACCCGTATAGGATGGGGATACCACAAGGATCTAACTCTAATGGAGGAATATAATTAATAACCCAGGGCATGTACTATAATCGGCCAGCCCTTCGTTGGAGGTCATTGTGTGAGGTATATCCATAGGAAATGAGAGGAAACGACCATCTCCTCGATGGAGTTATCTTCTAGATCATTACCTAGAAGGAAAATTAATTTATGATGGTTAACACACTTAGCTTAGGAAATTGTTAATCTTTCCAAGAAGCTATATCAGTTTTCCTAAGAGCCAAATTGATTATTACCAATTTGATAATAAGGATAAAGTGCACATATTTGTTTTGTTTTCACATACTGAATCTTTTTCTTTTATTTTTTGATTTTTCAGAAATGGTGGAAGGTTCTTTTAATCCATTGGCTGTTATTCTTCGAGAGAATAAACTAACGGGACCAAACTATGTGGACTGGAAGAGGAACTTGGACATAATACTCACAGTGGAAGAGTATAAGTATGTCCTTTATGAAACCTACCCTGTAATCGGGGAGGGTTCCAATGCCGAGGAGCGTGAGGCTGAGAAGGCATGGAAGAAGGCCGATGAAATAGCTCGTTGTTACATGTTGGCCTCTATGTCTAATGTGCTCCAATCCAAATATGAGTATATGACCACTGCGTATGACATAACCTAATCATTAGCCACGATGTTTGCAGATAAGAGCCAGCCCGCAAGGCAGGAGACTCTTCGAACCATCATTAACACTAAGATGGCTGAGAGATTATCAGTCAGAGAGCATATGCTCAAGATGATTACTATATTCGAGGAGGCAGAAATCTTAGGGGTTATCATTGACCCCGAGAGCCAAGTGTACATGGTTCTCGAATCTCTACCGGATTCCTTTACCCAGTTCAAGTTGAACTATAACATGAACAAGTTGAACATGGGTTTAACTGAGTTGATAGAGGAGCTTCAGATGGCGGAGAAGGTCATGAAGCCACAATCTAAGGTTATGATTGCTAAGGCTTCATCTTCTAGAACTAGGCCCAAGCCCAGGTAGTTCAAGAAGAAGAAGGGGAACACAGTGGCCCAGCCCAAGACCCAACCCAAAGACAAACCCAAGGGCAAGTGCTTCAAATGTGGACTGAAGGGACACTGGAAAACGGAGTGTCCGGATCTTCAAGCCAAGAAGAACCCCACAGGTAATGTTTTCTATCTAGAGTCTATATCAATGGTTGGATCAACTTCCACTTGGATTGTTGATTTAGGGGCCACTGATCATATCTGTAACTCCTTGCAAGGGTTTAGAAAGATTAGAAGATTCCAGAAGGGTGAACATGGACTATGTGTGGGAAATGGAGCACAAGTTTGGGCCCTTGCAGTGGGAGAGCTGGATCTTGTTTTTTATTGTAATAGAATAGTGGGTTTGAAAGATATTTTATATGTACCTGGATTTTGACAGAATTTGATTTCGGTTGCTAAACTAATAAATCTAGGATATTCTGTATCTTTCCATTCTGGTATTTCTATCAGTAGAGATGGAGAAATTTTATGTACTGGGCACATATATGGGAATCTATTTTTCTTAAACCCTATTAACAATCAATTAACTAACGCTCAATCTGAACTATTAACAAGGAAGAGGAAGACCAATGTCAATGACTCTTATCTTTGGCATCTAAGGTTGGGTCATATCAACTCAACCAGGATTAAGAGGTTGATCCATGATGGGCCCTTGGGCTCATTGAGATTGGAAAATTGGCCTCAATGTGAGTCCTGCTTGATGGGAAAGATGACCAAAATATCAGTTACCCCTAAGGCAAATAGAGCTAAGGAGGTATTGAGTCTTGTTCACATTGATGTGTGTGGTCCATTGTCTATACCAGCTAGAAGAGATTTTGAGTACTTCATCACTTTCACGGATGATTGTATAAGGTTTGGTAACATTTACCTGATGAGACGCAAGTTTAACTCTTTTGACAAGTTCAAAGAGTTTAAGGCAGAAGTGGAGCATCGGACAAGTAAATTGATCAAGACCTTACGATCCGATCGTGGTGGAGAGTACCTCCTTGGTGAATTCAAGGACTACATGGTACATCATGGGATTGTATCCCAGCTCTCTGTGCCAGGGACACCCCAGTAGAATAGAGTAGCTGAGAGAAAGAACAGGACATTGATGGAAATGGTACGAAGCATGATGTCTCTTGCTACTTTTCCAGTGTCTTTTTGGAGATATGCCCTGGAAATAACGGCATACATTTTGAACTTGGTGCCTTCCAAGTTAGGACCTAGGACTCATTATGAGATGTGGATTGGGCGTAAGCCAAGTCTGAATCATCTTAGGATATGGAGTTATCTAGCTTATGTACTTACTGGTCAAGAAAGACAAGTTGGAACCAAGATCAGAATTATGCTATTTTGTTAGGTATCCAAAAGGGACAAAGAGTGGTTACTTTTATCATCCTAAGGAACAAAAGGTACTAGTTAGTACCAATGCTAGATACCTAGAGGATGATCAAAGTACTTCCACAAAAGGTTCAACTAGGCTGGAACTGGAGGAGAAGTTATCTTCGGAAGCAACTTCTTCTGACCCGATTATGGAACAAGAAGAGGTACATCCTCAAGAGCCTATACAAATGAAGCCTCATCGTAGTGGGATAGTGTCTAGGGTTTCGAAGAGATGGACTGGAGAAGCTTTTGAGTTAGTCTCCGACCATCAGGAACAAGACCCCACTAGATACGAAGAGGCTATTGCTGATGCCGATGTAAATCTGTAGCATGAATCAATGAAAGCCGAGATTGAGTCTATGAATCTGAATCAGGTTTGGGATCTTGTAGCTTTACCTAAAGGGATAAAACCCATAGGGTGTAAGTGGGTATACAAGATAAAGAGGGGAGTAGATGGGAAGCTGGAAACCTTCAAAGCTAGGCTTGTGGCGAAAGGGTATACTCAAAAAGAGGGAATCAACTATGAGGAAACATTTTTCCCAGTAGCCATGCTTAAGTCCATCCGTATCCTCCTTGCCATCGCATGTTATTATGAATACGAGATATGGCAAATAGATGTCAAGACAGCATTTTTAAATGGCCATCTTAGTGAAGATATCTATATGTCCCAATCGGAAGGCTTTGTTGCTAAAGGCCAAGAGCATATGATTTGCAAGCTTAAGAAGTCCATTGATGAACTTAAGCAGGCATCAAGGGCATGTAACATTCATTTTGATGAGACTGTAAAGTCTTATGGTTTTGTTCAGAACAAGGATGAACTATGCGTGTACATGAAACTTGAAGGTATTAATGTGATTTTTCTTGTCTTGTATGTGGATGATATTCTACTCTTTGGAAATGATGTAGGGTCATTATCATCTTCAAAGATTTGGCTGTCTTGTTAATTCAGTATAAAGGACTTGGGAGAAGCCAACTACATTCTCAGAAATAGACTTCTTAGAAATAAGAAGCAGAGAATGTTAGGATTATCCCAAGCAGCATATATTAACAAGATGCTGGCCAGGTATAGCATGGACTCATGCAAGGGAGCTCTCATTCCTTGTAGACATGGGTTGTCATTTTCTTTAAAGGACTCTCCTAGGTCTCAGGAAAAAAAGGATAGAATGAGTAGGATCCCTATGCTTCGGCTGTGGGAAGTTTCATGTATGCCATGCTGTGTACTAAGCCAGATATCTGTTTTGTCGTAGGCTTAGTTAGTAGATATCAGCGAAGCCCTGGGTAGGTTCATTGGTAAGCTGTAAAGCATATTCTCAAGTACCTCAGGGAAAGAGAGATTATATGCTGGTTTACAGGGCTGATGACTTGGTTCCTACAGGATACACAGACTCAGACTTCTAGGCGGATAAGGATGAGAGAAAATCCACAAGTGGAAATATCTTCACCTTGTTTGGAGGAGCTATTTCATGGAGGAGTATCAAGCAATCTTGCATTGCTGACTTAGCCATGGAAACTGAGTATATGGCAGCTTCGGAGGCATCCAAGGAAACAGTCTGGCTCTGGAAGTTCCTTTCAGAACTTAGAGTAGTGCCACACATGGACAGGCCAATTATGATGTATTGCGATAATACTGGAGCAGTATCACAATTCAAAGAACCAAGAAACCACAAGAAAGGGAAGCATATCGAGAGGAAGTACCACCTGATCTGAGATTTCATTCAGAGACGGGAAGTCGTGATGGAACAGATTGCCTCTGAGAATAATCTAGCTGATCCATTCATCAAGCCTTTAGCTGAGAGAGTCTTCAAGAGACACTTAGATGCCATAAAGGTGGGCACCTATGGACTTACCTAGTCTTAGAGTGCAAGTGGGAGATTGTTGGGAAATATCACCTCTTAGACTATGTTTCTGATGTAAAAATTGAATATTTTAATAAAAGAATTTATTTTCAAAAATTATTTGTGAATTTACAATTTTATTTGTGCACAATCACGTGGACCCATTGTATTTAAGTAAGTGGTCCATGTGAATGGAGGTCTTTCACAGTAAGGTATGGATCACGGGTTATTTAACACATAAACATTCGTTCTTAACCGATTGATGAGAATGGGAATCTCATCATGTCTAGGTTATTATGTTGTGAATTCCAAAAGGGGAATGGCTTACCTTTAGCCAGTGAGTAGTCTACCCACTTCATAATATAAGCGTATTTCGAATACGTAGAACAAGACCTGTGGTAGTAGTTTCTAAAAGTACTATATGGTAGAAACCTAGACTACTACCGCTACAACGTGGACTAGTACTCTACGACTTAAGTATGAGCTGGTGGTCTGACGAAGCTGGAAGCATATACTTTGATATGCTATAATTGAGGTTCTATAGTAGGGCCAATATACTTGCATGTTGGGTATGTGTGACTAGTTAGTTAAGACAAACATGTACAAGATAGTTTCTATACTATATCACCCCTTATAGTTGTCTGAATGATCTAAATATCCAGGGCCCTGGGAAACATGACTTGGATGTTTGCTTTAGGGTAGCTCCCTTGGAGAGCGGAAACAATCCAGGAGGTCATGGATTATTGGACTAGAGGCCTAAGGAGAGTAGATGTCATTTAGAGAGGTGTTAGTACACTTCTTCCTCTCTAAATGTACGGCGATGTATAGAAGGGTATTTTAGTCATTACACCTGTAGGTCGAAGACTTTGCTAATGCAGCATTATCCTTGGGATCAATATTTCCTTATGGTGATATTCAAAAATATTTAAAATGCAAAATACAGCTATTTATATGGCAAGGGTATTTTGGTCATTTTAGAAGCCAATGCAGTGTGTCTTTTGGTCCCCAGTATAGACCGTGAGTCCTAATTAAATACGGGCTAATGAATTAATATTAAATTAAATGGAATTTAATTTGTTTAAGTAGCCTATTTAATTGTTGGGCTAGAATAAAATAAAGGTATATGGAGAGAGAGAATTAATTAAATTAGTTTGGTGGATTAATTAATTATATAGGGCTTTGGCCCAGTTTGAATAATTAAAGATTAACCTGGGACTAAACTAATATAGTCTTACTTATTGGACTAGTTTATTTGGGCTGGAAAATTAATTATTTTTTGGACCAATTATTTGGTTCTAATTAGAATAATTAATTAAGCCAAAAAGGTTAAACTAAGAGTCTAATGACCTAATCCAGTTTAACCTAGGGTTTTATTTAGGTTAAACAGGAGGACTGGAAACAACATGGTTGCAGAATACACATTCTTTGAGACGGCTTCTTCTCTGTGAAAGAAAAACAAGCCAGACGTCTCTCTCTCTCTCTCTCTCTCCAGAAAAAAGGTTCCTTAGTCTGTTGTTGTTTACCAAATGGATTTAGGTAGGCCATATACTGAAAGATCAAGAGTTTAGCATTTACTTATATGTAAAGACGGAGTAGGAGGTTTGCAGGAATCGCACCAGAGGCTTCCACCAGCACACCTACCCCGGTTGCACACATTCCGGTCCAGCCAACTCTTAGGACGAGGAAAAGAGGTAAAAATTTTTTGACCTCGGAGTCCCGCCAGAGCACGACTGGCACCGGCTAGGACTGTCGGAGCCAGCTCCAGTTCTGTTCGGGAATCCCCTGTTCTTTTGTTTTTCTAGTTTTTTTTTATCTTCGCTTCCACTGCGTGCCCTGTGTTTTCCATTTTTTAAGCCTTCACAAGAAGTATAGAAAATGGATCTACATAAAATTTACTAGATAATATTTCTATGTTAGTCTGAGGAGCAGTTATATATGACTCGTAAGCCTCACGCTCATATTCAATCTCAACTCGAATCTTATCTTACACACTCTGGATATGTGCCTCCACCTCAACCCTGATGACCTCCTCAACATTTATAGCACAAGTGAATGATTGATTGAGTGAAGTTGTTGTTGGTCTCTTTCCTTTGCAGCTAACATGACCTCTCTTATCAAGACCGAACAATCGTTGGAAAATCTAATTCTTTATTTTCTCAATGCACTTAGACTTAGGCAGTGCCTGCCACTCTGCCCCTAATCGGTCCTATAGAATTAAGAAATAATACATCAAATTAATATTAAGTTAATTTATTAAATTTATCATAATTTAATAATTTAGAAAAATTATCCTTTAAAAAATCATCACTATCAGCTCTGCAGTTGATATGATCTTGAGAAGCACTAATTTGAATTTTGAAGCTAAAAATCAAGAGACCTAATTCAATATGAAAACCTTAGGTAAACTAGCTTCCTAGGACCCAAAATCTAATGAACTAAGCCAACTAAATCAATACCCAAACACCCCTAACCCGAGAAGGATCAAGGACAAATGGGATGAGAAGATTTAAACAACCAATTGAACTCCTAAAAAAAACCCTAGATTAGCTTGGAATCTAAGACTCACTTTAAAAAGAATAATGATCTATCCTAAGATGATTAGAGACTAGATTCTTAGGTTGGACTAAAGTTTAAGAGAAGTCTTGATTGATTTGGGAATCACCCTCACAACTCTCTCAAAGAGTTCTTGAATTTCAAATGACTAATATCTCAAAGTTGTGTTTACAAGAGTTGTAATGGCATATATATAGATGCCTTGCCCTAAACTAATTACCAAACTAATTCTAATTATTGAATGGCCTTAATACTAGTTTTGAGGCCCTATTACATTCTTTAAAATAGGTTAAAGTATAATAAAAATCATAAAAATTAAATTACAAGTGAAAAATGCTAAAAATACAAAAAAAAAAAGAAGCAAAATATAGGGATTGGCCCGACTAGGGCTATTGCCGACTATAGCACATAGAGCTGGTACTGGCTCTATTCTGCCTAAAATAGAATGAGCTAGATTCAGGCCAGTATCGGGTCCTTCATTCTCGACTGGCGCCGGGTTAGCTTTGGGCATTCTCCCTAGTTTTGTTGCACCTCATTCCCTGCTCATTTAACCTCCATTTATTTTCCATGTGTCTGCTTCATCTTCCAAGTGAAATGTTGGTTGTTTTGATCTCATCTTGATACTCCTTTGGCCATCAATCATTGTTTAAAAGTTGGCTTGATCCTTTACATAGATTATTACTTATATTATGCATCTTTTGGCCCTTCGTTTACTATCCATCTCTTCACAATCTTCTTGGACTTGGGTTTGTTGAATTTGTTATCTTGAAAATTCCTTTGAATCGTCTTGAATATTGTTCTTACCCATGGAACCATGAAGTGTGATTGTGTCCTTCTTCCCCTTCTTGAAAATGGCCTTCATGCCTAATTTGATTCTTATCATTTCCCCCTTCTTGAAGATGATTCGTCTTCAAGTCAATACCTACATTACAATTCAAATAAAGCATTTTATATGAAGGTAAAACTTATAACTTTGGATCCTTACCAACTCCTTTGTTTTCTCTCTTTTCAACCTAAGCTCTTAACTTCATTTTACCTCCACTCATTTTCTTTTCACAACCTCTTACTTGGCTCTCTCTTGCACCATTTACTTTGTATGTGCCTCCCCCTATGCTCTCTTACTCTCTTTTTTTCTTCTTTTACCTTATGCTCTTTTATCCAACACTCTTTTGTCTCTTCCCTCTTCTCTTTTAGCTCTTTTTGTTTCCTTTCATCTTCTCTTCGCTATTGCTCTTGTTTTCCCTTCTCTTGCATTTTCCTCTTGTTTTGTTCTCTTTTATTTTAATCTTCCTCCCTTAAAATATTTTGATCTTTAACAATCTCACTTGGGGGTATAGGGCAAAGTGTGAATTTTCTTCCATCTCTGCACAAATAATAAGTTTTTTTCTTCCTATGGTGAACTACCTCCCTATCATATAGCCAAGGCCTTCCCAATAATATATGCCCAACATGCATGGGAAACACATCACATATCACCTCATCTTTATACCCCCTTAACAATTGTAACCTTGACTTGTTTCTTTACCTTTACTTCATCACAATTGTTCAACCATTGAATCTTAAAAGGTGTAGGATGTTTCAAGGTCTGCATTCCCAATTCCTCCACCGATGTAGCACTAATCACATTATTACAACTCCCTCCATCAATAATCGAGCTACATGGTTTCTCTTTAAATTGACACCTTGAATAGAAAATATTCTCTCTTTGTAAATCTTTTTTTCCTTCAACAACACAAGCTTCAACAACTACCCTCATCACACTAATTAATGCATTTGGTTTCTCAAGTGTATCACCATTTCTTCCATCCACTCTATCTTCTCAACTAGATTTGGTTTATTTTGTGAAGTTGAACTAGATGCTTCATTTTATTAACTTCACACGTTCTCATTTACTCTTGCACAACTTCTAGCCAACTCTTCTTTTTCTCCTCTTATGGATGTGAGCTTTCTCCCACTTTATAAGTACTTGAAGCACCTTTGGGACCTTTATCCATAGCACACATTTGCTCATTTTCTACCTTAATCCATGTATTCTTTGGCTCTTCAATGAATTCTATACTATTTTGGCCTATTTCTTCTTGCTCATTCTCCTGCAACACTCTTAAGGAATGTGACTCATTTTCTAAAAAGAATATAATATTATAGAACTCCTTAGCCACCCCATTTGTTGTGCTTAATTAATCTATTTCATTTCCTTTATCATCACTAAGCTTCTTTTCAATCTCATCAATATTTTTCACAACTTCTTCATGCACTACTTCATTATTTTGTTTAAGCATTCCTTGGCACTTAACCTCATTTTCTAGCTTTTGCTCCTTCTGAAAGTCATGAAACTCATTTTGCTAAACCCTTTCAAGTTTTTCTTCACTTCTTGCCCTTCTTGGCTCATCAACATCTACAACATTTTTCTTGCCCACTTTGGTCTCAAGTCTAGCTCTTTACTTCTTAAATTTATAAATCTCACTTTGCTCCTTAGAGGACTTCCAATGACAATCAAATGATTTCTGCCTAGAGCCACTATAATGCTGACAAGGAATTGCACCACTCTTTTGCAAATCCAAAACCTCTTCCTTAATCATTCAATCTTGGGAAATCACATATACCATAACCATAATTCCAACAACTATAGCAAACATAATCTTGTATTATCCTCATCCCTCATTTTGAAAAATTTTGCATTGTACTTCCCTTACTTTGTTTAGAACTTCTTGGACAATTATAGGACCCGTGAGCAAAATTCCCTCATATTTTGCATTCATCAGGTTCAAACCGTTTCCTTATCAAAACTTTCATCTCTTCCCAAGAATCCACTATTTGATACCGTTTTGCCTTTTTGTATGTTCATTTACTTCCACCATTCTAAAATATTTTTAGAAAAACACTTTAGTGCCCATTTCACCTTGTTTCCTCTACTAGGCTAAAAGCATTTGAACAATTTTTCCGTTCTTCTTTCTCAGTCATAGTACCCTCTCAAATCTCTCTTCCCAAGAAACGGAGGTGCCAACTTCTCATTATACTTCAACTAATTTTTTTTAAAAAAAATTATTCTTTTCTTTTTCCCTTAAGGACCCAGAAATTTTTCTTGGACCTACTATATTTCCTAAATTTTGATTTTAGGACTAGTAATATTATTTTTCCAAAATAGTGATTTTGAAAATTTATATTTAATTTATTTTTATTTTGCTTATTTTATTTTAAGTATGGTTTTGGCATGTTGGCTTGGTTATATACTTAGACCAATTAATTTTGCGTTATGCATATTCACCATTTTGTTTTGAATAAATTGAGCCTTTAAGTTCTGCCTTTCTCTATAATCTGCTTGTAATTTATCTTCTCATTTAAATCTCCTCGAATGTAACTTGAGGTTTCTTCATTAAAAATATATGTAATTAGATTACATATGTTAAATAGGATTAGAAATTATTTTACGAATTTATGGAGATGGCGACCAAGGTGAAGCAAGACAATGGTAAGACTTTCTTCTAAAAACATGCATGAACAAGTAGGTTTTGACCAAAATTAATTTTCTACTTGGCTTAAGGAAATTAATTTAGAAAAGTCTATAACCAAGCTATGTAATTGAGTCTATTACAATTATGTCAAAGTGTTGATATTTTACATGCAAAAGATGAGACTGCTAATTAAATAATTAAAATCCCTCAAACAAAATTAAATCTAAAGTGTTCCATGAACAAAGCAAGAATGAGAGTTCTTTTTCGAGATTAGGTTTTTGGGAAAACCTAAGCTTACTCGACTTCGAGCAGGTTCAAGTTATGGAATATGATTCTGGATTAATGGGTAAGATTTAACTACTATCTTTATCTTGGTTAGGGATACGCAAGCATAAAGAACATTAGAGGCTAAGTTGGGTTATAACTAAGTGCTTTAAGATTAAAATATGTTAATAACCTAAAGACCATGCAACACCCCACTACCTTCGTACCCCAAAAGGGGCGGCGATGTCACTCCGTCCTTAGGACAATGGATCTTTATAACAAGGTAATAAAAAATATAGAAGGAAATAACTTAATAATAGACTTATTAAGATCCCAAAACAATACTTATACAAGTTTTAAAATAAATAGAAGGTAACTAAATTCTCCAACAAATAAATACATCAAAGTAAATCTTTCAAGCTCATGGCAACGTAAGTAAATCAACATTCGAAGCAGGATCGACCTGAAGACATGATATAAAAGGTGGTGAGAAATATTTCTCAGTAAGTCTTATGTGTGTTCATGATAGTTTATGAAAACATTTCATGTATGCAAATTTTGAATAAGTCACCACAAAAAAGGTCTGCAAGTCCAGAAATGTATCTTTGAACACCAAGTGTTTTTTATCAGCATTTGTAAAGTAAAAGTAAGTGCTCAACTTTTAAATAAATAACGACTCAAATAATGTTAACTATGAAATCCTGCATTATGACCGTGTACTGTGAAACGATTGTCATATATTGTATAAAATAAAAGGAACTACTATAAAAATTGGCATGGCACTACACATTATGCACCATGACAAGAGAATGATCAAGATACCACACATTGTACACTCTGATACAAGGTGGGTGTATGGCCCACTAGGTGAGATACTACTCCATCTCTAAATAATCCACCTGACTTGTACTACCAGCTTGGACCGGCCTAATGAACAAGAACTGTCATCTTGTGTAGGTAGAGTTCACCCCTTAGAGGTGGCCTTCTACTGAGAGGCTTACCCAACCTTTCAAAGACTACTCCTAATAATTTACCCTTATTGAGTAATCAACGTTATGTTTATCCCACTTGGGAAAATTAAAGTCAATTAAGTGTTTTCTTTGAAGTAGAAATTATGGTTTTCAGACAACTGTAGATAAAAATTGGCTTAAGGAAAATTGTTTACTTGACAAAAAATTATTTTATTTTAGCAGAAGGAATAAATTGTCCATAATTGCATCACAAAGCATATCTTCCACAGTAATATGTGCATTTGACTTGTAAAAGTGTTTTTGTTCGCAAACATCTTTATGCTTGACTTAGTTTGAACTCTTGATTCCACTTGGAAAAAATAATCCTCCAAGTCTTGCTCAAAGCAACCTAACCCTGTTTGGGGTAAATACAAGGTGTATATCACTATTGTTGCACAACTAAGCAACAAAATTACATAGGTACAAATAACTCCCTACTTTACATACACATAATCAGTAGCAACACTCAAATATGATGCTAATGGTTTAGGAGTTCTAAAATTAATTAATAAAATATTTTAGAGGATAACATTAATATAAGAATAATTTTATACTATAGTAACATAAGTATGCGACATACGTATTAATTGAGTATAACAAAAAATAGTAATATTGTCAAAAGTATAAAATAATAATATTCTTATAAGGATAATGAAAATAATAATATAAAAAGTAATGATGATATTATTATGTATATATTTATATATATACATATTTTTTAAAGAAAAATAACAATGTTTAATAAAAATAATAATATTTATTATATTATTAACAATAATAGGATTAAATAAAAACTAATAATATGACTAGTAGCTATAATAATGGTAATAGTACAAATTTTATTAATATTTCTCTAAAGTAATGATGTTTGGTAATAATAATAATAATAATAATAATAATAATAATAATAATAATAATAATAATAATAATAATAATAATAATAATAATAATAATAGTAATATTAAAACTATTGATGATACTTAAAATAACAATATCAATAATAATACTTGTAATATTAATAATAATAATATTATTAAAAATAATAATATTAGTAGTACTATTAATAATAATGATAGTGATTTAAGTTTCAAAAGTAGCAATAATATTAATAATAGCATTTAAAGGTAGTAACAATTTTGCTATTAATAAATAAAGTAGTAATCATATAGGTAGAGCGATAATAATAATTGTCATACCAAAAGTAGTATCATTAACTATA
Organism: Voacanga thouarsii; assembly: GCA_026120185.1. Classification (NCBI taxonomy): domain Eukaryota; kingdom Viridiplantae; phylum Streptophyta; class Magnoliopsida; order Gentianales; family Apocynaceae; genus Voacanga; species Voacanga thouarsii. Next base: position 2,900,288 of record JANUWF010001161.1, read on the forward strand.
TAAATGTTTCCATGGTAATTGATGGCAAGATTGACAATATTAAAACTTTAGCAAAATCGTAATAGCAACAATCTCCATATCCACCATATCATCTCATGCTAGTGTCATATAGACCCAATTCATAAATATACTAACAACATATCATAACCTCTTGTTAAAATCAACATCCAAATCAACTTCATAGAATAGTCCTAATACATATCTCAATATATACATCATAAAATCATCAATGTCATATAAGTGACTAAATGGTTGAAGGTGAGTAGTGTGTGTTCTTGGTGTTATTGAGAGAATAGGGGAGCAAGCTAGATGAAGAGGGAGAGTGTTCTTGGATGGTGTGGCTAAAATTCCTTGTGGGAATGAGTGCAGAATTTCTGGTTTGGTTTGATAGGATTGGTTGCTAGATATATGAGTGTTTGATGGAGCAAAAGGTGGGATTTAATTTTCTAACTCAATGTATTTTGAATGGAGAGAAACTAGAAGAGGTTTGTGGTGTTTTAATGGAGTTCTAATGGCCTAGGCTGGTGAAAAAGGTAAGATGTTCTGCTATGGTGTTCAAGCTTGCTGAAAATGATGAAGGAAATGAAGGAGAAAACTGATTTTTATCATTGCTAACAAGGCTGAAAAAATTCTGGTAACTTAGCTACAAGAATTCATAAAATCTAGGATGGTTTGTTGGCAGGAGTTTGAATTATTTTGAATAGATTTGCAGCTATAAAATAGGAGTTTTTCAGGGTCTGTTAATGGTGGTTTTCAGCCATCATCTTGAAGAACTTTAGATGGACTAATACATGAGTTGAATACTCAAATTCTAATGGTTAAAATACTTTATAGTTTGTTGGAAAAATTTTTCTGGTTTAGTGAAGCTATATTAGCTCCGAAATTCCAAAGAATGTCCAGCTTTTTTGTTTACACAAAGTGGCTATTTGATAGCAAGGAAAGAAAAAGTAACTTTACTCCCCTAAGATAACATTCCTAGTTTCATGGAATGCAAGAAGTATACCTCAAACATTAGTTAGAATAATTAAAAATAATACATAGTTGAAGGAATTTGAACTTAAGGCCTTAGGAATCAACTACAAAGCTCTAACCACTTAACCACATTAATTCTTGTTCTTATTTTCACAACTTAATTCTCTTCCCTCCTACTTCATAATTCTTTCCTTCTCTCTCCTCTTGAGAAAAATTCCCTAATTATCCTTAATACTCAACAAGCATAAATACACCATATAAACCACATATAATAAATCTAAAATACACAAACTCATCCAGTAAATATATTTTTATGCAATATGTCATGAAATACATCCTATCCCTTTAATTATAGGGTAGGTTTAGGTGGGATTTTACATCCTTCCATCCTTAGAAGAATTTTGTCTCTAAATTTAGCGTGTACCTTTATCTCAAGTTAAAATATTTTTGCTTCATCCATTGTTCTGCTTCCCACGTGGCATCTTATTTGCTGGCATGTTGAACATCAATTAAAACACACAGATATTTGGAACTTTGCCCAAAATCGCGATGTAGACCTCGAGTCTCGGTCAAAGACAATACTTGAGGGTACTCCAAGCAACTTTTCTATTTCCGATACATATGTCCGAGCTAACTTTTCCATAAAGTCCCTTACACTTACAAGGCTAAAGTGCGCTATTTTTGCCAATCGATTATCCACTACAAAAATGACATCCTATTGGGTTTTTGACATAGCCAAGTCGGTGATGAAGTCCATCGTTACCTCCTCCCATTTCCATTTTAGTATTGGCAATGGTTGCAATAATCCAGCTGACTTCTTGTGTATCATGATGCTCTTATAACACTTTCACCTTTGGTATTTGCTTATTCCAAAGAGTCTTGATGCTTCAATTTAGAATCTTAATAAGTTTCTCCATGTAAATAAAATTAGATTGCAATAGCAAAGGCTTATCATTAAAATATGTGCTGGATTAGGATCGTACAGCTTCAGCTGACATATATGAAACACATCTTGTAATCTCAACAAAATATCTAGTAAGTCCAATCTATAGATGATAGTTCCAATATTATCCTCCTATCATTCGTACAGCTCTTCTGCCGACTCTGAGTCGTCTTCAGTCTTTCACTTGTTACTTTTACCTTATCTGCCATTTCTTGAACACAAACTTTACCGGGTTTGATGATCTGCCTATCTTCTATTTATCCCTACTATAATGGTACTTAACATGTCTAGCTTTGCATCTCTTTATATAGGGCCAAACCAATAAAAGATCGGTAATTGTTGTTATTGGCCTACTTGTATGCTTCACGCATTCAATCCATTTACCAGTAATGTCCAGTATACATGCCGTAAACATGTTCTTCAGTATTTGAATAAGTCTCTCCGACTGGCTATCAATTTTGAGGATATGCTGTAGTATAGAACTTCTAAATTGATCTCGTTATCTCTAGGAACTTGGCCTAAAATCTTGAAGTAAACCTTGGATCCTGCTTGGATATAATACTTAATGACATCCCATGCAACCTCTACCTTGGCTAGGGCTATCTCAAAACCGCCCCTGATTACCTTTCATTCCAGAAATAGAATTATGGTAAATTAAACTTTCACTGACCACGCTTAACAGAAATTTATGCTACCTCTATTTTCTAACACAAATTTCAACTGTTCCATGCCTTTAATAGCATTCAAATACATCAGGTATTATCTAAAAAGGCACCATAAAATTATGAAAGTAGGATTGAAATCTTATGCATCTACTCCATAAGCAATAGAGCATTTGTCAATCAGTATAACATTACCACCTGTCCATAGTACCTATCCCCAATGTTAGTAGCAATTTCAAGTATATCCCGTTCTCAAATTCATACCTAATGATATCCCTATCTCAAGTCTAACTTAGGAGTAACCATATATTTTATTGATGACCAACTATTCAATATTCTTTGGTTTATACATAGCTTTAAAATTCCATCCTTTTCTTGTACCATTACAACTGGGTCCCGTAGGCTACAACACCAAGCAAGATATCCTTAGTATTCCTTCAACAATAGTTTATGAACCTTCGTTTCTAGTATTTTTCACTACACTTCCTTCACCTTACCTCTTCTAAAATTTAATCATACCCATCTAATTCCCAAAAATGCTTTATTCTATCTCTATAACCAACTTAAGTCCTTGCTTCGACAATCATTCCTTGTCTAATATGCTACCATAAACCTCAAACGAAAAACGAGTCAGATTCCCGATAAATTTTACTTCTTCAGCCAAAATTTCATCTCTCAGATCAAACCTATAGATCCTTACTTCCTTGTACGATGAAGGATACTTAACCAATTAATAAGAAAATTTATACTATTCAAAGTTGATAGATTTGACTCTTATGGTCTAGCTTATCACTACTTAAACAAATAGTACACTTCATAATATAAATGCTTTGCAGAAAAAAAAAATCAAAGAGCATACTCTTTCAGAAGAAATAAAGAATTAACTTGACACCATGACGACATCTGATCGCACGTCCTCTCTGCTCAACCACCTAGGTCATCACCTATAGCTTTAACTTATTTCCTCCAATAACTGCATTTCCTCAGCTGGCTGAATTTAGTGGTGGGGTCCTATTCAAGCCTGTCCAACTGTCACATTAGTATATCCTTTAGGTTCTATCTCGTGTTCTTCTTTGTGCTTTTTTCCCATATCTGGTTGCGAGTGCTCTATTGGCTCGTATTTAGGTGTTGAGGATTTTCTGTTATGACTAGTTTTGCCTCTTATTGTAATTTTACATCTAGGTTTTATCTTCCATAATTATTACAATAATTATAGGTCTATAAATGCATACATATACCTGTAAACATATAGTGCAAAGATAACATATATAACTTTTGCTTACTCATTAAACATATGAGAGTAATTTTTTTTTTTTTTAAAGAAGTGAAATACGCAAAAGTTTTATTCAAAAGAAATCATACTTTAACACAAAAAATTGGATATTATAGATAATACCTCTATAGGAATTAGTTGCTCATAGACAAGAAAGTAAATAAGGCCATGAACTCAATAAACAGATTCCCTAATCAATAAATTGTACCACAAATCTACTAAGTCTTCTCGCTGCTTTAGTCGTCACTCGAGTAGTCCGAAATAGGTTCTTCAAGCCATCCTTCTCTTTTCTTTCGGTAGTCTAATCCCAATCCAAACCTAGGTGTACTACCATTATTTTCACTTTTCCTAAGACTCTCCTCCACCTTCCCTTTTCCATTATCTTTAGCCCCTAAAACTGACTCCCGAAGTGCTCTCATACCCAAGATGAGTCTATCCCTCTGATTGGGTCCCTCATCACTGGACTCCTCAAAATCAAAGCTAAAAGGGGTAATGTCAAACTCTCCTATTAGTGGAGTCCGAGGAGGCACAACCGCCTGTAGGGTATCTCTCGCGTATCATATACAGCACAGAGGAAGAATAAGAACGAGATACCATCCCAAGATCTGTATATGTGTGGAAAACAAGACATATATATAGAAAAAAAAAAAAGAAACAAAGAAACAAAGATAACAGCTTTTACCTTTCTTCGTTTATGTGGAAAATAAAACTTTCCTTCTTCAAGTATGATAATTGTGGTGCGATGCAGCATTCCTCTTGAAGAATCGCCACGAGAGTTGAATATCCAACCGCTATAATCACAGTGTGTGATTATCTCTAACGGAAATCCACATGAAGGATTACACTTAAGCACCAAGATTTTCTGTGCTAGCAAAAAATAACAATGGTGGCTGGGGTTTTTCTTATTAAACAAAAACTAGAGAAAGAAGAAGAAGAAGGGTTGTGTTCTCCTTGAAGAAGCTCACGAAAAAGAGAGTGAAGGGAACAAAAGATCATATCTTTATCCTCTTGCATGCCCTTTGGTTTTATGTTGTTTTGTTTTATGTGTGATTCTTGGGTCACCCGAAAAATCTCAACAATAAAACCATCTGAGAATTCCAAACAAACAATTGCAATTCTCCAATTGCAATTGGAACCCATCAAATTCTCAGACTTACAAATTGGCCCATAAATTATAACTAATTATAATTTGACAACATCAACTTCTCTTTCTCGTAATAAACCCCACTATGTTATCAAATAACATCTTGAGTATATATTCCTCTTTTGTGTGTTACCTATTAGGTTTCCTGGTCAATTGGTAGCCAACATGAATTAATCCAAACATCTTTAAGATTAATAATCCTTAATTAATTAGAATTAATCCTATTAATTCTAATCAGGATTGGTTTATTAATTCATCAATTAATAAACCCATATTCCCAGATCATGAGCGGTGTCTAGCAACACATCATGACCACCCAAGAGTCCAGGAAGTAAAGTGGCTTGACATGAACCATTCAATAACAAACTACAGTGCAATTAACTTATTTTACCATACAATATCTCATTTGGTCTAGAGTACGGAATTAGTGCCAACTCCCTCCAGAATATATATTAATTTTGGCCCAAATATAATTATACTTGTACCAGGAACCCACTACTCTAGATGTGTATCAATTGGACCTATTTCCAATGCACATACACCTTGGCCAAGGACTTTTTGAGTAGTAATTCATACAAGTGGCCGTGAGATATTTGCCCCTACTATTAGGAGTGGTGAATCCTTTATTGACCCTCTCAACTACTTTCGTTTACCTCATAATGTACCCAATATATATTCCATAGGTGGCCCTTGATCGAGCTCCAGAGATTGGAATCAAAGCACAATACTCAACAAACAAAGTACTTTGGAGATCTCAAATCTAAAGATACTTGCACGTTTGCTATATTGAGATTATATCACTGGCACTAAATAGTTATCCATGTGATTATCTCATAGCTAGGTCATCTAATGAATTTGTTCCACTAACACGCATCCACATGTTAACTTTGAGTATCTCAATACTCACGGATATGAGAATTACCGCCTGATCAAATCAGGAAGTCTTAACACATGCTAGTCTTAACGCATTAATGATGTCCTATCTCATTAATACTTTGACTAGGGACTATTTAAGTACTAATACTATACAATGTAGTAGGAATCTCATATCATGATCTCTATCCTGAATTCTTTAATACAGTGTTGTACTAGGGGCTTTATCTAATAGTTTTGTTGCACAAAACTAATCAAAAGAAATTGTAAGATAAATAATACCTTTTATAAAATAAAACGTGTCATATACAACGTACAAATAATTACCTATAGGGCACAACACTAACACCGCCTCCTCGTCCTTATTAAACTCTTCCATCCCCCCTTCTACTTATCTATTAGTATCATTCATCTCTTCTCCTCCCTCATCGTCAGTTTCACTCAATTCCTCACTTCCCTTACTATCAGCATCACCCATCTTATCTTCTCCTACCCTACCTAAGTCAAGATCAAGAGCTTCCTCCTCAACCTCGCTATCTGAGACTAAGTTAACCACTGGTATGGGAGAGTCCACTGCCTGCACATCCTCAACACGTCCCTTTTGCTCGAGTAACTCTAGTTCAGCAACCTTAACCTCTATCTTCTCTTTCCTAGAATCATTAAGCACAATAGTTTTGGAAACTTCAATCTCCATGTCACTGCCACTGCTTTCTAACTCAAACCAATCTGACCCAAGTTCAGGTCTCGTGTCCAAACAGGATACGTCCACTATAGGAACTGAAGCACGTGTTCTACGACACATGAAAAGGCCAAATCTCGGGTAATGGACACAAATCTCCTAACCATCCTACAAATAGAACACATAGATTAGTATTAGAGATTATAAAACTTAATGTAGTAAATCCAAATATTGCCAATAGCAACCAAAACTGGGGCTCAGATACTAGTTGTGGCATTCTACTTCCTGTATACCCCAAAAGGGGCAGGAATATTGCCTCGTCCTTTAGACAAGGGGTCTTTGTTAGCCCTAAGGGCTTTCTCCTATGTTTTGAATTATGACAAATATTGAGGAGAACTAACTTGTGTAACCTATATGTTATAGGACATGTTTGACCTTAGTTCTTCCTAGGTGTGCAAATAAGATTGCTAAGCAACTCTTGAAGTAATAGAATCCGAGAATGAGAGATGAAGAAGAAGATCAAGCTTAAGAAATTGTATACCAAGAATCCACTATGGAAGAACCTTAGACTAGGAATTTTTGTTAAGGTATTTTCCAAGTAAAGTCCTATGTCTTCCTTACCTTTTCATTCAGTTTTATTTCTACCTTGAAGTACTAAAAAAAAATATTTCCAAATTCTATATCTCAGAATTTTGGATTAAGTAGTTTGGATGACTTTGCATCTAAACGATTCGTCCAAAATCCTGTGAACAATGTCAAATCGATTCTGCCTAAAAAAAGTGTCATTTTGGACCTACATTTTAGATGCACCATCTATGAAACCCCAATTAAAACCAACCCTAGAGTAAGGGGGTCGGGATGCATATCATATTTTCTTGCATGCATAAATATATTTTTGTATGATTTTATGTGCCTTGAATATGTGATTTGTAGTCTAGATGGCTTAATTGTGCTTATTGAGTAAGAAGGGAAAATGATAATTTTGCTTGAGATGGAAATAGGGAGATAGCTTGAGGAATAAATAAGGAAAATATTTGGGAGAAAAAATAAGAACAAGAGTTATTGTGGTTTAGTGGTTAGAGCTTTGGAATAAATTCTTGAAGTCTTGAGTTCAAATTTCATCATTTGAGTTTTAGCATGATTAAATTTTAATTTTGATAGATAAGCTATTTTCAGCCCTTACATGCCTTAGGGAGGAATGGGAGTGTTGTCCTAGGGGAGACATGAAAGGAATGTCCTAATTCCACTCTTGTGCCCTACAAAAATCCCTCAGGGATTCATATCCTTTTGTTCTCTAACTTACCTTAATTCTTGATCAATTAAGTTGCTAAATTTATTCAAGCCATTTTATTTCTAGAAAATTCTAGCAAGCTTCCTTGATCTTGGAGTTTCGAAATTACCTATGGGAGGGTAGCATATAGGCCGAAAATGGGGAAAAGTTATGGAAGCTTCCCAAGAGAATTAATCTCCATGCTTGAACCTTCAAACTCCACCTTATGAGTGATCATCTTCTTCTTGTAGCAAACTGGAAATTTTTCCAGCCTTTTGATCAGTTCAATTGTCGAAACCTTCAGCCATCTCTCCCTCTCAAATACTGCTAGAAAAATAACCAATTCACTCAACTTGAAGACTGAAAGCTTCAGCCAAAACTGGACTACACAAAAGCTGTGCAAACCAGAAAAATCCTTAGACAGTTTTCGCTGCTTGGTGAGCTAAGAACCAAGCTATTTCTTTCACCTTTCCAACCAGCAATTCAACCCTATCATTTCTCCATAAAGAAGGCTAGAAAACTGCCTTAAAAGACTCTCCAATACCCCTTCAAACCTTCTGCAAGTTAGCTGAAGCATTGCAGAAAAATCTGCATAGAAATTCCAGCAAGCCATGCGAAAAAAACCAACCAGAAATTCCAGTTTTGTTTCTTCTTCACCCTTGTTTGAAACTCACTCCATCTTTCTGTAAAACTCACATTGGTCAGCCATGAACTGAACCTCATCATCCCCACCATTGTTTTGCACAAAAAGAGCTCCATGGCCACTCCTAAAATCCCTTCATCAATCACTACAATCAAGCCATCAATTGGAGTCCAAAATTCCAGCAAATTATTCCAGCAAACTTCCATGGATTAAGCCTCAACTAACCGGAAAATTCCTTCACCATTGCACTCCATAATTTAGCCACCCTATAGCTCTTTCAAGCATCATTCATCTCAGCAAAACCCCAGTCAAACAGCCGGCCATTGAAGCTCACAAAAGACCTCATTCAACCAAGATATTCTTACCATACTTGCTACCATAACTCACTCCCTAATTTATTCTTCTTGAATTTCAAACAACTAGCTTTCCTTTTCTCCTAAAGCTGAGAATTCAATCACCAGAATTTCTCAACCCATTCAACCACCCTTACCAAGCTGAATTTTGGCCAGCCTTCCTCCATTATCTCCAAACATCCAAGAACACCAAGAATACTAAGAACACACACCACCGTTCTCCATGCCTAAGACCACTCCAAACCTCTTCAATCTTCTCCAAAAACTTCAGATCACACCTACTCATTCTCTTGAATCCATTTATACAATTTCTAATATCAAACACTAAAATCAAGATTCTACTTTCGGATAAAAAACCAGAATTTTCATTGAATGCTCAAGAACACTCTCAAGGTAAGCATGAAAGATTATGTTCATCTTCCTTCCTCTTCAACCATTAATGAAATATACTAATAATCTTTCTCTTTCTCTGTTCCCCCCCCTCTCTCTCTCGGCCGAATGGTTACTCCAACTATAGCCAATTTTCTTTTTCCTCCTTGGACGGATCAAGCTTTCCAAGCGTAAGGATTCTTTTGAAACTTCTTCAAGGTAGTCATCATTCAAATAAGTCTCTTCAATCTTCTCTTTAAATTCGAGATTCATGTCTCCTGGATGTAGTTGGATGAGGATGGAATATATTTGGGGATTTAGTATGCGTATATATAATAGAGTTGGGATTGAAGCATGAGAATGAATGTGTTTATATGATGGAGTAGGGATTGGTGCATGAGGATGACTGGTCTTGGTTGAATTTTATAATGTTTTAGGGTTTGTTGCATGCCTCCATGTCGTGAGTAGTATGAATGATTAAGCATGTTAGAGATTATGTCACCTTTGGTGAATAGGGTTTTATATTCATGTTAGAGATTATGTCACTCTTGATTTTGAACATTGTTTATTGCTTGCCAGTATTTTTCTTATGAAGTTCTTACACCCTGCATACATGAACTGTTCTCACTGAACACTCAAAGCACACACGGACTTATTGAGATTTTTATCTCATCACCCTTCTTACCATGATTTCAGGTTGATCCTACTGTGGGGATGAGTAGCTAGTTGTTGGCTGCTTGGAAGATATTATGTTATTTACTTTATGTAATTCTTTGGGAGCTGAGAGTGAACAATTTTTTTTTATTTCGGATTTGTTCTCGAATTTTGGATTATAATAAGTTGTAATTTCAAAGTATTGTTTAAATTTTTGTTGTGTGTCCTAGTTATAAAGACCCCTTATCCTTTGGACAGGGCGACATCCCCGACCCTATTGGCCTAGGTAGCAGGGTGTTACACCATCATTCAAAACTCTAGAAAATCTGACAGCACAAAACTAGCTATTAACTAGCCGTTGCTATCCTACTTTTCACTTTTATAAAAGCCATTTAAACTCGATTTTCTGCAAGATTTTTGTTCCATCTTTCTCAGAAACATCTTACATATTAGAAAACAAAAATCTTCCTTTTCATTATGCTTCAACGGTGAAATTGAATTATTCAAAAGGTAAAAGACTGTTGGAGCTTATTTGTTTATATCTGCTGTGAGCTATTTTTGTAAGTTATCCTTCATTCAATTTGGTATCAAGGTTGTGGTGTAAAATCTAGTTGGGGTGAGCCTTGTTTGGTAAATGTATCAAGGTTGTGGTGTAAAACCCGGTTGGGGTGAACCTTGATTGTGTGTTTGAAGAGATTGGGTGTAAAACTAAGTTGGTAAACCTCTTGTGTAAGATTGGTGTAGCCTACCACCAATAAATTGGGAAAAAAAGGTTTTAGTAATTGTATTGAAATCCTTAAGTGGGTACTTAAAGTAGTGGATGTAGATTGGTTAAGGATCGAACCACTATAAATTCTTGTGTCATCTCTTTTGCATTTTATTTGCATTTCACTACTACATTTTTACTGGTTCTTAGATTAAAGAATTTTATCTCAATCTCTACATTTGTTGGTCACTTTTAAAGACCTTTATATTCTACAGAAAGTCTGTATTTAATACCACAACTTCCCATCATTAAAACACCAACTTCTAGAAGAGATTCTTATTTGCACTCCATCAGCTGCGAAGCAATTTGTCTTTGTGGACAAAAATATTACACTCCTCTTTGCATTCATTCTTTTAATCAAAGAATTTTATGCAGTTGGGTAAAACTGTTATTGTTGTTTCATCTACCCATTTTACTTATAAATCTTATTTCCAGCATTTAGTAGAGTTTTGAAAGTTCTTCAACAACACACAAGTCTGCATTTTTAACTCTCATCTTGTTCGGCCTTTATCAAAAAGACATCGAAGAATTATTTTTAAAAATGCATTTGTTTGCCATAAACCTTATTCACCCCACTCTATGGCTTATCTATTGGTATTAGAGCATTGGTCTACATTATTATCGGTTTAATAGCCTTGCAGGAAAACATCCAAATGGCAAACGCCTCGTCCTTACCATACATTTGATGGATCTTCAACAAATAGACCATTTTTGTTCAGTGGCAGCAACTGCGCCTTTTGGAAAAATCGTATAAAGATTTATGTATGCTCAATTAATTTTGAGGTATGGAATTTGATTGAAAGAGGACTATATGTTCATTTAAAAATTGTTGAAGGGAGAACTGTGCCTAAACAGAGCAGTGAGTATGATGCTGATGACAATGCCAAAATGACACTGAATTTTCAAGCAATAAACATATTATGTTTTGCTAATGATGCTAATGAATACAACTGGGTTAGTGGTTGTGATTCATGTGAAACCCCAACTAAAACCAACCCTAGAGTAAGGGGGTCGGGATGCATATCATATTTTCTTGCATGCATAAATATATTTTTGAATGATTTTATATGCTTTGGATTTGTGATTTATAGTCTAGAAGGCTCAATTGTGCTTATTGAGTAGGAAGGGCAAAATGGTAATTTTGCTTGAAGTGAAAATAGGGAGATAGCTTGAGGATTAATAGGAAAAATATTTGGGAGAGAAAATAAGAACAAGGGTTGTTGTGGTTTTATTTAAGTTTTAAATTCAAGACCTTAGGGATAAATCCTATCATTTAAGTTTTAGCATGATTAAGTTTTATTTTGTTTAAGGTTGGACTTTCGACCTTTGTATTCTATAAGAAGAAATATGAGTGTTGTCCAAGGGGAGACTTGAAAGGAATATCTTAATCCTACTCTTGTGCCCTACAAAAATTCTTAAGGGATTCATGTCATTTTTGTTCTCTAGCTTACCTTGAATTATTTATCAATTAAGCTTGTTTAATTATCCAAATCCATATTTTATTTCCAGAAAATTCCAGCAAGGTTCTTTGATCTTGGAATTTCAAAAATGTCTCCTTGAGGATAGAATGTTGACTGAAAATGGGGAAGGAGTTAAGGAAGGTTTCAAAGAGAATTAATCTCCATGGTTGAACCTTCAAACTCCACTATATAAGTGTTCATCTTCTTCATGTAGCAATCTAGAAATTTTCCAGCTTCTTGATCAGTCCAACTTTCGAAAACTTTAGCCATTTTTCTCACTCAAATTCTGCTAGAAAAATAGCCAATTTGTTTAGCTTGAAGACTGAAATCTTTGGCAAAAAATCGGACTGCACAATAGTTGTACAAACCAGGAAAAATTCCTGGGCAGTTTCGCAACTTAGCAGTCCAAAACCAAGCTGTTTCTTCTAGCCTTCAAACCAGTAATTCATCTTTGTCTTTCCTCCATAAAGAAGGCTGGAAACCAGCCTTAAAATACCCTCCAATACCCCTTCAAACCTTCTGCAAGTCGGCTGGAACATTGCAGAAGAATCTGCACAAAAATTCCAACAAACCATCCGAATGACCAACCAGAAATTCTAGCCTTGTTCCCTCTTCAAGCTTTGTTCGAAACTTACTCCAATTTTCTATAAAACCAACATTAGTCAGCCATGAACTGAACTTCATCACCTCCTCCATTGATCTACACGAAATGAACACTATAGCCACTCCTTAAATCGCTCCTTCAATCACTACAATCAAGCCTTCAATTGGAATTCAAAAATTCAGCAAATTACTCTATGAAACTTCCATGGATTAAGCCTCAACCAACTAGAAATTTCCTCCACTATTGCACTCCACATTTCAGCCACCCTATAGCTCCTTCAACCTCATTCATCTCAGCAAAACTTCAACAAATTTCAGTCGGCCATAGCAGCTCCAAGAACCTCCATCAACCAAGCCATTCTTACCATATTTTCTACCTTAATTCACTCTCTAAATTTCTTGTTTTGAATTTCAAACAACCAGCTTTCCCTCTTCTCCCTAATCTAAAAATTCAGTCACAAGAATTCCTCTAGCCATTCGGCCAACCCCATTCAGCAAATTTCGTCTAGCTTCTCTCCATTTTCTCCATTTCTCCATTTCTCTAAGAACACCAAGAACACACACCATCATTCTCCAATCCTAAGACCACCCTAAACACCTCCAATCTCTCCCAAAAACTCCAGATCACGTCTACTTACCATTTAGAATCCATTTTTGTCTTTTATAACATCAAATATTGAAAACAAAATTCCGCTCACGGATCAAAACCAGAATTTTTCTTGAAGATTCAAGAATTCTTTCAAAGTAATCAAGAACGATTTTGATCATCTTCCTCTTTCAATCTTTAAACATGATATACTAATATTCTCTCTCTTTCTCCTTCTCTTTCTCTCTCTCTTTCTCTCTCCCTCTCGGCCGAAATGGTTGTTTCAACCGTGGCCATTTTCTCTTCTTCCTTCTTGGTCGGATCAAGTCTTCCAAGCGTGTGGACTCTCTTGAGACTTCATCAAGGTAGTCATCATTTGAGTATGTCTCTTTAACCCTCTCGTTAATTCTAAAATCATATCTTTTGGATGTAGTTAGAAAAAGATGGAATATGAATGGAGATTGAGTATGTGTTTGTATAAAGGAGTTGGGATTGGAGCATGAGGATGTTTTGTCATGATTGAGTTTTATGATATTTTGTAGTTGTTGTATGTTCTTCATGTCGTGAGTTAGTGTGAATGATTAAGCATGATAGATATTATGTCACCTTTGGTGAATAGGGTTTTATGTTCTTGTATTTTCGTTGAAGCCATGAATATGATTATGCTTAGTAATGTTTAGATCATGTGATGGTAGATATAGATTTAAGCCTTTATTCATGAATTGAATGGTTTGTTGATTGGTATTAGAGTTTATGTTCATGATTCTTGTTAGCCCTAGGACAAGTATGATCATGACCTTGTTGATCCTAAACTATTTAAGTTAGCCAATTTTTTTATATTAATAAAAAATTAATACTATATTTTCTTCCAATGATTTTGAAAACCCTAGGAAGATTTGGAATTGGATTGTTATATGAAATAGTGAAATTTTAGTCAAATAAATGATATCTTCTATTAAAAATAAAAAATATAAATATTATATATAATAATAATTTTAAATAAAGCATTTTATATAAATAATCATAATAGGTAAAATATTAATCATATAAGTCATATATTCATAAACACTATTAAAATTCATTTATTATCTTTTAATCAAAATATATTAAAATTTACTTATTATTAATTTTATTTATCAATTATTTTCTAACTATTAATTATTAATTAAGAGATTAGTAATAATTTATTATTTTAATATCATCTAGGACTTAGGACTTTCATCAAATAAACCCTAGTTTATTTATTAATAACAAAGATTTATATTTGAACTTATAGCTCATTAATAATTATTTCACAATCCCTAGTTATTTTATTATCAAGCTAGATTTATTTTATAAAATCCTTTTTTATTATCTAGCCTTAAAGTTTAGGACATTAGGGTCATGATTATAGTAAGTTGAACTAGGATCATTTATGGAAACAAAAGAATGTATTAAGGCTTTAAGTGATGTCTGACAAAAAGCATCTATCCGAGCTTGTAAATTTGCCAAATTCTTATTATTGTAGCTTGTGAAACCCCACCTAAAGTCAACCTTAGAATGAGAGGGTTGGGATGCATATCATACTATTCTACATGAAAATGTATATTTTTGAATGATTTTATGTGCTTTAGAATTGTGGTTTATATATTAAAAGGCTTAGTTATGCTTATTGGGTAGGAAGGGTAAAATGGTAATTTTGCTTAAGGTCAAAATAGAAAGATGACTTGAGGTTTAGAGAAGAAGAATATTTGGGGTGAGAAAATGAGAACAAGAGTTAGTGTGGTTAAGTGGTTAGAGCTTTGGAATTAATCTCTAAGGTCATGAGTTCAAATCACATCACTTAAGTTTTAATCATGATTATCTTAGCTATGTTTGAATTTTAGATTTTCTTACATTCCTTAAAGATAGGAATGTTGTCTTAGGGGAGACATGAAGAGAATGTCTTGATCATATAATCAAGTCCTAAAAAGAATTCTAGAGGAATTCTTGTCATTTTTATTACCTCTAGCTTTGTCCTAACATCTTCATAATTTAAATTATTCAAAATCCATTAAATCTCTTCTTTTAATTCCAAAAATTCTGTGATAATTCCTTAGCCTTGAATTTCAAAAATAAGCTCTTGGGGATAGGGGAGTGCCGAAATTAGGGAGAAGAATTAGGATGGGTTCCCAAGGAAAATAAATCATCATGGTAGAACCTTCAAACCTACGTTCAAGTTGTTCATGGTTTTAATGAAGAAAATTTGGAAATTTTCCAGAATTCTGGACAGTCCATCTTGCAAAAAATTGAACTAGTAATCCTGCTCATTTGCTGCCCGAAAAATGGTCATTTCATGTAGCTTGAAGACTGAAAATTCTAGGCAAAATTCGGACTGCACACACTGCACAAAACCAGAAAAATTTCCTGCACAATTCACTGCACTCTAAGCTGAAATTGAAGCTGTCTTTGGTCATCGATTCAGTCGAAGCAACCTCTGTTTTTTCTCAAGTAAGAAAGCTGGAAAACCACCCCTAAAGGACCATCAAATACCCCAGAAATCCAGCTGCCAATTGGGCTGAAGAAATGCAGAAATTCAGCACTAAAAAAACCCTGCCATTCGAAGCTCTTGAACAATTTTGAAACCCGAAAATTCCAATTTTGTTTCTCAAAGCCTAGGCCAAAAAAACACCTCCAAACCTCTGCAAATTGGACCTTGTTCAGCCATTGACTGAACACCATTAACCTCCACACTTACCTTAAGTACTTGGACTCCATAACCACACCTCAAAACCCTCCTAAAATTACTCTATCCAAAACTCTTTTAAACTTCAAAAAAATTCCAGAATTTTGCTGCATGAAAACACTCTTGTACCAAGCAACCAAACCAGAATTTTCTCAGCCATTAAAGACTGAATTTCGGCCAACAATAAGGCCTAAACAACCTTCATTATTTACCTTAAATCTGATCAATCCAGCCGGCTCCATTGAAGAGCAAAGAAACCTTCTTTAAGCTAATCTCCTACCTCAAGCAACTCCACAATTTTCTCCATTTGAATTTCAAACAAAATCAAATTATTCCCTCCACATCTAGCTGAAAACCAAAACTCCTAATTACTCTAAACCATTTGGCTAACAGCTTTTCCAGAATTTCGCAGATTTTCTCTCAAATTCTCTCAATTCTCACCAAGAACACACACTACACTTCTTCAAGCCTAACCCTACCCTAAACACCTCCAATCACTCTCAAATAGTCTATATTACTCCTACTTAGTCCCTAGTGTTCATTTCTGGTCTTTATAAAATGAAATCATGCGAACAAGAATTTTCTATCTGATCAAAATAGCTTTTTCTTGAAAGTCTCAAGAACATCATCAAGGTAAATTAAGAACAACCTTCTTGTTCACCCTCTTTCATTCAATCTTCAATGTACATACTAATGCTCTCTCTCTCTCTCTCGGCCGAAATGGTTGATCAACAACCATAGCTGTTTTTTTTTTTTTTTCCTTCCTTTGGACAACTCAAGACTCTCAATCACATGTGGACCTTCTTTAGTCTTCATCGAAGTAATTGACAATCAAGTATTTATTCTTAAATTCTTCTTTTAAAATTCTGAAATCATGCCTCTTAGGTGTTGATAAGGAGATAAAATATGAATGGGGGATTGAGTGTATGCATGGGGATAAAGGGGTTGGGGTTAGGACATGAGGATTGTTGTATATGACTAAGTTGTATGGATTTTCCTTTCGAATCAATGTATGTTCTTCATGCTTAATGAATTTTATGGATGTTTGAAGCATGTTAGATATCATGACACTAATGGTGATTAGGTTCTTATGTTCTTATTTTTCTTTGAAGCCATGATTGATGATTATGCCTAGTAGGGATTTGGCCATGTGATGTATGTGTAAGTTCAAGTGTATGTTCATGAATGGATTAGTTTATTGTTTGATATTGGAGAATGTGTTCATGAATCTTTCCTAGCAATAGGAAAATCATGATTATTTCCTTGTTAATTCTAGGTTATTTTTATTAACAAATTTTATTACTTTAATTAAGAATTACTACTATATTTTTCCTAAGAGTTTCGAAATTCCTAGGAAGGATTGGAAATGGAATATTAAATGAAATATTGGTATTTTACTAGTCAAATAAATAATATCTTTTATTAAAAATAAAAAACATATATCTATAATAATACATAAAATCTTTTATGTAAATAATAATAATAAATAAAATATTAGAATTAATTGATGACCTTGCAGAGCATAGTTAAAGCTTTTACCTATATCCATAAATATTGTTTATGTTAAAATTTATTTATTTATTATTAATTAAAAATTAAATATAATTCATTTATTATTAATATTTTTATTATTTATTACTACTTATTTATTATCCATTAATTATTAGTTAACTATAATTTATTAATTAATTAATGAATTATTATAATACTATTTAAATATTACCATTTACTAATATAATTTAGGACTTAGTATTATTCAATATTTAAACACTAGTTTATTTATTAATAATAGTACTCAAAATTTATTATTTTAACCTATGACTTATTGGTAATTACTTTAGAATCCCTAGTTATTTTAACTTATCAAGTTAGATTTATTTTATAAAATCATTTGTCATCTAGCCTTAAAGTTTAGAACATTAAGGTCATGGTTGTAACTAGTTGAGCTAGGAGTTATTTATGTAAGGCGGATATAGTTCGAATGTAACCTTATGCCTTATGTTTACCCTAGGCGGGGTTAGGTTGAGCTTGGAGGATTTTTGAATTCAAGCAGAGTAAAGGATCAGGTAAGCTTCTGCATGGAGTTAGTTGAAGACAAAAAATTATTGTGGCAAGCCAAATTCAATGTGTATGATCATTCATTTATGAAGGCAATTAAGGACTATTTTTCCTTTTTATTTCAGTCAAACAAATCATTTGAAAATTAAATAAGCGATTTTTCTCAAAACGCTAAACTCTTTCCAAAACCCAACTTTGACAAGAATTTTATAAACCCGTAATTGCTGATTCCAAGTAAAATATTGTATGATCAAATTTCTCCCAAGTGGGACAAACAACGTTGAGTACTCAAAAATGGTAGACTACTAGGACTAGTCTTTGAAGGGTTAAGGTAAGTCTTTCAGTAGGTGGCCACCTCTGAAGGGTGAGTCCTTCCCGGATAGGATGCCAGTCCGGTAGGTCATATCGGTCCGAGGTAGCAAGTTTCAGTCAGTGGACTATGTGATTTCGGAGTGGACAATCGGTAAGTTTGAGTATAGAGATGGAGGAGTATCTCACCCGATAGACTGTAACCCTACCTTATGTCAACTTGCTCAACGTGTGGTATATTGACCATTATATTGTCATGGGGCCCAACGTGTGGTGCCATGGCTATCTCTTTGAGTGGTTGTATTTATTGTGCACATGTAAAGTTTGGAAAGCAAAATACCACATTTCATTTTAACACTTATTTAATGCTTGCCATCACTTTCTCTTATGAAACTTTTACAACTTGCAAACGTGAACTATTTTACCTGAAACACTCAAAACACATATGGGCATACTGAAATTTTTATCTTACCACCTATTATACCATGTTTTCAGGTTGATCCTGCTATGAAGGTCATTAGCTAGATTGTTACCTATGATTTTGAAGATTCTCTGTTATTTTACTTATGTAATGCTTTTGAGAGATTGTAGCAGACAATTATCTTTCAATTTGTTCAAGTATTGTTGGGTTATAATAAGTTTAATTTTGAAGTATTTATTTTATTTTATGTGACTTAGTTATAAAGACCCCTTGTCATATGGACGGGGCGACATCCCTGGCCCTGATAAGGCCTAGGTAGTGGGGTGTTACATAGCTCCTTTTGTCTTCTGCCTAAAAGTAATTGTCCATGATGATGTCAATCTTATGCTCAAAGAAAAAAAATCAAATAAAAAATAAAAATAAAAACAAACAAAAATAACAGAAAAATAAAGGAAAAAAATAAAAAAAAAAATTAGTGTAGAAAATAATATCAATAAAGTCCACAATCAATCTAGCTTGAATTAAAATGCTAATCACTAAAACCACACATACGGGCAAGTATACCCATCATTGAGTGTAGGGAATAGCAAGTATCAAATCCACGAGAATTTAAGCTCCCACTTTACTTTACCAAAATCTTTATTGTTCAGCCAGCAAAATAAGAATATAGAATAAGTAGCCAACTAACCTAATATACTAGAGAAAAGTCAAGTCACACAAGAAAAGTCACAAGAATAATCAAGGAGTGAGAACAACGAGAAAAACATGTAAATAGATAGAAATCCTTGAATACACAATAATGATTGTCTAGCTATTCTCTCAATTAAATATTATCTTAGCATTATGAAGGATTAAAATTGGTTTACTTTACAATCTATGAAATCACTATTCTCTAGTTAAATTAGAGAATATATTCTATCTCAACTAGTTTAGCCAAAAAAAAAAAAAAAATGAATTAAAATCAATCTTCACATAAATCCCTATATTTTAGATAATTTAAGCATGAAACTAGGCAATGAATCTATATTCTAGCAATCATCAACCAATCTTTGATTACTAAGTCTTAACCATTTACCTCTTTCTCAAGTAAGTTAAGAATAACTAGTATTGAATTAATTAGTTGGTCATTCTCTCCTAACATCGTTTTACAAGTTAATTAGAAGAGAAGTAATCAATCCAACACGATAATATACTTAAGTAGTCAAATGCCAAGAATAGAAATAAATTGGTAAAAGAACTAAAATTAATATAAAATCATGAATCTAAAAGAATATCCTCTAAAGGCAATTAAAACATTAATCTCAAATTTTCAATCAATTACAAATAAGAGAAAGAGAAACCACTCATAGACAAGTAAGCCTTCTTCTTCTCCCTTAAAAACTTCTTGAGCAACCTCCACTTCTTCACTAAGAATTCTCCTTAATCCTCCTAAATCTTAATGTTTCTATATGAGTTTTCTAAAGATATTACATTGAAGAATTGAAATTTATGAAAACTAGTTTGTACAATGTTATTCTCTTGTATTTGTAGGAGTTCTAATAACCAAAAAGTGTGCAGAAGAGTCCTTTTCTATGGTTGACAGAGTTTCCAAAGAAATTCAACTGAGACTACCAAATTCTTCTTGAAAAGTAAAATTCGCTGCCTCTGAGCAAGTTGGACCTGGCGCCAGGTCCTTTCGACCCATATGGCGCCAAGTGCATTCTGGTTTCCTTACTATTTACAACTTTTCCGGAATAGAACTAGTGCTTGGTGCCTTAGCTGGACTTGGCTCCAGGTACGATCTAGAATCTTTCACTTGTTGCTCGAAATCTACTTAATTTTGCACAAATTCATCAAAAACACTTTTCACAAGTAAAATATTAAATATGAAGGAATATGTCTAGTTATTACGTCAAAAGTATCACAAAAGAACCTCAAATAATTAGGAGAATGGTGATGAATTTAGCTTCTATCAATTGTCCATAGGAATGGTAAAGAAACGACCAACGCCTCAATGAAGCTATCTTTTGGATCATTACCTAGAAGGACAGTTGATTTGTGGTGGTTAACACGCTTAATGCAGAAAATTGTTAATCTTCACAAGAAGTTATTCCAGCTTTCCTAAGAGACAAATAGATCATATTAAAGATAATAGTGATAGGTCAACTATTATCAGTTTTAATATGAGGATAAGGTGCACAAATTATTTATTTTTTCGAACAAGAGATTTTTATTTTATTTTTTATTTTAAAAAAGGTTGGTGGATGTTTGTTTAGTCTTTTGGCCATTATTTTTCTTGAAAATAAGCTAATAGGTCTAAATTACATAGATTGAAAAAGGAATATGGACATAATACTCACCGATGAGGATTGTAAGCATGTCCTTTAAGAAACTTGCCCTATTATTGTGGAGTGTTCTACTGAGGAGGAGCGTGAGGCTCCAAAGGCATGGAAGAAGGCCAATGAGATGGTTCGTTGCTACATGTTGGTCTCTATATCTAATGTGCTAAAGTCCAAACACGAGCAAATGGCCACTGGTTACAATATTAGCACTTCATTTGTCACCATGTTCCCTAATAAAAGCTAGCCCACAAGGTTGAAGGCCCTTAGAAAGATCATAAAAACCAAGATGGTTGAGGGAGCATCACTCGGCGATCATATGTTCAAAATGATTGCTACTTTCAAAAAAAAAAATAAAAGCTTGGGGCTATGAATAACTACAAAAGCCAAATACATATGGTTCTTAAATCTTTGCCAGTCTCTTTCACTCAGTTCAGGTTGAATTATAACATGAGCAATGTAAACATAAGTTTAACAAAGTTGATGAATAAGCTCTAGTTAGCAAAGAAGGTAATAAAACCACAGTCCAAGGCCTTGATTGCTAAAGCATTTTCTCTTAGAACTGGTCCTAAGCCCATAAAGTTTAAAAAGAAGAAAGGAAATGTAGCAGCCCAGCCCAAGTCACAACCTAACAGACCTAAGGGCAAGTGCTTCAAATATGGTAAGAAGGCACATTAGAAGAAGGGGCGTCCAGATTTTCAGGCAAAAAAAAAAAAAAAAAACACCCTACAGGTAATGTTTAATATCTAGAGATTATATCAATCGTTAGATCAACTTCCACTTAGATTGCTAATTCTAGAGGCACTGATCAAATTTGTAACTCTTTTTGTAGGTTTAAGAAAATAAGAAGACCCCAGATGGATGAGCACGGACTCTGATTGAAATAGAGCACGAGCATGCGGCCAAGCAGTGGGAGAGCTTGACCTTCTTTTGATAGTAATAAAAATATTATTTCAAAAGATATTTTATATGTACCAAGTTTCATACAGTATTTGATTTTAGTTGCAAGACTAATAAATCATGGTTATTTTGTTTCTTTCTTTTCTGGTATTGCTATTCGTAGAAATGGAGAAGTTTTACGTACTGGGCACATGTATAGAAATCTATTATTTAGAAATTTTATTAATAATAAAATAAATAATGCCCAAAGAAAACTTTTAAGTAGGAAGAAAAAGACCAATGTCAGTGATTCTTATCTATGGCATCTAAGGTAAGGTTACATCAACTCGACTAGGATTTATAGATTAATCCACGATAGACCTTTGGACTCATTAAGATTGGAAAGCTAGCCACAATGTGAATCTTGCCATATGGGAAAGATGTCCAAAAGGTCTTTTACCCAAAAGATAGATAGAGCCAATGAGCTATTGAGCTTTGTTCATAATAATGTGTGTAATCCATTGTTTAAACCAATGAGAGGAGGGTTTCTTTATCATTTTCATAGATGATTATATAAGGTATGGTCATATTTACCAGATGAAATAGAAGTCTGTCTCATTTGACAAGTTCAAAGAGTTTATGACTGAAGTGGATTGTCGAATAGGTAAACTAATCAAAACTGTACGAATAGATCATAGTAGAAAGTAACTTATTGGTGAATTCATGGATTACATAGTATATCATGGAATAGTATCCCAATTTTCTGTGCCGGGAATACCTCAATAGAATGGAATAGTTGAGAGAAGGAATAGGACAGTGATGGAAATTGTAATACCTTGTATTTTAATCCTTGATTGGCTACTACCTGTAATAGGATGAGAAGTTGTATTAGTGGCTAGAATAAAAGATGATCAGTATAATGAAGCGAATATTTTGGTATAATGCTAGTTTGCCGGGATATGGATGTAATTATTAGATTTATTCTACCCGTACCCTAAATCTTTGGAATGCTAGAAGTGTTAGTAGAATAAGAATTTAGGGGTTCACTGAGAAAGAAAATTGATCAGTGTGATGAAAGGCACAATTTAGTATGAATTATATTATTCGGGTTATCGGGAGCATTTTCATCATTTTGACTGCGCCCGCAGCTTTGATCGCGAATTTGACCAAACAAGAAAAGAATTGAAGAATTTAAGTATTACTAATGAATTCAATGGATTTTTTGGAGTTGAATGGTAAAGTAAATTATATTTCCATTTAGGACTTGATTTTGGTCATTTCTAAGAAAACATTGAAAATGCAACCGAAAATTTGTAGGTGATTACTAGCCATGAACATGTGTCAAGTTATAAGAGGTTACATGAAGAATTCATTCAAGATACATGGAATTAAAGAATTATAAAATAAATAGAAGAATAATATGTTTAATTGTGATTAGAACACATCATTTGTGGAGCCATTTAATTAATACCTTGATAAATTTAATTGGCTAATATTTTTCCTTGAATATGGAAGTGGAATGGCTGAAAAATGACCAGAAAAATTGGCAGCCACAAGAAAGAAAAGAATAGAAAAAATTAAGGAAGAAAAAAAAGGAAAATGGTGTGTAAAATTTTGATTGGTACACACCTACATGAAATCCACCATACAATTAATTGAATTAAAATTTTCTTTGCCAAAATTCTGATAAGAAATGGTGGTGGGAAGGCTGTTTTATAGCCATAATTTTGGCAGCCACAAGGAAAGAAAAACAAGAGAAAAGAAATCAAAGAAATTAGCAAAAAGAGAGAGAAAATGTGACTAGTGTATGTTCTAGGTGTATTGTGCGAGTTCTTGAGAGATTCTTGGAGTAAATCACACCAAAGAGCCCTAAATACAAGGTAAAACTCACCTTGTTAGAATTAAAGTTGTTGTTGGGTGAATGCTGATCATTTTGATGTTAATTTTAACATGAAATTCATGTCTTGATTTTGGATCAAAAGCTATGGTTTACAAACTTTGTTTGTGAACTTTGTGTGTGTTTATGTTCGTTGGCTACCTAGAAGATTTATAGATTTTTTTGGTGTGATAATGGAATGGGCTTTCATGGTAGTTTGAAGGGTTGATCTTGGTTGATGAAGTAAGGATCAAAATGGAATGAAAATGATTGTTATTTGGTTAGAATGATTAATTATGTTAGATCTTGATTGAAAGAAGTGAAGTTTTGTTGAAGAAAAATGACTTTAATGAGTTGTTGGAATGTGAAAATTGAAGGATCAAAGCTGATTTGAAGGGAAAATTGAATGAATTTAATGTTTTCAAGGTATTAAAGGTTAAAGGATATCAAAGGATAACATGAATGGTTGAGATTGGCAAACTACTGGGGTTGTTTTTACCTCTGTACTATGTCACAGAAACTTGAAATCAAGAAAGAGCTTCTACATAATTAAATTTAATAGTCTTATAGTCATTTAAAAAAATCATAAAGCCCAATTGCAGTTGTGGATTGAAAGTTATGTGCAAAACAAAATCGTGTGTCAAGTAGAAAAATTCAAGAAAATTAGTTGGAAAATGAATGAACTTAAGAATGATTAATTACGTTATTTGGGAATGAAATGAATGGAAGATGTGAACATAATTCCTTGTTCATGAAGAGAGGAAGGATATTGAAAAAGAAAAACGAAAGAATTGGACAAAAAAGGGAAAAATGACGCGAATGGCCATCGTGCATTTTCTTGAACAACAGCTGAACGTCAGCTATTTTTCAACTAGACACGACTAAATCTAAAAACAATGTTTGATGTAGGTTTGTCGGTCAATGGCCAATGACACGTTAAAAATGGTGGAAATGGTAGTCGAACGACCCCTGATCGGGGAAAGGTTATTTAGGACACGAGATGAGTCCCACTGCTTTTTAAATGTTGTTTTAGCTAAGTGTTTTCCTAAAACAATCATGTGCTTCCCTGATATAGCTAATGCTTTCTTGCTATGTTATGAGATGAATGTTACACTTGAATTTGAAAGCATTATCAAACACTCGATTTCTTGAATATCTTGAATATGAAATATCTCATGTGATCTTTTCAATTTCCAAATTTCAGTTTTGGAAAAGTGTTTTCCTGATATGGAAAATGTTTTCCAGATATGCTCAAGTGTGAGCTTACTATATGGATTTCGAAGCACGATGAACAATATGAATCTTGAATTCTTAAATTCCAAAACTTTTCAATCCTTGAATTCAATACACGACTAACTTGAATTCCTGGCGCATATGCTATCTTGAATACTTGGTGTATGCACTAACTTGACTACTTGGCATAAGCACTGACTTGAATACTTGGTGTTAAGTGCTGACTTTACGTGAATACTCGAATACTTAAATAATTGAATCAGAATATGTTATACTAGAATTCTTGAATACCCGAATCAGCACGATTTCACTCGAAATCCTTGAATACTTATTTCGAGAATGTTTTCACACGAGAATTTCTGAACTAGCTTGGTTATATTGAGATTACTTTTCATGAGATTTTATCAGTGGAAAACACTAGCACACACGAGAATCACTAAGCTTTACGCTCACACGTGTGCTATCTTTTTTGAAGAATTTCGGATTAGAGGTGCAGTGAAAGCGTGGTTGACTCCCAGAAGCTCATGCTACATCTTGCACTTGTTACACCCGTGAGTGTATGTATCAGAAGCTAAATTCTTGTACTTTTCTATTTTGGAAAAATTTTCACTGCTTATTGAGTGAAGTTTGTTTTAAATACCCCTTGTTTAAGCAATCAGACGGGGCGACATCCCATAAAATTACAACCAACTACGCTATGGAAATATGGGGTGATACAAATGGTATTAGAGCATAGTGGAAACTATAATAGAGCTTCTGATAGAATATAACTGAGCCTCGAATGGGATATTGAGGAGTCCATCATGGTATGAGTAAATGTGAATTTATAGAGATGTGACATTCTGGGACCAGTAAAGATGAGATGAGAGCAAGGATATAGAAAATGAATGAACTTAAGAATGATTAATTATGTAATTTTGGGACGAAATGAATGGAACATGTGAACATTATTCCTTGTTCAAGAATAGAGGAAGGATATGGAAAAATAAAAATGAAAGAATTGGACAAACGACAGAAAAATGACGCTAACGACCATCATGCGTTTTCTTGAACGATGGCTGGCAGTCGACTGAACATCGGCTAAGCATCGGGCATGTTAGCTGGATGTCGGCTAACCGTCAGGCACGTTGGCTGAATGTCGGCTTACCGTCGACTATTGTTCGACCAAACACGACTAAACTTAAAAACGATGTTTGATATTAATTTGTTGGTAAACGGCTAATGACACGTTGAAAATGGTAAAAACAGTAGTCGAAATGGGGGAAGTTTATTTAGGCCATGAGGTGAGTTCCACTACTTTTAAAATCTTGTTTTAGCTAAGTGTTTTCCTAAAACAATCATGTGCTTCCCTGATACAACTAATGCTTTCTTGATATATTATGAGATGAATGTTACACTTGAGTTTGATAGTATCATCAAACACTTGATTTTTTAATTATCTTGAATATAAAATATCTTGTGTGATATTTTCAATTTCTAAATTTCGATTTTGGTAAAGTGTTTTCCTAATATGGAAATATTTTCCTGATGTGC
Organism: Voacanga thouarsii; assembly: GCA_026120185.1. Taxonomy (NCBI): domain Eukaryota; kingdom Viridiplantae; phylum Streptophyta; class Magnoliopsida; order Gentianales; family Apocynaceae; genus Voacanga; species Voacanga thouarsii. The sequence continues at coordinate 2,926,869 of JANUWF010001161.1, forward strand.
TCAAGTGTGAGCTTTCTATATGGATTTCGAAGCATGATGAACAATATGAATTTTGAATTCTTGATTTCCTAAACTTGTCAATTGTTAAATCCATTACATGACTCATTGAAATTCTTGGCATATGCACTAACTTGAATACTAGGCGTAGGCACTAACTTGAATTCTTAGCATTTGCACTAACTTGAATACTTGGCGTATGCACTAACTTGAATACTTGGCATATGTACTAACTTCACTACTTGGCGTAAGTACTGACTTGAATACATGGCGTAAGCACTGACTTGAATACTTGGCGTAAGCACTGACTTTACTTGAATACCTGAATACTCAAATACTTGAATGCCTAAATCAGAATATGTTACACTGGAATTCTTGAATGCTTGAATCAGCATGTTTTCACTTGAAATCCTTAAATACTTGTTTTGAGAATATTTTCACACTAGAATATCTGAACTAGCTTGGTTATATTGAGATTACTCTTCATGGGATTTTATCAGTAGAAAACACTAGCACACATAAGACTCACTGAGCTTTACACTCACATGTGTGGTATCTTTTTTGAAGAATTTAGGATTAGAGGTGTAATGAAAGCACGGTGGACTCCCAAAGGCTCATGCTACATCTTGGACCTGTTATACCCATGAGTGTATGTATCAGAACCTAAATTCTTGTACTTTTTTGTTTTGAAAAAAATTTCGCTGCCTATTAAGTGAAGTTTGTTATAAAGACTCTTTGTCTGAGCAACCAGATAGGGCAATATCCCACAAAGTTACTACTAACTACGTTATGGAAATATAGGGTGTTTGATAGGGGCTAAATTAGTTATGTTTTTCCTAGTTATTTGAGGTTCATTTGTAATACATTTTGTTCAATAATTAGTTATATTCTTTCATATTTGAGATTTTACCATTGGAAAGGTATTTTGTTCATCATTACAGATTTTTAGGGTAAAACAAAACAAAAAACGTCGCAAAGCAGAGGAGAGGCGGTGACGGCTAGGGCCTTAGAACCGGCGCCGGCCATGCACTGTTGAAACGAACTTCGAAGTGATGGAAAATTTAGTGGAACAGAGCAAAACAGAACCAAGGCGACACCGAATGTGGAGCTAGAACCAGCACCGGCTGCATTCTGGAACACATTGTGCAAAATTCGAAGAAAAATCTACGAATGAGTAGAGAAGCAGAACACAATCGGTGCCGGCTCCAAGAGTCTAGGCGGTGCCTTCTATGCCCTGAAGCTAAGGCGGTGCTTGATTTTTTCTACGTGGTTTTTGGTAATCTGAGGAGTTTTAGTATCTTCCAACTTCTACTCGGCCAAAAACATTGACCCTACGAGTTTAGGCACTTTCTAAGCCTATAAATAGATGAAAAACACAAGAGAAAAGAGGAGAATTCATTTATCATCATAGAAAATTACTCAATCAAAGGAGGAATTCTTCAATTCAAGAAGGGCTGTACAAGAAGATCTTCAAAGGAAGAAGAAGGAGGCTTGTCTATGAGTGTTTTTTTTTTATTTTGTTTTCTTTTTCTTGACAATGATGTTTTAAATGTTTTATTGTAATTTGACATTGGTTTAGACATTCATGGTTTTTTAGAGTTATTTAATCTTTTGATTAATTGATTGTTATTCTTGGTATTTAATTACTCATGCTTATTACAAGATTAATTGATTGTGGCTTTCCGTTAACTTGCTTGAGAATAGGGTTGATGGTAGTTCAATTTATTGATTTCATATTTGTTATCTTTTAACTTGCCTAAAAATGGGGTTAATTGCTAAGAACAGAGTAATTAAAGGTTGATTGATGTTTGCTAGAGTATGGATTCAATTGGTTAATTTCATAGGTTAAGTTTGCCTGAGAATGGGACATAATCAGAGAATTATGTTTAATACATCTTTTGGGTAAGATTGGTTGAGACAAAGTATGCGATACTAAGTTACCTAGAAGATAGGGATTCATGGATTGAGAAAGAAGTGAGTCTACTTTAATTCTCCATGATGCCAAGAGAATAATTAGTTATAATAAAGGTTGGAAACTTCAAGATCATGTTTGTCTAACCAATGGCTCGAGTTATATAAATCTACATCCTTGACATGTATATATTTTTATTTTATTTTATTTATTTTTCACTTTATCGAGTCTATTAAACAATGAAAGAAAGGTGATTAATGTTTACTTGTTCCTTGAGGATCGACACTCGTTTGAACCCTATACTTGGTTAATGATAAGTACGCTTGCTCATATGTGTGATTTGGGTTGGACATTTTAATTTAAACTTGATTAGGAATTGCTTAGTTTTTGTATGATTTTTACACCAAAGTCCGGACACATTAGTGTTATAGAAATGGTACGAAATATGATGTTTTATACTACTCTTTAGGTTTCTTTTTGGGGATATGCCGTTAAAAGAACGACATATATTCTAAACTTAATGGCCTCTAAGTTAGTATGTAGACTAGGCGAAAGTCAAGTCTAACTCATCCCAAGATATAGAACTATCCAGCTTATGTACTGATCAAGGAAGTAAGAACTAAGGTCAGAATTATGCTATTTTATTGAGTATCCAAAAGGAACAAATGGTGGTTACTTTTATCATCATAAGGAGCAAAATGTAACACCCATACTAAAGAAAATAGCGAAAGCATATCAACACTGGGTGTCGCCCCATCCAATTTCCCGGACAAGAGGTCTTTATAACGAAAACAACAAAGTAAAAATATATATATAAATTTCAGACTCAACAATATCCCATACTGATGGTCACACATATACATTTATCAGACAATCACATACATGCCATCTCTATATACAACAAAGCAAAGTATATAATAAAAAAGGAAAACTGTCTAGTTCTATATTACTAACTCTGTGGTATCGTCCATCTATCTGTAGGTCTAATTAGCTCTAGATCCTACAAAAAGATAAGATAAAAGGCACGTGTGAGTAACGAATCACCCAGTGAGTCCTGTGTGTGCTAGTGCTTTATGAAAGAACAGAGAACCCAAAAGTTTTGTGAAATAGTATGTTGTTCTTTTCCTACTGGAAATAATTTTTCAAAACACTCTAAGGAGAAGTATTTATTTAGAACTTAGTCATTTTGGAAAATAATATTTTAGATTTCAAATCATTGCCCTAGTTTTCAATTCATAGGTACTTCTCTAGCAGAAGGTTGGCCTGTATGCATATCTTGTAGGCCTTGTCTTCAGCACCACGTTTCCTTGTATTGATACCACAGCCTCCAGTACTCAACCCATGCATCGCCAGAATAAGTACACCATAGCGTACTATAATCAACAAGTGCACGCAGCACATAATCTTTTACTTGCTACTGTAAGCCAGAGGTCCCAATCTTGACATCAATCTCCATCGAGGTAGCAAGAAGTTTGAACAATGCTAGGTGTCCAGCCCATCCCCTGAGCAACCCAAATCATAAAGTGCACACAAGGCATGACAATCGCTAAGCTCTAGATAGCTAGGCAGGATGACTCGTCTCAATGTTCTATCGCCCTGTTTGGAGTAAGGCAATCCCTAGAACTAGGTCAAGTTACTAGGGCCTTCTAACTCTAATGTAGGCTAGTACAAAGATCAAAGTCCTTACTGAGTACTTAACGTCACCACTATAAACCCCTTTTGACTTATCAGGCCAGAGGGTTATCTAATCTCGAAGGATTTTCAATCAAAATATTTTTAGGGCAAGTAACACATTCAAGAATTTGATCCCACTAACTAACAAGTCAGATCATCTTTCACATAGGTTTTGCAGGGCCAATCAATTCATTCCATATGCTCATCAGGCCAAGGAAACAATTTCTGGGATCAAAAGTTGTTTTCCAAAAGTCAATCTCATCAAGAGAGATCATTTTTCAAAACTGTGTAAAAATAGGTTAAAGAGTTCTTTTTCATGAATCAAAACCAATTTCCAGGAGTATTCGAGTCATTTTTCCCATACTTGATACAAAATTCATTTCTAAGGGCATTCGGGTAATTTTATCCATACCCGATTTCAAAAGACTCCCCAAGGGTATTCGGGTTATTTTACTCTTACCCGATTTGAAAAGTATTCACAAAAGTTCCAATAAGGATATTTCGATCATTTACCGAATATCTGATTCCAAAGGTTTCCATAAAACATTCCAATAAGGATATTTGGATTAGTTTTTTAAATATTTGATTCCAAAAGGAACTCATTTTAGGAAATCTAGAATTCTAATCCTAAAAAAGGATTAAATTCAAAGTTTCCAAACACGTTTCCATAAAATGTTCCAATAAGGGCATATAGTTAATTTTTGAATACTTGATTTCAAAAATCACCATTTTTCAAAAATTCCAAGTATTTAATCTAAAAGGACTAAATTCACAAATTCATGCTTTGTCATCCATTAAGGTTTCAGAGCCAATTATGAGGTTCATTCAAGCCCAAAATGGCATAAAATAAATCTTGCTCAGATAAACCTTAAGCATATTTAGGGATTTCCAAAATAGTATAAAACATAGCATTTCATGAAAAAGTGAAGTACACTAGCTTTCAAAAGGTTTTAGAAATCAAAGGGACTCATCTCGTGTCCTAATTAACTTGTTCTGTTCATGGCCGTTTAATCACCGTCTCTACCCCTTCCAGTGTTTCATTGCTGTTTATTGATAAACCTACACCAAATATTGTTTTTGGGTCAATTTGTGTTCAGTCGAAAAAGAGCTGACAGTTAACCAACGTCTAGCCGACGTGCCCAAACGGTAGCCGATGTCCAACCAACAGTTGCAGAAGAAGGCTGACGGTTAAGGAAAACGTTCGACTTTCGTTCATGTCATTTTTCCATCGCTTATTCAGTTCTTTTATATACAAGGGACTCACTTCCAATTATTTCATACAAAATCACACAATTAATCATCCTTAATATCATCCACTTTTTAAGCAAAATTCTGAAATTTTACTGCTTTGACATATGATTTTGTTTTGGACTTAACTTTTAATCCACAACTTCGATTTAGCTCTTTCATATACCAAAATGACCATAAGACTCTTAAATTTAATTTTGTGCAAGCCCTTTTTAGTGTTCTTGTAATACCCTGCCCAAAACCACCTTTGATTATGGGGAAAAGTCATGCATTGCATAGCATTTTGCATTTTATGTGGTAGCTTAGAATTATTTTATTTGCATGGATGCATGTGAATTTTTCCGTTGCTCTTGCATTTGAATTAATTGATGTGAAATAGTTGTGTTGTTAAAGATTTGGATAAGGGAGGTTTGGTCGAAGATTTGGAAGGATGAGTATTGGGGTGGTGAGAACTGATTGTAGAAAAAATTAGCATTGGAGTTGTTTTGGAATAGCGGGAGGTTGGTGATTTCCTTTGGTGACCCGAGTTCGAATCCTACTTTTTGTGAAGTTAGTTCTTCTTCTTGAAAATTCCTTTCCTTAGAGTTTCCATGTCTTGGCCGAAAAAGATCTAGGAAACTTAGAGAAATTTTAGTGTTATTATTCCAAGGAAATAAGTCTCTATATTTACTTCTTAAATTCAAGGACCTTGATGTGAATAAAGTTCACATTTAAGTTTCAACTTTTATTCCTTAGGATTTTCGAAAAACGGAAAAAAAAAACCCTAGCTAGTAAATAAAATTCCAGCTTGATTTTAGATTAATGGATGCTACCATGGATAGTTGGAATTAAAGAGTCTTTTTTCTAGTAGGAAACCTTGTTGATTTTAACCCAAGAATGTTAGCTAAAAATCTGGAAAAAATTTCCAGATTGTGCCGCCACTTCTTGGAGGAGCTTTAGCTCAACTCAAACTTTTCCAAAGCTAGGAAAACTTATCCTACATCCCTTAGCAAATCAAACTTTTATTTCAACCCTAATTCAACTAGGATTTTCTTCCTTATCCTAGCAGAATTTCGGCAGCTTTGTGTCAACACAAGCTGTCCGAAATTCCAACACTCTTTAGGTACAATCCAATCCTTCAAACCCTAGCTCAAAACACCTAAATACTCCTCATCAATTCAGGTTACCTTAGCTGCACAAAACCAGAAGTTTATTCACACAAAATCATTGAAATTCGTCCAGTTTGTGCATAGGATTTTCGGCAGCTTTGGCAGGGAATTTTGGCCAGCCTTGTACACCTATTCCAACCAAAATTCTGCACACACAACCCACCAAAAAACCCCAGCTGATCAAGCTATTTTCAGCACCCAAAACCCTCAATTTTTCTCTGGAAATTTCGGCAGAACTACAGCAGCCAAAACAGTCTAAAACTTGTCACTCTTGCACAGAATTTTCGCACAGCTTGCACAGGATTTTCAGTCACCAAAATTCACACAAACTCTTCCTTGTTTGGCCCAAAATTCTGAACACAATTAGCCCTTCTTTTGACCCATATTTCGGCCAGCTCAAGGGAGCAAATTGCAGATTATTTTCTCCCCCTTAAACTCACCTAAAATCAGCAGCAAGGAGAGACATCACAAGCTGAAATTTTCGCCCTTGCTGTCCAAGAAACCTAAAGCCATTAGGAGTCTTTCTAAACATCACCATCTAACCATAAACCAATCTTCTCCAACTCTAAATCATAGAAGCCGTCTATCCTCCCCATTCTACACGAAAATTCCAGCAAATTCTCTCTCCAAATTTTTGAAAACTCAAGGGCTATTCTAAGCAAAAATCGAACACACCTTAAGGTAAGCAAAAATCCTTTCAACCTCTTGATGCCGTTTTCTCTAATGATTCTTTTCTCCTTCTTCTTCCCTTAAATAACGCCCCATAGAGGCTGATTCCATCTTCTTCTTTAATTTTCGGTCAAGAGGAGCAAAAGAGGTAGCTTTTCTCTTCTTCTCAAGCGAACTCGGGACGACCACCATAGGAGCATCGAGATCTCATCACCCGGTTGTTGCAAGGTAAGGGAATACCCGCCCTTGATGCCGAAAGTAAAGTTTAATGATGTCTATTAGTGGGAGGAACATGTGGTCATGGTATATGATATTTGGGGATTAGATAGCTTACTTGGAATTAAATAGGGGATTGCGAATTGTTGTGAAAATAAATGAGATTAGAGCATGTTTGTATTAATTGAGGCCCTAATCATGATATTATATGGTTTAGATCTGGAGGATAATTGAGGAAAGCAAGCTGTGAATTTATCACGTTTATCTGAGGCATATCAAGTAAGTCCTTGCATAAACTATTTTGTTAAATGTTGTGATGGTAAGTCCTTGTATAAACTCTTTTGTTAAATGTTGTGATGGCAAGTCTATGTTGTGAAGCTTTGTAAAGCTATTGTTGAACTATGTTTGCTTGGGCTGTAAACGTGGATATTTATTCTTCAAACGGTTTTGTTGAACTAATGATTTTATCAAGAAAACTATTCTTTTCCTTAAATTTTTGGAAATCTCCTTTAAAGAAAACCACGTTTTACAAAACCAAGGTTTGGAAATATTGTGAATCAGGAATTGACGGATATGTTCGTTGAGTAGTCAATAAGGGTAGGCTAACAATACTAGTCTTGGAGGGCTAGCATAAGTCTTCTGGCAGGAGGCCACCTCCAGAAGATGAACTCTGCTAGAAAAGGCGACAATGTTGGTTGGTCAGGCCAGTCCGAGCTAGCATTTGTACATGGTATGGTAATATTTATATTCCCGGCATGGACACCCGGATGGTTTTGTTGGGTGTAGAGATGGAGGAGTATCTCACCCGGTGAGCTGTACACTCACCTTGATCAGAACGCCCATCGTGTGGCAATCTGGTTCGGACAAGGTGCACAAAATGTGGTGCCTTGGCCATTTTGTTCTCATAGAGCCCAACGTGTGGTGACATGACTGTTTATTCGAGTGGAGGATTTATTTTGTACAAAGTGTGACAATGAGAAAAACCCACTCCTTGCGAAAAGAGATTGTTTATGACTTGCCAAATTATTTCTTCAAATGTTTTGCACTTTGCATACACGTACTATTCAAAACACCATTTGCACACACAAGACTTACTGAGATTTATTCTCACATTGTTTTACATCATGTTTTCAGGAGATAAATTGTGTTGAGGCAGCGGGGCTTTGACAGTAGAGGCTTTTGTTTTTTTCCCTATGCTGTTCTAGGAGACTTTTGTCGTTTATACTTCTAAACAATATTTGTTTTATTCCGTTTTGCTCCAAGTTGAGCTTGATATAATAAGAGTATTTTTTTATTTATCTAAGTTGATTCCTTTGGAGATTGCCTTTATATTTTATACCTCGTTCTAAAGACCCTTTGTCCTACGAGACGGGGCGACATGCCCGCCCTTTTAGGGTACATAGTCGTGGGGTGTTACAGTTCTACTTCCCATGATACGCTACTGGGTGAAAACAGCCCCAGTAGTTTTGGTTCAATTCCACTATTCATGCTTTCCTTTGTTTTCCTTTAGCCTTTAACACCTTGGAACCATTAATCCATTCAATTTTCCTTCAAATCATCTTTAATTCTGTGATTTCCAAATTCCAATAGCTCACAAGAGTCACACTTATTTAACACAAATTCATCTTTTCTAATCACAAGCTGGTATAATCCATTTTTCCAACAAAGTAAATTCCATTTTTTACCCTACTTTGATCATCTCTTCCTCCACCGAAAACTAACCTTCAAACCACCATAATTATTCAGTTGTTCCTCTCACAAAATATCATTCAAAGACCCTTAGGCGGCTGGCACATATACAAGAATATACAAGATTCATACACAAACGTTCACAAACCCTAGCTTTGATTCGAAATCAAGACATGAAAGTCATGTTTTTATGTTAAAATTCACATCAACATAATCATCATTCACCCAACAGCAACTTTAATTCAAGTGAAGTAGGGTTTTACCTTGTATTTGAGGCTGTTTGAGGTGATTTTGCTCCAAGAACCCTTGAGACTTCACCTAGCGCCCGAAGAACACACACTTGCCTTTTTTTCTCTTGTTTGATTTCTTTTTCTCATGGTTTTTCTCCTTCATGGCTACTGAATTTGAGGTTGTATATCAGTCTCTCCTAACCACCATTCATCATCAAATCTTTGTTATTTTGGTTTAATTGAATGGTGGATATACTTAGGTGTGTTCCAATAAGATTTTTACACACCAACCACCCTTTTTCCTCCACAAAAATCCCATCATTTTTTTTCTTTGATGACTACCAAAATTCTTCGCCAATTTTCAGCCATTCATTCATCTTCTCTTGGTTTGAACATTAGCCAATTACATTGCTCAAGACCTTAATCAAATCGGCCGACAAGTGATGTGTTCTAATTACAAAATTACACATCATAATTGATTTATTTTGTACTCCTTTAATTCCTTGTATCTTGCATGGATTCTTCATGCAGCCTCTCTCAAATTGACACATGTCTTTGGGTTACCAATCACCAAATGCCAAACGCACCGTTTTAATAGCGATTTCCTATTTTCTTCAGGAATGACTAAAATTTGGTCCATAACGGAAAAATATTTTAGTTCACCATCCAACTCCAAAAATTCTACCGAATCCATTGGTAATACTTAAATTCTTTAATTCCTTCTCTATTTCATAAAATTCACTATCAAAGTCACGGGTGCGGTCAAAATGATAAAAATGCCCCAGATACCCCGGGTAGCATAATTCACACCAAATCGTGCTTTTTATTGCACTGATGAATTTTATTTTTTTTCAGCACACCCTCAAATTCATATTTTTTTTATAACAATAATGGCCTTTCAAAGATTTAAAGTAAAGGTAGAACAAATCCAATAATTACATCCAAGTCCTAACAAAATATTATTACACCAAAATATTAATCTCTTTACACTGATCAACTTTTGTTCTAGACATCGATGCAAATTCTCATCATATTAAAAATAATAGCTAATCAAAAGTAAAAAGATGGGGTGTTACATTCTCCCCTCCTTACAAAAATTTTATCCTCGAAATTAGCTTACACTTGGAATAGATCTGGATATTTTTTTAACATCTTTGCATCCGTTTCCCAAGTTACATCTTATAGTGGGTGATGATTCCACAACACTTTTAGAAGTGGAATCTTCTTATTCTGCAATTCATTTTCAGCATATTCTAAGATTCTAATAGGCTTTTCCTCAAACTTCAGGCTTGGAGTCATCTTAATGGGTTCTTCATTCAAAATATGGGCAAGGTCAACCACGTACTTCTGAAGTTGGGATACATGAAATATGTCGTGAATTCCTTGAAGCTCTACGGGTAACTCCAATCGGTAACTTGCTTTCTCAATCTTCTCAACAACAGGGAATAGCCCTACGTACCTAGGCGCCAATTTCATCCATTGTCCTTTGGTTCCCAATTGTTGTTGTGGAGTTAACTTCAAGAATACACGATCCTATTTAGCAAATTCCAAATCTCTCATACGTCAATCCATATAACTTTTCTGTCTACTCTGTGCTGCTTCCAACTTGGTTTTGATCATCTTTACGGCCTATCAAACCTGTTGGAGATGAAAAGCATCCTATTCACCCATTCTCCAACCTAAACTTTCCCAATAGAACGGGGACTGGAATTTCCTTTCATATAAAGCTTTGAACGGAGCCATTTCGATGGTTGAGTGATAACTACTGTTGTAGGCAAATTTTGTGTATGGTAAATTATCAATCCACTTGGTTCCAAAATCTAAAGCGCAAGCTCACAACATATCTTCCAAAATCTTATTTACTTGTTAAGTCTGTCCATCCGTTTGTGGGTGCGCTATTGTACTGAATTTGAATATTGTCTTGTATCTTTGTTGTAACTTAGTCTAAAACTTTGAAGTAAATCTAGGGTCTCAGTCTGATACAATACTAGAGGGTACTCCGTGAAGTCTAATTACTTCCTCTATATAAATTTTACTCAACTTCTTTAAAGAATCCTCTTGATTGATAGGGATGAAATGAGCAAATTTAGTTAGTCGATCCACTATCACCCATATAGTATCTTGTTGTCCTATTATCATAGGTAATCATGTAATGAAATCTATAGTAATTTCAACCCATTTCCATGATGGAATTAGTAACAACTACAATAACCTTCCAGGCCGTTGCTATCCACTTTCACTTGTTGGCAAGTTAAGCATCGATCTACAAAATCAAAGATATCCTTCTTCGTACCAATCCACCAATAATGTCGTTTTAAGTCCTGATACATCTACAAGACTCCCAGATGGATGGTATACTTACTCTGATGTACCTCCGTCCAAATATCTTATCTCATCGCTTTTGGGATAAATTACCAATCTCAATAACAAATAATTCTATCATTGCCCCTTTCAAACATATCTCCTCATTTATCTACCTCCTTCTACTGTAATCTTTGAACTCTTCATCTTTATCATGCTCCTCCTTCAACTACTGTAGAAAAGTAGGTTGAATGGAAATATTACCCAACCTTATTTCTCCATTTACTGCAAATGTTGCTAATTTTGGGACTTGTAATATTCAAAGAGCTGATAAATTCACCTTCCTACTAAGGGCATCTGCTACAATGTTTGCTTTCCAAGATGATTAATTGGACACCGAAATTCTTCTAGAAATTCCATCCACCGATGTTGTCTCATATTTTAATCTTTCTGAGTAAAAACACACTTCAAACTTTTATGATCAATGAAAAATTCAAACCCAGCTCCATACAGATAATGCCTCCATTTCTTAAGAGCAAATACAATACCTACCAACTCTAGGTCATGCATAGGATAATTCTCCTTATAGGTTTGCAATTTCCTAGAGATATAGGCTATCACCTTTCTTTCCTGCATCAATACTCCTCCCAATCCTTCATTTGACACATCTATGTACACCTCATAAGGTTTGTCCATCTTTGGCAATGCCAAAATAGGAGCAGAGCTTAATCTATTCTTCAGTTCCTGAAAACTTTTCTCACACTTCTCAGTCCACACATAAGGAACTATTTTTTTGGGTGAGTAGAGTCAAAGCTGAAGCTATCTTAGAGAATCCCTTAATAAATCTCCCATAATAACTTACCAATCCGAGGAAACTTCAGATTTCAGTTGGAGCCTCGGGAAGTTTCTGATTTGTCACTACCTCAACTTTTGCAGGATATACAGTAATTCCGTTTTTGGATATCACATGTCGCAAGAATGCTACTTCTTGTAGCCAAAACTCATATTTACTAAACCTTGCATACAATTTTGTCTCTCTTAACTTCCCCAATACTTTTCGAAAGTATTGTTCATGTTCTTGAGGATCTTTAGAGTACAGCAGAATGTCATGCATAAATATAATAAAAAAAATTAACTATGTATGGCCGGAATGTTCGGTGCATCAACTTCATAAAAATAACGGGGGCCTTTGTAACACCAAAGGGCATTACCACAAACTCAAAATGTCCATATCGAATGTTAAATGCAGTTTTTAGTATATCTTCTTCCCGAATCCGAACTAGGTAATATCCTTGCCTCAACTCTAATTTTGAGAAACATCCTGCTCCTTGCAACTGGTCAAATAGTTCATCAACCATGGACAACGGATATTTATTCTTTACCATCACTGCTTTCAACCCATAATAATCTATACATATCCTCAATGACCCATCTTTCTTCTTAACAAACAATACAGGTGCTTCCCATGGCGAAGTACTTGGTTGAATAAACCCTTGCTCTATTAATTCCTGTAGTTGTTTCTTGATCTCCTGTAATTCCGTGGGTGACATTCTATAAGGGGTCCTTGAAACTGGTTCTGCCGATGGCACTACATTAATAGAAAACTCTACTTCTCTTCCAGGCAATAACTCCTTCAATTCTGTTGGGAACACATCTAAATACTCATTCACAATAGGAACATCTTTAAGCTTCTTAACCTCTCTTGGCTTATTATTACATAAGCTAAGTATCTTGTGCACCCTTTCCTAATCCTCTTTCGAGCCTTAAGTCCCGATACAAAAGCATTACTTTTCCTTTCAGCCTCACCTACAAATTCCAATATAGCTTTTCTAGGCCAATAGAAATGTACTACCTTATGTCTACAATCAACTTGAGCATGATGTTGGAATAGCCAATCCATGTCCAAGATAGCATCATAATCCTCTATAGGTAAACATATTAAATATCCTCCCAACACTTCATCTCTTACCAAAATTTTACAATTCCGATGTATTTTCTTACTATTCATTTGCTTTCCCAACGGGGTACTGACAATCATTTCATATGAATTTACTTCCCCCTTTATTCCCATAGAATCAAGAAATGAATTGGCAATAAAGGAATGCATGGAACTAGAATCTACCAATACTTTAGCATTATGATTAAAAATAAGGAGCGTACCTTCCACCACTGTAGCCTAATTTTCTGTCTTCTCTAATGCCACCACCTGAGCATTTACTTATGGTTTGGGGAGTCTAATTCTAGAAGTAGAAGCTTGCCCTGAGTTTCCCTTTCCAAATCTTGACCTCTGTCCTTGGCTATTCTCTCCAGGTTGACTCCATCATTCGATCCTTTGCGAGTGAGGGCAATTTAAAGCCTTATGCCCCATCACCCCACAATTGAAGCATTTAAAAAACAGCAGTCCTCTAATCGGGCCAATCAGGCCTTCCCTTCTTTACATCTTCCCTTTCTTCTACCATCGGGACCCTCCAAGTCTCTTCGGATTCATGCTTCAAAATCCACCTCAGTTCCTCTCACCTGCCTATTCAATATCAGCCATTTCTATCCTAGTGGCCATCTCTAATGCAGCATTGTAATTGGTAAGAGCCATACTTGCTAATACTCTTTTCAACTCTAGTTGTAAACCCTTCACAAACCATCTAACGCTATCTGCTTCTAAATATACCAAAAGTGGGCAATATTTTGATACTCTAGTAAATTCAGCAGCATATTAGCCCACCGTACGACCTCCTCGTTGAAAGGCTTGAAATTCATCCTCCTTCATTTTATCACCCAAATGGGAATAAACTCCTTCTTAAAACTAGCTTTAATATCTGTCCACTCCCATTCTCGTTGATTCATTTTCCTTGCCCACCAATCTTGGTTAGGTTTTTCAATTGGAATGTAGCAAGTTGTACCTTCATTTTCTTTGAATAACTTAGGGCTGCAAAAATCTTCTCCAACTGTTCAATCTAACTTTCTGCCTCCTGTTCTGGATCAAGTCGCCCATGGAATTGTGAAAGGTGAAACTTCAAAAAGCGTTGAAGGGCTCAATCTGATTCGACTTCATTTTGCTAACTTTCCCTACTCATACTCTCATTTACCCTAGCATTCTTGTTTACTCTAGTAGCCGTCTCAGTTAACTGTTAGATAGTATCAACCATCTTTTGGAAAGTCTGAAACATGGGGTGGTCCAAGGTTATAAGGTAGGGAAATTTTGCGCGCGGTTCCTCCACCATTGACTCATGGTTATTTCAAGTAACTCGTGATGATCGTCCAGAGGTCTGTTTAGGATGCATCTGTAAAGTTTATAATCTTTTACCGATATAACAATATCACATAGCTTAAAAGTAATCATAAAAATGGGCATAATACATATAGCAAAACATAACATATATTCATTCTCATGTATCATAATGGTAGTATAAAATTTGTGTGTCGAGCACACAGTCATATATTCCAGTCAAACTGTACATATCATACTATATATATATATATATATATATATATACACACACATATATACATATATATACAACATTGCTGTCTAATACGGGAGGTCCTGAGTTAGTAGAAACTGTATATAAGACTCCGCTGCATCAACCTCCTTATCTCCATCCACATATGGGTGCAACCAAGCCAATAACTCTCGATTTATCTCTAAATACTCCAAAGGCTCCTCAACCAAAGGCACTCCCTGATCCTCTCCTACATCAACAACCTCTAAATCTAGCATATCCTCTGCAAGTACTCCCAGCACATCCCCACCGAATAACTCATCATCATCCTCAAACAGTACTGCACCATCGGGGTACTATCCTCCTCATCACCATCATCCTAATAGCATGGTTCAACACAATCATCAATTTCATTAGAATTGCCACCGTCCTCCTCATGTGGCGATAATGTCCCTTCTATGCTAAAGTCTCATGCAAACAGAGTAACGACGAGTACCGTTGGGTCAAACCTGCTTTTGGTGAGATGGAGTGCATGACGGGGGCCAAGTCCAGGTCCTGTCATAAAAGAATATCCCAGCACACTCGCTCTGTAAATCTTCCTAATCTTTCCAAATTTCTTCACACCCGAGCTCTTATCTGTTTCTTTCTTCCCTTCTTCATTATGCTTGTCTATTGGGCACTTGCCCTTATCACTCCTATCTGTCATACCTACATAATAAAAGATTTCTATCAATTCCTATGACAATACCACAATTCTATAAACTATCATCTGATACCAATTGTAACACCCCTACTAAAGACAACAGCGAAAGCATATCAATACTGGGTGTCACCCCGTCCAATTTCCCAGACAAAAGGTCTTTATAACAAAAATAACAGAGTAAATGTATATGTATAAGGTCCAAACTCGATAATATCCCAGACTGGTGGTCACACATAAACATATATTAGACGATCTCAAACAAGCCATCTCTATATACAACAAAGTCAGCAATATAGATCTTGACGGCATCCATTTTTTATTATATACTTTACTCTGTTGTATATAGAGATGGCATGTATGAGATTCTATGATATATGTATATGTGTGACCATCAGTATGAGATATTGTTGTGTCTGGACATTACATACATATATATATATATATATATATCTATTATTTTCATTATAAAGACCCCTTATTTGAAAAACTGGACGGAGTAATACCCGGTGTTGATATGCTTCCGCTATTGTTTTAGTAGGGGTGTTACACAAAAAGTACTAGAAAGTACCAAAGTTAAATAATTAGAGGATGATTAAAGTACAACCATAAAAGGTTTAACTAAGGTAGGACTCGAGGAGACATTATCTTCTGAACCAACTTCTTTTGACCCGATTATGGAACAAAAAGAGGCACAACCTCAAGAACCTATATAAATGGAACCTCGTCATAGTGGGAGTGTATCTATGGCTCCAGAAATATGGATTGGAGATATTTTTTTACCTAATCTCCGACCATCAAGAATAAAATCCTACTACATACAAGGAGGCTATTGCTGATGTCGATACAGACCATAGCATGAAGTAATGAAAGCCAAGATTAAGTCTATGTGCTTCAATTAGGTCTAGGATTTTGTAGCTTTACATAAAGAAATAAAACTCAGTTAGTGTAAGTGGGTATATAAGAGGAAGAGAGGTGCAGATAGCAAGGTGGAAACCTTCAAAGCTAGGCTTGTGGCAAAATGGTATATTCAGAAAGAAGGTATCGACTATGAGAAAACCTTTTTCCTTATAGATATACTTAAGTCCATTCGTATCATTCTTGTCATCGTATGTCACTATGACTACGAGATATAGCAAATGGATATCAAGATGACTTTTCTTAAAAGCCAATTTAGCGATGACATCTATAGGTCCCAATCGGAGAGTTTTATTGCTAAAAGCAAGGAACATATAGTTTGTAATCTTTGGAAGTCTATTTATGGACTTAAGTAGGTATTGAGAATACGTACTATTCATTTTTATAATACAATAAAGTCTTAATATTTCACTTAAAATGAAGATAAACCATGCGTGTATAGGAAATCGGATGGCATAAATGTTATTCTTCTTGTATTGTATATGGAGGAAATTCTACTCATTTGGAATGATATAGAGACATTATCATCTACTATGGTTTAGCTATTAAGTCAATTTAGTATGAAGACCTTAGGAGAAGCAAGTTATGTTCTAAACATTAAGCTCTTAGAAATAAAAAGCAAAGAATGTTAGGTTTATCTCAAACTACATATATTGACAAGATGTTAGCCAAGTTCAGGATGGACTCATGCAAAGGGCCACTAATTCCTTGCAGACATGGGTTGTCTCTTTCTTCAAATGACTGTGATAAGTCTCAAGAAGAAAAAGACAGCATGAGTAGGATTTCCTATGCTTTGGCTATGGAAAGTCTTATGTTCGCTATGTTGTGTATTTGGCCAGATAGCTGCTTTGTTGTAGGCATAATTAGCAAATAGCAGTCAAACTCTGGGAAGGTTCTTTGGCAAGCTCTAAAGCTAATTCTCAAGTATCTCAAAGGAACGAGAGATTATATGCTAGTTTACAAAGCTAATAACTTGGTTCCTACAAGATACACAGACTCCAACTTCTAGGCCGATAAGGAAAAGAAAAAGTCTATAAGTTGATATTTCTTCATCTTGTTTGGAGGAGTTATTTTATGCAGAGTATTAAGCAATCTTATATTGCTGACTCAACCATGTAAGTTGTGTATGTGGCAGTTTTGGAGGCATACAAGCTAATTGCACTGTATTGCGATAACATAAGTGCAATCACACAATTGAAAGAATAGAAGAACCATAAAAAGAGAAAGCATATAGTGAGGAAGTATCCCCTGATCGGGGAATTTCTTCCGAGACAGAAAATTATGGTAGAAGAAATAGGCTCAGAGAATAATCTAAATGATCTATTTAACAAGCCTTTGGCAAAGAGAGTTTTTAGAAGACACTTAGAAGCCATAGAGGTAGGCACCTATGTTCTTATATAGTTTTAGAGTGTAATTGGGAGATTATTAGAATATATGCCTACTAAGATTGTATTTCTGAAGTAATTCCAAAAAAAAAACTAATAAAACTTTTACTCTAACAAATTATTTGTGTGTTTTCTCATTTTAATTTGTACAAGATTTCACAAGAAAAGTCCTTTTGTTTTTAAGTATGTGATCAGTGTGAATGATAGTCTTTTGCAGTAAGGTAAGGAGCACGATTTGCTTAATACATAAATTTTAGTTTTGAACCGGATAATGAGAATGGGAATCTCATCATGATAAGGTAATTATGTTGTGAATTCAAAGTGGGGAATAGCTTATCCTTAGCTAGTGACTAGTCTTCTCACTTCATAACATAAGCATATTTCGAATATGTAGAACTAGACCTATAGTAGTAATTTCTAAACGTACTATAATGGTTGAAGCAGACTACTACTGCTACAACATTAACTTATACCTTACAGCACAAGTATGTGTTAGTAGTTTGGCAAAGCTAAAAGCGTTTACTTTGATATATTATAATTAAGGCTCTATCGTATGATAAATATACTTTTATATTTGGTATATATGATTATTAGTTGAGACAAACTCGTACAAGATAGCTTTTACACTATATCTCCCATTGAGACTATTTGAATGATCAAATTATCCAGGGCCCTGGGAAACATAACTTGGATGTTTGCTTTAGAATAACTCCCTAGTAAAGAAGAAATATTCTAGGAAGTCAGAGATCATTGGACTAGAGGTCTAAAGATGGTAGATGTCATTTAAAGAGGTGTTACTATATTTTTCCTCTCTGAATATACTTTTTTATATAGAAGGTTTATATTAGTCATCATACATGTAGGTCAGAGACATTGCAAATGTAGCATTATCCTTGGGGTCAATATTTTCTTATGGTGATAATAGAGAATATTTAAAATATAAAATACAACAATTTATGTAGCAGGGGTATTTTGCTAATTTTAGTAGCTAAGGGGATGTGTCGTTTGGTCCTCGAAATAGCTCATACATCCAAATAGTTTTTAGGTTGAGAAATTGCACTTGGAATATAATGGGTTTTGTTTTATTCAAGTAGCTTGATTTATTTATTGGGATAGGAAAAATAAAAGTCCAAGAAGAGAATTTATTATTGGCTCAATTCATATGGTTAATTAAATATTCGGGCTTGAGACCAGGTTGAATAATTAAGGTTAGATTAATCTGAACTAGAAGAAGGCTAGAGAATTGAACCTGATCCATTTTAGGTTAATTAATTACTTATTAGGCTTTAATTAGTCCTAGGCTAGGTAACTAATTTGTACCTAATAGAATGGACTATAGGTCCATGGGTTAGGCTTTGTCTATTTAAGGCATAACTGGGAATGGATTGTTAGGCTTTACGGTGTTTGATTGAGGTTACTATTTGGTTCATTTTTGAACTCTTACGGACTAGCAAGGGATAATTGATGATAAGATTTCCTTTGATATACACCTGAGCTATTCATGTTCAATAGTGATAGACTGACCATGAAGTCCCTCTTCTAGTGGGTTTCTGCTTTTCTCTCGATTCTATTCTTGTTTTCCTTTGGGTTTGTATAAGGAAAACAACAACTTTTCTTGGTTTTGCTTAGTTGCAATTCAAGGAAGAGACAAATTCTTCTTTTCCATAATAGCTTTTCACTAGGCTTTAGGCGTCGATTTTATTTTGTAAGACTATGAGCTTCACACGAATGAGAAGGAGGCATTGTCTAATAGGACAAGGACCTGAGATTTCAACAAGTTAGCCAGAGAAAAGTCATGCCATCCAAACGCCATCTTCTGTGTCTGTTTCAACAAAGCCTTAGCAAGCCGTGAAACACAGGAGTATATTTGCTTCCACTGCTCCATTTTCATGGTTTATGTGTGCTATGTTTGCTGCATCAAGAATTTCAGATTGAAGGCTAGAAATCTTAGTGCGTGTGCTTGATATGAAGGAAATAATGCTTGGCCAGAATTCCTGCAAAACAAGTGATCGTGTCTATTCAAAGAATTCCCTCAAACCTTATTCCTCCAGTTATCCATACTACACATCTGAAAGTAAGTATTTCTAGACTTTGAGTTGGAAAAAAAATTTAATTTGGAAACTTCGGCTTCCTATTTTATTTTCTTGCGATCCTCCAAGAACTAGCGTCAAAAGAGAAAAATCCATGTGGTGACCAGCTACATCTCAAGCCATGGTCAGCTAGCCAAGAACAATGAAGAAACAAATTAAAAAATAAATAATAAGCTTGTGCCAGGTGAAGCGCTAAACTAGGTAGATTTTGTGCAGCTTATGGAATTTTACTAAATTCTAATTGAAAATTACTACTTTTGTTTATGGAGAGATTTTAGGATTATTTTACACTAATAAATACCCTTGGAAATGTAAAGAATGAGGTAAGGCATTAAGTTTAATACTTCCAGCCATGTAATATTTTCTTGGAGATTATGTTGAAGGAAATGAACATTGTTCGGAAGTGCTTATTAAAGCTTTGAGATTTTACTTGTCTATCAGTATTTCTCTAACTTTTATTGTTCTCTTCTTAACAATGTTGTTCTTAAATGTTCTATTTTGTTTTTGGGAAATTGAATTCAAGATTATAGTTTATGTTTATGCTATCTTTAGTGATGAATTTTATGATATGTATCTAGTATTTGGTTGCTTGAGCCTATTGTCTTTTTGAAATGATTAATTTTCTTTTAATTAACTCGATAGAGAGGTTTGAAGAGGGATGTCAAATAATTAATTCAATACTTATTATTTCTTAATTAATTTACGAAAAAGAATAAAGGTAAAGACTAAGTAATGTATGGAAGATTTATTTCACCTAGAGATAGGGTTGTTAATTTCTTCCATTCTAGAGAAAGATATTATTGTCACCTAGACATATGGGCTTTGATTTCTTTTCTTTCTTAAATTAATAATATTACCCAGAGACTGGGATGCTGTTTTCTTAATTATTTGTATAATATGTTTAATGCATCTTTTTGTTAGATTAATAAGGCAGAGATATCCATTGATTTTACCCTAGATAGGAAATTCATAACTCTAAAAAGTGTGAGTTTCATAATTGTTATCTGTTGTACTAGATTGTAGTTGAATTGAACTTGAATCTTGTTTAATATTTTGCCATGTCTTGAAGTCCTTCAATAGGAAATATATGCTTTTATTCCTTCTCCTCTTTCATGATTCTCCTTGAAATTATCTTATAAAATGTTGGTCTTTTATCAATTGTAAATTTTGTGACTTTCATTGGCTAATTAATAAAATAAGAGTAATTAATGGTAGCTATTCCTTAAGGATTGATATTTGTTAATTTCCTATATTGTGCTTTGTAATGAGTGTACTTGCTCCTATGTGTGATTTGGGGTTAATATTTTAACTAAAACTGAATTAGGAATGGTTTTTAAAATGAATAATTTTATATACCCAAATATGACACATCACACGCTAGGTGTCCTTACTCAGCATCAAGTGAACAACCTAAATATCAATCATAGGCAATTTCCAGGCAGTAAACGACTAGCTAGAATGGCTAATTCCAATATCCTATCATCTCATTTGGAGGAAGACTAACCCCCAAACTCGCCTTTGTTAGTTAAGATAATCTATCCCTAATGTAAGCTAGTACAACAGTTAAAGTTCCCGCAGGGTACTCAATGTCTTCACCGGTTCACAAGAGTAGTCCATTATCATGTTTCTTGAAGGAATACTAGGAAAACATTTTCCATGGGCCAAAATATTTATTTTCAAATGTTTAACATTTTCCAAGTAATTGTTCCTAAAGCTCATAAAACATAAAAGGTCAATTGACTTTCCGTTATTTGCATAATATGCTTTGGAATGAAATTAAGCAATTCGTCTTGCGTATTATTGTGAAAACACCTTCATTTTCCTCAAAAGATTGCATTCATGATAGCATGGAATTTCATAATACTTATATTGTTCAATAAATAAGATTAAAGCTAGCTTGCATAAAAAAAATTTAAGGATTAAAAGAAATTTCATAAATTCTTCTATAGGGTTTAAACTATGTTTAATGTACTAAAATTCCATAATTCAAATATTTAAGGGGAAAAAATGTATATTTTAGTTCGGTGAAAGAATTAATTCATCATGAATTAAATTTGACAAAATTCGAGAGTTCTTAATTCTCTTAATTCAACCAAAACGCTCATGCTTGAATATATCAAGAAAACACAAAGCTGCAGCGCAAAAGCTTTTAGCTTTATCAGAAAAATACTTAAACAAACGGAGCTTAAAATCTAAGGGACTCACCTTAGTCTATAAAACCAATACTCACACTATCGATGGCTTATGAACTTCCTTGATATAGATCACCTACAATAATAGGGTATTTCCATAAAACATTACTCAAGTATCATAATTCAATGCTCTCATGACGTTCTTTTTATTATTCATAGCTTTGTTATACTTAAGTGTTTTGGGAAAACTTTTGCTACACGAGTCTAAATAAGGTCAAACTAAGTTTTAAATATTCCTAAAACATTCCCCTATAATTTTAATTCATGGAATGCCAAAGCCCTTTCTAATTTGGTTTAATTCTGGTTGCAAAATTTCACTAACATAAACAGGCCATTTCTCCTCATAGCTTTGGCAACCCTTGATATTTATCCCATAACTTTCGGAATACAACTCCAAATAATGCCAAATTGGTCCAAACGATCCTAGAATATTCTGCTACAAACTTCAGGTCATGGAGTTCCAGTATGAATGGTCATCTCATTTAGTTTATTGCTTATTCAAACCTCACTAGAAAATGATCGAAGCAGAATATCTGTTTTGTGCAGTCAACTTGCACAAATTAATTCTCTTCACTCTTCCATACAATATATACCATTTAAACTTCTTAAAACCTTGTTCATCATCTAAACTAACTTCTTCTTCATCTAAATGAAGTGTTTTAACCCACATTTACCTCCTAGCTTCCCTGAACAATCCAAATCAACAAGCACATTCCCTATTGACCAAAACAGAATATTCATATTCCTTCACAGGGCAGTTGATGCATTAAATCTGGGTATATAAAAATCATGCAATTTTGTATGCATTCTAATCAAGTTTAAATTAAAATATTAATTCCAAAATACACATATGAGCAAGTGCACTCATCCTTAAGCATAATACAAACCATTAATAAGTATCGATTCTGAAGGAACAAATACACATTAATTACTTTTCATTTAATGTTTAACTTACCAATTAGATTGATAAATAGTAAAAATAAAAACAAAATATATACACAACTCTTGGGAGAGAAAATCATGTGATTAAATAATTATTCTTGAAAATACGATATGAATTATCTAACACTTATCACAATCAATCATTATCTTGGCATCATAAAGGAATTAAAAATAGAATCCACTTCTTTCCCAACCCAGAGAATCACTAATTCCTTATTAAATTAAAAGATTTCCCAATCAATCCAACATAACCAAATAAATGCATTAAACTTATTCCTTATGAATATCCTTATACTCTAGACACTATAAACATGAAATTGGCCCATAACCCTATGTTCTAGGTTAAATTAACTAACTTTTGATTACTCAGGTTCAAACCTAAACCTTCTTTCCCAATCCAGTTAAGATAACAATTATATAGAATTAACTACATTGAACTTAATCTAACTTCATTTTCTCAAATCCATTAGACCTAAATTCAACTTCATCAAACTATCAAGAAAAACAAGTAATCAAATAGCAAGAACAACAATCAACTGATAAAAAATTAAATAAATTACAACGTCATGAATCTAAAAATAACATTTAATTATAATTAAAATGTTAATCTCAATATTGTTAAAAAAAAAAAAGGTCTTAGAGAGAACTCATAGACAAGCCCTCTTCTTCCCCATTTGAGAAACTCTTCAAAATAATGCTCCCTTAAGTGATGAATTCCTCTCTAATGAATGATTTTTTCTTTTGCTCCTTGAATTCATACATTAATCTTCACTTGTTTTTGGTTAAATAGGCCTCTGCATTACTAAAATTCATACTTCAAAAGCCCTGGGCCGAGTTCAAGTCGGAAGCAAGTTAACCTCTTTGGTGATTTCCAATTTTACCTGAAAAAGGACTTCAAACTGCCACAACAGAGCAAGGCCAACACTAGGTCACTTCATTTGGACTGGCGTCGGTCAAACTCTACAAATATTTTAGTTTGAGATCTGTTTCATCTATTTTTCCAAAGCCGAGCCACAGCCAATTCAATCATTTTAAGTAAGAATCGGATCAAGTCTGGAAATCTATAATTTCGCTCTAAATCATCTAATTCTTGTACAAATTCACCAAAAATAATTTCTACATGAAAAACATCAAATAGGAAGGAAAATGACTAGTTATTAAACTAAAAGTGTCACAAAACATCGTCAAATAACTAGAAAAATATAGACATAATTAGGCCCTACAGCATTCCCCACACTTATGCTTTGCATGTCCTCAAGCAAACAAGAATTATGCACCAAGCAAATAGCTTATGCATAAGACAAAATAATTCATCAAACTCATTCTCAATCAAATTCATTTATAATAAAGCAATAATCTTCTTCCACTATTAAACACAAACTTATCATTCATTCACCATTTTCAAAACCCTGCAAACTCATGTATGGAACCAAATAATCCTAATACCATCAAAGTTAAGTTAAACAAGCTCATATTCAATACAAAAAAAAATAAA
Source organism: Voacanga thouarsii (assembly GCA_026120185.1). NCBI lineage: Eukaryota > Viridiplantae > Streptophyta > Magnoliopsida > Gentianales > Apocynaceae > Voacanga > Voacanga thouarsii. Next base: position 2,951,112 of record JANUWF010001161.1, read on the forward strand.
AAATTATTCTATCCCTTAAGCAGAAACATCGACAACATAAATCATTTAAGTCAAGCTATTTAACCAATTCAAGCAGCACAAACTCAAATTTGCAAACCTCAAGTAGTAAAATAAGAAAAAACTTTATTTTTTTTCAATGACTTAGGAAATTGATAACGTCAAGTGGATGGATTTCTTTTCACATGTCGTATTGGCCCCGTTATAGTCATTATCACTTTTTCAGCATTTTTCTTTCTTTTCTTGCCTTATTTGCTCTTTTTTCTTGCCTTCGGGATAGCCTCAAGAGATTACCTCCCTTTTTAGCATTTTTCTACATATTACCCCCCCTTTTTAGCAAAAGGACTATAAACTTTCACATAAGAGCATTTTTTTCAACTTAATTTTCCAGCTCACAAAATAATGATTTTTCTCACTCATTGTTGTTTTTACTTCCTTACATTCTTTATTCATAACTCAAAGTCAAACAAAATTTAAATCCATGAAATAAGAATTAATCAAAACTTTTCTCATATTTCATTAAATTGTCCATATTCAAACTTAAAGACTACAACAAAACTCAAATACCAAATATAACCAAGGTTAACGTAAATTCTCAAGACTTAGCAAAATCCAACTTAATACACAAGTTTACTTTTTAATAAAAATCCAACCATAATGAATAACAAATCTATATCCAAAGTTAACAAGAAAATCATAACTCCATCATAAACAAATTCGAAAAAAGTTATCCCAAAAATCACAAAAAACATCTTCAAAATTTTTTTTGATATCTAAAATAAACACAACATGCAAGAGGAATAAAGAAAGTTTTGATTTGAATCCCTCCCCCATACTTAAGTTGGACATTATTCCCAATAGGCTAGAATATCACCAGAAAAATTATCGATGGGACTAAAAAGAAAAGGGAAAGAAAGGTAAGATAAAAAAAATATTTTCCATAGCTATGTATTGATGAGAACAATGTTGAATTCATCCAAAAAGAGCATTGTTTCCTTGACAATGGTTGAGTCATCCTAAAATAAATAAATACAACAAAAAGCGTAAAACTAGAATAAGAAGTGAACATAAAATAAAACAACTAAAGACAACTATCTAAGAAAGGTCATTTAACTCAAAAGGAAAAATAAAGAAAAGAAAAATGGAAGAAGAATATTATGAAGCATCCTCCTCAGAATCTTCACCATCCTCATCAGCATCATCAACACCATTAGTAGCTCCATGAACAGCTCCTCAAGAGGAAGCACCTCCTCTTGGTATAGGAAACTGATAGGGCCTAAATTAGTCATATATTTCCTAGTTAATTGAGGTAATTTTGTGATACACTTTGTTCAATAACTAGTCATATTCCTTCATATTTGAGATTTTACCCTTGCAAAGGTATTTTGTGCAATATTTTAGATTTTAGGGGTAAAAAAAGACAAAAACATCGCAAAACAGAACAGAGGCAGTGCCAGCCAAGATAGAGGAATCAGCGCCGGCTACGTGCTGCTGGCACGTACTTTGAGACAAATAAAAATAAGTGAAATGGAGCAGAATAGAACTAAATCGGCGCCAAATAAGAGGTGGGAACCGGCGCCGACTGCAATCTGGAAAGGATGGCACAAAAATTAAGAAAAATCGATGAATGACAGGAAGAAATCGATCACAATTAGAGCCGGCCCTAGGTAGGAGAGGCGACGCCAGCTGTGCCCTGATGTTAAGGCGGTGCCTCAATTTTCGTGCACGATTTTTTCTAATTTACAGAGTTTTAGTATTTTTCTACTTCTAATCGGCCAAGAACCCTAAAGGAACGACAGTTGGCACTTCGAAAGCCTATAAATAAAAGGAAAACACATGAGACAGAAGAGAATTCACAGATTATAACAGAAAATCACTCAAATCAAAGGAGGAATTCTTCAATCAAGGAGGATTGTGCAAGAGGGTTTACAAAGGAAGAAGATGGAGGCTTGTCTATGACTGCTTTCTTTTACTTTGTTTTCTTTTTCATGAACAATGATATATTAATTATTTTATTGTAATTCGACACTGTTTAGGTTTACATGATTTTTAGAGTTACTTTGATATTTTGATTAATTGATTGTTATTCTTGGTATTTAATTACTTGTGCTAATTATGAGATTAATTAGTTGTTTCTTTCCATTAACTTGCTAGACCAAAGGGATTGATGGTGGTTTCAATTCAATAATTTCATATTTGTTGTCTATTAACTTGCTCAACCAAGGGGGTTAATTGATAAGAACTGGGTGATTAAAGGTTAATTGATGTCTGCCGAGACCAAGGATTCATTGGTTAGCTTTATGTTTTATGTTTGCCGAGACCAAGGAAATTTAATCAAGGATTGTGTTCAATGCATCTTTCGGGTGAATTAGTTGAGACGAGACTAAGTAATGCTAATTTATATAGAAAATAGTGATTTCATGGATTGACCAAAGAAGGGAATCTACCTTAATCCTTCATGATTCCAAGAGAATGGTTAGTTATGCTAATGATTAGGTATTTTAAGATCATGTTTGTCAGAATAGTAGTTTGAGTTACCTAATTCTTCATCTTTGACATGTATATATATTATATTATATTATATTATTTTCCTTTTTATTCTTTTTCACTTTATTGAGTCGGTTAAACAATGAAAGAAAATTCATTAATGCATACTTATTCCTGGAGGATCGACACTCGTTTGACCCCTATGCTATGTTAATGATGAGTACGCTTGCTCATATGTGTAATTTGGGGTTAACATTTTAATTTAAACTTGATTGGGAATGTGCTTATTTTTATATGATTTTTATATCCAAATCCATACGCATCAATATCATGAAAGCTTAGATTTTATTGATTTAACCATATGAATATGTAAATATGCAAATATGTAAACATGTAGATTTATACAATTGTTCTTTTTGCACAAAGGTGCCATCTTTTGTATCATTTATGTCTTGTATTTTTGTAATCTAATTCAGTAACTTTGACTATGTTTAATTTGACTAACATGTTCCTGTAATTTTGTTAGAATTGTGAATGCCTTTGCCTAACTTATGTTTTTTTTTTCCAGGTGTTATCTTTGGTACATAACCTAAAAATCTGAAGGTGAGATAGTCGATTTTGATCCCGAAATCGGAAGGACATTGTCAAAAATCCACTGGACACTTAAAAGAAACTTACTCGCGGACATGGATGGTGCTCAAAATAACAATGCTAGAAAAGACAGGAGGGTTATGGATGACTTTGTGAAACCTGTAACCATGGGCACAGGCTCGAGCATCACTAGACCTAGAATGGATGCAAACAATTCTGAAATAAAGCCCAATATCATCCAGATGGTCCAAAATATGGTCCAATTCGATGGGCTACCTGAAGAAGATCCTAATGCCCACTTAGCCAGATTCCTTGAAATATGTGGTACTTTTAAGATGAATGATGTTTCGAAAGATACCATAAAGCTCAAACTTTTTCCTTTTTCCTTGAGAGATAGAGCCAAATCTTAGTTAAAGTCTTTACCTACAGGTTCCATCACAACTTGGAATGCCCTAGCAAAAAAGTTTCTTGCCAAATATTTCCCTCCAGCTAGGACAGCCAAACATAGAAATGAGATATTTACCTTCCAACAATTAGATTCAGAACCTTTGTATGAAAGTTCGGAGAGGTTCAAGGAGATGCTGAGAAAATGCCCACACCACGGATTTGAGCTAGGAATACAGATGCTCATCTTTTTGAATGGCCTTACATTCACAGCATGACAAGTGGTTGACTCTTCTGTAAGGGGTTCCATCAATCATTTGACCCCGGAACAAGTATTCCATCTTATTGAGAAGTTAGCTTCTAATAACTATTCTTAGGGAAGTGTAAGGTCTAAAGCTCGTATGCAAGGAATGCACAAAGTGGATGTTGTGGTAGCTTTGGAGTCTAAGGTGGAAGCGTTGACTTAAAAGATAGAACAAATGGTGATGCCTAAAGACCAAGGGGTAAATGGGAATTGTGATTTCTGTAGAGAAGGGCACCCAAATCATGAGTGCCAAAATATGGGTTCACTCCAGGAAACAACGAAACAAGCTACTTTTGCAGATAATATCCATCCAGGTAACAATCCTTATAGCTCTATTTACAATCCTAGTTGGAGAAATCACCTTAACATTTCATGGAACTACGGAAATCCTCCTAGGTAGGGTTTTTTTAACTTTGGAGGTAATCAAAGGAACCAACCCCCTCTAAACAACAATTCAGCACCTTCCAAGACACCATTGGAGGACTTGGTTGGCCAATTGGTAAGTACAATGGAGACTAAGTTCCAAGGGGTTTATGCTACAATAAGGAACTTAGAGGCTTCCATGCACAACTTGGAGAGCCAAATTGGCTAACTTGCTAAACTACTTAGGGATCGTCAAGCGGGGTCATTATCAGGAAACACTGAAGAAAATCCATGGAATCAAGGCCGGGGAAAACATTGAAGTCATTGTTGCTTTTGGTTATTGTGTTTTGGAACAATTTTTATTTTCGTTGTTCTGTATTATTTCTTTTATTAATTTTTTTCATGAATTAAATTTCATTATTCATCACTATTGCGTGTTCATTATTTTTATTTTATGTTTCAAATATATATATATATATATATATATATATAATTTTGAAACTCGGACAAACTGCAACTGGCGCCGGCTAGGACTGGAACCAGCTCCTGCTCCTATCGAGGAAGGGAGTTCAAATAGGCCATTTTGGTCACTTTTTCTTTCAAACTCTCCAACTCCCTCTCAAATTCTCTCTAACCCGCGCCATCTTCACCTTATAAACTTCTCAAGATTTGATTTTTCACCTCCCAAACACTTTTCAAACATCAATCTATCCTTCCTTTGCTGATTCTACGGATGAAAAGTCTTTAAATCTTCTATTTTTCAAGAAACCCCAATCTTCAATCCATATGCAAAGAGCTTGGATTTCTAAAAAAATAATGCATCTTTTGCTTGCATATGCATAAAAGAACAGAAAGGTATCATTTTTATTGAATTCCCACGGTGAAAATGTTGTAGATGAATTTTTCTAATTTTGGGTATATTTTTGGCCGAAAATTGGGATATATAATGTTCTTTTGCATTGTGCATTAACTCTTGAGCTTCATGGCATTGGTTATATTATGAGTTAATGATTCTTGGGTACGTGATTCGTTCACATAATCAGTAGGAAGTTTATGCATTTGCTTATAGGGTATGATTATGGCTATTATGACAATTGAGTAATTAGTACACATTGGCTTTGAATTGTCTACACTTGATTACTATAGTGCCATAATGATTCCATCATTCACATGATCATGCTATAATCATTCGTACACATTGGGTCTGCTCAACACATTTATGCTTCACAGTGAGCTTTTATATATACTCTTGCAGGTTGTGTAGTAAATTGTGGAGATTAATTGGAGAAGATTGAATTGTTTGTGTTTGGTGTGGGATATACTGTAAAGGAGTTTGGGAATAATTGTTGTGAGCTTGGTGAGCATTGAGTGGGAGTTGTATGTATTGTGTTTGAACAAGGGAGATACAACCCTTCTAAAATCTTTGAGCTTCTTTGTTTTTATCTTCCTATTTTCACCACTACTTACTTGTCAATATGTTTAGAGCATGGGGTCAACCCTCAAAAAGGGCTCGAGCTTCTTCTTCCTTATTCCCTTCATCTATAGACCCCTAGTTCCTTAGGCCAGCTGAGTTCATTGATCTATCATGTTAGGATTGGTATAATAGGAGAGCTTCAAATAAGATTATTGTGGAGCGTACCTTTACACCTACCCTAGACCATGCCCTCAAACTTGGAATGATGATCAGGAGGCTAGGGTGGGGACCCATAGTACAGCTAAAAGGGGATTATTGCCCAGTGCTCGTTAAGGAATTCTATGCCAACATGGTTGAAAAGGGCAATAAACACTTTCTACACATTGAGACAAGGGTAAAGGGAACCCCCAGCATCATCACCCGAAACCACTTAGCTACTCTCCTACAGGTCATTAATGATGATACTTGGCAGGGGACAGATACTAACAATCAAAAGATCCATTCTGACCCTAATTGGGATACTAGTAGGACTAGAGCTACTCTAGGGTTGCAAAAGCACAATACCTTTCAAGCCAACAGCTTCTATTCCAACAATGATCTTACTGCCAACTTTAGGGCTCTAGTCTACATGTTCGACTTTAGGGCTTCTTTGTTTACCTCTTTTTGAACAATAATACGTAGTGTGCTCAAAACTCCCACAAATTTTGCCCTTACACTCTCTCAAGTTCTTTTGTACCCTATGCTTTATTATTTTTTGTGCACATTCCACACAAACTTCCTCATTTCAATATTCCTTACTCCCATGTCGTTTCCCACTTGTGCTTGGCCCTTTATCATAGCCGTCTTTATATGACTCATCTCCACAATCAAGCAAATTCTCATGATCATCTTCATTTCCCAAATAATCTTCTTTATCGTCATATTCATGTTCTCTTCCACTTGTACACGGCCCTTCATCATGTTCATCCAAATGTTCTATGATCTCAAAATCATCCTCCTCATATTCTTGCTCATATATATTTTCTTCCCCATAACTACTCTTACCAAAGCAAGATTACCCATCATTATCACACCCTTCACTTTCACTCCAACTAGCCATTGTAAATTTTCTTTCATGAGAAGTACCCATAAAATTGAAGTAGAAAACACAAGAAAAATTCCTCACTTCATTCCCTTACGTGTTTACACTCAATTTTTTTTTTGTGGTCACTCTTCACTCATGTTTGCACTCTTTTTGGCTTTTATCACAATTTGCTCTCCTTCTTTCCTTTTTTTACAACCTTTTAACTCCACACTCAAGTTCTTTCCAACCTTTTCCCGCTTCAGATGATTTTGTTCTACTAATCAAGTTAACCTAATTCCAAGGGATAAGAAAGAAAGGTGTCTTAAAGCCAATTTATCAAACACTTGATGTGTAACCTCATAACTCAAGGGGTTTCAAAATTCATCCTCCTGTACCAACCCAAAAACTCAAGAATTGTAGCATCAAAGAACAATTTTAAAGTAAGAACATAGCAAAAACATGAGTTTTATAGCTCACAAAATTAGCATGGACATTAGTTATGGGATTTTCTTGGGTTCAAATTTTTTTCAACAAAAACACCTGAGAATCCTCAAAATTTCTACAATTTTAAATCTCAAATAACTTCCTAATCATCAACCAAATATGTAAGCTCAATTTCTTAACAAACTCATGGCATAATTTGAAGTTCTTGACATTAGAAAAAGGTGATGAAAATTGAAAAATCACTAGATCTTGAAGAAGAGTGTACCTTAGCCAAAAGAAAGTTGGTTTATTAGAATTAACACAATATAAGCTGTGATACCACTTGATATAATCTTTGATACCACTTTGATATGATCTAAGAAAGCACCAAAATTGTAGCTTGAACTCAAAACAAGAACCGTACTAAACTCACAAAGAAGAACCTTAAAATGCTAGAAAATTAACACTCTTGTGTTAAAGTGAATCTTGCCTACTTCAAAAATACCTCAACACCCTAATCTATCAAAAAGATTGGAATAGCAAGGATAGGAATTTGAAGGCACCAAACTCAATTCAATCAAACACACTAGGCAACCTAGCATATATAATAGATGTGGGCTTTAGATTGTCCCTTAAGATTTAGAGACAACATCAAAAGTGAGACTAAATCTTTTGATTTAATGTTTATGTTTAATGGACATCACCAAAGAGGATCACCCTCAAGAATTCTCCCTGTAGAGAGAAAATCTGAATTTTCTTCCCAAAATACTAAAATTGTGTTAGAAGAGTTATAATAGCATATACATAGACGTCTTGCCCTGACTATTTTGTAAATATTACAAAATGACCCCTAAATAGTTGAAAAACGTTACGGGTTTGGATTCCAGAACAGGGCTGGTGCCAGGTAGGACTCTTGGGGATGGCACCAGGTCCAATCCAGATGAACAATTCTTGTGCTTAAAAGACAGTACAATAAAAACGGGACTTAACTAGTCCACACCTGGCACCGGGTCAGGCTTCTCGAGTTGGCTTTAGGTCTATTCGGTTCGAATAGTTCCAGCGTAAAAAATTGAAGAAATCTCGTAGCTCACAGCTGGTGCCAGGTCGGTCGGTCTGGGCAGGCGATGGATCACTCCAAGCACTCCAATTCCTGCTAATTTAACCTCCATTCCTTCCATTTCTTTTCCATTCATTCCCTAAATCTTTCAAATAGTTTTGAAATCAAGATTGTTTCCATTTGAAGTTCCCTTGGGTCACATTACTTCATTGGTCCATTTGCCCTTTAATCCTTCTTCATTTGTTTGCTTGACCTTTCATAAGGATTGTTGCCTTTTTTGTACTCCTTTTGGCCTTTTTTCATTATCCATTCCTTCATTATTCACTTGGACCTTGGTTTGTTAGCTTAGTCAGCCTTAAACTCCTATTAAATCCTCTTGAAAATGGATCTCACCCAAATTGCTATGGGCTGTGGTTTGGATTTCTCTTTATCTTCTTTCGAGTGGCCTTCTTACCCAGAGCGATTCCTATCATTTTCGTCTTCTTAGATAGGATTTGGCCTCAAATTTAAAACTGCACAAGAATTTGAACTAGAGAGTTTTTGTGAAAGTAAAATGTCATGGCTTTGTACCTCACTATTCTATATATATCCTTTTTTCACTACCCATATTTTTCCTCTAAATTTACCTCCACTCTCTTTTCTTTTTTTGTCTTCTTGTTGGCCTCTCTTTTTTTTTTCTCTCCAACTTGGGATTGTCACTATCCATTCAAAACACCTAAGAATCTTCAAATTTTTACAATTTTAAACCTCAAATAACTTCCTAATCATCAACCAGACATGTAAGCTCAATTTCACAACAAACCTATGGCATAATTTGAAGTTCTTAACATTAGAAAATGGTGAAAAAATTTTAAAAATCACTAGATCTTGAAGAAGATTGTACCTTAGCACAAAGAAAGTTGGTTGATTACAATTAACACAATTCAAGCTCTGATACCACTTGATATAATCTCTTATACCACTTTGATATGATCTTAGAAAGCACCAAAATTGTAGATTGAACTCAAAATAAGAACCCTACCAAACTCACAAACAAGAACCTCAAAATGCTAGAAAATTAACACTCTTGTGTTAAAGTGAATCTAGCCTACTTCAAAAACACCTTACCACCCTAATCTATCAAAGATTAGAATAGCAAGGATAGGAATTTGAAGGCACTTAACTAAATCATATCAAACACACTAGGCTACCTAGCACATTGAATAGATTTGGAGTATAGATTGTCTGTTAATATTTAGAGACAAGATCAAAGGTGGAACTAAATTTTTTGATTTAGTGTTGATGTTTAATGGACATCTCCAAAGAGGATCACCCTTAAGAATTCTCCCCCTAGAGAGAAATCTGAATTTTCTTCCCAAAATACTAAAATTGTGTTACAAGAGTTATAACAACATATATGTAGATGATTTGCCCTGACTACTTTATAAATATTACAAAATGACCCCTAAATAGTTGAAAAGCATTAGAGGTTTGGGTTCCAGAATAGGCTGGTGCCTGGTAGGTCTCTTGGGGGTGGCGCCAGGTCTAATCTAGATGAACAATTCTCGTGCACAAAAGTCGATACAATAAAAATGAAACTTAAGCAGTCCACACCTGGCACTAGGTCGGGCTTCTAGAGCCAGCACCAAGTCCATTCGGTTCAAACAGTACCGGCATAAAAAATTTAAGAAATCAAGTAGCTCACAGCCAGCACCAGGTCGGTCGATCTAAGTTGGCGCCGAATTGGCTTCAGCACTCCAATTCCTGATAATTTGACCTCTATTCCTTCCATTCTTTTTCCATGTGTTCCCTTGATCTTTCAAATAGTTTTGAAATCAAGATTGTTTCCATTTGAAGCTCCCTTAGGTCGCATTCCTTCAATTGTCTGTTTGCCATTTAATCCTTCTTCATTTGTTTGCTTTACCTTTCATAAGGATTTTTGCCTTCTTTGCACTCCTTTTGGACTTCTTTTTATTATCCATTCCTTCATTATTCTCCTGGCCATTAGTTTGTTAGCTTGGTTAGCCTTAAACTCCGATTAAACCTCTTGAAAATGGATCTCACCCAATGTGCCTTGGGTTTTGGTTTGGATTTCTCTTTGTCTTCTTTTGAGTGGCCTTCTTGCTTGGAGTGATTCCTATCATTTTTCCCTTCTTAAAAGGATTGGTCCTCAAATTAAAAATTACACTAGAATTTGAACAAGGGAGTTTTTGTGAGAGTAAAATGTCATGGCTTTGTACCTCACTATTCTCTATACATCCTTTTTTCACTACCCATATTTTTCCTCTCAATTTAACTCCACCCTCTTTTCTTTTTTTGTCTTCTTGTTCGCCTCTCTTTTCTTTTTCTCTCCAACTTGGGATAGTCACTATCCTTTCAACCACTTCTTTCTCCTTTTCCTCAATTTTTATCCTATTTTCTTCACTCACCTCAATCTCTTGTTCCGCATTTTTTTGTTCTTCCCTCTTCTCTCCTTTTTTTCCCCTCATTTTCTTTCTCACTCCTCTTCATATTCCTTTCCGTTCCCTCACTTCTTTCCATTTCCTTTTTCTTTTCCCTTAAGATATTTTGATCTCTCAAAACCTTACTAAGGGATAAGGGAGTAGAGCGATTTTATTTCCATCTTTTCTTAAAGAATAAGTGTTTCGTTTCCTTTCATGGACCACATCTTTATCAAACACCCAAGGTCTTTCCAACAAAAAATACCCTACATGCAAGGGAAATACATCACAAACCACTTCATTTGTATACTTCCCTATATCAATAGCAACATTAGCTTCTTCATTCACTATCAATCCTCCACAATTATTCAACTGTTGAATATAACTTGTAAGGTTTCGGGTGTTTCAAGGTTTCTATCCCGAACTCCTCCAACAATGTAGTACTAGTCTCATTTTTACAACTCACTCCATTAATAAGGATACTACATGGTTTTTTCTTGTTAGACACTAGGAAAAAAATATATTCTCTCTTTGTTAATTTTCTCCTTCTTCCATTCCCTCACAAGCATTTTGAACTTCTATTGCTACTCCAATCAATGCACATGGTTTATCTGTTATATCCCCACAATCTCCATCAACTCTGTCTCCTCCACTAGATATGATGTCATTTTAAGAAGTTGAACTAGATGCTTCATTCATACTAGTTTTACTCATTTTCTTTTGCTTTCGCACCACCTCTAGCTAACTCCACTTTTTCTCTTCTTGTGGACATGAGCATTCTTCCACTTCATAAGTACTTGAAACACTTTGGGAACCTTCATCTATAGCACCCATTTGCTTTCCCACTACCCCATTCATTGAATGCATTTGCTTTTCAACAAATTCTACTCCATTTTGCTCAACTCCTTCTTGATCATTCTCCTCTATCACTCCCAATAGGTTTGACTCATCCTTTAGAAAAAATAGAATGTTATAATATTCCTTAGTCACCTCATTTGTTAAATTCAATGGATCTAGGTCTTTTTCTTCATCATCACTAAGCTCCTCATCAAGCTCATCAATATTTTTCACAACTTCTTCATACACTACTTTATCATTTTGATTGAGCATTTCTTGGCCTTTGGCTTCCCTTTATAGCTTCTCTTGCCCAAATTATTCAGCTCACTTTGCTCAACCCTTTCAACTTTTTCTTCACTTCTTGCCCTTATTGGCTTCTCAACATCTGCAACATTTTTCTTTGCCACTTTGGTCTCAAGTCTCACTTTTTACTTCTCAATTTGTCATTCTCCTTCGCAATTGTGGACCCTATAAAATCTTTCTTATGCCAATTTATTTGGACAATCAACCTTTTTATGCCTTCTACTACAAAAAATCTAATAAGCTAATCTTCTACTACTTTTTTGTTGCACCATGCTTGTAGAGGCTTGAGATTCTCCCCATTTTTCTTGCGGTCTTCTTTCTCCTTTAGTTGTTGCAGCAAACTTGGGCACTTGTAGTAATAATAGCCATCACTCCTACTGTTATAACAATTATAGCTTTTCTTTTCATGCACCTCTCCTTCATGGGTCTTATGCAAGATTCCTCGTCCTTGTCACGCCTTTCACTTTCATTCCAACTAGCCCTTGTGAATTTTTCTTTCATGAGAAGTACTCACAAAATTGAAGTAGAAAAAAAAAAAAAATACCTCACATCATTCCCTCACATGTTTACTCTCAATTTTTTTTTTTTTTTTTTTTGTGGTCACTTTTCACTTGTATTTGTACTCTTCTTGGCTTTTATCATAATGTGCTCTCCCTCAAGCCTTTCTTTCAAACTTTTAACTCTACACTCAGGTTCTTTCCAATTCTTTACCACTTCAGAGAATTTAGTTTTACTAATCATGTTCGCTAAATTCCAATGGATAAGAAAGAAAGGTATTTTAAAGCCAATTTATTGAACACCTGAGGTATAACCTCATAACTCATGGGGTTTCAAAATTTATCCACTTGTAGCAACCTAAAAACTCAAGAAAACTCAAGAATCCCAACATCAAAGATCAAATTTAAAGCAAGAATATAGTAAAAACTTGAATTTTATAGCTCACAAAATTAGCATGATCATGAGTTATGGGATTTTCTTGTGTTCAAAAGTTTTCTACAAAAACAACAAAGAATCCTCAAAATTTCTGCAATTTTAAACCTCAAATAACTTCTTAATCATCAACCAAACATGTAAGGTCAATTTGACAACAAACCCATGGCATAATTTGAAGTTCTTAATATTAAAAAATGGTGACGAAAATTTAAAATCACTAGATCTTGAAGAAGAATGTACCTTATCCCGAAGAAAGTCGGTTGCTTAGAATTAACACAATACAAGCTCCAATACCACTTGATATGGTCTCTAATACCACTTTGATATGATCTAAGAAAGCACCAAAATTGTAGCTTGAACTCAAAACAAGAACCCTACCAAACTGACACACAAGAACATCAAAATGCTAGAAAATTAACGCTCTCGTGTTAAAGTGAATTTGGCCTACTTCAAAAGCACCTTAATAGCCTAATCTATCTAAGATTAGAATACCAAGGATAAGAATTTGAAGCCACCTAACTCAATCCTATCAAATACACTAGGTAACCTAGCATATAGAATAGATATGGAGTTTAGATTGTCCTTTAAGATTTAGAGACAAGATCAAATATGGGGCTGAATCTTTTGATTTAGTCTTGATGTATAATGGACATCACCTAAGAGGATCACCCACAAGAACTCTCCCTCTAGAAAGAAAATCTTAATTTTCTTCCTAAAATACTAAAATTATGTTACAAGAGTTATAACAGCATATATATAGACGTCTTGCCCTAACTACTTTGTAAATATTATAAAATGACCCCAAAATAGCTGAAAAATGCAAGGGTTTCGGGTTCTAGAATAGGGCTAGTGCCGGGTAGGTCTCCTTGGGCTGGCGCCGGGTCCAATCTAGATGAACAATTCTCCTGCGCAAAAGTCAGTTTAATCAAAACGGGAATTAACCAGTCCACACCCGGCACCGGGTCAGGCTTCTAAAGCTGGCACCAGGTCTATTCGGTTCAAACAGTACCGGTGTGAAAAATTGAAGAAATCTGGCAACTCACAGCCAGTGCCTAGTCGGTCGATCTGGGCCGGTGCCGGGTCAGCACTAGGCACTCCAATTCCTGTTTATTTGATCTCCATTCCTTCCATTCCTTTTCCATGCATTTCCCTGATCCTTAAAATAGTTTTGAAACTAAGATTGTTCTCATTTGAAGCTCCCTTGGGTCGCATTCCTTCATTTTCCCATTTGCCCTTTAATCCTCTTCCATTTGTCTCCTTAACTTTTCATAAGGAGTGTTGCCTTCTTTGTACTCCTTTTGGCCTTCTTTTCATTATCCACGCCTTTATTATTCTTTGGGCCCTTGGTTTATTTGCTTGGTTAGCTTTAAACTACTGCTGAAACGTCTTGAGAATGGATCTCACCCAAAATGCCTTGAGTTGTGGTTTGGACTTCTCTTTGTCTTCTTTTGAGTGGTCTTCGTGCCTGGGGAGATTCCTATGATTTCCCCCTTCTTAGTATGGATTCGTCCTCGAATCAAATACTTCACATGAATTTAAACAAGAGAGGTTTTATGAAAGTAAAATATCATGGCTTTAAACCTCACTATTCTTTATACTTCCTTTTTTCACTACCCATATTTTTCCTCTAAATTTACCTCCACTCTATTTTCATTTTTTGTCTTCTTATTTGCCTCACTTTTCCTTTTCTATCCAACTTAGGGTGGTCACTATCCTTTCAACCCCATCTTCCTTCCTTTTCTCAGTTTTTATCCCTCTTTCTTCTCTCACCTCAACCTCTTGTTCTGCCATCTTTTGTTCTACCCTCTTCTTTCCTTTTTTTTTTTTTCTCATTTTCTTTCTCACTCATCTTCTTTTTCCTCTCATTTCCCTCTCTTCTTTCCTTTTCTTTTTCACTCAAGATATTTTGATCTCTCAATACCTCACTAGGTGATAAGGGAAGTAAAGTGTTTTTATTTCCATATTTTCTCAAAGAATAAGTGTTCCTCTTCCCCTTATGGACCACATCTATATCCAACATCAAAGGTCTTTCCAGCAAAATATGCCCTTCATACATGGGAAATACATCACAAACCACTTCCTCTTTATACTTCCCCATATCAATGGCAACCTGGGCTTTCTTGTTTACCTTCAATTCTCCACAATTGTTCAACCATTATAACTTGTAAGGTCTAGGGAGTTTCAAGGTTTCTATCCTAAACTCCTCTAACAATATGGTACTAATCACATTTTTACAACTCACTCCATCAATGAGGATAGTACATGGTTTTTGCTTGATGAGACACCTGGAAAAAACTATATTCTCTCTTTGTGAATTTCCTCCTTCTTCCACTCTCTCACAAGCATTTTCAACTTCCATTGCTACGCAAATCAATGCACATGGTTTCTCAAGTATATCCCCATCTCTTCCATCTACTCTATCTCCTCCCTAGATTTGATGTCATTTTGTGAACTTGAAAAAGATGCTTCATTCTTACTAGTTTCACTTACTTTCATTTTCTTTTGCACCACTTCTGTCGAACTCATCTTTTTCTCTTCTTGTGAATGTGAGCTTTCTCCCACTTCATAACTACTTGAAACACCTTTGGAACCTTCATTTATAGCATGCATTTGCTTCCCCTCTACCTCGTTCATTGAATGCATTTGTTTTTCAACAAATTCTACTCCATTTTTCTCAACTCCTTCTAGATCATTTTGCTCTGTCACTCCCAATGGGTTTGACTCATGCACTAGAAAGAATAGCATGTTGTAATATTCCTTAGTCACCCCATGTGTTGAACTTAATGGATCTAGGTCGTCTTCTTCATCATCACTAAGCTCCTCGTCAAGCTCATCAACATTTTTCTCAACTTCTTCATGCACTATTTTATCATTTTGATTGAACATTTCTTGGCCTTTAGCTTCCCTTTTTAGCTTCTCCTGCTCAAAATTATGCAACTCACATTGCTCAACCCTTTCAACTTTTTCTTCACCTCTTGCCCTTCTTGGCTTCTCATTTTTTGCAACACTTTTCTTGGAAACTTTGGTCTCAAGTCTCGCTTTTTTCTTCTCAATTTATCTCTCTCCTTAGCAATTGTGCACCCTATAAAATCTCTTTCAAATGTCAATTTATTTGGACAATCAACCTTTGTTTGCATTCTACAAAAAAAAATCTCACAAACCAATCCTCTACTACTCCTTTGTTGCACCATACTTATAGAGGATTGAGATTTTCCCCCTTTTCCTTGACTATTCCTTCTCCTTTAGTTGTTGTAGCATACTTGGGCACCTGTAGTAATAATGGCCATCACTCCAGCTATTGTAATAGTTATAGCTTTTCCTTTCATGCACCTCTTCTTCTGGTATCTTATGCACTATATTTCTACCTTTTTGTTTAACTCTTTTTGGACAATAATAAGAAGTGAGCTCAAAACTCCCACAAATTTTGCATTCAGGCTCTCTCAAGTTTTTTTGTACCCCATGCTTTGTTATCTTTTGTGCTCCTCCCACACAAACTTTCTCATTCCAAAATTCCTCATCCTATGTCATTTCCTACTTGTGCTTGGCCCATCATCATAGTTATCCCTATAAGACTGATCTTCACACCCAAACAAATTCTCACTACCATTTTAATTTCCCTAATAATCTTCTTCAACCTCATATTCAGGTTCTTTTCCACTTGTACTTGGCCTTTCATCATGTTCATCCAAATGTTCTAGGCTCTCATAATCATCCTCCTCATATTCTTGCTCATATTCATTTTCTTCCGTATAACTACTCTCAACATAGCAAGATTCCTTTATTATTGTCATACCTTTTATTTTCACTCCAACTAGTCATTGTGAATTTTCTTTCACGAGAAGTACCCACAAAATTGCTGAAGAAAACATAAGAAAAATTCATCACTTCACTCCCTGACGTGTTTACACTCATTTTTTGTGGTCCCTCTTCACTTGTGTTTGCACTCTTATTGGCTTTTATCAAAATGTGATCTCCCTCTTGCCTTTTTTCAAACTTTTAACTCCACACTCAAGTTCTTCCCAACTCCTTCCCACTTCAAAAAATTTAGTTCTACTAATCAAGTCAACTAAATTCCAAGTGATAAGAAAGAAAGGAGTCTTAAAACCAATTTATCAAACACTTGAGGTACAATCTTGTAACTGAAAGGGTTTCAAAATTTATCCACTTCTAGCAACCCAAAAACTCAAGAAGAACAAGAAATATTACACCACAGTAGTTATACTAACATCATGGAAAAATTTTAAAGAAAAAATATAGAAAAACCTGAGTTTTATAGCTCACAAAATTAGCATGAACATGTGTTATGGGATTTTCTTGTCTTTACAATTTTGCAACAAAAACACCTAAGAATCCTAAAAAATTCTGCAATTTTAAACCTCAAATAACTTTCTAATCATCAACCAAACATGTAAGCTCAAGTTCACAACTAACCTATTGCACAATTTGAACTTCTTGACATTCACAAATTGTGACGAAAATTTAAAAATCACTAGATCCTAAAGAGGATTATACCTTAATCCAAAGAAACTTGGTTGATTAGAATCAACACAATGCAAGCTCTGATACCATTTGATATGATATATGATACCACATTGATATGATCTTAAAAAGCACCAAAATTATAGCTTGAACTCAAAATAAGAACCCTACCAAACTCACAAACAAGAACATCAAAATGCTAGAAAATTAAAACTCTTGTGTTATAGTGAATCTAACCTACTTCAAAAATACCTTAACACCCTAACCTATCAAAGATTGGAATACCAAAGATAGGAATTTTAAGACACTTAACTCAATCCTATCAAACACACTAGGCAACCAGCACATAGAATAGAGATGGAGTTTAGATTATCCCTTAAGATTTAGAGAAAGATCAAAGGTGGGTCTAAATCCTTTGATTTAGTTTTGATGTTTATGAAGGATTGACATTCACAGAGCATGCATTTCAACCGTGGACAGTAAATGCAAAATGGAAGAACATGGCATATATCAGAGTATGGAAGCATCATGGTGGGCTTGATACATACCTCTTGGAGCTTTTAAAATCTTGAAGAATATTAAAGAAATCTCTGAAGCACAGAAACAACTTTCTTCCTTCAACATCCATGAACACCAGTGAACCTTCGTGCACTGAAGCTTCTTCCTTCCTCTGGTGGAATGCTTGCTTTCCAGCTCACGGAATATGACCCAGCCTAATCTACCGTCGGTGAGCACACAATTGGAAGAAAGAAAAATGATCATTGATTTTCTCTCATTTTCACAGGCTGTTCCTTTTTCCTCTCAGTTAGCTTTCATCCATTAAAAACAAAAGCCAGGCCAAAAGCCAGGAGAGAAACAGTCACGAGGGAGAGAGAGAAAACCAAAAGCCATGGAAAAATATTTTTATTTATTTTCCCTTTTCTTTTATTTTATTTTTCCACACAGAAAGCCAAGAGTTATGAAACCAAAAATAATTATTTTGATCAAAATAATATTCTCGGGATTTTATACCCGAATATTATAAGCAAAATAAATTTTGGCTTCACTCCAAACTCTTCTAAACTATGTCCGGAAAAATCCTATGGTCCAGGCTGTTGGGCCAAAATAATATTTATTATTTTTCTTCGACCCGAAAAATCCAAAATAATAAAATCCTTTTATTAACATATTCGATATTTTCATCAGAAAAACTAGTCTAAGAGGGCACATTCCCAACAGTTTAATAGACATCACCTAAGAGGATCACTCTCAAGAACTCTCCCTCTAGAGAGAAAATCTGAATTTTCTTCTCAAAATACCAAAATTGTGTTACAAGAGTTATAACAATATATATATAATGTCTTGCCCTAACTACTTTATAAATATTACAAAATGATCTCAAAATAGCTGAAAAACGTTAGGGGTTTGGGTTCCAAAATAGGGCTGGCACTGGGTAGGTCTCCTGGGGATAGTACCAGGTCCAATCTAGAGGAATAATTCTTGTGCCCAAAAATCGATACAATAAAAATGGGACTTCACCTGTCCACACCCGGCACCAAGTTAGGCTTCTAGAGTAGGCACCATGTCTGTTCTATTGGAATATTACTGACGTAAAAAATTGAAGAAATCTGCCAGCTCAGAGTTAACGCTTGGTCAGTTGATCTAGGCCGGTGTCGTGTTACCTCCAATCACTCTAATTCCTGCACATTTGACGTCCATTCCTTCCATTCCTTTTCTATGTGTTCTCTTGATCTTTCAAATAGTTCTAAAACTAATATTGTTTCCATTTGAAGCTCCTTTTGGTCATATTCATTCATTTACCCATTTGCCCTTTAATCCTTGTTCATTTGTTTCCTTGACCTTCCACAAGGATTGTTGTCTTCTTTGTACTCTTTTTGGCCATCTTCTCATTATCCACTCCTTCATCATTCTCTTGACCCTTGGTTTGTTAGCTTGGTTGGCCTTAAACTCTTCTTGAAACCTCTTAAAAATGGATCTCACCCAAGGTTCCATGAGCTGTGGTTTTGATTTCTTTTTATCGTATTTTAAGTGGCCTTTGTGCCTGGGATGATTCCTATCATGAAAGCAAAAGAAAGAAAGAAATGTATAGAAATTATATTTTGGGGGACAATACGTTGTGTGAAGAGAAATTCATTTACTTGAGTTTATCAATTCCCTAAGTCATTGAAAAAATTGAGTGTTTTTCTTAAATCATGACTTGAGTTATGCAATTTTTAGATTTATAATGCTTGAGTTGGTAGGTAGCTTGACTTGTATAATGCATGCTATCTACATTTTTGCTTGAAGGGTGAAATAATTATCTTAGACTAAAGTATAAACTTGCTTAATTTAACTTTAAGAGTATTGTTATGTCTTATTAAGTGCTTGATCTTGTAATTGTTTTCAAAGGGTTGAATAAATGGCAAAGCTATATCTAAAGTTTGAATGGTGGTTATAAGCTTTGTTGTGATCAAAATTTTGGAACAATAAAAGGTTTAGTTTTCGTGTTATTTTTTTCTTAAGTGTTTTGGTTGAGGACAAGCAAAGGTTCAAGTGTGGGTGAATGTGATAGAGGCTAAATTCATCACTAAATTCCTAGTTATCTGATGTTAATTCGATATACTATTGATGTAATGACTAGGCATATTCCTTCCTATTTAATATTTTGCTTGGGAAAGTATTCTTGATGAATTTGTGTAGGAATTAGAAGATTTCGACCAAAAAGTGTACAATTCCAAACATGACCTTGCGCCAGGTTAAGCAACTCAACTTGGTGCCACGTTTGCCCTAGAAAAGCAAAGAAAATACTTGGCACCAGACTATTCGAAGTGACCAGGCGCTGGGTCCAATCTGTTAATAGTCGGCGCAACTTTGTTTTCATCCGAAATTGGTATATTCCAATGGATTTTGGTATTTTCGGAATTCTACTCGGACTAAACTTCTCAAGCCATGAATATTGGTATCCTGGAGGCTTATAAATACAATAAAAACATAAAAGAATGCTGTGAATTGAAGGATTTAAGCTAGCTACTTATTGTTCAAAGACAAATTCACCACTCAAAGGAGTATTGTTCAAAGTAAGTTTTTAAGAGAATAAGAAGGGCTTGCCTATGAGTTCTATCTTTTATCCTTTGTTTACTTTTGTAGAACAATGATGTGCTTAATATTGTGATTTTAAAAGGATAATATTTTCTAGTTAATTAAGGTTTTTTATCAATCTATTATTGCCCTTGGTATTTGATTACTTGTTATCATTTGTTATTGATGTGTTTTCTTCTAATTAACTTAGGAAATGATGTTAGAAGTTCATTGCATTAATTTCATATTTGTTAGATCTTCATGGACTTTGAAACGAAGGTAATATTAAAGAACTAAAGTGGACAAAGATTTGTTAACTTCACCTAGAGTATAGGGTTATTAACTAATTTCATGTTTATTATCACATAGAGTATATGGGTAGTTATAGATGGAAGAATTCAATGCATCTTTTGTCTATTTTAGTGCAATTAGAAAATCTACTAAATTAATTAAGGGATGTTGATTTCATAGACTAGGAAAGAAGTAGAGTATACATAAGTGAGTTCATGACTTGAGAAATGATTGAATTTTAGCTAAGTTCATTTACGATGCCAAGTTGACAATTGATTGTGATAAATGCTAAGTGATTCAATATTATGTACTAAAGATGATTGTCTAGTTACATAAAATTACATCATCGAGTTATATATGTATATTTTACCTATTTTTTCTTTTCTTTATTTTATCTCTTTATTGGGTTAGCTAAACAATGAATGAAAAGTGATTAGTGTATACTTGTTTCCTTGAGGATCGATACTCATTCATTTCCTATAATATACTTGTGATTAGTATACATGCTCGTATGTGTAATTTGATATTATTATTTTAATTACAACTTTCCTAAGTATGAATTTAAATTAAATAATTTTTATGCACCTAAAATTTATGCATCAAATGATATGGGATGGCAACAGTTCCAAGCTCTAGTTTGGCTGGCCCAGTATTTTTCCTAAAACGGGCCAGCACCGGGTTAAAGATGTTGAACCATTATTAGTTTTCTTCTACACATTCTGAATTTTTTTTTTCATCATATTAAATTGATTTGAAAATTAAAGAAAATAAATCGACAAGCAATTAGTGTGAGGGTTCAAACATGAAAAAAAAAAAAAGCAATGGAAAATAGAATTAATGATTGTTCAAAAAAAGTGAAGGCAAAAAAGTAATAAAAAGAAAAACTTCATTTTTTTCCACAATCCTAGTCTCATGGATTGGTCTCCATGTCCCCAAGTAGAGATCCGGTTTGACAAAATCCAAGAAGCTTAGCCAATTAACCACTTTGATTTTCTAAGTTATGCATTAAAGCCTCTAAATTTCTGGTCCCAACATCAACTCCTCGAAAATGTGCCTTAGTTGTGCTTACCATTTTATTTACTAGTTTCTCCAATGATGGTTTTGGTAGTGGTGCATTATACAGCAAAAGAAAATTGAGTCCTTTTGTTTCCACTAAAATTCGAGGGGTTTACCTAGAATGGTTTTGATTCGGCTAGGAGAAATTTGAATGATTTCTCCAACTAGGATTGTTGGTAGCACTATATGGACTATTATCTTGACCCCTATTTTCCATAAAAACAACTTGTTTCAAGAACTCTTGGGAAGAAATCATGTTTTGGCACTCATGGTTAGGGTGCCCTTCTCTACAAAATTCATAATGACATTTATCACTTGCCCATGAGAAGTGGCCTCAGTCAATCATTTCATTTATTATGCTATGGCCTCAACTACAGCTTCTAAGGCATCTATGGCATCAATTTTGTGAACTCCTTACACATGAACCATGTACCTTAGATTTCCTTATGAGTAATTATTCATAGCAATGTTTTTACCTAACTCATACAACTCCTTCGTGTTATTAGAACTTGTTATCACTCTAGCTAATGCATCAATCAATTGTTTTGAAGCAAAATTTAACCCATTGTAAAATATTTGCATTTACATGCCTAATTCAAATCTATAGTGAGGACATTTCTAAGTATCTTCTTCAACCTTTCCCATCACTCTTACAAACTATCAGACTCTAATGTTGGAAAGTAAAAATGAAAGTTCTCAGTTTAGCTATTCTTGCTGGCGGAAAATATTTGGCCAGAAATTTCTCAACAAGTCTATTCCAGGTAGTTATGGATCATACTGGTAAAGAATTGAATCAAGATTTAGTTCTATCCCTAGAAGAAAAAGGAAAGCGTCGCAACTTTATAGCATCCTCCGATACCTTATTCATCTTAAAGGTATCATAAATCTACAAAAAAAAAAAAAAAAAATAGCAAGATGAGCATTAGGGTCTTTATCGGGTAAACTATTAAATTAGATCATATTTTGTTTAATTTGGATATTATTGGGTTTTATATCGAAATTATTAGCTTCCACCCTTGACCTAGTAATACTCAAATCCGCACCTAAAATTGCAAGTTTAGAAATCACCCATAGTCCTTCTATTACGATTACCACCGTCATTTTTTTGGTTCACTTCTATCTCTCTTATGGAACTTAGTTGTTCAACCCTTTCCTATATACCCTTCAAATGCTTGTCAATGTTCTTTCAATTTTCGGATCCTAATCCACTATGTCCCATTTGATTCGTCAGGTCATAAACCAAGAGTTGAACCTGAAAAGAGAATTTAGAAAATAAGATCTTAGGATTGGTAAGTATGTAACTAAATACAATTAGCACACAAAATACACATATTATAAAGTTGGTTAGGAAATTAGTCCACAAAATTTTACAAACAACAAGATTTGGCACCTAATTACTACAAATATGCATATTTACATGGTTAAATCAATAAAATTCAAGTTTTCATGATATTATTCCCAGCTACGGTGCCAAAAACTTAAGGTGTCAGTTTTGAGTAATAAAAATCATTCATTTTTAGATTTATTCTCAATCAAGTTTTAATTAAAACGTTAATCCAAAATCACATATATGAGTTAGTATGCCTATAATTAAGTATAGTATAAGGGATTAATGAGTATCGATCATCAAGGAATAAGTACGCACTAATTACCTTTCGGGTCTTATATAACCAACTAACAAAATTGATCAAGATGAAATAAAATAAAAATAATAAAATAAACATATAGAAAACAAATGAGAGAAAAAATGTAGATAGACAAAAATCCTTGAGGATATAATAATGATTGACTTGTAAATCTCTCAAGTAATCTTTGTTGGGGATATGCCCTAAAAAAAATTGTACTTATGCTATTGTCGTTAAGTATTTTATAATAATATGAGGCATTTCTTTCACTGAATAGTACATTTAGTTTTATGGTAATCAAGTACGTGACTTGATGGTAAAACCCTATAATAAATAGAATGATTATTCTTAAATTATCCCTGATCAATTATTATTAGTGGAATAATAACAAATTAAGATTAGTATGTTTGTGACTTAATGTCTATGTTTTATTAGTGATGGATATATGGGATATCAAGTCAAAATATAAATAAATTTTAGAGAATATTGTATTGGACATAACCTACTATGAGAGTACTTCTTGGGACATGTCATAAGTACTATCTAGCTATAATGATATTAGAAGTCCTTCAACCTGAATTCATCACCATTTTCTACTTGATAAATTTTATATCTTGACTTTGTCTAAAGTTGCCTTTAACAAGATAATAAAATTAGACCACAGTTGGATGTAGAATAAACCAGGGAGAGGAATATGATTGATAGTGAAGGAATTTGTCCCTCGCATTCTTGGGAGAGATATCCATGGGCCCTTTGATAAGTTAGACTATTAAAATGCATGACCGTGCTGAAATGTACTAATTTGAGATATTGATATCATTTGTTTGAACAGTCTACTATGAGATCAAGAAATAGTTAATTAAGCTTAATAAAGATGACATGCTCCGTACCTTATACTCAATCTAGATATTGTGTGACAAATGGACAAAATATAAAGTTATGGTTTGGTTCAAAGAGATCATTGATCTTCATTTAATGTGGATAGTTATAATGTTCAGCTAGAAACCACTTATAACTTATAGGTCATTTAAATGTGATTTGAGCATATTACCAGTGTTAAATGAACCTATAAGTTTGCACATTAAGCGAATACACTATGTTATTTTTCTGGTGACCAAGTTCAATGTATCTAGAAATTTGTCTAGGTTTATCGAATATAGAAAAATGACTCGATAGAATGAATTTGGAAATATGTCCACGTTCAATATATCTGGACGATGTCCAGATTTTAAAAATTTGACTCGATAAATTAATTAGTTAAATTAACAAGATAAGATATGATAAGTTAATTAGTTAAATTAATTAGTTAACTTATCATATCCTTTTTAATTTAATTTGAAATTAAAATAAGACATGATAAGATATTATGAGAGTTGGACTCCAAGAAGTTCATGTGGTTTTAAAAGAAAACCCCTGCCATTTTCTTGTGGTGGACTTCTCATAAAATTTTTGTGCCTCCATAATAAGAAATTTAGCCTTTCAAAACCCTAGGTGCTAGCACTCTTGGGTAAGGAACTGAGTTCGCTATGTGTATCCAATAGAGGACGTTTAGGCATTGCAGCATCTGGTGATCGTCCGAAGTGCACATATGCCTAGAAATCTGAAGACAGAAGTCTTGTTTTTGGCAATACAAAGGTAATTCTATAAACTCTTGATTGACCTAAATCGTTTGGCTTTGGTCCTTGGAAGGGATTCGTGGATATTTTCCGTATTTAGGAGTCCACATATCCTAACAATCATTACCCTAGCACCATGAAAGAATAAACTGGAACCACCTCCTTTGCAATCCACGATTCTCTATATTCTAGTTAAATTAGTGAATATATTCAATCCAACCAATTCACTCAAAAGATGTATTAAACTCAATCTTTAATAAATACCCCTATATTTTAAGTGATATTAATATGAAATTAGCCAACAACCCTATATTCTAGGTGAAATCAACCAATCCTTGATTATTTAAATTCTTGTTCTTATCTTTCTTTCACAATCCCATTAAGATATAACAAATATGAAATCAATTTAATTGAACCCACTACTAACTTCATTTTTCAAGTTAATTACAATGAAGGGAACATCTAATTAATTCACCCAAAAAATCTAGTAACCAAATGTTAGAAATAATAATCAATTTATTAAAAAGCAAAAATTCAATGTAAAATCAGGAATCCAAAAATATCATCTAAATATAGTTAAAATACTAATCTCATCATTGTTCAAGAATAAGAAAATAAAGGAAAATAAAGAACCCATAAACAAACCCTATTCTTCTCCTATTCAAAGCACTCTTCAAACAATGATCATTTTGATCAATTATCTATGTTTAATCTTTAATCTACAATGAATTCCCTGAATTCACCTCATTTTGCTTGTGTTTTTCTTGTATTTACAGCTTCTTAGGTTGTCAAATTCGTTCTCTAAGAGTTTGGGCCATGTACAAGTCGGATACCAACAGACTTGGATAGAGATTAAATTCATCACTATTTCCCTAGTTATTTAAGGGTAATTTGAGATACTTTTGATGTAATAACTAGGCATATTCCTTCCTATTTAACATTTTGTTTGTAAAAAGTGTTTTTGATGAATTTGTATATATTTGAGTGGATTTCGAGCAAAAAGAGTTAAATTCCAGCTTACACATGGTGCCAGGTCCAGCAAGTGCACCTAGCGTCAGGTCCACTCTAGCCCAACAGAGAAAAATAGAGAAATTTTGAGGAGAAACCAGAATAGAGCTGGTGCTAGGTGGGTCGAAGTGACCCGACGCCAGGTCCAAACTATTCACTGGCGGTTTGTGTGCGAATTTGGTATTTTTTGAATCCTACTAGGCCAAGACTTTTCAAACAACAAATTTTGGCATAAAAAAAGCTTATAAATACAAAAAAAACATAAGACAAATGTGTGAATTCAAGGATCTAATGTAGCTACCTATTTTTCAAAGACAAAATCACCACTCAAAGGAGCATTGTTCAAAGGAGGTTTTCAAGAGAAGAATAAGGTGTTGTCTATGAGTTCTATCTTTTATTCTTTGTTTTCTTTTCTAGAACAATGATGTGCTTAATATTTTGATTGTAATTGGATATTATTTTAAAATTTATATTTTTGAGTTAATTAGGATTTTGATCAATCTTTTGTTATCTTTGGTATTTAATTACTTGTTATCATTGGTTATTAATGCGTTTTCTTTAATTGACTTGGGAAACGATGATAGGAGTTCATTGCATTGATTTCATATTTGTTAAATCTTAATGGACCCGAGAAACGAAGTTAAGATTAAATAACTAAAATGATCGAAGATTAGTTGATTTCGCCTAGAATATAAGGTTATTGGCTAATTTCATGTTTAGGATATATGAGTTTAATGCATCTTTTGGTTGCTTTGGTTTGATTGGAAAATCTGCTAAATTAATCAAAGGATAGTGAATCCATGGATTTGGAAAGAAGTGAAGTCTACATAAGTAAGTTCACGACTTGGGAAACGATTGAATTTTACTTAAGTTCCTTGATGATTCCATTATGAAAATTGATTGTGATGAATGCTAATTCATTCAATATTGTGTTTTCAAAATAATTGTCTAGTTACATGAAATTGCATTCTTGAGTTATATTTATTTTTATCGTTATTTATTTTCCTTTTTATTCTCTTCCTATTTTATTGGCTAAACAAGGAATATTTGGATAAATTAAGGTGGGAGTCTAAGTTCTCGTGGATTCGATACTTGTTAGTCCCTATACTATACGATGGATATACTTGCCTGTATATGTGGTTTTAGTTGTTGGAATTTCATTTAAAACTTAATTAATTGCGTAATTTGTTGGTAATATTTTCTACACTAAAAAATTTACATCAAGGTTTTAGCATCGTTGTTGGGGATGGGCACTATTGGAAACACTCGAGTCTTGATGATTCGCCTTTGTTGTAGTTGTAAATATCACTAACTTTTGTATTTAGGTAATTTGTCAATATTTCTTTTTATTTTTATTTTTGATTTGATTTTTTTTCTTTGAGTGTGAGATTCAAAACATCATCATGGACAATTATTCATGGGCATAATGTCAGAGGAGCTATAATGATAATACGCTGGCAGGCCTGCACGCTCAGATTAATGTTTTAAGTGAGACATCACTTGAAGCTTCAATCAAATCCTCTGTTACCAACACAAAACACGTCCATTATGTGGCATGAAAAGGCATCCCAATGCATGAGCTATCAAAGAACACAACTAGCTAAGTTGATCGAGGATGCCATAAAAGCCCATACACTTACACAAGAGAACCCACAAGGAATAGAGAAAGGATATGAGGAATAATTGCCCAATGTGGAAAGGGAGATATTTGATTCTCCTTTACGTGCTAATAATTCCAATCTCTCTTTGTTACATGATTTCTTAGGTTCCTCTCCATTCTTGGAGGGTAATGTTCCAAATGATGATGTATGGAGTTTACCGTATCCCAAGGAGTTAGATTTATCCATGATTCATTATAAAAAGTCATTGAAGGATATTGACAAATTCTATCCTTCACCCTAATTTCAGGAAGGTAACTTGGTATTTGTAAATATGGTACAAAGCAAGGATTTTTTTATCCCATCTTTGACAATTCAAATACTAAGTTTAAAGAGGAATTTTGATTGTGAAAATTCTTTTGAAGAGTTAATTGGTGATGGTAAGATGGATGCATTCTTTAGACTCTAAGTGCACTCATATATTGAAAATGATTTTTGTGTGTCCAAAAGAATGTTAGAGAATGAGGTTTATGTGTTTTTCTTTGCTGAGAAAAATCATTTTCATAAACATTATCTTTTTCAAAACCTCTCTTCTTTCTTTGAGCTTTAATTTCTTTGACAAGGATTTGATGAGGAAGCATGATGAGTGGAAAGAGTGTTTTTTATGTGTCTTGGTTTTGTTTTGACTTTGGGTTTCCTTAGGTCTTTTGGTAAATATTTTGTTTTATCTAGTTCCATTTTTAGTTGTTAAGTGTTTGTTATTTCCCCCAAAATAAGGAAAATAGTTTCCATTTTAAGTATGGGGGAGTGAGTCGTGTCTTTTTTTTCTTTGTTAGAACTTTTATTAGTATTTTTCTTTAGTTTGGTTTCTTTTATTTAGGCGTGTCTTTATTTTATTACTATTTTTCATGTGCTTTTATTTATGTTTTCTTTTGTAGGTTGGAATAAAATCCTCTTACACAAGCTTTTCTTCCTATTCTAAGTTTTAATTTTGTTTGAAGCATTATTACACTTGGGGAGTATTGCTTAACCTTCTCCCATTTTATCTTTTTTTGGACCCTTTGGAGACACTTTAATGTGTAAATTTTTTGCTAATGAGGACATTATCCAATTTAAGTGTGGAAAAGTGATTTGATGATATTCGTTGTCCAAGTTTTTAACTATCATCTTGGTGTTTTCTTGGTATTGAACTACTTTAGAAAATTTTTTACTTGACTTTTGAAAAATAATTTTGTTGCAATTTCCTTGAAAATTTTGAAAAATTTGGAAATTAGGGAGCTAAATTGAGATTATGTATCTATAATGGACTTGTAATTTTCTTTTTCACTTTGGATATAGGTTTGTCATTCATTGTGGTTTGATTTTTATTAAATTGTAAAATTGTGTATTAAGTTGGATTTGCTAAATCTTGAGAATTTAAGTTAACCTTGGTTATATTTAGTATTTGATTTTTTTTTTTATTCTTTGAGTTTGAATACAGATGATATGATGAAATATGGGAAGAGTTGTTGACTAATTCTTGAATTATGGATTTAAAATTTGCTTGACCTTGTGTTGTGAATAAGGAATATAAGGAAATAAAAAAAATAATAAGTTGAAAAAAAAAATTGTTATGTGAGATAAAAAAAAAAATGAGTTGAAAATATACTTTTATCTTTGAGAGAAAAAAGGACATTATGATGAAAAGGGGGTTAATATGGAGAGAAGTAGTAAGTATTGTTCAATGCACTCTCTTGAGGGTATCCCAAAGGAAAAAAGGTAAAAAGGCAAGAAAGAGAAGAAAACAATTTGTGGAAAAATGAATGATCACTATAAGGGGGCCAATATGGTGCATGAAGAGAAATCCATTCACTTGAGGCTATCAATTCCCAAAGTCATAGAAAAAAAAAAGAGTAGAGTATTTTCCTTATTTCATTAACTAGAGTTGTGTAAATTTGAGTTTATAATTCTAGATTTGGTTAAATGACTTGGTTTGTATGATTTATGTTATTTATGTTTTTGCTTGAGGAGTAGGATAATTTTGTTGTAGTAGATAAAGGCTTGTTTAACTTAACTTTGATAGCCTTGGGATTGTTTAATTTAATATAAGAGTTTACAAGGTTTTGAAAGGGTTGAAGGAATGATGAATTTATGTTTCAGCTTGGAAGAAGGTTATGCCTTCATTATGGATGAATTTGCTAAATTGTTTTGTCTTGTTCTAAATGCTTAGTGTCTAATTCTTATTTGCTTAAGGACAAGCAAAAGTTCAAGTGTGGGGGTATGTGATAAGGGCTAAATTCATCACCATTCTCTTAGTTATTGGAGGGTAATTTGAGACACTTTTGATGTAATAACTAGGCATATTCCTTACTATTTGACATTTTTTTTGTAGAAAGTGTTTTTGACGAATTTGTGTAGATTTGAGTGGATTTCGAGCATAAAGAGTTAAATTCCAGCTTACACCTAGTGTTAAGTCCAGCTAGTGCACCCAGCGCCAGGTCCGCTATAGCTGAACAGAGAAAAACATAGCAAATTAGAGGAGAAAGAAAAATGGACGCGACGCCAGGTAGATCGAAGTGACCTGACACCAAGTCCAATCTGTTCACTAGTGTTTTGTGCGCGAGTTTTGTATTTTTCCAAAAGATATTGGTATTTTCCAAATCCTACACGACCAAGACTTCTCAAGCAATGAATATTTGCATCAAAGAAGCTTATAAGTATATGAAAAACAGAAGGTAAAGGTGTGAATTCATGGATCCAAGCTAGCTACGTATTGTTCAAAGACAAATTCACCACTCAAAGGAGCATTGTTCAAATGAGGCTTTCAGGGGAAGAAGATGGCCTTGTCTATAAGTTCTATCTTTTATTGTTGTTAACTTTTTGAGAACAATGATGTGCTTAATATTTTGATTGCAATTGGATATTATTTTGGAAATTATGATTTTGATCAATCTAATGTTATCTTTGGTATTTGATTACTTGTTATCACTAGTTATTGATGCGTTTTGTTCTAATTAACTTTGAAAACGAGGTTAGGAGTTCATTGCATTGATTTCATATTTGTTAAATATTAATGGACTTGGGAAACGAAGTTAAGATTAAAGAACTAAAGTGATCAAATATTAGTTGATTTCACCTAGAGTATAGGGTTATTGACTAATTTAATGTTTATGAGGTATGAGTTTAAAACATCTTTTGGTTGCTTTGGTTTGATTGGGAAATCTACTAAATTAATCAAATGATAGTGATTCGATGGATTGGAAAAGAAGTGCTAGCTACATTAGTAAGTTAATGACTTGGGTAATGATTGAATTTTACTTAAGTTCCTTCTTGATGGCAAGACGATAGTTGATTGTAATCAATACTAATTGATTTAATATCGTGTTTTCAAGATAATTGTCTAGTTACATGAAATTACATCCTTGACTTATATATATATATATATATATATATATCTTTATTTATTTTCCTTTTTATTCTCTTCCTATTTTATTAGCTAAACAATAATGACTTGGGTAATGTAAGGTAAGAGCCTAAGTTCTTGTGCATTTGATACTTGCTAGTCCATACACTATACAATTGGTATACTTGCTCGTATGTGTAGTTTTAGTGGTTGAATATTTATTTAAAACTTGATTAATTGTCTACTTTGTTGGTAATATTTTCTATCCTAAAAACATGCAGTAGACTTCTTGGGAATTTCTAATTTCTACTCAAAATTGGACATCACACCGACATTGAGTAGGCTAGGGTTGGAGCTGGCTTGCTCCCTTTGAGCTAGAGTTGGTTGTACTCTGTTAGGGTTAGTCGGCTCTGTTTTTCCCTTGTCTTGCCCTATTTGATACAAAATTGAACCGGTGCTAGTTTGGATATCATGGGCCATCGCTGCTTCACCTTTGAAACGCTAATATTGAGTTTAAAAATCCATCAATTCTACACAAAATCTAACAAAAACTTTCTACAACTAATTATCTCAATTTCATCAAAAAAAGGGGGGGGGAATGTGTGAACTATTATGCGAAAAAATATCACAAAATTACCTCAAATAGCTAGGGAAATATAGGTATATTTAGGCCTATGAACCTCTTAGAACTCGATAGAAATTTTTAGAAAGTTTTAGAATCCTTGAGAAACTTATAGAATTCCCATATTTTCATGCAAAATACCATGCAACCAATCACATAATCCCATGTGGCCTTCCATGCACACAAGTCATGAAACTAGCCACAAATCTCGAAGTGGCTTTCCAAGTATGCAATTCATGCAACCAATCATTTCTATTACTTGTGAGTGTGTGTGTGTGTGTGTGTGTGTGTGTGTGTGTGTGTATACATATTATATAACCATTTCTTTATTTTTTTTTCTCTTGCCATTCTTCCCCCATTTTTCTCTCTCTTTTTTTTTTTTTTTACTAAACACTTGCATAAATATATTATCCACATAAATATGAAGGGGTTTACATTTTTCCTTTCTAAAAAGAATTTCATCCTCGAAATTAAAGTATACATTTGAAAAGTTTAGGGTAAGCTTTTTCTATTTCTACCATAGTTTTCCAAGTAGCATCCTACACCAGGGGATGGTTCTATAACACCTCGACGAAGGGGATTTGCTTTTGTCTTAATTCTTTTTTACCATATTCCAGAATCTTAACATGTTTCTCATCATAATTCAATCTAGAGTTAATTCAATGTCGGCATCATTCACGATTGATGGGGTTAAAATATGTTGATACTTTCCTAGCTATTTGTGGTAATTTTGTGATTTTTTTGGTATAATAGTTAGTCAATTCCCTTAGAACTTGATATTTTTCCTGTACAGGGTTTTCTCTATGTTTTTGGGCAAAAACTAGAGATTTTGGTGCGATAAAAATCCATTTCCAAAGTTAACCTAGCACTAGCCCAACATATGTGAACTGGCCCTAGCTTAGATCTAGATGAACAGAGAAAAACAGGGGGAAGAAGCAGAGAACCAATGAGTTTCCAGAGCAGAACTGACGCTGGCCCAGTCGAAGTAACTCGGCGCCAGCTCTAATCAGGTTAGTGTTGTTTTGAGTCTGATTTGGTGCAGAATTGGAAGATATCAAGAATCCTTTTTTTATATTTACCTTATACTCAGAGCAGAAGTCTTGAGGAACATTTTTGACATCTAAACAAGATATAAATACACAAAAATAACTATATATGTATATATATATATATATATTAAAGAGGGATGCATGGATTAAGAAGAAGAATCACTCACTAAAGAGGAGAATCCGCCAAGAATAGGAGCACTATTTAAGTAGGGTTGCAATTGAAGAGGAAAATAGCTTGTCTATGAGTCTTTTCTTTTTCTTTTATCTTCTTTTTCTTGGATGATGATGATATTATTTTTTTTAAATGTATTTAGATGTTATTCTTGAATTCATGAGGTTGTATTGAGTTTAGTTTTTAAATTAATTGATTATTATTTCTGGTGTTTTGTTACTTGATTTAATTGATAATTTGATTGAATATTCTTTCTTTCAAATGGACTTGAAAAATGAAATTTGGAGTGAGTTCAATTTTGCTTATTTTTTATTTGTTATGCCTTAGCTAGAATGCGAAAGAAGGTTAAAAGCAAGAAATCAAGTAGTTCAAAGATTGATTGATTTCATGTAGAATATAGGGCTATTAGCTAATTTCATGTTTATATCACCCGAAATATGCGGGTAATTGTGGAAGCTAAGTTTGATGCATTTTTTAAGTAAGACTAGTGAGATAGAATATATCCATTAAGTTGCCTATAAGATAGAGAATCATAAATTGAAAAAGAAGTGACTCTAAGTTGTTCTTTCATAGTACCAGAATAATGAATAATTGAGGTATTTGCTAGTCAATCAATATTATGCCTTTAATGATTTCTATTTATCTACATACTCCATCCCTATATCTTGTGACGACTTAGTCTATTTTCTTTTTAGTTTTATTAGGGTAGACAACGTATGAAAAGTAACAAATGTATATTTGTTCCTTGCAATTTCATATGTATTTTAGAAATTGGTGTTTAAATTAAAACTTGGTTGGGAATGGAATTTAAATTGCAATATTTTTGTAACCCAAATCTAAGCACATCAATGACATGCGCTGGACTAGCTATATACTTCCGGAGTTGTGACACATGAAACACATTATGGATATCTTAAAGCTACAGGGGTAGTTCTATCCAGCAAGCTACTTTCCCAACCTTTCATTAATGGGAAAAGATCCTATATAATGAGGTGCTAACTTTTTCCTTTGTATTTTTCCACCCATACCTCGATGGGGTTTCAATTTCCAAAACACTTGGTCTCCCTTTTCAAATTCTATATTTCTTCTACGATATTTGGTATAAATTTTTTTGTCTACTCTGGGAAATTTCTAATTTGGTTTTGATCTGTTCTACTTTTTGCCAAGTGTTTTCCATGTCTAAAGCATTTTGTCAATCTTGTTTTCACCCCATACTTTCCAATGACGTGGTAATCGACACTTCCATCCGTATCGAGATTCAAATAGAGCCATTCTAGTTGTAGATCAATAGTTGTTATTATAATCAAATTCTGCATAGGCTAGATTGTCAATCCATTTGTTTCCAAAATCTAATACATAGGCCCTAAACATATCTTCTAATATCCGAATCACTCGTTCCATTTGCCAATCAATTTGGGGATGTTTATTTTGTTAAACTTCAATGTAGTTCTATACTTCTGTTCCAGTTTTCCCCAAAATCATGAGCTATTAGATCTCTATCGGAAATAGTATTAGAAGGTATGGTGTGCAGTCATATCACCTTTTCTATATAAATCTTGCTCAACTTTTCTAAAGAGTCCCGCTCATTAGTAGGAATGAAGTGAGCAAACTTAGTTAACTAATTCATAGATCACTTAAATGGTATCTCTCTGTCCAATTGTTAATGGAAATCCAGTTACAAGATCCATAGTAATTTCATCCTATTTCTATTGTGTGGCAAGTAAAGGCTGCAACAAGCCTCCTAGTTGTTGATGCTCCACTTTCACCTTTTAATACGTAAGATATTATGCCACAAACTGGGATATATTCTTCTTCATATGAATCCACCAATATTGTTGTTTAAGGTGACAATACATCTTAACTTCTCCAGGATGGATAGTATTCTTACTTCTGTGTACTTTCACTAAAATATCCCATTTCACCATTACATGCCTAAGTATACAAATTCTTCCCTGAAAACGTAGAATTCCCTTGTCATTAGTTTGAAAATCACTATCTTCTTTGCCTTCATTCTTTGCCTGAATTTGTTGTAACTCTTCATCTCCTTCTTGGGCAACTTTCAACTATTGTAACAATATGCGTTGAATAACAATATTGTTTATCTTAACCTATCCTTCAACCATGAATTTCTTTCATCCAGGGGTGTGTGTTATTTTTAGAGTTGATATTATTACCTTTCTATTCAATGCTTTTGTTAACACATTCGCCTTACCTGCATGATATTTGATAGGGTATCAAAATTTCTCAAAAAATTCCATCTACCTTTGTTGATGCATGTTTAAATCCTTTTAGGTAAAAAAGTATTTTAAACTCTTATGGTCAGTAAAGACTTCAAATGTTGCTTTATACAAGTAGTGTTTCCATTTTATTAGGGCAAATACAATAGTTGCTAACTCCAAATCATGGGTAGGACAATTCATTTTATGGGGTTTAAGTTTCCCAAATATATTGACTATCACTTTTCTTTTCTGCATTAATACTCCTCACAATCCTTTATTTGAAGTAATAGTATACATGATAGTAGCTAAAAACACCACTATTTTCCTAGTTATTTGAGGTCAATTTGAGATACTTTTGATATAAAAACTAGGCAAAATTTTTTCTTATTTGACATTTTGCTTGTAGCAAGTGTTTTTGACAAATTTGTGTAGAATTGAATTGATTTTGAGCAAAAAGTGAAAGTTTCTAGAATGCACATGGCGCAAGGTCCAGCTAAGGCACCAGGCGCCAGGTCCAATCTGGAAAACCAGTTAAAATAGTGCAATATTTAGGGCAAGAACAGAACACACTTGGTGCCAGATGGGTCGACTGGACCCAGCTCCAAGTCCACCCTAGACATGAAAATTTCTATGCACGAAGTTGGTGTTTTCTAAAGGATTTTGTTATTTTTCGAATCCTACTAGGCCAAGACTTCTCAAGAAATGAATTTTAGCATCAAAGAAGCCTATTTATAGAAGAAAATCATAAGAGAAAGTAATAAATTCAAAATTTCAAATTAGAAAATCACTCATTGAAGGAGGAATTTATCAAACCAAGGAGCATTGTTAAAGAGACTCTTCAAGGGAGAAAATGGTGGCTTGTCTATGAGTTCATTCTTTTACATTTGTTTTTTTTTTCTAGACTAATGATGTAATTAATGTTTTCATTATAATTTGACATTTTTTTGGGAATCATAATTTATTAAGTTAATTTAATCTTTTGATCAATTGATTATTGTTCTTGGTATTTGATTACTTATTTTTCTTATTGAGTTGGTTGATTGATTCTTGTTATTAACTTGATTGAAAAGGGGGTTGGTAATGACTTCAATTAATTAATTTTATATTTGTTATCTCTTAACTTGCTTGAAAAGGGGATTAATTGTAAGGAACTTGGGTAAACAAAGGTTGGTTGATAATTGCTAGAATATAGATTCATTGACTAATTTCATGTTTTAAATCACCCAGAATATAGGGGTTATATGAGGATTGATTTTAATGCATCTTTTGGATGAATTGGTTGAGACATAATATGTTACCTAATTTAACTAGAAGATAGTGATTTTAAGGATTGCAAACTAAGTGGGTTTATTTTAAATCCATCATAAGACCAAGATAATAATTAATTGTTGATAGGAGCTAAAATCATCACTATTTTCCTAGTTATTTGATATTAAATTGAGATAATTTTGATATAATAACAAGGCAAATTCCTTCATATTTGATATTTTTCTTGTAAAAAGTATTTTTAACAAATTTGTGTAGATATAAGTTGATTTCGAGTGAAAAGTAGAAATTTCCAGAACACACATAGCGCCAGGTCTAGCAAGTGGACCAAGCTCCAGGTTTAATCTAGAATAACAAGGAAAACAGAGCAACATCCAGGGGAAAAATAGAACACACCTTGTGCCAAGTGGGTAGATTGGACCCAGCGCCAGGTCCGCTCTGGAAAGGCAAAAATTCCGTGCACGAATTTCATATTTTCCAAAGGATTTTGGTATTTTTGAAACCCTACTCGGCTAAGACTCCTCAAGCAGTGAATTTTACCATTAAAAGAGCCTATTTAAACAGGAAAAACATAAGAGAAAGTAGTGAATCCAGGATAAAAAATTCCAATCACTTAAAAGAGGAGAGATTCACCATTCAAGGATGGTTGTTCAAGAGTCTTCAAATATGAAGAAGGAGGCTTGTCTATGCGTACTTTCTTTTACCTTTATTTTCTTGTTCTTAAACAATAATGTGTTCAATGTTTTATTTGTAATTTGACAATATTTTGGGATTCATGGTTTTGTGTTAATTTAGTTATTTGATCAATTCTTTATCATCTTTAGTATTTGAATACTTGTTATCATTGGTTATTTATGTGCGTTCTTTTAATTGACGTGGGAAATGTGTTTGGAGTTCATTGCATTGATTTTGTATTTGTCAAATTTTAATAGACTTGGGAAACGAAGTTAAGATTAAAGGACTAAAATGATCAAAGATTAGTTGATTTCATCTCAAGCAAAGGGTCATTAACTAACTTCATTTTATGAGGAATTGAATTTAATTCATGTTTTGGTTATGTTAGTTTGATTGGAAAATCTGCTAATATAATCAAAAGATAGTGATTTCATGGTTTGGGAAAGAAGTGGAATCTATCTAAGTAGATTCATGACTTGGGAAACGATTGAATTTTACTTTATATCCCTTCATGATACCAAGATGATGATTACTTGAGATAATTGCTAGATGATTCAATATCATATTTTCTAGGATAGTTGTCAAAATTGCATATTTTTACATCTTTGAATTGTATATATCTCTTTATTTTAAGTTTTTATTATTTTCTCACATTATTGGGTCTGTTAAACAATGAATGAAAAGTGATTAGTGTATACTTGTTTATTTGAGGATCGATACTCGTTAATTCCCTATACTATGTTTGTGATGAGTATACTTGCTCGTATGTGTATTTTGGGGATTAATATTTTAATTAAAACTTGACTAAGGGATTGATTTAAATTTATTGATTTTTATAGACCTAAAATTTACGCATCATGTTTTTGGCGCCGTTGTTGGGGAACAATATCGTGAAAGCTTGGATTTCCTTGATTTAACCATGTTTATATGTTTGTATGTCCATATGTCCTTATTCAAATATGTATATATGTCTGTGTAAATTGGTGCTATATCTTGTTTTTTGCAACATTGCGTACCTTAATTGACTAGCTTAGTTCATTTTGTACTTGTAAATACCATAACTTTTGTGATTATGTAACTTGTGAATATATCTAATGTGTGTATTTTTATTTTCTTTATTTTTCTATTTTTATTTCCCTTTTTATTTTTTATTCTTTATTATTCTTTATTTTTTTCTTTTATTTTCTATTTGATTTTTAATTTTCTTGGAGCGCAAGATTGATATCATCATGGATAATTACTTTTGGGCACAAGATAAAAGGAGCTACAATGATGACAATTTGGCAAATTTCTAAGCTCGGATTGACACTTTTTGTGAGATGTCACTTGAAGCCTCAATACATTCTTTTGTCGCCAATACAAATTTATTTGTTAAGTGGTATGAAGAAGCATTCCAATGTATGAGCCATTAACAAACACAACTAGCCAAGTTGTTTGAAAATGCAATAAAGGCCCACACACTTGAACAAGAGAATTCCCAAGGAAATGAGAGAGGATATCAGGAACAATTGCCTAATGTGGAAAGGGAGGTATTCGATTCTCGTCTATATGCTAATAATTCCAATCTCTCTTTGCCACATGGTTTCTTTAGTTCCTCTCTATTCTTGGAGGACAATGGTCTAACTAATTATGCATGGAGTTTAACATGTCTCAAGGAGTTAGATTTATCCATGATTCATCATAAGAAGTCCTTGAAGGATATTGACAAATTCTACCATTCACCACAATTTCAAGGAGGTAACTTGGAATTTGTAGATGGACTGAAAAATAAGGATTTCTTGATCCCATCTTTAAAATCTACACTACTAGGTTAAAAGGAAAATTTTAATTGTGACAAATCTTTTAAAGGGATAAGTAAGGATTCTCATGTCTACACATTGTTTAG
Source organism: Voacanga thouarsii (assembly GCA_026120185.1). NCBI lineage: Eukaryota > Viridiplantae > Streptophyta > Magnoliopsida > Gentianales > Apocynaceae > Voacanga > Voacanga thouarsii. Next base: position 2,989,688 of record JANUWF010001161.1, read on the forward strand.
ACATAATTTACATCTTTATGTTAAAAACTTCATTTGTATGTCTAAAAAGTGTTACAGAAAAGGGGTCATGCATGTACTTTTATTGTGACTACTATTTTCCATGAACCCTCCATTTTTCAAAACCCTTCCTTCCTTTCTTTCTACATTCATTATACTTATCTTCTACTTTGAGCTTTAATCTCTACTCCAACGGTTTGATGAGGAAGCATGAAGAGTGAAAATAGTTTTTTTTTTTTTGTGTTTTGCGTTTGTTGTGCATTTGGGTTCTTTAGAGCTTTCAGTCAATTTTTTTTTTATTTTTTTTTTTTGGTTTTATGTAGTTCCATTTTTGGTTGTTAAGTATTTTGTTATTCCCTCAAATAAGGAAAATATTTTCCATCTTAAGTGTGGGGGAGTAAGTCGTGTCTTTATTTGCTTTCTTAGGATTTTTAGTTGCTTTCTTTTATTTAGGTGCGTCTTTATTTTTTTATTATTTTTATTTTTTTGCTTTTATTAGTGTTTTCTTCTGTAGGTTGGAATAAAGTCCTTTTGGACAAGCTCTTCTATCTATTTCAAGTTTTAATATTTATTGGAGCATTATTGCACTTGTACTGTTGCTTAACTTTCTAGCTCCTTTATCATTTTTGGTCCATTTGGAGATGCTTTCTTATGTTAATTTTGGGTCAATAAGGACATTGTCTAGTTTATGTGTGGGGGAGTGGTTTGGTGATATTCTTTGTCTAAATTTTTATCAATCATCTTGGTGGTCTGGTGATATACTTTGTTACAATTTTCTTGAAAATTTTTAAAATTTAAAGTTTTGAGCTACATCAAAATGGTAGTATTTTCTTTTCTCTATTCCTCCCTTTTATTTATTGTGGTCCTTTGGCTTTGCTTTCACTATTTTATTTTTGTCCATTAAGGACAATATCTCGTTTAAGTGTTGGGGGGGGGGGAAGTTTAGGTATTGAAGATATTTTTTATATCATATCATTTTTGTGTGAAAATTTTCAGAAGTTTTGTGGTTTTCATTGTTTAACAAGGTTGTAATTCTTTTTCTTACTTGGATATGTGTTTTGTCATTCATTTGGTGGATTTTTATAAAATTGGTTTACTGGATAGGAAATGTTTCAAGACTTGAGAATTTAGATTAATCTTGTTTATGTATTAGTGTTTGAATATTTTTTGACTCATCTAGTTTGAATATAGAGAGTATGATGAATGTGGGGAAAGTTTGTTAACTAACTCTTGTATTATAGGTTTAAACTTTACTCAGGTTTAAGTTGTAATAAGTAATGTAAAGAGATAGAACACATTTGAGAGGAAGATTGTGGAAAATTTTTGTGAGTTGAAAAGTTGAAGCAAAATGAGTTGATTGTTGTTTCCTCATTGAAGATGAGAAAGTATTGTTTTTGCTTGATTATGGGTGCCAATATGGACAGTGAAGAGAAATCCACTTTTTTTTAGGCTATTAATTCCCAAAAGAAAAAGAGAGGAAAGAGGTTTAAAAAATGATGAGTAATGACTACAAGTGGGCTAATATGGTGTGTGAAGAGAAATCCATGTACTTGAGGCTATCAATTTCGTAAGTCATTGAAAAAATTAAGAAAAAAAAATTGGAGTGTTTTTCTTACATCATGACTTGAGTTGTGCAATTTTTGAATTTATAATGCTTTAGTTGGTAGATAGCTTGACTCGTTTGATTCATGTTATTTATGTTCTTGCTTGAAAGGTGAAATAACTTTCTTAGACTAAAGTATAAATGTAATTAATTTGACTTCAAATGTTTTGTGATGTTTTATCATATGTATCAAAGATTGAATGATTTTCAAAGGGTTTGAAGAATGGTAAAAGTTTTATCTAAAGTTTGAAGGGAAGTTATAATCCATGTTATATCACAAAATTTTTAGAATCAGAAAGAGCTTGTTTTTTCTTGACGATTTTTTGGACTTAAGTGTTTTCTTTTAAGGACAAGCAAAAGTTCAAGTTTGGGGGTAAGTGATATGGGCTAAAATCATCACTATTTTCCTAATTTTTTTAGGTTAAATTGAGATACTTTTGATATAATAACTAGACATATTCCTTCCTATTAGATGGTTTTCTTGTAGAAAGAAATTTAGAAAATTTTTTGCAAATTTAAGTTGATTTCGAGCGAAAAGTAGAAATTTCCAGAACACACGTGGCGTCAGGTATGGCAAGTGGACTAGGTGCTAGGTCTAATCTAGAACAACAGGAAAAATAGAGTAACGTCCAGGGGAAAAATAGAACACACCTTGCGTCAGGTGGGTTGATTAGACCCGGCGCCAAGTCCATTATGGTGAGCTAAAAATCCTGTTCACAAATTTGGTATTTTCCAAAGGATGTTGGTATTTTTCAAATGGTCCTATGCCAAGACTCCTCAAGCAATGAATTTTAGCATCAAAGGAGCCTATTTAAACAAGAAAAACACAAGAGAAATTAGTGAATCGAAGGTAAAAAATTCCAATCACTCAAAAGAGGAGAGATTCACCATTTAAGGAGGGTTGTTCAAGAGAGTCTTCAAAGAAGAAGAAGGAGGCTTGTCTATGAGTGCTTTCTTTTACCTTTGTTTTCTTGTTCTTAAACTATGATGTATTCAATGTTCTATTTGTAATTTGACATTATTTTTGGATTCATGATTTTGTGTTAATTTAGTTATTTGATCAATTCTTTATCATCTTTGGTATTTGATTACTTTTTATCATTGGTTATTGATGTGAGTTCTTCTAATTAACTTGGGAAGCGTGTTAGGAGTTCGTTGCATTGATTTCGTATTTGTCATATCTTAATGGACTTGGCAAATGAAGTTAAGATTAAGGGACTAAAGTGATCAAAGATTAGTTGATTTCACCAAGAGCAAAGGGTCATTCACTAATTTATGTTTATGAGGAATTGAGTTTAATGTATGTTTTGGTTATATTAGTTTGATTGAAAAATCTGCCAATTTAATCAAAAGATAGCGATTCAATAGATTGGGAAGGAAATGGAATCTATCTAAATTGTTTCATGACTTGGGAAATAGTTTTACTTTATATTCCTTTATGATGCCAATATGATGATTACTTGAGATAATTGCTAGATGATTTATTATCATGTTTTCTAGGATAGTTGACTAAATTACATATTTTTACATCCTTGAGTTGTATATATTTTTTTATTTTCCTTTTTATAATTTTTCCACTTTATTGGGTCGAATAAATAATGAATAAAAAGTGATTAATGAATACTTGTTCCTTTGAGGATTGATACTTGTTAATTCCCTATCCTATACATGCGATCAGTATACTTGCTCGTATGTCTATTTTGGAATTAATGTTTTAATTAAAACTTAACTAAGGAATGGATTTAGATTTATTAATTTTTATACACCCAAAATTTATGCATCAATTGTGATATGTGCTAAGTGATTCATTGTCATGTTTTCAAACACCATTGTCTAAATTTCATATTTTGACATCCTTAAGTTGTACATATTTCTTTATTTTTCATTTTACTATCCCATCAGTTTATTTGGTTGGTTAAATAGTGAATAAAAAGTGAATAGTATGTCTTTGTTCCTTTGAGGATTAGTACTCGTTAATTCCCTATGACATGCTTGCAATGAGTATACTTGCTCGTATGCGTATTTTAAGATTGATGTTTTAATTAAAACTTAACTAAGGGATGGATTTAAATTTGATGATTTTTAAATTTCAACTTCAAGTTTTTAGTACTATTGTCGAGGAACAATATCATGAAAGTTTTGATTTCATTGATTCAACTATGTTTATATGTTTATATGTCTATATGTCTATATGTAAATATGTATATACGTTCTTGTGCTATAACTTGTTGTATGTCTAAATGTACCTTAACTAACTAACTTAATTCAATATAGTACTATGCCTATATGATACTAACAATATTTGTACATATCACTAACTTTTGTTTTTTTTTTTTTAACGTAGCATGTGGATATTCAAGTCTTTTATTAGTATATGATTTTTTTATTTGTTTAAATTTTTACTATTCTTTATTTTTCTGTTCGATTTGATTTTTGTTTTGAGTACGAGGTTGACATCGTCATGGATAATTATTTTTTGGACACAAAATCAAAGGAGTTACAATGATAATAGATTGGCAAGATTACATGTACACATTAATGTTTTTAGTGAGACGTCATTAGAAATATTAGTAAATTCTTTTGTGGCCAATACAAATTCATCGATTAAGGGGTTACGAAGAATCTTCCCAATGAATAAGCCATCAACGAACACAACTAGCCAAGTTAGATGAAGATGCCATAAAGGCCCATACACTTGATCAAGACAATCCCTAAGGAAAGAAGAGAGGATATGAGGAACAATTGCCCAATGTGGAAAGGAAGGTATTCTATTCTCCTTTATGTGCTAATAATTATAATATCACTTTGTTACATGGTTCCCTAGGTTCCTCTCTATTCTTAGAAGACAATGGTCCAAATGATGATGTATGGAGTTTAACACGTCTTAAGGAGTTAGATTTATCCATGATTCATCATAAGCAGTCCTTGAAGAATATTGACAAAATCTACCCTTCACCCTAATTTCAGGGAGGTAACTTGGTATTTGTAGAAGAATTGAAAATTAGGATTGCTTGATCCCATCTTAGGAACTCTATTGCTAAGTTTCAAGGGGAATTTTAATTGTGTCAAATCTTTTGAAGGGATAAGGGGTGATTCTAATGTTTATATACTTTTAGACATAATAAACATCTTTGTGTTGGGAACTTGATTTGTATGTCTAAAAAAGTGCTACGGAAGGGGGGGTCATGCATTTACATTCGTTGCAACTAATATTTTTTGTGAACCCTCCATTTTTCAAAACCCTCTCTTATTTCTACTTTCACCATGACTACCTTTTTCATTGAGCTTTAATTTTCTTTTACAAAAGTTTGATGAGAAAGCATGATGAGTAGAAATAGTTTGTCTCTTTGTCTTAGGTTGGGTTTTCTTTAGTCAGTTAAGTGTCTTTTACCTCCCTTAAATAAGGAAAATATTTTCCACCTTAAGTGAAGAGGAGTGAGTCGCGTCTTTATTTACTTTGTTAGGATTTTTATTAGTATTTTTCTTTAGTTTGTTTTCTTTTATTTAGGTGTGTCTTTATTTTGTTATTATTTTCCTTGTGCTTTTATTTGTGATTTCTTTTGTAGGTCAGAATAAAGTCCTCTTAGACAAGCTCTTCTCTCTATTCCAAGTTTTAACATTTATTGGAGCATAATTGCACTTGGGAAGTATTGCTTCACACTCTACCTCCGTTATTTTTTTTGGGTCCCTTCAGCGATACTTCAATGTGTTAATTTTTAGCCAATGGAAACATTGTCCAGTTTAAGTATGGGGGGCAAGTTTGGGTAATGAAGATATTTTCCATGTTATTTTTCTGTGAAATTTTTCAAAATTTTTTGTTGTTTTCATTGTTTAGCAAGGTTGTAATTTTTTTTTCTTACTTGCATATGAATTTTTGTCATTCATTTGGTGAATTTTTATGAAATTGGTTTATTGGATAGGATATTTTTCAAGACTTGAGATTTCAGATTAATCTTTTTTATGCATTAGTGTTTGAGTATTATTTGACTCATCTAGTTTGAATATGGAGAATTTGAAGAATGTGGGGAAATTTTGTAGGCTAACTCCTGTATTATGGATTTAAATTTAGCTTAGCTTTAAGTTGTGATAACGAATGTGAGGTGATAAAAGATCTTTAAGTAGGAAGATTGTGGGAAAATCATAGAAAATTTTTGTGAGTTGAAAGTTAAAGCCAAATGAGTTTACTCTTGCTTCTTCTTTAAAGATGAGAAAATATTATTTTTTGCTTGATTATGGGGGCCAATACGGATATTGAAGAAAATCAATTTTTTTGAGCCTATTAATTCACAAGAGCAAAAGAGATGAGCGATGTAAAAAAAAAAATGATAAGTGATGACTAAAAAGGGGGCTAATACGGGGTGTGAAGAGAAATCCATGCACTTGAGACCATTAATTCCCTAAGTCATTGAAAAATTGAGAGAAAAAATAGAGTACTTTCCTTGCATCATGACTTACATTGTGCAATTTTTGGATTTAAAATGTTTAAGTTGGTAGATAGCTTGACTTGTGTAACTCATGTTATCAATGCTCTTACTCGAAGGGTGAAATAATTTTCATAGACTAAGGTATAAACTTGATTAATTTGACTTCACGAGTTTGGGATGTCTTATCAAATGTTTCAAAGTTTGACTTGTTTTCAAAGGGATTGATGAATAGTAAGAGTTTTATCTAAAGTCTAAAGGTAAGTTATAATCCTTTTTATGTCTCAAAATTATTGGAAAAGTAAAGGCTTGTGTTTTGTTAATGATTTTCTTATCTTAAGTTTTTTTGCTTGAGGATAAGTAAAAGTTCAAGTGTGGGGAAATTGTTAGGGGCTAAAATCATCACTATTTTACTAGTTATTTGAGGTCAATTTGACATACTTTTAATGTAATAACTAGGTATATTCCTTCATATTTGACATTTTACTTGTGGAAAGTGTTTTCGACAAATTTGTGCATAATTGAGTTAATTTCGAGCAAAAAGTGAAAGTTTCCAAAATACACCCAGCTCTAGGTCTAGCTAAGGCACTAGGCACTAGGTCCAATCTGTAAAAGTAGTGAAAATAGAGCAAAATTTAGGGCAAGAATAGAACACACCTGGCACTAGTAGGTCGACTTGACCCGGCGCAAGGTCTACTCTGGACATGAAATTTCTATGCAAGAATTTGGTATTTTCCAAAGGATTTTGGTATTTTTAGAATTCTACTCCACCAAGACTTCTCAAGCAACGATTTTTAGAATCCAAAAAGTCTATTTAAACGAAAAAAACACAAGAGAAAGTATTGAATTCAAAGATTAAATAAAAAAAAAAATCACTATTTGAATGAGGAATTCATCCAATCAATGAGCATTGTTTAAGAGAGTCTTCAAGAGAGAAGAAAGAGGCATGTTTATGAGTTGTTTCTTTTACCTTTGTTTTCTTTTTCTAGAATAATAATGTAATTAATGTTTTCTTTGTAATTTGACATTGTTTTTAGGATTCATGATTCATTGTGTCAGTTTAGTCTTTTGATCAATTGGATATTTTTCTTGGTATTTGATTCCTTATTTTTCTTATGGAGTTGTTTACTTAATTCTTGTTATTAACTTGCTTGAAAAAGGGGTTGGTAATGACTTCAATTATTTAATTTCATATTTGTTATCTCTTATATTGCTTGAAAAATGGGTTAATTTTCAAGAACATAGGTAATTAAAGGTTGGTAGATGATTGCTAGAATATAGATTCATTGACTAATTTCATGTTTTAAATTACCTAGAATTAGGGGTTTATATGAGGATTGATTTTAATGCATTTTTGGGATAATTGGTTGAGACAGAATATGTTCACTAGTTTAACTAGAAAGTAGTAATTCCCAGGAATGCAAACAAAGTGGGTCTATTTTAAATCCTTCATGAGACCAAGATAATAATTGATTGTGATATGTGCTATGTGATTCATAGTCACGTTTTCAAAAGCCTTTGTATAAATTTCATATTTTCACTTCCTTGAGTTAAACAATGAGAGGATACATAACACATTGGAATTTTGACATCAAATTGGCAATAATTGAGAAGAAATTAAGAGTTTTGATTCCTACTATTAAATTCAGTGAAATTTATAGATTCCATTGGTCGAATGAAATATTTTTCCAATACGGGCCGAAATAGATATTTTTTAAAAAAATTAGAAACGAAATCAATATTCATACGCTTGGCATTTTGTGATTGGTAGGCATGGGCAAGTGTCATACAATGAGAGGATACATGACACATTCATGCAAGAAAAGCTTATAATGTAAGCTTTATAAAATAAAATAAAAATTGGTGGAAAAAATGATATTGCGACACGTGGCGATAACCCACAATGCATTAAATGCATTGTGAACCTATTAGTTAATAACTTGACCCTGAATGGTGGTGGATCAATATGAGAATTAGCCAAGAGAATAAAAGAAGAAGAAAGGAAGAAAGGAAAAGGAAATTGGGAGAAATTGGGAGAAAATAGAAAAAAGAGAGAGAAAAATTGTTCTTGGTGTTCTTGTTCCAAATCAAGCTTGAAAAACCTCACAAACAAATTAAAAGACCATAGTCTATGAATTAAGATATAGATTCCAACGTGGTAATCGTTTTGGTATGAATTTTAACAAGAAAACATGAAAATCATGATTATGATTATGATTACTCTTGTACTATATGAAGTTTTGTGTGTGCAAGTGTGTGTGCTAGTTGGTTGACGGATCCTTATGCTATATTTTATGTGGTGAATAGAAGTATTTGAATGGTGATTTAAGGAGTTGTTCATAGTTGTGAAGAAGGATGGTAGAATTGGAAAGAAAAGGTAGATATAGTGAAAAAGACACTATAGTTATTTTGCTTATGTTGGTGATTTCGTATTATGCAAGAATGAAACTGGTGGTTCCTTGGTCAAAACACATGAAGAATTAAAGGTGTTTTGATGGGGGAACAATGTGGATTAAGAGTTGTATAGATGCTATAAACAAAGAAGAACGAGATGGTAATATTATTTTGTGAAAATGAATTAAAGAAAGAAAATACTGGGATAGTTTTGTCCTGGTAAATTTTGTATGAAGTTGAGTATGTCGAAAAGGAAACCATATCAGTGTAGTGGAAGGTCTAACAAGCATTTTGATATAAATGGAGCTAAATCGGAGTTGTGGATCAAAAGTTATGCACGAAACGAAATGGTCTGCTAAATAGGAAATGTATAGAAATTTGGTTTTAAAAGAAATGAACTCAAAGGAATTATTTACATGACTTTAGGAATAAAAATGATGAAGAAAATGAAGAAGATTTCATGTTCATGAAGAATAGAAGATATGGAATTGGGAAATGGAAGAATTGAGTGTGCAATATATGTATATGAATATGTTTTGCCCAAAGAAGAAAAAAATCAAGAAATGGGAAAAAATTGTTTTTCTTATATTTGTGTTGGCTAAGTGTTAGTTTAAGCCTGGTTAACTGAACTAAATGTGTAACGTCATTTAATGTTAGTTGTTCATGTTAAATGATCGGTGGCAGGTTAAAAACAATATTTGACCAACTATATCAATCGCGGACATAAGGGCATCCCACATGATTTCTAAACTTGTAAATGCTAATATGCTTTACTTTTCATGAAATAACAAGTTATGAACCATTTGAAATCCCTTATTAGATTAAAGGTTTTTCTGAGCAAGAAAATAGTATTTGGCTATGATGAGTTGGGACTAATATCACAATTAGCTTGGAAACCTTAAAAGATGACAAAAGCATATATTTTGTAAATTAAATCCTTTTGGGATTTTCAAAATATGGTAAATTTTGAATTCGGGTACTCCAAAAATATCCGGAATGCCCTTATTGGAATATTTTAATAAAGCATAATTGGAAACTTTGAATATAATCTTCTTCTAGGGTTAGAATTCTAAAATTCTTGAACAAATTCTTTTTGGAATTGGGTAAGGGTAAAATGACCTGGATACCATTATTGCAACACCTTATGATGCGAAAAGGACTTTCTATCATTTTTTGCTGCAGATATGTGAAACAATTTGTAGATATGAGATCAACTTTTGGAAAACAATATTTTGGCCTTGAAAAATGTTTATTTGGAATTCCCTCAGGAATGTGGTGTTGGTACTAGTCTTGTGAACTAGTTGAAATATTAACTATTCAACAAGGGCTTTGATCATTATACTAGCTTACGCTAGAGATAGACGTCTCCAAATAACCCGATCAGTTCTAGAGATTATCTTACTCTAAATGAGGTGACAGGACATTGAGACGAGCCGTCCTTGCTACCATTTAATTTAGGTTGTTCAAGGAGCTGGGCCGTGATGGTGATTGATATCAGGGTTACAACACCTGGGCTTACGGTGGTAAGTAAAATATTATGATTTGAGGTACTGTATTGGTACGTTCTTACTGCTCCAGTAATACATAGTGGAGTGCTATAGGCTTGTGACTTTAGTACAATAAGAATGTGATATCGAAGGCAAAGCCTTGCGAGTTTTGCACACAGGCCAACCTTCTGTTGAGAAAAGTGCCAGTATTTCAAAAAATAGAACAATGAAGTTGAATAAAAATCAGTTTTCCAAAAAAAGTTGATATTGAATTAAACTCCTTCTTAATGAGCTGTAGGGTCTTTTTCAATGGAAAGATATAGCACTTCCGTATCTGTTTCTTTTTATAAAGCATTAGCACACATTTGGGACTTACTGAGTGATTTTCAGTCACACGTGACTTTTATCTTATTTTACAGGAACTAGAGCTAGTGATTGTAGTAAATGACAAATGATACAATATGCAAAAGCCCCTTGATTTTTGAAGAACAAGAATCCTAGAGTTGGTCACTAACTCCCTACCAAATTTACACACACAAATAAACTAAATGCAAATGCAATTAACCCAGTGAGATTAGGTGAATCTAGCCTACATTAAAACACCTAAATAACTTAATAAATCAAGAGATTAGAACAAAATGATGATATTTGAAGGCCCCAAAAACCTCAACATATCAAGAACACTAGAGAAATACTAGCACCCAAGAATAGTGAAAGCGATTTAGATTATCTCTTTGAAGTTTAGAGAAATTGAATTAAAGGTGGGATTAAGCCCTTTGATTTGGTTTTAAAATAGGAATCACCCCTTACACACTCTTCTCTAGAAAGAATTTGGTTTCTCTACCAAAGATATTCTAAGTCTAAAAAATCTATCTATTTCAAAAGTAAAGATGCATATATAAAGATAACAAACTAAACCTAGCAAATGAGAGATGCAATCTCAGCCATTCATCTCCAAAGTAAGCCTAAAATATACCTATTACAAGTCAAAATTCATGGGAATGAAATTAGGAACAAATAAAACAACACAAGAAAGATCACCAAAATAGGGCATTGCCAGAATATGGCCGGTACTGGTTGTACTGGTGAAGCCAGTGCCAACTGTGTGCTGGGAATGGAACAATTATGTTCCAGTGCAGAGTTGACGCTAGTTGCTTAGTTGGACCAGGTGCCGATTGTGTTTTGGGCTTCACACAGCCAACTTTTCTTATCTTTTCAACCATCTCTTGTGCTTTTTTAGCCCTCCACACCAATTATTATCCAATCTTTGAACTTCTTGGTCCTTCTTTAATCCACCATTTGTGAAACCCCATCTAAACCAACCCTAGAATAAGGCGGTTGGGATGCATATCATATTTTCTTGCATGCATAAATATATTTTTGAATGATTTTATGTGTTTTGGAATTGTGATTTATAGTCTAGAACGCTTAATTTTGCTTATTGAGTAGGAAGGGTAAAATGATAATTTTTCTTGAGGTGGAAATAGGGAGATAGCTTGAGGACTGAATAGGAAGAATATTTGGGAGAGAAAATAAGAAAAAGAGTTGTTATGGTTTAGTGGTTAGAGTTTGAAATTTATCTCTAAGGTATTGAGTTTAAATCCCATCATTTAAGTTTTAGCATGATTTAATTTTATTTTAGACAAGTGGATATTTTCGGCCCTTGCATGCCATAGGGAAGAGTAGGAGTGTTGTCCTAGGGGAAACATGAAAGGAATGTGCTAATCCTACTCTTGTGCCCTACAAAATTCTTAAGGGATTCATACCCTTTTTGCTCTCTAGCTTACCTTAGTTCTTGATCAATTAAGTTGCTCAATTTATCCAAGCCATTTTTATTTCCAGAAAATTCCAGCAAGGTTCTATGATTTTGAAGCTTCGAAAATGCCTCTTGGAGGAGGGAATTTTGACTGAAAACGGGGAAGGAGTTATGGAAGGTTCCCAAGGGAATTAATCTCCATGGTTGAACCTTCAAACTCTACCTTATAAGTGTTCATCTTCTTCATGTAGTAATCTGGAAAATTTTTCTAGCTTCTTGGTCAGTCCAATTTTTGAAATCTTTAGCCGCATTTCTCACTCAGATACTACTAGAAAAATAGCCAATTTACTCAGCTTGAAGACTGAAAACTTTGGCCAAAATTCAGACTGCACAAAGTTGTGCAAACCAAAAGAAAATTTTGGGCAGAATTCGCAGCTTAGCAGTCCAAAAACCAAGCTTTTTCTTCTAGCCTTCAGACCAGTAATTCATCTCTATCTTTCCTCCATAAAGAAAGCTGGAAACCAACCTTAAAGGACCCTCCAATACCCCATCATACCTTCTGCAAGTCGGCGGGAATATTGCAGAAAAATCCACAGAAAAATTCCAGCAAACCTCTTAATTGAACAACCAGAAATTCCAGCTTTGTTCCTTCTCCAAACATATATGAAAAACCATTCCAAAATTCTGTGAAACTAGCATAAGTCAGCCATGAACTGAACTCCTTCACCCCCTTCATTTATCTGCTCGAATGAAGCTCCATGGCTACTCCTTAAATCACTCAATCAATCACTACAATCAAGCCTCCAATTAAAATTCAAAATTCCAGCAAATTGCTCAATGAAAACACCTTGCATTAAGCTTTAAACAACCAGAAAATCTTCCACCATTACACACTGAATTTTAGCCACCCTATAGCTCATTTAAACCTTATTCAACTCAGCAAAACTCCAACACATTCCAGCCAGCCATAGTAGTTCCAAGAACCTCCATCAACCATGCTATTCTTACCATATTTTCTACATTATTTCACTCTCTAAATTACTCCTTTTGAATTTCAAACAACCAGCTTTTCTTCTTTTCTCTAATCTGAAAAATTAATCTCAAGGAAACCCTCAATCATTCGGCCAAACACTTTCAGCAATTTTGTCCAACACTTCTCTCTATTCTCTCCATTTTTCCCAAGCACACCAAGAATACCAAGAATACACACCACCATTCTCCAAGCCTAAGACCACTCTAAACACCTCTAATCTTCTCCAAAAACTCCAAATCATATCTACTCATCCTCTAGAATACATTTCTACAATTTATAACATCAAACGCCGAAAACAAGATTCTACTTTTGGATCAAAAACCAGAATTTTTCTTGAAAATTCAAGAACTCTCTCAAGGAAACCATGAAAGATTATGTTCATCTTCCATTCCTTTTCAATCTTTAAAGTAAAGTACTAATGCTCTCTTGGGCCACTGTCTAATTTTTTTGAAGCATTCAGAGTTGAGTATATTCCCCAGTGGACAGTGGAAAAGCAAGAGGACGAGTTCCAGAATTTAAAGTAGGGAGGTATGACAGTGGCCTAATACGCAGCATGATTTACCCAACTAGCGAAGTACTGCAAGAGGCTAGTGGACACTGAACAGAACAGAATGAGACAGTTTATCAAGGGACTGAGGCAGGAATTATGGAGGGCGTTGGCACCTTCTCCACCAACGACCTATTCGGGGGCCATAGATGCAGCTACCTAGATAGAAAATGAGAATCGCAGCAGAATGGCGCCGAGGCCTTTCCAGCCGCCAAGGCAACTGCAAGGACACTTCCAGAGGCAGCATCCAACAAGCGCCCCACCAACCAACAATGGTAGAATCGGGGAAAGCAAGCTCGGACAGCACTGGCTGGTCCTGTGCAGAACCTTTTGTTGTGCCGGCGGTTTGGAAAAAGAGAAGAACTATTGGTCCAAAGGAGGATAGTGGAAAAGTTACCACTGCGGGGACCCGAACCATTTGCGGAATGCCTGCCCTAAACTACACCGAGTCGAGCAAGGAAATCTGGCTCAGAATCTGAGGCCCATTAGAACCAATGCCATGGGAGCATCCGGAAGTGGAGCACTGAAGCCTCAAGTGAAAGTAAAGGTATTCGCTCTCAATAGAGAGGAGGTTGGAACCGATGCAACAGTAGTGGAAGATACGTTTACTATTCATGGACGTTTCGTTAATGCATTAATAGACCCTGGATCTACTCATTCCTATTTAAACAAGAATTGTGCATGTCATTTGGGATGGGATGGAGTAGGATTACCTTTTACCTTGTTGATGAGTACACCTTTGGGGACGGTGGTGTAAGCAAATCGATATGTGCGAAATTGTAAAATTGAGGTGGGGAGAGAGGGAGATTGATAGCACTGGATATTGATGATTATGATTTGATATTGGGAATGGATTGGCTAGCAAAGCATGGGGCTAAGGAAGACTGTAGAAATAAATCAGCCCAGTTCATTAGATTAGGTTGTGATGTTTTAGAATTCAATAGCAAGAGAGTAAAGGAATTGAAGTATTTGATAGCTGGGGCTAAGGCCCGAAAATCACTGAAGCACGGATGTAACACCCTACTACCTAGGCCCGCCAAGGCCGGGGATATCGCCCCGTCCAAAGGACAAGGGGTCTTTATAACTAGGTCATACAAATAAAATAGCGGAATAAAAATAATATTTTAACTTAAAATTTATTACAACTCAAGATTAAATCCAAGAATAAATCTGCAAATTCCCAAAAGAAACACAAATCCATAAATAAAATAATCCACTCTCAACTCCCCAAAGTAATACATAAAATATATGACAAAATTCTCTTCCAAGGCAGATAAAACTAGCTACTCATCCCCACAGCAAGATCAACCTGAAATCATGGTAAAAATGGTGATGAGACAGAAATCTCAATAAGTCCGTGTGTGCTTTGAGTGTCCAGTGGAAATAGTTTGTGTATGCAAAGTATAAAATTCTTTATAAAAAAAAAAAGAAAAAACACTGGCAAGCAATAAACATTAGTCAAAAGCTTTTCCAACCATACGTAATCAATAAAATTAACCACTCAAAAGAAATTATCACGGGTTACCACACGTTGGACCCCATAACCGGTCAGAATGCCGACACTTTGTGCAGATTGACAAAAAAGGTAGATGATCGGCCTACTGGGCAAGGTACTCCTCCTTCTCTATACCCAAACAACAACCGGGTGTCCATTCCGGCAAAACACAGTCACTTGACTAAAAAAAAATAAACTGCTAGCTCAGACCGGCACGACCTATTGGACTGACATCTTATTTGAGAAGGACTCACCCCTCAGAGGTGGCCACCTACTGAAAGACTTATCCTAACCCTTCAAAGACTAGTCCTAGCAGTCCACCCTTATTGAGTACTCAACGTAACTTATCCCACTTGGAAAAAATGAACAAAACACAGTTCCACTTGAAAATGGAAATTAAGGGTTTTCAATGTCTTTGTCAAAATCAGTTTTAGAAAGAGTTTTGAGTTTGAGTAAATCTACTTATGGATTTTCAAATAATTGTTTGACTGAAATAAGGAAGGAGTCAATCCTCAATTGCCTTTACAGAAATGAGTGTGCATGCACTCTGCATTTGGCTTGCCATAATAAACATTTTTCATCAGTCAGGTTTTATGTAGGAGCTTACTTGATTCTTGCTCACAATAAAAGGTCTCCAACAGCTGACCTAACCCCGCATGGGCAAATACAAACCACAATCAAACTCAAGCCAAAATTCACTTTCTCAATTTAAAACAACTCAACTCACTACTACCTGATCCTAGTGTCCCAAGCTTTAAGGCCAAACAATAAATAAATAGGTTTATAAGCTAAGCCTAATTTGATATTTAAAATAATTAATGTTATGGGAAATAGGTACTAATAAGTTGAAGGTTTAAATCTTGTTAAGAAAAATTTAGAGTTTATTTAATGAAGAGTCCTAGGTGGTATTAGGTAAAATAATGATTTATTAATAATTTAGTTGTTAGAAAATAATTGATAACTAAAATTAGTTGAAAATAAATTTTAATGATTCTTGCTTGAAAAATAATAAATAAATTTTAATAGGTTTTGATTAAAAGATAATAATTAAATTTTAATAATAAATATTTTACTTATTATGATTATTTCCATAAAAGGCTTTATTTGATCATATAATACCCACATATTTTATTTGTTTCAAAACCACTATTTAATTGACTAAAATATCCTTATTATATATATAATAGTCCAAATCTACCTTCCTAGGGTTTTTTCGAATTTACTAGAAAAAATTATAATATTAAATAATTTATTAATGAAATAAAAATTAGCTTAGGGATAACTAGATCATGACCATATTTCTATGGCTAACCACAATCATGAACATATACAACATTTCCATTCATCAAATTACCCAAATCATGCATATAAGCATAGATCTAAATTTATCAAGACATGATCTAACCTCTATTAGCATAAATATAATTATGGCTTCAATAATCCAACATGAATATAAATCCTATTCACCAAAGGTGACATAATCTCTAGCATACTTGATCACAAATACTATCTATGACATGGAGACATGCATCAAACCCTAAAACACCATACAATCAACCAAGATAATCCATTCATGTATAAATCCCATCTCCAACATATTCATATATATATATATATATATATATATATATATTCATGCTTCACTCTCAATTCATCACAACTATATATACTTAACCCTATTCATGATTCATCTTCTATCAACATCATCCTAGAGACATGAACCTAGAATTTAAAAGAAGGGTTAAAAAGGCTTACTTGATTGACGAGTACCTTGAAGGAGTTTTGAATGGATCTCAACTCCTAGATGTCTAAATCCGTCCAAGGGAGATGAAGAAAGCATGGCCATTGGTGAAGAACCATTTGGCCAAGAGGAAGGGAGTGTTCGGTAGAGAGAGAGAGAGAGAGAGAGAGAGAGAAAAGAAGAAGAAGAAAGTCCATTAGTATGCTTAAACACATAGATGTTCATTAGAGATTGAAGATTAGCGAAGACGAAGTTGATTGAATAAACCTACCTTGAAGGTGTTCTTGAGCCTTCACAAGATTTATAGTTTTTTATCCAAAAGTGCGAGTTGGATTTTGGAGTTTGATGTTAAAGATGGTATGGATGGACTCACGGTAGTTTATAGATGAAATTTGAAATTTTTAGAAGAAGTTTGAAGTGATTTGGAGAGGTATTAGGTGAAAGGAAGGAGTATATGTTCTTGGTGTGCTATGTATTCTTGAAGGTTGAAGAGAATAGAGAGTTTTTGGGATTGGAGGCTGCCGAATTTCTATAGGGATTAGGGCCGCTGAATTGCTTGTAGGATTTTGGAAGATGGTTTTCTAGTTTGGAAGGGAAAAGGAAAGGTTAGTTGTTGAAATCCTTAAAGAATATTTTTGGGAAGCAAATTTGGAAACTAAATATGACAAGAATATCTTTAATTATTGGAGAGCTTTTGGGAGGCTGCCATGGTCGACTGCTTGTGCAGTATTTCAGCTGGATGGAAGCTGGTTGAAGGAGGCTAAGGGTGGCAAAAAATAAGGAGTATAATGGTAGAGGAAAGGTTTGGTTGTTTGAGGGATATTTTATGGAAGGTTGCTAAATTATGGTGGCAGGAATTTTGGTAACTAATCAAGCATGATTGCAAAGATTTGTTGGAGAGATTTTCGGGTAGCCATGTCTAAATTTCGTGCAGAAGCTTGGGGAGGACAATGGAGTTCAATTCATGGCAGTTTAAGGAGGGTTTGTGCAGAAGAAAGCTGAGGTTTTAGCTAGGGATGAATTAGGAAACAAAGCTGGAAAGTTTTCTTGCATAGAATTTTCGCAAGGCTGGAATTTTCTGGGCAGTTTTTGGCTGCCATTTTCCGGTTAGCTTGTAGAGAGTTTGAAGGGGATTTTAGGGGTCTTTCAAGGATGGTTTCTAGCCTTCTTTATGGAGGAAAAACATGGCTAAGATGTTGAACAAAAACTAAAAGAAAACAACTTGGTTTCGGACCTCCAAAGCTGCGATTTTGCCTAGGGATTTTTCTGGTTTTGCACAGCTTTTGTGCAGTCCGAAAATGGCCAGAAATATTCAGGTTTCAAGCTAATCAAAAGGGCCATTTTCTGGCAACATTTGGGAGGGAATAATGGCTATAAATTTCGACACCTTGAAGGCACAAGAAGTTAGAAAAATTTCAATTCAATGCATGAAGGAAAATGAATCTAGCTAGAGTGAAGTTTTAGAGAGTTCATTAGGGAAATTAATTCACTTGAAATCCTTCCCCCTCTTCCATGGTTTTGGTCCACAAGATGTCTTTCTCTAAGACATTTTGAACCTTCAAATCCACAGCACATTGCTGGGATTTTTTTTTTTTTTTTTGGAATAAAATTGGCTTGAACAAATTGAACATCCTAATGGATTGAGAAATAGGAAAAATTAAAGATCAAGAGGAAATGAATTCCCCTTAGGAATTTCGTGTAGGGCAAAAGAGTAAGATTAGGATACTCCTATCATGTCTCTCTTAGGAAAACATCTCTACCCTACTCCAGAGCATATAAAGCCGAAAATAACACTTCACAAGCAAAAATAAAATTTAATCAAGCTGAAGCTCATATGATGGAATTTGAACCCAAGATGTCAAGAATTAATTCCAATACTCTAACCACTACACCACAACAACTCTTGTTCTTATTTTCTCTCTAAAAATATTTTCCTATTCAATCCTCAAGCTATCACCCTTTTTCCACCTCAAGTAAAAATTACCATTTTGCCATTCTCACTCAATAATCATAATCAAGCCCTCTAGATTATAAAACTCAAATTCAATGCACATAAAATCATATAAAAATATATTTAAACATGCAATGAAATATGATATGCATCCCAACCCTTACTCTAACGTTGGTTTTGACTGGGGTTTCACAATGGATGTTAAGGATACTTGGCTTATGTGATAAACAAGCCGAAGGACCATTGTACTTTGGAGGTTACCGAGGTAGTGAAGGATTTTCCCGATGTGTTCCCCGCGGAACTCACTTCTCTACCTCCCAGCCGAGAAGTTGAATTTACCATTGACCTAGTTCCAGGAGCGGAGCTGGTATCCCGAACCATATATCGGATGGCACTAGCAGAGTTGAAAGAACTGAAGGAGCAGTTAGAAGAGTTAGTGAAGCAAGGCTACATCAGACCTAGCACGTCACCCTGGGGAGCACCTGTGCTATTTGTGAAGAAGAAGGACGAGACTTTGAGATTATGAAAAACTATCGAGGCTTAAACAATCTGACGATCAAGAATAAGTATCCCCTACAGCTGATTGATGAGCTATTCGACCAGTTACAAGGATCCAATTGCTACTCCAAATTGGAGCATAGGCAAGGGTACTAACAAGTGAAGATAAAAGAAGAGGATATTCCCAAGATGGCCTTCAACACCAGATATGGACATTATGAGTTCATGGTAATGCCATTTAGGGTGACCAATGCTCCAGCACTATTTATAGATTTGATGTATCGAGTGTTTCGACCCTATTTGGACAAGTTCGTGGTAGTTTTTATTGACGACATCCAAATTTATTCCAAGAGTCCGGAGGAGCATGCAAAACATCAAAAACTGGTATTGGAAAAGCTGTGGGAGCACAAACTTTACGCTAAGTTTAGCAAGTGTGAGTTTTGGCTGGATTGTGTGGCATTTCTTGGCCACGTAGTGACCAAGGATGGAATCAAGGTAGAACTAGCAAAGGTAGAACTAGCAAAGGTTGAAGCAATGTCAGACAGGAAGCTACCGGAGAACATCATCGAGATTCGAAGCTTCATGGGATTGGCCGGTTACTATAGGAGGTTCACCAAAGGATTCTCGACGCTCGCATCGCCTATGACCCGACTGCTGAGGAAGGACGTACCATTTGTTTGGAGTGAAAAATGTGGAAAGAGTTTCCAAGAGCTAAAGTGAAGATTGATGACAACACCAGTGTTGAGTCTGCTAGAAGGAGATAAGCCTTACGCTCTGTATACCGATGCTTCGAAGGAAGGATTGGGAGCAGTTTTGATGAAGACCGGAAGGTGATCGCCTATGCTTCTCGGAGGTTGAGGCCTCGGGAAGTCAACTACCCTACGTATGACCTAAAGTTGGCTGCTATTGTGTTCGCATTAAAGAAGTGGCAACATTACCTGTACGGGGCTAAATATGAAGTGTTTACTGACCACAAGAGCTTGAAGTACATCTTCACCCAGAAGGATTTGAATCTGAGACAGCGAAGATGGATGGAATTTTTGGAAGAGTACCATTGTCCAATCAACTATCATCTCGGGAAGGCCAACATTGTTGCTGATGCCCTGAGCAGAAAAGTCAGTATGGCCAAATTAAGAGTACAGGAGATTCAAGTGGTTCAGGATGTGTTGGAGAGAAGAGCGGAAGTGCAAGGGGAGAAAATTGTTGTTAGCAACCTGAGGTTGGTACTAGATATAAGGCGGAAAATTATTGAAGCTCAGCAATATGACGCAGAATTTCAGCTTTTCAAGGACAAGGAGCTTAAACGGCAAGGCAGTGAATTCCAGCAAGACGAAGCGGGATTTTTTTATTTCAAAGATCGATTGTGTGTACCCAGAGAACATCAATTGAAAGACAGAATTTTGGAAGAGGCATATAAGAGCAAGTACGCCATTCATCAAGGGGAAGTCAAATTGTACTAGGATCTGAAGAAGGCCTATTGGTGGCCCGGAATGAAGTGGGACGGGGTTAAATATGTCTCGACATGTCTCACCTGTCAAAAGGTCAAAACGGAGCATAAAAAGTCAGTGGGACTGTAACAACCGTTGCTATTACTTGAATAGAAGTTGGAGGAAGTGACCATGGACTTTGTTACTGGACATCCAATATCAAGGACCCAGAAGGACGCCATATGGATAGTGGTGGATCGATTGGCCAAATCAGGACATTTTATACCAGTGAATATAAGAGATTCCATGGAGAAGTTGGCTCAAATCTATGTGCGAGAGATAGTCCGACTGCATGGAGTACTTTCAAGTATTGTGTCTGACTGAGACCCGAGGTTTACATCTCGATTTTGGGGAAAATTTCAAGAATCAATGGGGCCGAGTCTGAAGTTCAGTATGACAGCGCATCTGCAAAATGATGGGCAGCCAGAAAGGGTTATACAGATAATAGAGGATATGCTGAGGGCGTGTGTTCTGGATTTCGGAGATTACTGGATCAAATGTGTGTCGTATGTGGAGTTGTAGTATAATAACAGTTATCAAGCTTCGATCGGGATGGCATTGTATAAGGCACTGCATGGACGCAAGTGTCAAGTACCGCTATACTAGAGTTGGTCAGAAAATGGTCATATAAGCAAATCTGGGGAAGTCTGTGTTCAGGAAATGTTAGACAAGGTCAAGTTAATCAAAGAAATGTTGAAGGTGGCTCAGAGACGACAAAAGAGCTATGCAGACAATAGGCACAGAGAGTTAGCATTCCAGGTGGGAGACAGTGTATTCCTAAGACTGACACCAAATAGCGGACTCTTGAAGCATCCGAAAGGTGGGAAGCTAAATCCGAGGTATCTGGGGCCACTCCCGATAAAGGAAAGAATTGGGCCGGTGGCGTATCAATTGGATTTACTGGATGGTCTGACAGGAATTCATGACGTGTTTCACGTATCCCAAATGAAAAAGTACAATGCTGATCCCGTTCATGTTTTGAATGATGAGCCATTGGTGTTGAATCCTGACCTAAGCTATGTGGAGAAACCCGCGCGAATATTGGACAAAAGTATCAAGACTCTTCGAAACAAGCAGATACGGATGGTAAAGGGGAAGTAGGAGCATCATGGTATGCAAGATGCCACCTGGGAAACAGAAGAGTGGGTAAAACAGAAGTATCCTGAGCTGATATAGAGGTATGCTTGAATTTCAGGACGAAATTCTCCTAAGGATGGGAGGATGTGAAACCCCATCTAAAACCAACCCTGGAATAAGGGGGTAAGGATTTTCTTACATGCATAAATATATTTCTGAATGATTTTATGTGTTTTGGAATTGTGATTTATAGTCTAGAAGGCTTAATTGTACTTATTGAGTAGGAAGGACAAAATGGTCATTTTTCTTGAGGTGGAAATAGGGAGATAGCTTGAGGACTGAATAGGAAGAATATTTGGGAGAGAAAATAAGAACAAGAGTTGTTATGGTTTAGTGGTTAGAGCTTTGAAATTTATTTCTAAGGTATTGAGTTCAAATCTCATCATTTAAGTTTTAGCATGATTTAATTTTATTTTAGACAAGTGGATATTTTCGGCCCTTGCATGCCATAGGGAAGAGTAGGAGTGTTGTCCTAGGGGAGACTTGAAAGGAATGTCCTAATCCAACTCTTATGCCCTACAAAATTCTTAAGGGATTCATACCCTTTTTGCTCTCTAGCTTACCTTAATTCTTGATCAATTAAGTTGCTCAATTTATCCAAGCTATTTTTATTTCCCGAAAATTCCAGCAAGGTTTTGTGATTTTGGAGCTTCAAAAATGCCTCTTAAAGGAGGGAATTTTAGCTGAAAATAGGGAAGGAGTTATGGAAGGTTCCCAAGGGAATTAATCTCCATGGTTGAACTTTCAAACTCCACCTTATAAGTGTTCATCTACTTCATGTAGTAATTTGGAAAATTTTTCCAGCTTCTTGGTCAGTCCAATTTTGGAAATCTTCAGCCACATTTCTCACTCAAATACTACCAAAAAAAAAATGGCCAATTTATTCAGCTTGAAGACTGAAAACTTTGGCCAAAATTTGGACTGCACAAAACTGTGCAAACCATAAGAAAATTCTGGGCAGAATTCGCAGCTTAGCAATCCAAAAACCAAGCTGTTTCTTTGAGCCTTCAAACCAGTAATTCATCTCTGTCTTTCCTCCATAAAGAAGTCTAAAAACTAGCCTTAAAGGACCCTCCAATACCCCTTCAAACCTTCTGCAAGTCGGTTGGAACATTGCAAAAAAATCCGCACAAAAATTTCAGCAAACCTCTTGAATGAACAACTAGAAATTCCAACCTTGTTCCTTCTCCAACCATATCCGAAAACCATTCCAACTTTCTGTGAAACTAGAATAAGTCAGTTATGAACTGAACTCCTTCACCCCCTCCATTTATCTACTCGAGTGAAGCTCCATGGCTATTCCTTAAATCACTCCATCAATCACTACAATCAAACCTCCAATTAAATTTTAAAATTCCAGCAAATTGCTCCATGAAAACTCCTTGGATTAAGCTTTAAACAACCAAAAAATCTTCCACCATTACACACTGAATTTCAGCCACCCTATAGCTCATTTAAACCTCATTCAACTCAGCAAAACTCCAGCACAATCCAGTCGGCCATAGTAGCTCCAAGAACCTCCATCAACCAAGCTATTCTTACCATATTTTCTACCTTATTTCACTCCCTAAATTACTCCTTTTGAATTTCAAACAACCAGCTTTCCTTCTTTTCCCTAATCTGAAAAATCAATCTCAAGGAAACCCTCAATCATTTGGCCAAACATTTTCAGCAATTTCATCCAACACTTCTCTCCATTCTCTCCATTTTTCCAAAGCACACGAAGAACAAACACCCGCGATCTCCAAGCCTAAGACCACTCTAAACACCTCTAATCTTCTTCAAAAACTCCAGATCATATCTACTCAGCCTCTAGAATACATTTCTGCAATTTATAACATGAAACGCTGAAAACAAGATTCTACTTTTGGATAAAAAACCAGAATTTTTCTCGAAGATTCAAGAACTCTCTCAAGGTAACCATGAATGATTATGTTCATCTTCCATTCCTTTTCAATCTTTAAAATAAATTACTAATGCTCTCTTTCTCTCTCTCTCTCTCTCTCTCGGCAGAAATGGTTGTTCCGACCATGGCCATTTTTCTTCTTCCTCCTTGGACGGATCAAGCCTTCCAAGAGTGAGGATTCTCTTGTGACTTCTTCAAGGTAGTTATCATTTAAGTAAGCCTCTTCAACCTTCTCTTTAAATTCTAGATTCATAACTTTTAGATTTTGTTGGAAAATGATGGATTATGATTGGAGATTGAGCATGTGTTTATATGATGGATTTGAAATTAAAGTATGAGGATGATTTGTCTTGGTTGAGTTTTATGATGTTTTGGGACTTGTTGCATGCTCTTCATGTCGTGAGTTAGTGTGGATGATTAAGCATCATAGATATTATGTCACCTTTAGTGAATAGGGTTTTATGTTCTTATATTCTTGTTGAAGCCATAAATATGATTATGTTTAGTGGAGTTTTGATCATGTGATGGTAGATTTGGATCTATGCTTTTATTCATGAATTGAATGGTTTGTGGATTGGTGTTATAGTCTATGTTCATAATTATGGTTAGCAATAGAAGAATTATGATCATGACCTTGTTGTTTCTAAATTATTTAAGTTATTCAATTTTAATACATTAATAAAAATTAATACTACATTTTCTTCTAATGATTTCGAAAACCCTAGAAAAATGTGGAATTGGACTGCTATAGGAAATAATGATATTTTAGCCAAATTAATGATATCTTTTATTAAAATTAAAATATAAAAAATATTATATGTGATAATAATATTAAATAAAGCCTTTTATATAAATAATCACAATAGGTAAAATATTAATCTTATAAGTTATATATTCATAAATACTATTAAAATTTATTTATTATCTTTTAATCAAAATATATTAAAATTTACTTATTAATTTTATTTATGATTTATTTTCTAACTTTTAATTATTAATTAAGAGAATATTAATAGTTTATTAGTTCAATAATATCATCCAGGATTTAGGACCCTTTATCAAATAAACCCTATTTTATTTATAACAAGATTTAAACCTTCAACTTATTTGTAATTATTTCACAAACCCTAATTATTTTATTATCAAGCTAGATTTATTTTATAAAATCCTTTTGAGTATCCAGCCTTAACGTTTGGAACATTAAGGTCATGATTGTAGGAAGTTGAAGTATGATTATTTATAGAAGCAAATTTGGCTTGTGTTTACCATAGGTGGGGTTAGGTCAGCTTTGGAAGATCTTTGAGTTAGCTCAAGCAAAGGATTAGGTAAGCTCCTGCATAAAACTTGTTTGTTGTAAAATGTCACTATGGCAAGCCAAACACGAAGTATGTGAACACTTATTTTGTAAAGGCAATTAAGGACTGTTTCTTTCTTGTTTCAGTTAAACAAATTATTTGAAAATCAACAAGCAGTTTTGCTCAAATACAAAACTGTTTCTAAAACCAATTTTGACACGGACTTTAGAAACCCTTAATTGCCATTTTCAAGTAAAGTTATGCTTTATCAGTTTTCTCCCAAGTGGGACAATCAACGTTGAGTACTCAATAAGGGTAGGCTAGTAGTACTAGTATTGAAGAGCAAGAGCGAGTCTTCTGGCAGGAGACCACCTCCAGAAAATGAACTCAACTTGGAAAAGCGACTGTACTACTTAGTCATGCCGGTCCGAGCTAGTAAGTTTCAGTTATATGGACTTTGTGTTGCCAGAGTGGACAACTGGTTTTGTTTGGCTGTAGAGAATGAGGAGTATCTTATCCGGTAGGCCGATCACCTACCTTTTGTCAGCTGCACAAAGTGTGGCATTCTGACCGTTGTATGGACGTGGGGCCAATGTGTGGTAACCATGGCCGCCTAATTGAGTGGATGTATTTATTGTGCAATTGTATGGTTTGAAAAGAGGAAAGCGCCACTCTTTATTTTAACTTTATTTATTGCTTGCCAGCATTTTCCCATATGAAATGTTTCAACTTGCATACATCAATTATTTTACCTGAACACTCAAAGCACACACGGACTTACTAAGATTTTTATCTCATCACCCTTTTTACTTGGATTTCAGGCCGATCCTGCTGTGGGGATGAGTAGTTAGTTGTTGCTTGATTTTGAAGATATTGCGTTATTTCTTTTATGTGATGCTTTGAGAGTTGAGAGTGAACAATTTATTTTGAATTCGTTTTGGAATTTTTGGGTTGTAATAAGTTTTAATTTGAGAGTATTGTTTCATTTTTGTTGTGTGACCTAGTTATAAAGATCTCTTGTCCTTTGGACGGGGCGACATCCTCGGCCCTGTTGGGCCTAGGTTGTGGGGTGTTACAAGTGGTATCAGAGATTAGGTTTAGGCAAATATTGATAGTATATATTCTATTTATTTAAGTTCAAATCTTTATCTAGCCTATCTTGTTTATTCTGTAGGATGGTTAGAATGCTTAGAACAGCAAGGAAAGGGCAACAATGCCATTCTCCTTTCCTTATCTACCCAGAAGACCTCCCAATACCTCAACCTGCACCTCAGCCTGCACCACAGCCAGTTATTCCTTTGGAAGATAGCAGTGATGATAAGGTTCCGATCAATGAGCTACCCCCAATACCTGTGATAGACTTGAGTTCTAACATTGAAGATAAGGAGATTGATATGGCATATGTTCCCCACCCTCCTAGTCCCATAGTTGATTTGCCAGTTGATAGTGATGATCCGGGGGAGATAGATTATAAGTCTCCACTTAGACCTTCCTTCATGCCTCCACCCAACTAGGTTGAGACCAGGGAGAGTTCTAGGCGACCCGGGAAAGAGCTAATGGAGGGGTTTGCAAGTGGGGCTGGGATATATTTCTTTAAGAACTCTGGGGGATGGTTATATGAGGCTGACCTTGAAGATTCTGATGAGGACTAGAGGGGCTAAGAGCTATTATGATCAGGATGTTTATTTATTATTTTTCGTAAACTTCTATGTGAAGGATTTCCTTTCTGTTTACTGCTTTCGTTTCAAACTTATGCAAATAAGAGTACCTGAGTACTCTAAGATTTGAATGAGCAATTCTTTGGATAAAAATTTGCATCTGATGTTCTTTTACTTAAATCTAACTGTGAATACATGCTCAACTAAAATGATTTAACCATTGAATGCCTAAACTCATCATTCGGGTATGGCTTAGAATGGCACCCAAGCGCCATGTAGCTACATCAGGCAGGAGAGTTCCAGAGGCAGAACATGTGGCACCAGAAATTGAAACACCCCAAATGCAGTCACCCAACTAGGGAATTGAGAGTGAACCAAATGTGGGAATGGGTTCTGAAGCACCAGTGGAAGTGACGATAGGGCAAGCATTCAGCAAAATGGCAAAGATTCTGCAGACTTTTACTGAGCGGAGGAATCCCAAGGGAAAGGAAGAGGCATTGGAGCAGTTTTTGAAATTTCAACCGCCCATCTTCTTGGGTGAAGTTGAACAAGATCAGAAAGCTGAGCAATGGATAAAGCAGATGGAGGACATATTTGCTACGCTCCAGTACACTGAGGAGCAAATGGTTAAGTTTGATGCATTTCGTTTGAGGGGCCCAGCTCGGTCATGGTGGCAGTGGGTTCAGGACGGCTGGGAGATGGTTGATCAGGAATGGACGTGGTCAAATTTTGTTGAAGCATTCAGAGCTGAGTATATTCCCCAGTGGATAGTGGAAAAGCGAGAGGACGAGTTCCAGAATTTAAAGCATGGATGTATGACAGTGGCCCAATACGCAGCACAATTTACCCAACTAGCGAAGTACAATAAGAGGCTAGTGGACACCGAACAGAACAGAACGAGACAGTTTATCAAGGGATTGAGGCAGGAATTGAGGAGGATGTTGGCACTTTCTTCACCAACGACCTATTCGAGGGCCGTAGACGCAGCTACCCAGACAAAAAATAAGGACCACAACAGAATGGCGCCGAGGCCTTTCCAGCCACCAAGGCAACCGCAAGGACACTTCCAGAGGCAACAAACCAATAAGCACCCCGCCAACCAATAGTGGCAGAATCGGGGAAAGCAAGCTCGGACAGCACCGGCTGGTCCTGCGTAGAACCTTCTGTTATGCCGGCAGTGTGGAAAAAGTTGCGACATAGAGAAGAACTGTTGGTCCAAAGGAGGAGAGCGGAAATGTTACCACTGCGGGGACCCGAACCATTTGCGGAATGCCTACCCTAAACAACACCGAATCAGGCAAGGAAATCCGGCTTAGAATCCGAGGCCCAATAGAGCCAATGCCATGGGAGCATCCAGGAGTGGAGCACCGAAGCCTCAAGTGAAAGCAAAGGTATTCGCTCTGAACAGAGAGGAGGTTAGAACCGATGCAACAGTAGTGGAAGGTGCGTTTACTATTCAAGGACATTCTGTTAATGCATTGATAGACCCTAGATCTACTTATTCTTATTTAAACAAGAACTATGCATGTCATTTGGGATGGGATGGAGTAGAATAACCTTTTACCTTGTTGGTGACTACACCTTTGGGGAAGGTGGTGCAAGCAGATCGGTATGTGCGAAATTGTAAAATTGAGGTGGGGAGAGAAAGCGTGGAGGGAGATTTGATAGTGCTGGATATTGATGATTATGATTTGATATTGGGAATGGATTGGCTAGCAAAGCATGGGGCTAGGGAAGACTGTAGAAATAAATCGGTCCAGTTAATTAGACCAGGTTGTGATGTGTTAGAATTCAATGGCAAGAGAGTGAAGGAATTAAAGTATTTTATGGCTGGGGCTAAGGCCCGAAAATTACTACAGCACGGATGTCAAGGATACTTGGCTTATATGATAAACAAGCCAAAGGACCAGTGCACTCTGGAAGATACCGAGGTAGTGAAGGATTTTCCCGATGTGTTCCCTGCGGAACTCACTTCTCTACCTCCCAGCCGAGAAGTTGAATTTACCATTGAACTAGTTCCAGGAGCGGAGCCGGTATCCCGAACCCCATATCGGATGGCACCGGCAGAGTTGAAAGAACTGAAGGAGCAGTTAGAAGAGTTAGTGAAGCAAGGCTACATCAGACCTAGCACGTTGCCCTGGGAACACTTGTGCTATTTGTGAAGAAGAAGGACGGGACTTTGAGACTGTGTATAAACTATCGGGACTTGAACAACCTGACGATCAAGAATAAGTATCCTCTACCACTGATTGATGAGCTGTTCGACCAGTTACAAGTATCCAGTTGCTACTCCAAACTGGACCAAAGGCAATGGTACTATCAAGTGAGGATAAAAGAGGTGGACATTCCCAAGATGGCCTTCAACACCATATATGGACATTATGATTTCATGGTAATACCATTCGGGGTGACCAATGCTCCAACAATATTTATGGATTTGATGCATTTAGTGTTCCGACCCTATTAGGACAAGTTCGTGGCAGCTTTTATTGCTGACAACCTAATCTATTCCAAAAGTCCAAAGGTTCATGCAGAACATCTGAAACTGGTATTGGAGAAGCTGTAGGAGAACAAACTTTACGCTAAGTTTAGCAAGTGTGAGTTTTAGATGGATTGTGTAGCATTTCTTGGCCACGTGGTGACCAAAGATGGAATCAAGGTAGACCCAGCAAAGGCTGAAGCAGTGTCAGACTGGAAGCAACCGGAGAACATCACCGAGATTCGAAGCTTCTTGGGATTGGCCGGTTACTATAGGAGAATCATCAAAGGATTCTCGACGCTCACATCGCCTATGACCCGACTACTGAGGAAGGACATACCATTTGTTTAGAGTGAAAAATGTGAGAAAAGTTTCCAAGAGCTAAAGCGAATATTGATGACAGCACCGATGTTGAGTCTGCCAGAGGGAGATAAGCCTTACGCTCTATATATCGATGCTTCGAAGGACGGATTGGGAGCAGTTTTGATGCAAGACCGGAAGGTGATCACCTATGCTTCTCGGAAGTTAAGGCCTCAAGAAGTCAACTACCCTACGCATGACCTAGAGTTGGCTGCTATTGTGTTCGCATTAAAGAAGTGGCGACATTACCTGTACGGGGCTGAATATGAAGTGTTCACTCTGACCACAAGAGCCTGAAGTACATATTCACCAAGAAGGATTTGAATCTGAAATAACGAAGATGGGTGGAATTTTTGGAAGAGTACTATTGTCCAATCAACTATTATCCTGGGAAGGCCAATGTTGTTGTTGATGCCCTAAGCAGAAAAGTCGGTATGGCCAGAATAATAGTACAGGAGATTGAAGTGGTTCAGGATATGTTGGAGAGAAGAGCGAAAGTGCAAGGGGAGAAAATTGTTGTTAGCAACCTGAGGTTGGTACCAGATCTAAGGCGGGAAATTATTGAAGCCCAGTAAGGTGACGCAGAATTTTAGCTTTTCAAGGACAATGAGCTTAAACGGCAAGGCAGTGAATTTCGGCAAGATGAAGCGGGAGTTTTGTATTTCAGAGATCGATTGTTTGTAACCGGAGAACATCAATTGAAAGATAGAATTTTGGAAGAGGCACAAAAGAGCAAATACGCCATTTATCTGGGGGGAGTCAAAATGTACCAGGATCTGAAGAGGGCCTATTGGTGGCCCGGAATGAAGCGGGACGTTGTTAAATATTTCTCGACGTGTCTCACCTGTTAGAAGGTCAAAGCGGAGCATAAGAAGTCAGCGAAATTGTTACAACCGTTGCCATTACTTGAATGGAAGTTGGAGGAAGTGACCATGGACTTTGTTACTGGACATCCTATGTCAAGGACCCAGAAGGACGCCATATGGATAGTGGTGGATCGATTGACCAAATTAGGACATTTTATACCAGTGAATGTAAGAGATTCCATGGAGAAGTTGGCTCAAATCTATGTGCGAGAGATAGTCCGACTGCATGGAGTACTTTCAAGTATTGTGTCTGACTGAGACCCGAGGTTTACATCTCGATTTTGGAGAAAATTTCAAGAATCAATGGGGCTGAGTCTAAAGTTCAGTATGACAGCGCATCCTTAAAAAGATGGGCAGTCAGAAAGGGTTATACAGATAATAGAGGATATGCTTAGGGCGTGTGTTCTGGATTTCGGAGATAAATGGATCGAATATGTGACGTATGCGGAGTTGTCGTATAATAACAGTTATCAAGCTTCGATCGGGATGGCACTGTATGAGGCACTGTATGGACGCAAGTGTCAAGTACCACTATACTGGAGTTGGTCAGAAGATGGTCATATAAGCAAATCCGGGGAAGTCTGTGTTCATGAAATGTTAGACAAGGTTAAGTTAATTAGGGAATGGTTGAAGGCGGCTTAGAGCCGACAAAAGAGCTATGCAGATAATAGGCGCAGAGAGTTAGCATTCCAGGTGGGAAACAGTGTATTCTTAAGACTAACACCGAATAGAGGACTCTTGAAGCATCCGAAAAGTGGGAAGCTGAATCCGAGGTATTTGGGGCCATTCCCGATAAAAGAGAGAATTAGGCCAGTGGCATATCGATTGGATTTACCGAATGGTCTGATAGGAATTCATGACGTGTTTCACATATCCTAGCTGAAAAAGTACAATGCTGATCCTGGTCATGTTTTGAATGATGTGCCGTTGGTGTTGCAACCTGACTTGAGCTATGTGGAGAAACCTGTTCGAATATTAGACAGAAGTATCAAGACTCTTCAAAACAAGAAGATACCGATGGTAAAGGTGCATGGAAGCATCACGGTACGCAAGATGCCACCTGGGAAACAGAAGAGTGGGTAAAACGAAAGTATCCCGAGTTCAGATAAAGGTATGCTTAAATTTCAGGACAAAATTCTCCTAAGAAGGGGAGAATGTGAAACCCTATCTAAAATCAACCCTAGAGTAAGGGGGTCAGGATTTTTTTGCATGCATAAATATATTTCTGAATGATTTTATGTGTTTTGGAATTGTGATTTATAGTCTAGAACGCTTAATTGTGCTTATTTAGTAGGAAGGGCAAAATGGTAATTTTTCTTGAGGTGGAAATAGGGAGATAGCTTGAGGACTGAATAGGAAGAATATTTGGGAGAGAAAATAAGAACAAGAGTTGTTGTGGTTTAGTGGTTAGAGTTTTGGAATTTATCTCTAAGGTCTTGAGTTCAAATCACATCATTTAAGTTGTAGCATGATTTAATTTTATTTTAGATAGGTGTATATTTTCGGCCCTTGCATGCCATAGGGAAGAATAGGAGTGTACTCCTAGGGGAGACTTGAAAGGAATGTCCTAATCCTACTCTTGTGCCCTACAAAATTCTTAAGAGATTCATACCCTTTTTGCTTTCTAGTTTACCTTAGTTCTTGAACAATTAAGTTGCTTAATTTATTCAAGCCATTTTTATTTCCAAAAAATTCCAGCATGGTTCTATGATTTTGCAGCTTCGAAAATGCCTCTTGGAGGAGGGAATTTTAACTGAAAATGGAGAAGGAGTTATGTAAGGTTTCCAAGGGAATTAATCTCCATGGTTGAACCTTCAAGCCCCACCCCTATATGTGTTCATCTTCTTCATGTAGTAATTTGGAAAAATTTTCCAGCTTTTTGGTCAGTCTAATTTTGGAAATCTTCAGCCACATTTCTCACTCAAATATTGCCAGAAAAATAGCCAATTTACTCAGCTTGAAGACTGAAAACTTTGGCCAAAATTCAGACTGCACAAAGCTGTGCATCCCATAAGAAAATTCTGGGCAGAATTCGCAGCTTAGCAGTCCAAAAACCAAGCTTTTTCTTCAAGCCTTCAAACCAGTAATTCATCTCTATCTTTCCTCCATAAAGAAGGCTGGAAACCAGCCTTAAAGGACCCTCCAATACCCCTTCAAACCTTCTGCAAGTCGGCTGGAACATTGCAGAAAAATCCGCTCAAAAATTCCAACAAACCTCTTGAATAAACAACTAGAAATTCCAGCCTTGTTCCTTCTCCAACCATATCCGAAAAACCATTCCAACTTTCTGTGAAACTAGCC
Organism: Voacanga thouarsii; assembly: GCA_026120185.1. Classification (NCBI taxonomy): domain Eukaryota; kingdom Viridiplantae; phylum Streptophyta; class Magnoliopsida; order Gentianales; family Apocynaceae; genus Voacanga; species Voacanga thouarsii. The sequence goes on from JANUWF010001161.1 coordinate 3,022,100, forward strand.
AATGTCAACCATGAACTGATTATGTATAGTGGAGTTTGGATCATGTGATGGTAGATTTGGATTTATGCTTTTATTCATGGATTGAATGGTTTGTGGATTGGTGTTAGAGTCTATGTTCATGATTATGGTTAGCAATAGGGGAATTATGATTATGACCTTGTTGTTTCTAAATTATTTAAGTTTGCCAATTTTAATACATTAATAAAAATTAATACTACATTTTCTTCTAATGATTTCGAAAACCCTAGAAAAATGTGGAATTGGACTAACGATATTTTAGCCAAATAAATGATATCTTTTATTAAATTTAAAATATAAAAATATTATATGTGATAATAATATTAAATAAAGTCTTTTATATAAATAATCACTATAGGTAAAATATTAATCTTATAAGTTATATATTCATAAATACTATTAAAATTTATTTATTATCTATTAATCAAAATATATTAAAATTTACTTATTAATTTTATTTTTCAATTATTTTCTAACTATTAATTATTAATTAAGAGAATAGTAACAGTTTATTATTTTAATAATGTCATCCAAGATTTAGGACCCTTTATCAAATTAACCCTATTTTATTTATAACAAGATTTAAACCTTCAATTTATTAGTAATTATTTCACAAACCCTAGTTATTTTATTATCAAGTTAGATTTATTTTATAAAATCCTTTTGAGTAGCCAGCCTTAACGTTTGGAACATTAGGGTCATGATTGTAGGAAGTTGAACTAGAAATATTTATAGAAGCAAATTTGGCTTGTGTTTAATTATGGCCTGTGTTTACCCCAGGCGGAGTTAAGTCAACTTTGGAAGATCTTTGAGTTAGCTCAAACAAAGGATCAGGTAAGCTCCAGCATAAAACTTGTTTGTTGTGAAAGGTCATTATGGCAAGCCAAAGATGAAGTATGTGAACACTTATTTTGTAAAGGCGATTAAGGACTGTTTCCTTTCTTGTTTCAGTCAAACAAATTATTTGAAAATCAACACGCAGTTTTGCTCAAATACAAAACTGTTTCTAAAACCAATTTTGGCACGGACTTCAGAAACCTTTAAATACCATTTTCAAGTACAGCTATGCTTTATCGGTTTTTTTTCAAGTGGGACAATCAACGTTGAGTACTCAATAAGGGTAGACTAGTAGTTCTAGTTTTGAAGAGCAAGAGCGAGTCTTCTAGCAGGAGGCTACCTCTAGAAGATGAACTCAACTTGGAAAAGCGATAGTTCTATTTAGTCATGTCGGTCCGAGCTAGCAAGTTTCAGTCATATGGACTGTGTGTTGCCGGAGTGGAGAATCAATTTTCTTTGGCTGTAGAGAAGGAGGAGTATCTTACTCGGTAAGCCGATCACCTACCTTTTGTCAGTCTGCACAAAGTGTGGCATTCTGACCGTTGTATAGACGTAGGGCCCAACGTATGGTACCCATGGCCGCCTAATTGAGTGGTTGTATTTATTGTGCACTTGTATGGTTTGAAAGAGGAAAACGCTACTCTTTATTTTAACTTTATTTATTGCTTGCCAGCATTTTCCAATATGAAATGTTTTAACTTGCATACATGAACTGTTTTACCTAAACACTCAAAGCACACACGGACTTACTGAGATTTTTATCTCATCACCCTTTTTACCATAATTTCAAGTCAATCCTGCTGTGGGGTTGAGTAGCTAGTTGTTGCCTGCTTTGGAAGATATTGTGTTATTTCTTTTATGTAATGCTTTGAGAGATGAGAGTGAACAATTTATTTTGAATTCGTTCTGGAATGTTTGGGTTGTAATAAGTTTTAATTTGAGAGTATTGTTTCATTTTTGTTGTGTGACCTAGTTATAAAGACCTCTTATCCTTTGGACGGGGTGACCTCCCCAGCTCTGTTGGGGCATAGGTTGTGGGGTGTTACACTATTGCTTGCCAACCTTCTTCATTCTTGGCTTGGAATATTGAAATACTCCTTGAAGTCCCTTGAAAATGAGTTTCACCTATGGAGCCATGTATGGTGTCTTTGTCCTTCTTCCCTATTCTTTTGAATGGCCTTCATGCTTAGGACGATACCTATCATTCCCCCTTCTTTGTGATGATTTGTCCTCAATTTTTCTCCTACATAAAAATTCAAACAAGGATTTTTTGGTGAAGGCAAATTGTAGTCTATTAAACTTTGCCATGCTCTTTATTTTCTACTTTCACCGCCCACATTTTTTCTCTCATTTTACCTCCACTCTCTTTTCTTTTGTCATCTTGTTGTTTATTACTCATTTCTTTTTCTTTCAAATTTGAAGAGGTCACTCTATTTTCTTCTTTTTCTCCTTTCCGTTTTTCCACTTTGTCCCTAACCTCTTCTTTTATTTTCCCATTATGTTCTTTTCTCTCAACCATTTTCCTCTCCTTTTTCTCTCTTATTTTCTTTTCACTCTCTCTCAAAATATTTTGATCTTCCAAAATTTTACTAGGGGATAGGGGAAATAAAGTGAACTTTTTTCCATCTTTCTTCAAAGTGTAAGTATTCACCCTCCCCTTGTGGACAATATCTCAATCAAATATCTAAGATCTCCCCTCCAAGCCCTCTAAGTTTCTTTTTTCCCATATCTCTTGTTTGATTATGTAGAGGGTTAGCATAAGTGGTTCGATTTAGGTTTACTCTTCTTTGGGGTTGTTTCTCAATGTTCATATATTTGTCTTTACGACCTTGTGCCCTAAGAAATCTCATGTATGCCAATTTGTTAGGATAAGGACCTTTGCTATGCCTATAAGTGGAATTTCTATTTCTTTGCAACTTATACTTCCTCCATTGTGGCTCATTAGGACAATTGTAAAATTAGTGGCCTTTTTCCCAGCAATTAGAGCAATTATACTCCTTATTCTTTTGCACTCCATTCTTTGAATAATTTTGCAATCTACAATTTGCTCTTTTTGGAGGTCCTCCCACAAGAATTGCATCACTCTCATAATCTATACGCCTAATTCTTCCCTTTTCATATCCACCATTCGTACCTCCACTAGTGCTTTGCTCTTCATCACTGAAGCTTGAAAATAATAGAAAGCCATGCATGCTGGAAATACATAGAAGCCAAAACAAATGCACAGATAAACAGAACATAAGGAAGGTTTCGTTTTTGTATACCACTGTTCGCGAAATATTTCTTTGGCTATGAAGAAGTCGACTAAACAACAAGTAGGGTTGTTGAAACTTATGGTTGACATCCTACTAATCATCTGCTACGAATTGTTTGCATGAACGCCGAGCTTCTTGAGAACATAGAATATTCCACGGCCTAATATCTTGTTGGTGAAACAAATCGGCGAGGAAAAATAGGTCACTATTCTTCTTGATTCTTTGTTATTAATTAACAGAATCAATAAGCAACAGAAGAAAGAATAAGAGATAAGGAAAAACAACAAAGGCTTTTGGGTGGAGTTTTTTTTTCTATCTTGTTCTCAGCCATAAGTCTCTTAGAATCAATAATATGTGGCTTATCCACCAGATAACATAACACCAGGGTTTTGATATTTCAAAACTCCCAGAAGTTATTAACAGAAGATGTTTGGCTTATGTTAAACTTTTCCATAGTGTGTATGATAAAAAATATAAAAAATAAAAAAAAAACCCTTTTGGTCCAGGCTATTGGACCATAATTATTTTTATTATTTCCTTTGGACCTAATGAGCCTAAAATTAGTAAACATTAATTATTTATTTTTTGGACTTATAAAAATAACCAAATAAAAAAATTAATGAGCCCAAATAAACCAAAATAATTATTCAAGCCTTTTTATCTAGTTTAGGGCCGGGTAATTTTCTAATTGTTCAATCTAAGCTTGGGCTGGGAATAATTAATTAATCAATTAAACCAAATAATGAATTTAATTTAATTTCTCTCGTCCTTTTATTTTATTCCACTCCAATAATAAATTAAACTTCTTGAATAAAATAAAATCCTCTTTAACCGAGACCATTTCCTCAACCCAAAAAATTAATTAGGACTAACGAGCTATTCCAAGGAAGAAAAGACACATTGCCTTGGGTACTAAAATGACCAAAATACCCCTATTATATAAATAGTTATATTTTGTATTTTAAATATTTTTAATTTACAATAAGAAAATACTGACCCCATGCAAATACTGCGTTAGCTATATCTCCAACCTATAGGTGAAATAACTAAAATACCCGTCTACACATCGACGTACATTTAGAGAGAAAAAAATTGTACTAACACCTCTGTAAAAGATATCTATCATCCTTAAGCATCTAATATAATGATGTATGACTTCTTGCAATATTTTCACTTTCCAAAGGAGATACCAAAAGGCAAATATCCAAGTTATGTTCTCCAGGGCCCTGAATATGTTGATTATTCAGACAATCACAAGGGGTGCTATAATATAGAAGCTTTTTTATAAAAGTCTTTATTGACTAACTAGTTACACATACCCAATATGTAATACCCCCACATTTTTATCTTTGAGTAGTTATTATTTTGTAATAGGATGAGAATTTGTATCAATAGCCAGAACAAAAGTTGATCGGTATAATAAGATAAAAATTTTGGTATGATAATATTTGGTCAAGACCTGGATGTAATTAATGGATTTGTTCTACCCGTACACTAAATCTTCAGAAGGATACTATTATTAATAAAATAAGAATTTGAGGGTACGCTGAGAAGAGAAAATGATCAATGCGATGAAACGCATGTTTTGGTGTGAATTATGTAATCCGGGTCACCGAGGGCATTTTCGTCATTTTGACTGTGCCCGCGATTTTGACCTTAAATTTGACCAAGTAGAAAGGGAATTGAAGAATTTAAGTGTTACCAGTGGATTCAGTAGAATTTTTAGAGTTGAATGGTGAAATACAATATTTTTCCGTTCCGGACCCGATTTTGCTCATTTCTTTAGAAAATAGGAAATCGCGGTTAAAAATGGTGCATGTCACATTTTGTGAGTGGTATCCCATGGACATGTGTCAATTTAAGAGAAGTTTCATGAAGAGTTCATGAAAGACACTTGGAATTAAAGGATTTCAAAAATAAATGAAGAATTATGTGTAATTTTGTGATTGGAACACATCATGTTTTGGGCCATTTAATTTAGGCATTGGGTATTGTGATTGGCTAATGTTTAGAACAAGAGAAGATGAATGAATGGCTGGAAATTGGCCAAGAATTTCGTTGCCCTTGCAAGAAGAAATAAGGAAATTTTTGTGGAGGAAATAAAAGTGGTTGGTGTGTAAATTTTTCATTGGAACACATCTATACATTAGCCATTATACAATTAATTGATTTAAAATTTTCTTGGCCAACTTTCTGATGAAAATGATGGTGGGAAGGCTGTTATAACAGCTAGAATTTTGGCCAGCCTTGAAGAAGGAAAAACAAGAGAAAACAAGGAAAGAAAAGCTAGGGAAAAATAGGGAGAAAAAGAAAAATGAGAGAAAAAGAAAGAAGTGTGTGTGTGTGTGTGTTCTTGGTGTTCTTGGAGAAAAATCACTTCAAATAGCCTCAAACACATGGTAAAATCCTTGCTTCAAGAATTAAAATTGTAGATTTCATTATGGTGATCATTATGATATCAATTTTAACATGAAAATATGATTTTCATGTCTTGTAAACTTTGTGTGTGAACCTTGTATATACCTATGTGTCTATGTATGTTGGTTGCCTAGAAGCCTTATGGATATTGTTTTGTGTAAGGAAGAATAGAATATTTATAGTAGTTTAAAGGATTGCTTTTGGTTGATGAGATGATGACCAAAGTAGAATAAAAATAGAAGTCACTTGGTTGGAACAATGAATTATACTAGCTTTTGTTTTGAAGAAGTAAATTTGTGTTGAATAAGTGTGACTTTTTTGAGCCATTGGAATCTGGAAAACATAGAATTAAAGATGATTTGAAGGAAAATTGAGTGAATTAATGGTTCCAAGGTGTCAAAGGCTAAAGGAAAACAAAGGAAAGAATGAATAGTAGGTTTGAGGCAAAACTACTGGGCTGTTTTTGGTCGGTAGCATGTTACGGGAACTAGAACTCTAAATAAGTGCTACATAGAATTGAAGTTAAGAGTCTTATGGTTGATTTGGTATATCATAGAGAAAAATCGGAGTTGTGGATTGAAAGTTATGTGTAAAAAAAATGATGTGTCAAACTAGAGAAATTTCAGAAAAGTAGTCGGAAAATGGATGAATTTAAGGATGATTAATTGTGTGATCTTGGATGAAATTAAGGGAAAATATGTAGTGAATCCTTTGTATATGAAGGTAGAAAGGTTGTGTAAAAAGGTAAATGAAAGAATTCATCAAACGACGTGAACAAAAGTTAAGCGTTTTCCTTAACCGTCGGCTACCCGTTGGCTAAACTTCGGGTACGTCGGCTAACCGTCAGTTATTTTTTGGCCAGACATGAATTGACTCGAAAACGATGTTTGGTGTAGGTTTAACAGTAAACGGCCAGCGGAACAGTGAAAATGGTAGAAACGGTGGTCAAACAGCCATAAACGGAAAAGTTTAGTCAGGACACGAGATTAGTTCCCTTGATTTCTAAAACTTCTTGAAAGCTAGTGTGCTTCACTTTTTCATTAAATACTATATTTTATACCATTTTGAAAATTCCTGAATATGTTTAAGATTTATTTGAGCAAGATTTGTTTTGTGTAATTTTGCACTTGAATAAACTTCATAATTGGCTTGGAAACCTTAATAGATGATTAAAGCATAAATTTTGTAAATTTAGTCCTTTTAAATTAAATACTGGGGATTTTTAGAAAATGGTGATTTTTGAAATCGGGTATTCTTTAATTTACTAAAATTCCCTTATTGGAACATTTTAGAGAAATGTGTTTGGAAACTCTAAATTTAATCCTCTTTTGGGATTAGAATTATAGATTTCTTAAAATAAATTCCTTTTGGAATCAGGCATTTAGAAAATGATCTAAATGTCCTTATCGAAATATTTTATGACAACCTTTGGAACTCGGGTATTCGGTAAATGACCGAAATATCCTTATTGGAACTCTTGTGAATATTTTTCAGATCGGGTAAGGGTAAAATGACCCGAATACCCTTGGAAATGACTTTTGTGATCGAGTATGGGGAAAATACACGAATACTCTTGGAAACATAAAGTGAGAAAAGAACACTTTATTCTGTTTTGACACGATTTTGAAAAATGATCTCTCGATATGTGACTAACATTGGAAATTGACATTTTGATCCTGAAAATTATTTTATTGGCCTGATGTGCTTGTGGAATAAATTCATTGGCTCTGTGGAGCCTATGGAAATTATTAACTGACTTGCAAGTCAGTGGGATCAAATTCTAGAAAATAGTATTTTGCCATAAAAGTGTTTTTCTTGATATGAAAAAATGGTTTCCTGATATGCTCAAGTACGAGCCTTTTTTGATTTGGAAACATATTGAACAATATGAATCTTGATTTCTTGATTTCTTGATCTTGACAATTCTTGAATTCCTAGCGTGTGCACTAACTTGAATACCTGGCATAAGCACTAACTTTAATTCTTGGCATAAGCATTAACTTGAATTCCTGGCGTATGCACTAACTTGAATACTTGGAGTAAGCACTAACTTGAATTCCTGGCATAAGTACTAACTTGAATTTTTGGCGTATGCACTAACTTGAATTCCTGGTATAAGCACTAACTTGAATACCTGACGTAAGCACTAACTTGTGCTAACTTGAATACCTTATGTATGCACTAACTTGAATACCTGGCATAAGTAATAACTTAAATTCCTGGCGTAAGCACTAACTTGAATTCCTAGCGTATACACTAATTTGAATACCTATTGTATGCACTAACTTGAATACTTGGCATAAGCACTAACTTGATTCTCAGTAGTACACTACGGTGCACTTACTTATCCAACGATACACGGTTGAGTGCTGT